>CM042691.1:384951561-386151561 GCA_023614405.1 Avena insularis | reverse complement strand
TTATCTTTTGTTATTGTACTTGTTATTGAGAACTTGTTATTGGACCATCCGACATGTGGATGGCTTGCTACTTGTTTGTTTTACTTTGTGAACTTGTTACCTTGTTGTTGAACTTTTATATTTTGTTGCATGCTTGTGATTGCTTATGTGGTGTAATGTGCATGAAAGCATCTATGGGTATCTCATTCTTATCTCTATTTGAACAAACCATAGATGCCTCCCCGTCGTGCAAACCCCAACCCCAACAACAACAACATCACTCCAGAAATGCAGCAAATGATGACTGCCCAAACTCAGCTGATGCAGATGATGACAACGCGTTCATCGTAACCAAAATAACAACAACAACAATAACAACAACAACAACCCTCCGGGTTTTGATATGCTCACCAGGTTCTTGAGATTGAGGCCAGCAAAGTTCTCAGGGACAACTGATCCCATGGTGGCCAATGACTGGCTACGCTCGGTAAACAAGGACTTGGTAACCGTGGGCTGTACTGATGCTGAGAAAGTCAGATTTGCAGAACATCTGCTGGAAGGGCCAGCCGCCACTTGGTGGGATAACTTCCAGATCACCACTCCCATCGAGGATGTGACATGGGCTATCTTTGAGGATGGCTTTCGCACTGCTCATATCTCATCAGGAGTGATGAGTCTGAAAAAGAAAGAATTCCATAATCTGAGCGGCCACCACATGCGTGGCTGAATATATTGAGGAGTTCAACAATCTGGCGTTATGCACCGGACGAAGTTGACACCGATGCTAAGAGAAAGGAAAAATTTCTTGAAGGCTTGAATGATGAGCTGAATCTGCAATTGTCTGTGGCATATGTTCCCACTTATCAGTCTCTATGTGACAAGGCTGCTATTTTGGAGAACAAAATGAAACAAGTGGAGAGTAGGAAGAGAAAGCACTCCGACAAGCACAGCTCGGCATCGTCTCACAAACGTTCCCACTATGATGACAGCGGAAGCGCAGGATCCCACAAGCATGGGAAATTCAACAAGCACCACAACCACAACCGTCATGACAATAAGCATCACCGTAGTCATGACAAGGACAAGTACAAAAACCATAAGAGTGGACATAAGAACCACCATAGTGGTAATGGAAGTGGAAGTGGAAGTCAGCCAGCTAAGAGGGACATCAGTCAGGTTGAATGCTTCAAATGCAAGAAGATGGGGCATTATGCAAATGACTGCCCCGAAAAGAAAGTTGAAGGACCTAACAAGCCTAACCCTTTCCAGAAGGGACAAGTTAACCACATTAATGTGGAGGAGGTCTATGAGGAGCGATCTTCTTTGGTAAGTTCAGACTCAATTCTATTCCAGCATTTGTTCTTTTTGATACTGGAGCATCGCATTCATTCATATCAAAAGCATTTGTTGATAGAAATGGGTTTCCAACTGAAAACATTGGGTGTCCAATAAAAGTTAGTTCTCCGGGTGGAGATATGATAGTAAGTCTTGGATGCCGAGATCTAGTAATAGAGTTCGGAAAACATAAGTTTCTAGTGAGTCTGATAATCCTAGATTCTCAAGGACTGGACGTAATATTGGGAATGGATTGGATGGCTAAGTATGAAGGAGTACTAGATTGTGCCAATCGTACTGTTGCACTCACAACCCCGGAAAGAAAGCGGATTAAATTCAAGTCTAACTTTGAATCTAAAGGAAGTAAGCTAAATTATCTTAAGGGGGTTAGCATGGACAGTGTACCAATTGTGAGTGAGTATCCGGATGTGTTTCTGGAAGAATTGCCGGGAATGCCACCAGATAGAGATGTGGAGTGTCTGATAGATTTGGTACTAGGTTCGGGACCAATAGCAAAGAGACCTTATAAAATGTCAGTTGATGAACTGAAAGAACTCAAGAAACAACTTGGAGAACAGTTGCAGAAAGGATTTATTCAACCAAGTTCTTCATCTTGGGGAGCCCCAGTTTTGTTCGTGGAGAAGAAAGATAGAAGTCAAAGGTTATGCATAGATTACCGTTCACTCAACGAGGTAACTATCAAGAACAAATATCCTTTGCCTAGAATCAATGACTTATTTGATCAGCTAGAAGGAGCATGTGTGTTCTCAAAAATTGATCTCCGGTCAGGCTATTTTCAACTCAAGATAAGGGAACAAGACATACCTAAAACAGCTTTCACTACGAGGTATGGATTGTATGAGTATACCGTAATGCCTTTTGGCTTGACCAATGCTCCAGCATACTTCATGAATATGATGAACAAGGTGTTCATGGAATTTCTTGACAAGTTTGTTGTCGTTTTCATCGATGACATCTTAGTCTACTCCAAGAGCAAATAAGAACATGAAGGACATTTGCGTTTGATACTTGAGAAGTTAAGAGAGCATAAACTTTATGCCAAATTCAGCAAGTGTGAGTTCTGGTTGGAGGAAGTTGGATTTCTTGGTCATGTTATGACAAAGGATGGTGTAGCAGTTGATCCTGCTAAAGTTTCAGCTGTGACTGAATGGGAATCTCCCAAGTCCGTGAAGGAAGTTCGTAGTTTCCTTGGCTTAGCAGGATACTATAGAAGGTTCATTGAGAATTTCTCAAAGGTTGCTAAACCTATGACGGAATTGTTAAAGAAAGACAAGAAGTTTGCTTGGACTGAAGGTTGTGAACTCAGCTTTCAGGAGTTGAAGAAGAGACTTGTGTGACACCGATCTTGTATGCAGATTTGGAAAAAGATTTCCAAGTATATTGTGATGCATATCATCAAGGATTGGGTGCAGTACTTATGCAAGATGGTAAAGTTGTGGCTTATGCCTCGAGACAACTCAAAACTCATGAAGTAAACTATCCTACTCATGATTTAGAGTTAGCCTCTGTTGTCCATGCACTCAAAACATGGAGACACTATCTTTTGGGAAAGCGTTGTGAAGTGTTCACAGATCACAAAAGTTTGAAGTATATCTTCACCCAGAAGGAAATTAATATGAGACAAAGGAGATGGCTAGAACTCATCAAAGACTATGACTTAAGTTTGCAATACCACCCCGGTAAAGCAAATGTTGTAGCAGATGCTCTAAGTCGTAAGGTTTTTGTGAATGGCCTTACCAAAGGAGAATTGCCAGATGATTTGTGTACCCAATTCAGAAAACTCAGATTGGAGATTGTGCCTGAAGGACATTTCATGTCTTTGGATGTTCAACCCACTTTGTTGGACAAGATCCGAGAAGCCCAGAAGACTGATAAGGAAATTGAAGAGATTAAGGAAAAGATTGGACGAGGAAAAGCCAAAGAATTCCATGAAGACGAGCAGGGTACTTTATGGCATGGGAAACGTATTTGTGTTCCACAAGACCCGGAGTTGCGGAAACTGATTTTGCAGGAAGCACACAACTCTCCGTATTCTATTCACTCGGGTAACACCAAAATGTACATGGACATGAAAGAAAGATTTTGGTGGAATAATCTCAAGAAGGACATCGCCGAACATATTGCCTTGTGTGATGTGTGTAGTAGAGTGAAAGCGGAGCATCAGAAACCAGCAGGTTTGCTTCAACCACTACCTATTCCTGATTGGAAGTGGGATAAGATTGGTATGGATTTCATTACCGGATTACCAAGGACCAGGTCAGGATACGACTCTATTTGGGTAGTAGTGGATCGCCTAACTAAAGTGGCTCATTTCATACCCGTGAAGACAACCTATACAAGTGCTAAGTTAGCCAAATTTTACATGAGTAGAATTGTATGTCTACATGGTGTGCCCAAGAGTATTGTATCTGATAGGGGAACTCAATTCACTTCCCATTTTTGGAGACAGTTACATGAATCATTAGGAACGAGGTTGGAATTCAGTACTTCTTTTCATCCTCAAACCGATGGACAAACGGAAAGGACTAATCAAATTCTTGAAGACATGTTGAGGGCATGTGCCCTAGACTATGGAGCCAGTTGGGATGAAAGTCTGCCTTACGCAGAATTTTCTTATAACAACAGCTATCAAGCCAGTATTGAGATGGAACCATTTGAGTTTCTCTACGGAATAAAGTGTACCACCCCATTGTTATGGAATGGTGTGGGAGAAAGAAGTTTATTCGGGCCAGATCTTATCAAAGAAGCCAAAGAGAAAGTCAAGTTGGTTAAGGACAAGTTGAAGATAGCACAGTCCCGACAGAAAAGCTACGCAGATCCTAAGCGTAGAGAAGTCACTACGAAGTTGGTGATAGGGCTTATCTTAGAGTGTCACCACTTCGTGGAGTGAAGAGATTCGGAGTCAAAGTAAAATTGGCACCAAGATATGTTGGGCCATTCAAGATTCTGAGTCGCAAAGGAGAAGTTGCCTATGAAATTGAGCTGCCAGAATCTCTGTCAGCTGTCCATAATGTGTTTCATGTGAGTCAGCTTAAGAAATGCTACCCAGAAATGGAAGAAACTTCTTTGAAGGATACTATATCTTTGGAGGAGGTTCAATTGGAAAGTGATCTCACCTATGAAGAGAAACCTATCAAGATTCTTGAGACTACAGAAAGAGTCACAAGGACTAAGACTATCAAGTTTTGCAAAGTGCAGTGGAATCATCATTCCGAAGAGCAAGCAACATGGGAAAGAGAAGATGATCTTCGGAAAGACCACCCTTACCTATTTGCTAGCCAATCTGAATCTCGAGGGCGAGATTCACCTTAAGGGGGTTAGATTTGTAACATCCCTAAAATCATGTTTCAAACTCATGCCTATCATCCATGCATCCATGATCATATAGGATTCATTTCAAACAAAACAATTCAAAAATAGGAGCTTATGAGCTCATTATTTTATGTGATCATCATTTGAAAACAAATGCTACTCTTTCCTTGAGAGATGGTTGTTCTTGAGACCAAACCTTGTGCTTTGTTGTTTCTGAATGAGTTGCTTGATTGCTATGGTTTAAACCAAAATTTCAAAGCAAATACAATTTGAAAACCAATTTCAAAACCAATATAAAATAAAGTGCTATGTCACTGTTATTTTGATTTTCCAAAAATGACCAAGCCATTCCAAGGAGACCACATGGAGTTATGCCTAGATTTATGACTGTTGCACACTGCAAAAATCCTGAAAAGATTTGAATTCAAATAGCTTTTGAAATCATTTGAAAACCATTCCTGAAAATCATTCTGGAAAAAGAAAAAGGAATAAGAAATCTAACTGGGCCTGGCGCCACCATTCCAGCCCAACAGGCAAAGCAGCCCACCCGCTTCTCTTCTTCTCACACCCACGACGAACCAACCCCAGACCACTGAGCACTGGGCCCTCTCCACGTCAGCGTCGTCTTCCCCAATTTCTCGCGCGCAGACACCGCTCCGCCGTTACCACCGTGCAGTGACGCCGCGATTAAAACTCGCTTAAATCCCATTGATTCAGCGCGCAATCCTTGCCCCGCTTCTGGCTACTTAAACCCCTCGCCGCCGCGGTCACTTCCCCCCACTTTCCTCGCTCACTCCGCCACCAGGATGCGCGCATTCGACCTCAAAACCCCGCAGCACCGATGAACTCCGGCGACTGATTCCGGTGAGCTTCGACCGCCCCCCTTTCTCTGGTTCAAACTATCATGACCAGCATGTTCTTGCGCGTTCCCTGATACCTTTCGTTTGCATTCTCATGACCCAGCTCGTCGACATCATTCACGCCCGTTAGCCCGTCGACTCGGCGACCAATTGCGGTAAGCCCCGAGCGCCCCTTGCCCCCTCTTGCATACGAGGATGTTCGCCACTGTCTTTCGCATCTCCTAATCCATCTGGTTCATGCTAGGGCGACGCGAAACCTCGGCAACCACTTCGACAGCAACCACCCGACACCGTGCACAACTCCGACGAGCTCCAGCAGCCCCTGTCGTGCGCCCCTTGCCAAGCCACCGCCACGTTGAGCTTCGCCTCGTCTCTGCGATTCTGGTGAGCACACTCTTCCCTCCCCGGGCGACCTAGAACGCCGGCACCGCCACTGACAGAGCGCTCCGCCGCGCGCCGTTTCCACGCGTCGCCAGATCTTGGTCGTTTGATCAAGAGCCGTTGGATCTAGATCCAACGCGTGCGATAGAATCACTTAAGCGAAGCGGTACGTTAGATCTGAGCCGTGCGCGTTCACTTAAATCCAACGATCTGCGTCGATCGATCCGCCCGAACCGGTACGGGCCAATAGGAAACAGACGCGTGGCTAGGGTTTGATTTAAAAACATATTTTGAATCAGATTTATATCCAAATTTGATTTGCTTGTAACTTTTGATTCCCACGTTAGATTTTAGCAAAATTTATACCGTTGGAATCAGGGAGACAATCCCTTTCTAAATATGCAATGTGTTTAATGTTTAGCCTCTGTTAAAATGGTTTCTTTTGCTAAAACATGTGTAGGGATTATTTAGTTATATGAATTGTTTAGGAATTGTTTTAGTATGAAATAAAATTTGGTTTGGCAAAGTTTTGACTTGTTTAGAATTCAGTACTATGCACTTGCTTGGTTAAGTTTTAAAAATCATTCCTTAGCATCTTGCATGCATGCATATTTTTGATTGTATATGTTTTGTATGTGATTGTGGCTATATTCTATGTGTAGATTTTGGTGCTAGTGATTGTGATTGTGAAGAGTGCTACTCTCCCAACTACCAAGGCAAGTGGTACTTCATGAATATTACAATCCCTATATTTCCATACAAGCATTAGAAATATTTTGCTAAGTCTTGCATGCTACTATTTTGCCAAATGCCATGTTGGGAAATCCTAAATAGTTGTAGAATTGCTAGGAAATTTCTAAGTTAAGTTACTATCTATGCCATGCTTAGCCTAGCTAGTAGCAAACAAGGGTTGGTAAATATATACATGCTATGATGAAAATATTTCTAAGTCTTTGGACTTATGTTTTCTTAATAAAACAATTAAGTCAATGAATCACCTGGGTGGAATGGGACTTGATTGGTGGATTTTAGTTGAGTGGTTACACAAGGCCCATGGCTATGGTTTACCTTGTGTATCTCACTTGTGGAAAGCCACCCAGGAACAAAGGGATTTTAGAGGCCAAGTGTTGAGAAGCTTCTAGTGCAGCCACTTGGCAATATGGGCTCTGCCTGGATCACATAGGTTGCTAGAACTTAGCCATTTGGACAGTTGGTGGTAGTGGGATTGATAGGTTGGAGCGCGTCCATTTGGTCTAAGGGAAGGCTGCTGAAAGGTCCTGTCTTGGTGAAACCAAGTCTGGTGGGGAAAGTGCACAACCTCTGCAGATGGAAAAATCTAAGTACTTAGCCAAGTCCATGGAAATGGACAACTTGAGCATCAAGACATGGAAGCTATCAAGAATCTCATCACTCCAACTTCTAAGTAAAAACTTGTGGGTGAACAAGGGTGAAGGACCTCAATGTCTATTGGTGGCTCCTTGGGAAAAGTTTTGACAAAGAAAAACTTAGTGATTTCAACTAATAGGAAAAACCTATTTTTGAGAAAAGCAAGCCAAGCTACACTTAGCCAAATATGCATATGGTATCTAGTCCACTTAAAATATACTAAGGTATCACTTGCCAATACTATTCCAAAGTATTGACCCACTATGGCTGTAACTTGTGATTCTGCAGGTTACTCTGATGAAGATTAGGTGTCATGAGTCTACACTCAACATGTTTTCCTGTGGCACATGAAGATGAAGACTTATATTTATTTTCTTATTCAGACTCTTGTATTAGGCCTGTGGCCTTGAGTTGTAAAGACTATGTTTATCTCTGGAATGGATGTAATAAATGACCTTTGTATCTGTGTACTTCATATTAAACTGTGGATGCTAGCAATGATCCAGGGACTAGCATTGCAATCACAGGGATCCTTTTTCCTTTACAAAGGAGGGATCTTACAAGATGCCATGCACCTTGCCTCTCCTGATGGAATTTCTCCCTTAAGTCCTAACTTCTTGGACAACATGATCATGACACGGTATTTAGCTAATACCTGCCCATCATAGTAACTGTAAATCTTGACCAAAAGTCTCGATTCACATTCCAAACTCCATAGAAGTTGTCGAAGATTATCTATCCAATCCCCTCCGTAGTCATTCAGCGTCCTGTTCATCACTTGAACATTCCGGGGTGGATATCGAGGTGCCATGTGGAACTGTAGATAAGAAATTATCATCAGTCACATAGAGTTAAAACTCTTGGGTAATGATCGAAATTGCAATCATACTAAAGAATTATCGCACTAGTAACATGACAGGATTATTCTCAATTGAATATCCCTCATATCTCTAGAGAACTCTTTATTATTGCTAGGATGTGTCCTACAGGTTCTACCCATTTACTAGGTTTCCAACCTAAGGTCAAAGCATATGCTCTGATACCAACTGCGGTGACCCAGCATACCACTGCATGATGTACTATACTATAGTCGTTGATATAACACCAATGAAACACCATTCACCAGTATTACATCCCTCAGAGTGGCACAGCAAAAACACAGCAGGTCTAATACATGGCTTAAGGCTACAACTCACTCTTTACACAAGATCCAGAGAACACTCTAGGTTAAAGAGAGAGAATGAACTTCTTATAAAGAAGAATCAAAGATAAACAACGCGAAAACTATGATATTATTAAAATTGATATTTAACTAAAGGGTTGGCATTGTTGCTATTGCAATACACTACAGAAATAGGTTCTTTGGTTAGAGAGAGTATATTCCTATCTAATCAGTAACTTCGTCTCCACTTGAGTTGATGTATATGTTGACTTCCTTGTCTTCATTGAATATCCTTAGCTTGAGATGATGATTCCTGGAGCGTAACTTGGTGTAGATGTTGTCGGTACTGGCTTTAGAATCTAGCAAGGGTTAAGAAGATATGTTGAGTACGAGCGTACTCAACAAGTTCACTAGAAAAGGAGTGTTTGATGCATTAATTCTACAGCCACAGACCGTAGGTCGTAGGCAATACAAGTTTTCATAAACATTTCTTCAAAGGTTGCTTTTATTCTAAAAAGCTATGTCCCTCAGCCTTCACGGGTTTACCAGAACTTTCATGGAGTTCCTTTCCCGCCGCGTTCGCAGCTCCTTCCCGAAACAGGGAGTAACAAGTTACAGTTCTTACACTCTGCAGAGGTGCGTCACTTTACCCATGAGATATCAACTCTTTGTTGCACAACTGAACAACTTATTCCCGTCCACAATTCCATGATGTGGGGCCCAGAAGATGATCCAAGCCAATCACTGCCCCCTTCTCGACCTCGCATGCCTCCTTGGTGTACACCATGCCCACATATTGGATTACGGCAATGGTTTGTACAAACCGTTAGATGTCAGAACTATCGTGGGACGTTGAGGGTTCCCACCCATATGCTGCATATCCTCTATGAATTACCAATTAATATGCATGCTACGAGGATAACATCCACGACCTGCACATCCGGCTACATGCGAGAGGAAGACGATACAACTGACTTCTTCGTCCCATTCCAAATCTCATGGTCAACGCGTAATATACGGCGCAAGAATCACTAGCGACATTGATTGTTAATTCCTAGGTGATATAGTTCTGAACAGTGGTATTCCAACTGTCAGATTTAATAGATTAGCTGATCACCCTGGATCAGTAACCAATAGTTCACATTATTATCGAAAATAGTGTATTCTGACATTTTTCAAATGCAGGTGATGACAACACTGAATTTGTAAAATACTTTACAGAAAATAAACAAAGGACATGAGCAAGTGTGAACTTGCCTTTTGTGATTGCAAGATTATGCACTCACGGTCTTCAAGTCAGTGTAAGACCCAAAATCTGAAATCGGTATCATTGGTCCGGTAAGGACTAATGTTTAAGGAATCAATATGCTCTTATGCATAAGTAATGTGATGCACTTTATAAACATGAATCCCGGGGATAACGTTGTTCTAGGGTTTGGATACTAGAAATGATGTCTTTGAAATGTGTTGTACTTTTAGATGAGTTTAATACTTGTGCTTCTATTAGGGCTTGTGAGTTTGTGTGAAGCAATAAGTAGTTACAATATGATAAAATAATGACACACTTAATTGTGAAATGCTACTTAAGATTGCTTATATAAGAATTATTGTTTTGAAGTGGCAAACAGAATAACATTTGAAGAAAAGATTTATTTTCTGAGGTCTAATCAATCTTTGTGGTTAGTTGAGTCCGGTCGATGTTATTTGTGCTTGCTTGAATAGTTTGGGCTTGAGATGCTTTATGGCTTAACTATATCAGACCAAAGTTAACTATAAAACATATAACAATGTTTATAGTATTATATTTAGATTCTTGTAGACTAAAGTTAACTTTAAAACATAGATAGTTTGAAAGTATAATGCTTATAACATTTGTACCTTGTGTACTTGGTAATGTTTCCTTAAGGTTACTTAAGAATGGTTATTCTCCTATTTAAGTAGTGGTCTTTTAACTTTATAATGGAACAAGATTATTTATTTCCTTATAAAGGTGTGATTATGGTTTGTGGATAGTAGATAGTATTAGAGACTACTTATGAATTATCTTTGGATTTAGTCCAATATAATGTTGTATTTGATTAAAATATCATTCTTGAAGATTTTATAGTTGTCAAAGATCTTTTTAGAAAATAAACTACACATATGGTTGAAAGATAATTCAATAAAATTGTATTTATAATGTTTTAAACCATTATAACTTCCTATTATTAATATTTAGGACTAGTATTACTTATTAGACTTTAATTGGTGGATTTTAGAATTTTAACAAATTTTTATTTACCCTTATATGAATTAACAATTAAGGAAAAAGATTTAAATTCAAGTGATTAAAGTATTTAAAAATTTTATTTACCACAAAAGTGGAATATTATATTTTTAACATGTAGGTATTATTTATGTGAACATTTTTGTATATTACATTTATTTTTGTGATTTATAAATAATAAGATATGATTTTGACAATATTTATTACTTTATAAATACTTAATAAATAATAAATATTTAATTAAGTGAAATAATAATGTATGATTATAGTTTTAAAGTATTGTTCTTATTTTCCCAAGCTTTTTGGTATTTATTTATATTTTTCACACTTATCAATATTAAACATGAATTGTTTAAGTTTTATTACTTATAAAACCTTTGTTAAATAATATTTGATTATCATAATAATTTTTTATAATAGTTTAATGTTATATATTTTATTTTTTAAAAATTTCCATATATTATACATATTTTTCTGAATTATAAAACAAAAGTTATTGATTTAATAAGATTTAATCATTTTATTTCATTTCTGGAATATGTATATTTGGATTTATACTTTTTATTCTTTCTAAAACAGGAAATAAATTTTTACACTGCACACACACCCCTAGCCCTAGTCACTGACTACTGGGCCAGTGGCCACATCATCTCTCAAGTTAATAAATGTATTTGTTTTCGGCCTAATTGCTACCCCCAGACAATGACATATGGGCCATGGGCCACATCATCTGCCACGCGAGACAAATACCAAGTCAAATAGGCTGGCTAGGCAGATGGTGACATGGGCATGACGTCTCTATGGCGTCAACACAACCACCACCGTCAGTGGGTGGTCACTGGCGACGATCCATGGCACCCCAACAAGCGAAACTAACCTAGGTCGAATCAGTGCATCAAGCTGGATCCTAAAGTGGTGGCGTCACCCGGAAATGGTCATCGGAGCCTCGGCTCCGACGAGCTCCGACGGTGGCCGGCGGTGGTAAAGGTTGTGACGGCGTTTTACAACGAGAGGAGACGATTTAGAGGTACTGGAAGATTCAAAAACTCACCCTGATGATGACAGAGAGGTCGGCGAGGACAAGCGTGGTCGGAGGAGAGCTCTCCGACAAGATTTTTGACGAACTGCCACAAAGAGGAACGACAAAATTCATCCTCTCCAGTGCTCCCTTTGATGCAAGATTTCACTCAGAGGATCTATGGAGGACGGGGCTTCTCCATGTATACTTGGAAGAGTGTGGGGAGGTGTGGCTCAACGGCGAGGTGTGGATCCGGTGAGCTAGGGTTTCGGCACTGATGAATAAATTGAGAGAGAGAGCTACAGAGGGTGAAATGGGGATGAGGACGAGCAGATGGCTTTGTGGCGTTCTTATCCCCTCCATCCAGGAGCAGTAGCACGCATCATAGCGCAGTGGTCCATCAACGGCGGAGCTCCAGCCAGCGAGCTGCTTCCAGTAGGCAAGGTAGACGACGAAGTCGGTTTTGCAAAAAAAAACTGGTACTTCTTTTCTCTCAACCCGCAATCCTCCTTTGGTCCCACCCGTCGGTCACATAAGAGAACAAGCTGGGCTGGCTGTTGGGCTTTTGTGGCTGCACATGGGCGACAGATAAGAAGAGAGGAGTTGGGCCACAGCCAAGAAACATTTTTATTTGTTTTCCTTTTTTCTATTTTCTGTTTTACTTTTAGATTTGAATTTTACTTATTTGATTTGAATTCTCTTTATAGAATTGCTTTGCTGGGTGATTGTAGCATTAATAAAGTATATTAAGGTTCTTTTATGAGTTTGTCATATAGTGGTATTATTTCTTTATTTATTTTCTATCAGGACCCCTTTTATATTATTTAGAAACCCTTATTATTAATTTTCTTTCTATACTAAACCATGGCTTTATTATATGATATTTTTTATTTGTTTACAAAACTTAACTCTAGTTGGTTCATAGTTTGAATAGAAATTTTTATATGTATAATGATCCTATATCATTATTTTATGCATGAAATACAAAAGAAATTAATATGGTTAATACTACTTCCATTAACTTAGAAAATGGCAATGTATATATTCTATTATGATAAACATAAAAGTGTAGGGTTTGGAATTGTAAATGTTTACCCAAGGTTTTAGGGTTCTTAATTTTCTTATTTTCCTTTGTTGATGTAAGTAAAGATTTAATAGCTAAGCATATTGTCTTCTGTTGGTGATCTTTAATGATATCACCCTTTTAAAATACAAAGCTATTAATTAAAATGTCTTATGGAAAAGAATTGATAAGAATACTCCTTAGCACATACAATTATGGTAATTTGAATTGACAGAGATGTGCTTAAGTGATTTTCTAAATAACTATTCCTATAAAATATTGTGGAGATAAAATGATTTATCCCACAGATGAGCTGGATGTTAAGCTTGATCATAGATTTAGGGTTTAAGGTTTTACTAAGAATTCTTATCCTCCCTAATTCATAAATATGGACTTATGATTAAAGAATTCCTTTCCTAGATATACTACTTCCTATCCATCATCATGGTTAACATGATGAGCTTTACTTCACAACAATATTCTTATTCACCTATTATTCTTCTAAACTCATGGATGAATCCAATGAGTTTAATACTAAAGCATTTCATAGTTTTCTCATATCCTTGCTTAGGTATACCACTACTCTAATGGTGATAATCTTCAATCCAACAAGTAGTTCTTTAAAACTCCACCCATAATCTTCCTTAATCATCCACCACTAATATTTCTCCATTAGATGTATTTATCCAACTACCTTACTAAAGCTTACTATCCTTTAAGATGAATAACACTACTTCCATAACTCTATGCTATACTAGCTTTAGTTGAATCATACTGTCTTACTTTTACTCTAAGAACTCATACTCCAACCTCATATTATATTTATGTGACCTATAATAACTACTCTAGGATCACTTATCTATACTAAGTTTTCAATTATGTTCTACCCACCAATGTCACTTAAACAAGATATAAGTATACCACCCTGGTGAGCAAGGCATGATCATAATAATCCTTTAATCATTTATAGCTTAGATTTTTAGTTGGCTAAGCAAGGCTTTATCAATACAACCTTACAATTGTATTGGAATTATCTTCTTAGTATCTTGAATTGGATTAAGGCTGTTATTCATGGACTATGCCCACTTGATCCAATATAATTACTACTAGTAACTATTTTTAGGATTCATCCTTGTAATCTTCTTTCCTACCATATAATTATATATCCCAATAACTCTTCTATCATTTCAGGAGTGAGTTGAACTTTATTAATTATCACATTGATTTATTCTCCTTCAACCACTCCCATCCCATAGATGATATCTAAAACTAGCATTACTATTTACCTCTTCTTAGTTGTTTCTTTATAGACACTTAAATGTAAGCTGTGTTCTGGTCAAGAGTTAATAGATTGAGAATTGGTGAATCAATAGTTGAGTTCTCAATATTGATGAACAACAGATATTGGAATATAAAGATGATAAGGATTGATATAGAAAGAAAGATATATAGTGAATGGTCTAGACTTAGTTTCTTTCCTTCCTAATCTCACTAAAGAGTTTAAGTTAGGTATTACCATGATACTCATGGTATAATTGGATAAGAAATAAATAAGTCAAGGGTAAATTATTACATTCTTAACTTGGTATTCATGGGTTGTTGTGATGAATAGTATGATATGATCCCTTAAGGATTAGATATTAATCACTTAAGCAATGCATTATGATTTAATTGATATTATATTTGATCTACCCTTAGATCAAATTATAGTTACCCAAAAATAAGATTTTAGCAAAGTCATATAGAAACTTATCACAGTCAACTTGATGATCTACCTCAATTGTGAAATGCTACTTAAGATTGCTTATATAAGAATTATTGTTTTGAAGTGGCAAACAGAATAACATTTGAAGAAAAGATTTATTTTCTGAGGTCTAATCAATCTTTGTGGTTAGTTGAGTCCGGTCGATGTTATTTGTGCTTGCTTGAATAGTTTGGGCTTGAGATGCTTTATGGCTTAACTATATCAGACCAAAGTTAACTATAAAACATATAACAATGTTTATAGTATTATATTTAGATTCTTGTAGACTAAAGTTAACTTTAAAACATAGATAGTTTGAAAGTATAATGCTTATAACATTTGTACCTTGTGTACTTGGTAATGTTTCCTTAAGGTTACTTAAGAATGGTTATTCTCCTATTTAAGTAGTGGTCTTTTAACTTTATAATGGAACAAGATTATTTATTTCCTTATAAAGGTGTGATTATGGTTTGTGGATAGTAGATAGTATTAGAGACTACTTATGAATTATCTTTGGATTTAGTCCAATATAATGTTGTATTTGATTAAAATATCATTCTTGAAGATTTTATAGTTGTCAAAGATCTTTTTAGAAAATAAACTACACATATGGTTGAAAGATAATTCAATAAAATTGTATTTATAATGTTTTAAACCACTATAACTTCCTATTATTAATATTTAGGACTAGTATTACTTATTAGACTTTAATTGGTGGATTTTAGAATTTTAACAAATTTTTATTTACCCTTATATGAATTAACAATTAAGGAAAAAGATTTAAATTCAAGTGATTAAAGTATTTAAAAATTTTATTTACCACAAAAGTGGAATATTATATTTTTAACATGTAGGTATTATTTATGTGAACATTTTTGTATATTACATTTATTTTTGTGATTTATAAATAATAAGATATGATTTTGACAATATTTATTACTTTATAAATACTTAATAAATAATAAATATTTAATTAAGTGAAATAATAATGTATGATTATAGTTTTAAAGTATTGTTCTTATTTTCCCAAGCTTTTTGGTATTTATTTATATTTTTCACACTTATCAATATTAAACATGAATTGTTTAAGTTTTATTACTTATAAAACCTTTGTTAAATAATATTTGATTATCATAATAATTTTTTATAATAGTTTAATGTTATATATTTTATTTTTTAAAAATTTCCATATATTATACATATTTTTCTGAATTATAAAACAAAAGTTATTGATTTAATAAGATTTAATCATTTTATTTCATTTCTGGAATATGTATATTTGGATTTATACTTTTTATTCTTTCTAAAACAGGAAATAAATTTTTACACTACACACACACCCCTAGCCCTAGTCACTGACTACTGGGCCAGTGGCCACATCATCTCTCAAGTTAACAAATGTATTTGTTTTCGGCCTAATTGCTACCCCCAGACAATGACATATGGGCCATGGGCCACATCATCTGCCACGCGAGACAAATACCAAGTCAAATAGGCTGGCTAGGCAGATGGTGACGTGGGCATGACGTCTCTATGGCGTCAACACAACCACCACCGTCAGTGGGTGGTCACTGGCGACGATCCATGGCACCCCAACAAGCGAAACTAACCTAGGTCGAATCAGTGCATCAAGCTGGATCCTAAAGTGGTGGCGTCGCCCGGAAATGGTCATCGGAGCCTCGGCTCCGACGAGCTCCGACGGTGGCCGGCGGTGGTAAAGGTTGTGACGGCGTTTTACAACGAGAGGAGACGATTTAGAGGTACTGGAAGATTCAAAAACTCACCCTGATGATGACAGAGAGGTCGGCGAGGACAAGCGTGGTCGGAGGAGAGCTCTCCGACAAGATTTTTGACGAACTGCCACAAAGAGGAACGACAAAATTCATCCTCTCCAGTGCTCCCTTTGATGCAAGATTTCACTCAGAGGATCTATGGAGGACGGGGCTTCTCCATGTATACTTGGAAGAGTGTGGGGAGGTGTGGCTCAACGGCGAGGTGTGGATCCGGTGAGCTAGGGTTTCGACACTGATGAATAAATTGAGAGAGAGAGCTACAGAGGGTGAAATGGGGATGAGGACGAGCAGATGGCTTTGTGGCGTTCTTATCCCCTCCATCCAGGAGCAGTAGCACGCATCATAGCGCAGTGGTCCATCGACGGCGGAGCTCCGGCCAGCGAGCTGCTTCCAGTAGGCAAGGTAGACGACGAAGTCGGTTTTGCAAAAAAAAACTGGTACTTCTTTTCTCTCAACCCGCAATCCTCCTTTGGTCCCACCCGTCGGTCACATAAGAGAACAAGCTGGGCTGGCTGTTGGGATTTTGTGGCTGCACATGGGCGACAGATAAGAAGAGAGGAGTTGGGCCACAGCCAAGAAACATTTTTATTTGTTTTCCTTTTTTCTATTTTCTGTTTTACTTTTAGATTTGAATTTTACTTATTTGATTTGAATTCTCTTTATAGAATTGCTTTGCTGAGTGATTGTAGCATTAATAAAGTATATTAAGGTTCTTTTATGAGTTTGTCATATAGTGGTATTATTTCTTTATTTATTTTCTATCAGGACCCCTTTTATATTATTTAGAAACCCTTATTATTAATTTTCTTTCTATACTAAACCATGGCTTTATTATATGATATTTTTTATTTGTTTACAAAACTTAACTCTAGTTGGTTCATAGTTTGAATAGAAATTTTTATATGTATAATGATCCTATATCATTATTTTATGCATGAAATACAAAAGAAATTAATATGGTTAATACTACTTCCATTAACTTAGAAAATGGCAATGTATATATTCTATTATGATAAACATAAAAGTGTAGGGTTTGGAATTGTAAATGTTTACCCAAGGTTTTAGGGTTCTTAATTTTCTTATTTTCCTTTGTTGATGTAAGTAAAGATTTAATAGCTAAGCATATTGTCTTCATTGGTGATCTTTAATGATATCACCCTTTTAAAATACAAAGCTATTAATTAAAATGTCTTATGGAAAAGAATTGATAAGAATACTCCTTAGCACATACAATTATGGTAATTTGAATTGACAGAGATGTGCTTAAGTGATTTTCTAAATAACTATTCCTATAAAATATTGTGGAGATAAAATGATTTATCCCACAGATGAGCTGGATGTTAAGCTTGATCATAGATTTAGGGTTTAAGGTTTTACTAAGAATTCTTATCCTCCCTAATTCATAAATATGGACTTATGATTAAAGAATTCCTTTCCTAGATATACTACTTCCTATCCATCATCATGGTTAACATGATGAGCTTTACTTCACAACAATATTCTTATTCACCTATTATTCTTCTAAACTCATGGATGAATCCAATGAGTTTAATACTAAAGCATTTCATAGTTTTCTCATATCCTTGCTTAGGTATACCACTACTCTAATGGTGATAATCTTCAATCCAACAAGTAGTTCTTTAAAACTCCACCCATAATCTTCCTTAATCATCCACCACTAATATTTCTCCATTAGATGTATTTATCCAACTACCTTACTAAAGCTTACTATCCTTTAAGATGAATAACACTACTTCCATAACTCTATGCTATACTAGCTTTAGTTGAATCATACTGTCTTACTTTTACTCTAAGAACTCATACTCCAACCTCATATTATATTTATGTGACCTATAATAACTACTCTAGGATCACTTATCTATACTAAGTTTTCAATTATGTTCTACCCACCAATGTCACTTAAACAAGATATAAGTATACCACACCCTGGTGAGCAAGGCATGATCATAATAATCCTTTAATCATTTATAGCTTAGATTTTTAGTTGGCTAAGCAAGGCTTTATCAATACAACCTTACAATTGTATTGGAATTATCTTCTTAGTATCTTGAATTGGATTAAGGCTGTTATTCATGGACTATGCCCACTTGATCCAATATAATTACTACTAGTAACTATTTTTAGGATTCATCCTTGTAATCTTCTTTCCTACCATATAATTATATATCCCAATAACTCTTCTATCATTTCAGGAGTGAGTTGAACTTTATTAATTATCACATTGATTTATTCTCCTTCAACCACTCCCATCCCATAGATGATATCTAAAACTAGCATTACTATTTACCTCTTCTTAGTTGTTTCTTTATAGACACTTAAATGTAAGCTGTGTTCTGGTCAAGAGTTAATAGATTGAGAATTGGTGAATCAATAGTTGAGTTCTCAATATTGATGAACAACAGATATTGGAATATAAAGATGATAAGGATTGATATAGAAAGAAAGATATATAGTGAATGGTCTAGACTTAGTTTCTTTCCTTCCTAATCTCACTAAAGAGTTTAAGTTAGGTATTACCATGATACTCATGGTATAATTGGATAAGAAATAAATAAGTCAAGGGTAAATTATTACATTCTTAACTTGGTATTCATGGGTTGTTGTGATGAATAGTATGATATGATCCCTTAAGGATTAGATATTAATCACTTAAGCAATGCATTATGATTTAATTGATATTATATTTGATCTACCCTTAGATCAAATTATAGTTACCCAAAAATAAGATTTTAGCAAAGTCATATAGAAACTTATCACAGTCAACTTGATGATCTACCTCAATTGTGAAATGCTACTTAAGATTGCTTATATAAGAATTATTGTTTTGAAGTGGCAAACAGAATAACATTTGAAGAAAAGATTTATTTTCTGAGGTCTAATCAATCTTTGTGGTTAGTTGAGTCCGGTCGATGTTATTTGTGCTTGCTTGAATAGTTTGGGCTTGAGATGCTTTATGGCTTAACTATATCAGACCAAAGTTAACTATAAAACATATAACAATGTTTATAGTATTATATTTAGATTCTTGTAGACTAAAGTTAACTTTAAAACATAGATAGTTTGAAAGTATAATGCTTATAACATTTGTACCTTGTGTACTTGGTAATGTTTCCTTAAGGTTACTTAAGAATGGTTATTCTCCTATTTAAGTAGTGGTCTTTTAACTTTATAATGGAACAAGATTATTTATTTCCTTATAAAGGTGTGATTATGGTTTGTGGATAGTAGATAGTATTAGAGACTACTTATGAATTATCTTTGGATTTAGTCCAATATAATGTTGTATTTGATTAAAATATCATTCTTGAAGATTTTATAGTTGTCAAAGATCTTTTTAGAAAATAAACTACACATATGGTTGAAAGATAATTCAATAAAATTGTATTTATAATGTTTTAAACCATTATAACTTCCTATTATTAATATTTAGGACTAGTATTACTTATTAGACTTTAATTGGTGGATTTTAGAATTTTAACAAATTTTTATTTACCCTTATATGAATTAACAATTAAGGAAAAAGATTTAAATTCAAGTGATTAAAGTATTTAAAAATTTTATTTACCACAAAAGTGGAATATTATATTTTTAACATGTAGGTATTATTTATGTGAACATTTTTGTATATTACATTTATTTTTGTGATTTATAAATAATAAGATATGATTTTGACAATATTTATTACTTTATAAATACTTAATAAATAATAAATATTTAATTAAGTGAAATAATAATGTATGATTATAGTTTTAAAGTATTGTTCTTATTTTCCCAAGCTTTTTGGTATTTATTTATATTTTTCACACTTATCAATATTAAACATGAATTGTTTAAGTTTTATTACTTATAAAACCTTTGTTAAATAATATTTGATTATCATAATAATTTTTTATAATAGTTTAATGTTATATATTTTATTTTTTAAAAATTTCCATATATTATACATATTTTTCTGAATTATAAAACAAAAGTTATTGATTTAATAAGATTTAATCATTTTATTTCATTTCTGGAATATGTATATTTGGATTTATACTTTTTATTCTTTCTAAAACAGGAAATAAATTTTTACACTACACACACACCCCTAGCCCTAGTCACTGACTACTGGGCCAGTGGCCACATCATCTCTCAAGTTAATAAATGTATTTGTTTTCGGCCTAATTGCTACCCCAGAACATGACATATGGGCCATGGGCCACATCATCTGCCACGCGAGACAAATACCAAGTCAAATAGGCTGGCTAGGCAGATGGTGACGTGGGCATGACGTCTCTATGGCGTCAACACAACCACCACCGTCAGTGGGTGGTCACTGGCGACGATCCATGGCACCCCAACAAGCGAAACTAACCTAGGTCGAATCAGTGCATCAAGCTGGATCCTCAAGTGGTGGCGCCGTGAAATGGTCATCGAGCTCGAGCTCCGGCAACGGCCGGCGGTGGTAAAGGTTGTGACGGCGTTTTACAACGAGAGGAGACGATTTAGAGGTACTGGAAGATTCAAAAACTCACCCTGATGATGACAGAGAGGTCGGCGAGGACAAGCGTGGTCGGAGGAGAGCTCTCCGACAAGATTTTTGACGAACTGCCACAAAGAGGAACGACAAAATTCATCCTCTCCAGTGCTCCCTTTGATGCAAGATTTCACTCAGAGGATCTATGGAGGACGGGGCTTCTCCATGTATACTTGGAAGAGTGTGGGGAGGTGTGGCTCAACGGCGAGGTGTGGATCCGGTGAGCTAGGGTTTCGGCACTGATGAATAAATTGAGAGAGAGAGCTACAGAGGGTGAAATGGGGATGAGGACGAGCAGATGGCTTTGTGGCGTTCTTATCCCCTCCATCCAGAGCGAGTACGCATCATAGCCTTGATGGTCCATCGGCGAGACTCCGGCCGATGTTGCTTCCGATGAGCAAGGTAGACGACGAAGTCGGTTTTGCAAAAAAAAACTGGTACTTCTTTTCTCTCAACCCGCAATCCTCCTTTGGTCCCACCCGTCGGTCACATAAGAGAACAAGCTGGGCTGGCTGTTGGGCTTTTGTGGCTGCACATGGGCGACAGATAAGAAGAGAGGAGTTGGGCCACAGCCAAGAAACATTTTTATTTGTTTTCCTTTTTCTATTTTCTGTTTTACTTTTAGATTTGAATTTTACTTATTTGATTTGAATTCTCTTTATAGAATTGCTTTGCTGGGTGATTGTAGCATTAATAAAGTATATTAAGGTTCTTTTATGAGTTTGTCATATAGTGGTATTATTTCTTTATTTATTTTCTATCAGGACCCCTTTTATATTATTTAGAAACCCTTATTATTAATTTTCTTTCTATACTAAACCATGGCTTTATTATATGATATTTTTTATTTGTTTACAAAACTTAACTCTAGTTGGTTCATAGTTTGAATAGAAATTTTTATATGTATAATGATCCTATATCATTATTTTATGCATGAAATACAAAAGAAATTAATATGGTTAATACTACTTCCATTAACTTAGAAAATGGCAATGTATATATTCTATTATGATAAACATAAAAGTGTAGGGTTTGGAATTGTAAATGTTTACCCAAGGTTTTAGGGTTCTTAATTTTCTTATTTTCCTTTGTTGATGTAAGTAAAGATTTAATAGCTAAGCATATTGTCTTCTGTTGGTGATCTTTAATGATATCACCCTTTTAAAATACAAAGCTATTAATTAAAATGTCTTATGGAAAAGAATTGATAAGAATACTCCTTAGCACATACAATTATGGTAATTTGAATTGACAGAGATGTGCTTAAGTGATTTTCTAAATAACTATTCCTATAAAATATTGTGGAGATAAAATGATTTATCCCACAGATGAGCTGGATGTTAAGCTTGATCATAGATTTAGGGTTTAAGGTTTTACTAAGAATTCTTATCCTCCCTAATTCATAAATATGGACTTATGATTAAAGAATTCCTTTCCTAGATATACTACTTCCTATCCATCATCATGGTTAACATGATGAGCTTTACTTCACAACAATATTCTTATTCACCTATTATTCTTCTAAACTCATGGATGAATCCAATGAGTTTAATACTAAAGCATTTCATAGTTTTCTCATATCCTTGCTTAGGTATACCACTACTCTAATGGTGATAATCTTCAATCCAACAAGTAGTTCTTTAAAACTCCACCCATAATCTTCCTTAATCATCCACCACTAATATTTCTCCATTAGATGTATTTATCCAACTACCTTACTAAAGCTTACTATCCTTTAAGATGAATAACACTACTTCCATAACTCTATGCTATACTAGCTTTAGTTGAATCATACTGTCTTACTTTTACTCTAAGAACTCATACTCCAACCTCATATTATATTTATGTGACCTATAATAACTACTCTAGGATCACTTATCTATACTAAGTTTTCAATTATGTTCTACCCACCAATGTCACTTAAACAAGATATAAGTATACCACCCTGGTGAGCAAGGCATGATCATAATAATCCTTTAATCATTTATAGCTTAGATTTTTAGTTGGCTAAGCAAGGCTTTATCAATACAACCTTACAATTGTATTGGAATTATCTTATTAGTATCTTGAATTGGATTAAGGCTGTTATTCATGGACTATGCCCACTTGATCCAATATAATTACTACTAGTAACTATTTTTAGGATTCATCCTTGTAATCTTCTTTCCTACCATATAATTATATATCCCAATAACTCTTCTATCATTTCAGGAGTGATTTGAACTTTATTAATTATCACATTGATTTATTCTCCTTCAACCACTCCCATCCCATAGATGATATCTAAAACTAGCATTACTATTTACCTCTTCTTAGTTGTTTCTTTATAGACACTTAAATGTAAGCTGTGTTCTGGTCAAGAGTTAATAGATTGAGAATTGGTGAATCAATAGTTGAGTTCTCAATATTGATGAACAACAGATATTGGAATATAAAGATGATAAGGATTGATATAGAAAGAAAGATATATAGTGAATGGTCTAGACTTAGTTTCTTTCCTTCCTAATCTCACTAAGGAGTTTAAGTTAGGTATTACCATGATACTCATGGTATAATTGGATAAGAAATAAATAAGTCAAGGGTAAATTATTACATTCTTAACTTGGTATTCATGGGTTGTTGTGATGAATAGTATGATATGATCCCTTAAGGATTAGATATTAATCACTTAAGCAATGCATTATGATTTAATTGATATTATATTTGATCTACCCTTAGATCAAATTATAGTTACCCAAAAATAAGATTTTAGCAAAGTCATATAGAAACTTATCACAGTCAACTTGATGATCTACCTCAATTCCATCAAGTTGATAGAAGCTTCAATCATTTTAACAAGTTTTGTTCAAAAGCGCAAAAATTATTTGGATTTTCTATGCATGAATGCAATGCACACATCTGGGTTCAGCTTATTTCTGAGCTCTAATGCTGGGATGTTACAGACCGTGAGCTTGTTACTCTTGGATGGTGACCTCCTAGTTGGCCTGGAGGTTTGTGATGTGGTGTTCTTTTCGTGGAAGATTGTGAAGAGGCTCGGGCTTCTCCTTCTAGGATCTTGTGTAGTGGTTGTGGAGCTTTCCATCTCCAAGATGGAGAAAAAGCTATCCATAAGGAAAGTGGCTATTCCTTCATCGGGATAGCCTCGGAGAATAAGGTGCCCTTCGTGCCGTGGAGAAAACCTTCGTGGGATCTCATCCTCTCCAATGTGAAGCACCTTACTTGTAAGGGAACACTAGAATACATCTTCATCTCCGCGTACCTTGATTATCTCTATACCCGAGTTTACTACCCTTGTGATAGCCATCGAGCTTGAAGTACTTATATATTGTGTTATCTTAACTTGTTCTTGGTGCACTTAGTTTAGCATATTGTATTCATATTTTATGTTTGTAAATTAAACGTTAGTTTAAGTCCGCATTCTTTCGAGCCAAAACTGTAATAGTTTGAAATTGCCCATTCACCCCCTCTAGACGATATCTCTATCCTTTCAATATATTTGCTGAAACTATGCCCTAGAGGGAATCATATATGATATATTTGCTTAGTGTATTCATAATTTAAACATGTCCTTGAATGAAGATTTATATGTGTCATCAAATATGTGATGCGATTGAGAAACTATGTATTCAAATTGTTCATATTAGACTCTCTTTAGTCATCGATCTTGTATTGGACATACAATATAGACTAATGTGCAAGTCAGGTGAGTATTCGGTTCCACTGGTCATGGGCATGGTGATTCCAATCTGACTCATACTGACTCGACTAAAGTGTTTAGCGAGCCAGATAGACCCATGTGGAGACACAATAAGCAAAGTTTTCATTTTTCTATCTCAAGCTATTGTAATCATAAGACCTGAGGCAATCACATGATTCGAGTTGTAGATTGGCTGGCTTTGATTCTATCAAACATTGTTTTGTAACTAGATAGTTATGATGGTAGGGTTCAGGCCGGCTAAGAAGAAAGTTACGTGACGTGGATGAAGAAGACAAAATTCTGCCCCTCCTACTCGTAGAGATATTCTCTGAGCCATCTTAGTGATTTGTTTCGGAAGCATGGTCATGCGCAATCCGGCTAAGGGTTAGTCAGAGAGTTATCCGCCTAAATCTTATGTAGGATAATAGAAGTCACATAAGATATGAGACTTGAGCTATTAAAGGGATGACAACAACTCGCATATATCTTAACAACATATACCCTGAGATAAAATGGTCTTAGTCAAAAGTCATTAGAAAAGTTCGTCTTATGACTTCATAGTTCTCGGAAGTCGACATGTTATTCTAGGAGCCCTTGCCTCCTTATCATCTTATGAGTTGGACTCTAATTGTGTTCGAGTTCGTATGAGCATGCACACCCATTTAAGAGACTAGAGCTAGCTGGATAAAGATCCAATTATCTGCAAGCCGACAAGGTTGGACCTGGACCAAATAGGGTCATGAGCCAACGGGTTGGACTCATGTGACTTACTGAATGAGTCGCAAGAGTTGCAGGCCTATAACTATACACCTATATATAGTGGATATACTGGCAGACGTCGTAAGGGTTAGACCATTCTATAGATTTGAAATGATAGGCACTATCTGCACAAGTCTCGAAGCTGACGACGTGGATCTAGCAATCCGCTCTAGCGCTCCACCTAGTATGTTTGGATAACGGCAAACGTGTTGCACCAAAAGCACTAGAACAACGTGGTAATATCGAACGGGGTCATGATCTGCATTGTCCAACGTGCTACACCAAGTTCCGCACCTACATGTCCAAGGTAATCCCCATGGCCTATCTTCTTGGCTCATCTTTGGAGCGCCACTTAGAATTTATTTTGTTTATCACTACGTAGGAGTATATGGTATTGTATTTGTTGATATTTATTTCTACACATATAGTCAGATTTTGTGATTGTTTGACTGTAGAAAAATATATACACCCCGTTTTACGGGACGGAATAATATCCTAAGATTTTCTTAACAAATACGTTGGGATGGCCTTGATGAATCGACGGTAAATATTAATAAAAGGAGAGCGATGGAAAGGCAAGATTCAGAATCCCTCGACATGATCAGCCAATTTTCTTCCAAATTTATTCATCCACATCCAATTCAATTCGTTTCGAGCATGGTTTCATTAGTCAAAGAAACTTCATCCCTTTCGTAAACTTTGTCTCTTTGGGGTACATTTGCTTGCTCTGTTTGCTCGTGCCTTTTAGTCACACATGAAGATCATGGATCCACGGAAGCTACGCGCGCGTCAATGCAACTCTGGTGCTTAAAGGGGACTTTGTTTGGTTTAGTGCATTTTTGTTTCTCTATGGTTTGGGAAGTAATGCCCTTGTTGTTTGCTTGCATAGTTTCTTGTTTTAGGCAATTCATGCTCGTTTAGCTAGTTGCATTCTCCCTCATATCCTTACCTCCTTGCTCATGTGGTGAGCTTACCCATGATAATAACACAGCACATCACAAAGTTCAGACAATTGCAATTCAGAGAACAACTAGATTAAGACTGAATCCACATACTCCGGAAAGACGTGTGTGCTGCACCATGAGTTTACGAACACCTGCTCGTGATGCAACACAAGTTCATTATAAACGGAGGGGTTATAACTGAATACCACCTCCCAAAATATACAGACCAAAGTTCAAGGGTCACCGCAAATAAAGTTTATTCGCCTAGCTACTTCAATATATACATCACATTCATCATCATCAACACCTCTACCAGCACCCTCTCGAGTAGCACAGTCCGCTGCTCAGAGGTAGTGCTTGTTCAGAAAGGACATGAACCAGCTCACCTTGCGCTTAGGGGTATGGCAAGATATTTGGTCACATGTCCATTGTGCTCAATCAGGTGGCTAAGAGCACGGTGTATCGCAGTCGTAGATCATCTTCATCTGATCATAGTTCTCAATGGACTTGTTTATCCACTCGGTGTCCTTTGGATGAGCCTATATGAGAATCACAGTTAGTTCAAAACGTGTAGTTCATACATGATCTTTACTACTAGTCAAGGTACTGATGCAAGTACAAATATATCAAACCTTGATGTGCGCATAGTAAGGCTAGTCCTTGTGGAAGTATCATAACTAGTATCATGCATGTCATGTTGGCAAAAATATGACGTGCCATATCAATTAATAAAGAAAGAGATGGTGGTGGTACCATATCATGATACAGTATCATAGCATATAAAACTAGATATTTTAATACCAAATAAATCATGTACACATATTTGTATTGGGATTCTACAAACAATTAAATACCATGCAACTATGATACTATGCATTAGAGGGATAGTATCATATGCATGGTACCAATATATGATACTCCCACTAGGACTAGCCTAATCATCATCGTTCATCATGATAGCAGAGGTCGCTTCAACATAGCGTATGTTCTCAAGCCTCTTGATCCTCGGCACCTAAATACACCTAACTCTCTAGTGCCTCATGTGGTCGTACACCTGGTTTGTAGTGACTCTCCGGCTGAAGAACTTGAAGACATCATTTGCAAGCGCATGTCCACCTCTCTGAATCCCCGAACAACTGAACCCCTTTCTAGATCAACTAGCAGACCCGATTCAGAACAAAGGTGGACAGAGATGTTGGCCATGACATGGCCAACTTCTTCTTGCACACAACATCAGGCATCGACGCATAACGCAGAGGTAACACAGAGGTTGCTGACAGATCAGACGACACTGCCAACTCCTACGGCACCAGAGATACGCATTGTATTCAGTTCAAGCAGAAGAACTATAGTTGTAACACTAATACTACCTACAACACTTGACAATCCTCATAGTACATCATGAATAATGACTGCCAAAATGTACCACAAAAGGTCCAGATCTACTAGGAGCAAGCACACGGAGCAGATGAACTATGATCCAACATGGTAAGAGATCTAAGCTCCGAGAGGTAGGGTTAGGTGTCTCTTACCACGGTCTCAACATCGACCAACGAGGACAACATGTCGGAGATAGCCGAGGACGACGACTTGCCAGAGAGGAGCTCGATCCACCGGAGTAGGAGGCGTCGCTTACCTGTTCCTCGGTGAAGAAGAGGATTTGAAGGGAGAGCTCGAAATGGGGGAGAAATGGTGGCTCGAAAATTGGAGACGAGCCAGAGCAGCCTAAATAGGCGGTGCGAATCGACAGGCGGTGACCCGAATTTCTCCTGCCGGAATTACCGCACGCGGGCGAGCTCCCGCCATCCCTCTGTTGCACGGGCGCGTGCAGCTTCTTCTCCAGCGAGCACGAGAAAAAGTTGGTTCCGTGAAAACGTCTGATTTCAATGTTCCTCGGGGGCAGGCTAAGGGATGCTTTAAAATTTGTACGGTGCAAAGATTTTCTACCGCATAGACAAGCAAACGTCTTTATTTCTTTCCGTCCATACAAGAATCGGGCACCGTCGTAGAAAACATGCCCTTTTTTTTTGACCCGAGAAAACACGCCCTTGGTGTATCATACATTGGACGATAGCCCTTCCAATCTACGCGATTCTCTAAATCTTTTGCCGTCTCCAAAATTTCTCAATCACTTTAAATAGGGATTTTCAAAGCCCACTACCAACCAACTTTCCTATGTGCAGGCCCAACTGCCGACCCGGAATTCTCCCCTCCAACCCCGACGCTGCGGCCGGCGCCACATCTTGCACCCCTGCTGTCCCATATCCGGCCCGAAATCGGCTGTCTCTGCGGCTGGATCCGCCCGCCACCATTATCGCCCCTCGAAGTCACCGTTCCTGCCCACCACCTCTGCCCCCAAATAATCCCCCTTCCTTGTGCGAGCCACTCCCCGTTGTCGAGTTTGGCACCTCGAGCATCCGTGCGGCTGTCACAAGTCTGGCTAGCTGTGCCAGGATGTCTAACACATAATCCCCACTCTCTGGAGCTCGGTCTCCATCCCGGCTGCTGCCTACATTGGTGACAGCCAGAGGCTCGGCGCCTCCAAGTTGTTCGACAAAATTCCTGAAAGGTAAATTTGAAGTTAACGATCGCAAGTGCACAATGAGATATTATCTTAAGTAATGGAATCTACCCAGCTTGGGCAAACATTTGTGAAGCCACTAGAAAAAACCCAAACAAAGGGTGTACCATATAGCCATTCAAGCAGGTGCTATGAAAGATTTGGAGCAGGCATTTGGTGTATTTCAATCATGCTTTGTAATTGTGCATGGACTGGCTAGATTCCAGGATAGAGCATAAGTGGATCAAAAATAAGAACTGAAACTCTACCGGCAGTAAGATGTCACACAACTGCCCAGCCACTTATACAATATATAATGGACAAAAATAGTTTCTTGTCAAGCTAACACGAAGGTGTTCTGAATCTGCTGGGGTTGCAGGAGAGCCACGAGAACAACCAAGAGGACGGTGAGCACCATGAAGAAGACGTTCACCATCCCGGAGATGAGCAGTAGCGGCGCCTTGCCATCCTTGTCCGGGACCTCGTGAACAAGTAGCATCCTTGTGAGGTTGGCGATGAGCGCGACAAAGATGAAGAACACGGAGGTCTTGTACAGCTTGCTGAAACTGGGTCCCTCGCCGCTGATGCTACTGGAGTAGGACGCCATCAGGGCCCCGAACATGGCCAGGCAGAACCCAAACCAGATCAGCGACCGCCGCCTATGTGCCACAACAGCGTCTTCTCCGTTTCCCCTCCCAGAGAGCGAGGACGCAGCTGGCGTTCTGGTCACGTGCCAGAATAGGCCGCTAAGGAAGGCGCCGAAGACGAGCACGAAAGCCAGCACTATGTACGCCTCCAAGATCTCGATCGCTGCCAGGAACGCCACGATGGCGAGCAGCGTCAGGAGAGCGTACGTGGAGTACCTGATGAACACCCTGACGAACTTCTCCCTGGTCTCCTTGAAGTCCGCTGCCAGGGGTACCGTGCACACGAGCATGATGAACAGCCCGAACAACACGGTGTACATGGCGAGCGCCTCGGGCGCCCTGACATCGACGCTGCGCTTGCACTCGCTGCTCCTCAGCTGGCTGAAGAGCATCGCCGGCAGGCCCAGGAACGCTGCCTGCGTGGCTTCTGATGAGAGGTCAAAGAAGTGCTTGATGTCATCCTGGAACTCCTCGTATTGCACGATGCCCCAGGTCACCGTTTTCCGCGTCGAGTTCTCGATGTGACACGCATAAGGCACTGCAACGAGAAACACCACCGCTGCAGCGAGGTAGAGGTAGACGATGTTTAGCACCGCGGTGAGGCAGGCGGCGGCGATCATGAGAACGATGTTGGACACAAAGACAGTTATGCAGAGGCGCCGTATCCGGCGGCGATCGCAGTCCTCGACGACCTCGTCATCGTCTCTGCCTTCCTCAGGCCACGGGTTGCCCTGACGGCGCATCTTGTCGGCAAACAACAATGGCGAGGTGTTCATTACGAGCGAGAGCAGCGCAAAGACGCTGAAGGCGATGGTAGCATGCCTGGTGCTCCTGCAGAAGGTGATAGGAAAGAATCCTACTAACATAGGGAAAATGGTCCCCGATGCGGATCGCTTGAAGTACTTCAGGAGCTGCTTGTCCACTGTCGAATATTGTGAGCGCTTCGTCAAATCTAACGGTCCTGACTGCGGCTGCACAACAAAAGGGAACCAATTCAGGTACTAGTACATCTTACTTATCAGAAACATCTAGAGCAGCGGTACGTATTCGACACCAAAATATTTCTATCATGTGTGTACAAAAACTACTTAGTTGATACTCCACTTTGTAAGAGAGAAATCTGTATGCTTGAACCTTTCTCAAATCAACTGAACAAAATAATCCTCTTGGGAGATTTGGAACCATCAACCGATTATTGTAGTTGTAAGTACTCCTATAGCTTTGTAACAAAATCACACAGCTACATATGAAAGAAAGAATATTTTGTCACTCCTGAACTCCCCGTGGAATCTAGATTTTTCATCATTATATCTTAATTGGGCAAAGCCACAAAGCACACCTCCAACTAGTATTAAAGGATGATGTGCACATGGTTTTCGTTTAAGTGACATCATAATTAATCAACATAGTCGACAAATAAACATAGGTTGATGATTTTTTTGTCGTTTGTGGCTCGATCCACCTTCTTGATTTGGTCATACGTTTCTTCTTCTTTTTTCATTGAGAAGTGGGATCTTGGTTTGAATCCAAGTTGATGCAAATGATGTCCCCTCCTGATGAGGTCTACATCGATGTGAAGAACTCCACCCATGGATGGTAGCCTTCCTGATACAGTGGGCTCTACCACCGTCACCATGTCAAGCACTTCAAGATCAAGAGTCGCACATATTGCCTAATGAATAACCAAATGATAGCACAAATAACAATTGTTCTCCTTTATGCGTGTTCATCTATTACTCTCGAGGACGGTATTACTACTTGACCCGTCTACACTTTGCGCATTTAGGTTTCGTGAAGCAAGATGGAAGCAAAGAGGAAGTAAACGATGCATGAGAGATCAAATCCATCAAAGAGATAAGCATGCATGGAAGGAAAATGAAACAAGCTCCTTTACTCCACCAGAGAAGTGTTAGATGTATATATCTGTATATTGTATTTCCCCCATATGTTAGGGGGCTTACTGCATATTTGTCATGTACCTGTACTATATATTATGGCCTTTGGCCCCTAGAGGAATACAACTTGTCTATTCCTAACATGGTATCGCCAGCCGTCACCGCTTCTGCCACCCGCCGTTCCTGCTCGCCGGTGAGGTCCTTTCGTTCTTCCCTGATTCATTCTTGTCCTTTCGTCAGATTGGATCTACACCTCAACCCACCTACCTCCCATCGCTGCCCCCACCGCGGCGCTTGGGCACCGTGACCGCCACCTCTCACAGCACCGCCGATTCATCGCCTGCCTGCCATCACCGCTGCGGGTTCACGTTGCCCTCTGCTGATTTACACCAACCAATCTACCCGCCCTCCCACTGCCAATTAGCCCCCACCAGCTTTGCTTGGCCTCGCCACTTCCTGCGCGCACCCGCCGATCCGCTGCTTGCTCTGCTGCCACCGCCATCAGCGGGGCCCGCTGCCTCCACCGCTGGGACCCCGCCATCTCTCCCCGCCTCGACGCCACCGCCTGCCAAGGCCGCCTCCTGCCAGGGACCTCTAGCCTGCCGACCGCTGGACTCCAGTTTTCGTCGGATCGGACAGTTGGTCTTCGACGGTCCCCGTTTGGATCTGAGATATAAAAAAAGAGAGAGAGATGTCTTTTGCATCGGGCTATGTTGCGATTCCTCACTGCCCGGTGATCTTCGATGGCGCGAATTATCCTGATTTCGCTGCCTTCATGCGCGTTCACATGCGCGGTCTCCGCCTTTAGGGTGTGCTCTCCGGCGAGGTCTCCTGTCCGTCGTGTCCTCCTGCTCCTATGACTCCTCTTCCGTCTACGCCGATTGTTCTCGGTGCTGATGCTTCTCAGGAGGCCAAGGATGCTGCTCAGAGTGTCGATGATAGTGCTGTTGTTGCTTATGACCTGAAGTTCAAACAGTACTCTGCTGATCTCGAGACCTATCGCCACGCTCTGACTGCCTACACTCAGTGGGTCGATGAGGATGCTCGTGCTGCTGCTGTTCTCACCTCCAGTGTTCTGCCTCAGTATGCTGCCGAGTTCATGAGTCTCCCTACTGTTGCTGCTCAGTGGGCACATCTTCGTCAGCGATATCAGCCGTCTGGGGATGCTCTTTACCTGTCCGTGGTTCGTCAGGAGCATGCTCTTCAGCAGGGTGATTCCACTATTGATGAGTTCTATACTCAGAGTGCTGCTATCTGGCGTCAACTTGATTCTCTCCGCACTGCTGTTTGTGGCACATGCTCGTGCTGCCAGATTGTTCGCTCGGATTTGGAGTTTCACCGCATCTATGAGTTTCTGTCTCGGCTTCGCCAGGAGTTTGAGCCCCGGCGTGATCAGCTGAATGCTCGTGGTCGTGTTCCGCTCTCTGAGGTGTTGTCTGAGCTTCGGGCTGAGGAGACCCATCTCCGTAGTGCTGGTCTTCTTGTGGTTCCGTCTGTGCTTGCTACTCGTGGTTCTTCTTTGCCGTCTGCTCCCTCGACTCAGCCGCGGTCCCCTGTGCCGCCGCCGATTCTACCCACTCCTCCAGGTCAGGGTCAAGGTCAGCTTCAGCACCAAAAGCCTCGTGGTCGAGTCGGCACCAGAAGCTCGTGATCGGGTCGCCGTGGTTCTCTTCGCCACCGCTTCTTCGCAATAGGGATGGCCATACTTGGGCCACTGTTATACAGGACCCCAGTTTACGTCAAGAACACCAGGCTCGTGGTCGGCTCCTTCCGGTCTTCAGCTGCTCTCTCCGATCAGGACATTATCGAGTCTTCGCGGTCTTTGCTTGCTATGAGCTCTTCTTCGACGGGCACCGCTGGTTCTGCGGATCGACTCTTCAGTAATGGCGACCACCACCTTCTACACAGTCAGGTACGTCTCCGTGGTATCTGGATTCTGGAGCTTCTTTTCATATGACCTCTGAGTCTTCTTTTCTGTCCGCTCTTCGTTCTCTCCCTTCTCCTGTCCATGTTTTTACGGCTGATGGTACCTCTCTTCCTGTTTCTAGTCGGGGCACCCTTTCTACTTTTTTTTTGTTCCTGATATTTCTCATGTCCCTCTTCTTAAGATGAATCTGTTCTCTGCTAGCCACCATCGACTCGGTTGTCGCGTCATTCTTGATGCTGATTCTTGTGTTGTCCAGGACCGTCGCACACAGGCCCTGGTTGGAGCTGGCCCTCACAGCCGTGACTCTTCAGGACTTTGGGAGTTAGACTGGCTTCGTGTTCCTTCCGCTGCCCCTTCATCTGCCAGTTCTTCTCCGGTTGTCGCCTCTACTACCAGCTCCTTTCAGCAGTGGCATCATCGTCTTGGTCACCTCTGTGACTCTCGCATGTCATCATTAGTTCATCGTGGTCTTCTGGGGTCTGTCTCAGGAGATGGGTCTTTGCATTGTCAGGGTTGTAGGTTGGGTAAACAGATTCAGCTTCCCTATCCTACTAGTGCGTCTGTATCTCAGCGACCTTTTGATTTAGTCCATTCCGATGTTTGGCGTCCGGCTCCTTTCGCTTTGAAAGGGGGCCATCGCTACTATATTTTATTCATCGATGATTTTTCTCGGTACACTTGGTTGTATTTTATGCGCTCTCACAGTGAAGTACTTTCCATATATCAGCGTTTTGCGGCCATGGTCCGTACTCAGTATTCTACCCCCATTCGTGTTTTTCGTGCTGATTCTGCTGGTGAGTATATCTCCCAGAGGTTGCGAGTGTTCTTGCTGAGCAGGGCACCCTTGCTCAGTTCTCTTGTCCTGGCGCACATGCCCAGAATGGCGTTGCTGAGCGTAAGCATCACCATCTTCTTGAGACCACTCGTGCTATGATGATTGCTTCTTCTCTCCCGCCGCATTTCTGGCCGAGGTGCTGCCACGTCGGCTTACCTCATCAATATTCAGCCTTCTGCCGCCTTGTAGGGTGGTATCCCTCTTGAGCGCCTATCTGGACAGTCTCCAGACTACTCCATGCTTCGCTTGTTTGGTTGTGTTTGCTATGTTCTCCTTGCTCCTCGCAAACACACCAAACTGACCGCTCAGTCTGTTGAGTGTGTCTTCCTCGGATACAGTGATGAGCATAAGGGCTATCGCTGTTGGGACCCTGTTGGTCATAGGATGCGTATCTCTCGTGATGTTACTTTTGATGAGATGCGTCCTTTGTATCCTCGTCCCACTGCTGGTACTTACCCGGTGGAAGATATCTCTTTTCTTCTCTTTCCCGACACACCTCCTTCTACCCCTATTGTGTATTCTTCAGGATCTCCTCCTCCTGATGTCTCTTCTTCGACACCGTCCTCCTCTGCTCCGTCTAGTTCTCCTAGTTCTCCTCGTTCTCCGGAGTCCTCCTCTCCTATTCCCTCTTCTTCATCGCTGCCTCCTCGCTGCCTTCCTCGATGATCTTCCCTCTCTCGTCCTGTTAAATCGTCGTGCCCCCAACCGTTACTCTCCTAGTCAGTATGGTCTTTCTGTTGCCTCCGAGCCGACTTCTTATAGGGATGCTGTGCATCATCCTGAATGGTAGCTGGCCATGGCTGAGGAGATTGCTGCGCTTGAGCGCACTGGCACCTGGGATCTTGTTTCTCCCCCTCCCGGTGTTCGTCCTATCACGTGTAAGTGGGTCTATAAGATTAAGACTCGCTCTGATGGATCTCTTGAGCGCTATAAGCGCGTCTTGTGGCTCGTGGTTTTCAGCAGGAGCATGGTCGTGACTATGATGAGACCTTTGCTCCTGTGGCTCATATGACCACCGTATGCATTTCTTCTTGTCAAATGTTGCACACTGTCTGTGTCTCAGCTTGATGTTCGTAACGCCTTTCTCAATGGTGAGTTGAGTGAGGAGGTTTATATGCCTCCTCCGGGTATTCTGTTCTTGAGGGATGGTTTGTCGTCTTGGCGTTCTCTTTATGGCCTCAAACAGCCCCTCGTGTTCGGGTTTGAGCGCTTTGCTTCTGTAGTGACTGCTGCTGGTTTCTCCCCTAGTGCTCATGATCCAGCGTTGTTTGTTCACACTTCTCCTCGTGGACGCACTCTTTTTCTTCTCTATGTTGATGATATGATCATTACTAGTGATGATCCTGAGTATATCTCCTTTGTTAAGGCTCGTCTTTGTGATCAGTTTCTTATGACTGATCTTGGTCCTCTTCTGTGAACAGGAGATGGGGAATTGGCGATGCACCTTGAGTGCTCGCTGCTGTATTGCTCATGTATATATACAGTTCCGGAGTACATGCGTGCAGGACGTGCACGAGGTGGGCGAGGTGCACGACGTGCGTTGGACCTAACTGTACAAGACTGAGTCCTAGGCTGGATCTTGTCAGTCAACACCCGCAATTGCAGATTCGGTGGTCGGATGCACAAGCTGGACCGGAATTCTTGGAACGCCGACGTGGGGAGCCCTTTCGTCATCACGTCCGCGAACTGTTGAGTAGTGGGGACGTGAAGCACGCGCAGCTGGCCGAGCGCGACCTTCTCGCGGACGAAGTGCAGGTCAAGCTCGATATGTTTGGTCCTCCTATGGTGAACCGGATTGGCCGCCATGTACACCGAGGATATGTTGTCACAAGAGCGGTGGCCTTTCGCATGCGAAGACACGGAGCTCGCCGAGGAGTTGACGAAGCCAGCAGCATTCGGCGACCACGTTAGCCACGGCGCGGTATTCCGCCTCGGCGCTGGAGCGGGACACTGTAGGTTGCCGTTTTGACGACCAGGAGATGAGTGCGTCCCCGAGGAAGACGGTGTAGCCGGATGTGGAGCGCCGCGTGTCCGGGCAGCCAGCCCAATCCGCGTCGGAGTAGGCGACCAGGTCCAGGGTCGACGAGCGATGGAGGTGGAGACCGTACGTCGTCGTGCCCCGCAGGTACCGAAGCGCACGCTTGACGAGGGAGAGGTGCTGTGCACGAGGATCATGCATGTAGAGGCATGCCTGCTGGACAGCATAGGCCATGCCAGGGCGCGTCATGGTAAGGTATTGAAGGGCCCGACGATGCTCCGGTATTCCGATGGATCAGCAACGGGCGCGTTGTCGCTGGCCGACAGCTTAGAGTGCGTGTCGACGGGAGTAGACACCTATCATCCACATACAGGAGGAGGTAGGACGTGCCGCTGGCATGGTGCAGGACGAAGAGTGACGGGTCGGAGCGAGCTGCAGTGAAGCCGATGGAGCGGAGGTACGCCGCGAACCGGTCGAACCAGGCGCGCGGCGCTTGTTTGAGGCCGTACAACGACTTGTCGAGGAGGCAGACGTGCTCCGGCCATTGAGGGTCGACGAAGCCCGCTGGTTGCTGGCAGTAGACGCGTTCCGCGAGATAGCTGTGCAGGAACGCGTTGTTGACGTCCATTTGATGGACAGGCCAGTCTCGTGTGGCGGCGATGGTGAGCACAGCACGAATGGTGGCGGACTTGACGACGGGGCTGAATGTCTCGTCGAAGTCAACGCCGAGGTGCTGCGAGAAGCCGTGCACCACCCATCGGGCTTTGTAGCGCTCCAGCGTGCCGTCGCTCTTGAGCTTGTGCCGGAACAACCACTTCCCCTACACGATGTTGGCGCCTGGTGGCCGGGGCACGAGCGTCCAGGTCCTGTTCGCCATCAAAGCCCTGTACTCATCTTGCATTGCGGTTAGCCAACACGGATCGTTGCACGCGGCGCGCACAGATGTGGGTATGGGGGAGATGGTTTCAGTGGTGGTGAGGTTGGCGTATTTTGGGTTAGGACGGAATGTATCGACCTGTGCGCGCGTGAGCATGCGATGTGTTGGAGAAAGAGGGGCACGACAAGCCGAGGTTGGGCGAGGCGTGGCAGGCATGGGCGGTGAGCGGACGAGGCCGGTGGGAGGCGAGGCGGGAGAGATGGTCCCCGCCGGAGCGCGATCGGGTGGTGGACTACGAGGGGTAGAGGGAGAGCTAGGAGTCGTGGCACGAGGGGACGCAGCGGCAGGTTGCCGCGAGACAGCGACGGAGCGAGGGGCTGTCGCGGGAGTCCGGGATGGAACAGGGATGGGATTGTGTTCGTCGATTGAGTCAGCGGTAGGTTGCGGGCTAGTCATGCGAGTGTAGGGGAATGTGAGCTCATCGAAGTGAACATGGCGCGAGGTGATGACTCGGCCAGTGGCTGTGTTGTAGCAGCGGTACCCTTTGTGTTCGGAGGAGTAGCCGATGAAGATATACGGCGTGGCTCGCGGAGCGAGTTTGTGGGCGGCCGTGGCGGCTGTGTTGGGGTAGGCGAGACACCCAAAGACGCGGAGTGCAGAGTAGTCTGGTTGGGTGCCATAGAGGAGGAAGAAGGGGGAGTGGTTCTGACGCGGACGACACGGTCGACGATTGAGAACGAAGGTGGCGGTGGCGAGGGCCTCGGCCCAGAAGCTGGGCGGCATGGCCGCGTGGGCGAGGAGTGACCGAACCATGTCATTGAGGGCGCGAATGATGCGCTCCGCGCGGCCGTTCTGCGGAGATGTATAGGGACAGGACATGCGCAAGCAGATGCCTTGGGAGGAGAAGAACTCGCGGTTGAGTTGGTTATCGAATTCACGGCCATTGCCGGCCTGAAGAGTGTGGATGCGCAGGTGGAAGTGGCACTGAATGAAGCGCTGAAAAGACTGAATGTGAGCGAGGGCCTCTGATTTGTGGCGAAGGGGATAGGTCCAAACAAAATGACTGTAATCATCGAGTAGAAGCAAATAGTACTTATAACCAGATAAGCTAGATACAGGTGACGTCCAGAGGTCACAGTGAACTAATTGAAATGGAAAATATGAAACGTGGCTTGAATCTAAGAAAGGTAGACGACTCTGTTTTCCTAATTGGCATCCATGGCAGGTGGAGGAGAGGGAGCCGGTAGGCGTCTCGTCAACATGGCGAAGCACTGTGTCCAGAGCATCGCTGCTGAGATGTCCCAGGCGTTGGTGTCACAGATTTTTGGTGGTGGCGACGAGGCTGTGGTGAGCAGATGGTGGTGTGACGGGGTACAGGTCGCCGTCGGACTCACAGCGCAGGATCACCTTCCTTGTCCGTCGATCCTTTACAGAGAAGCCAACATGATCAAATTCAACAGTGACAGGGTTATGGAGACATAGAGTTTTGACAGAAATAAGGTTCTTTAGAATTTTGGGGGAGACGAGAATGTCACGGAGGTGAATGGGGTGGGAGGAGTTGGGTAGGAGTTGGTGGCCAGTGTGCATGACCGCGATAGACGAGCCGTTGCCAACAACAATGCTAGAGGAGGAACATGTTTTGAGGACGGCGAGGTTACCTAACGAGGAGTTCATGTGGGCAGAAGCACCGATGTCCAAGTACCACGGGCCAGGCACGGACGGCGGTTGCTGCTGCTGGACGGAGAGGTTGTTGAGCGCCTGGATGAGGCCGGCCTGTTCCCAGCTGGGCGGTGAGGAGCTCGACGAGGCAGCTGCAGCGACGCCCGTAGTGTTCGGCGAGGGCGCCGGAGGCCAGTAGTACGGCATGGGCGGTGGGGTGCCGTAGTGAGCCGCCACCCCGGCGAACGGGGAGGGAGTGCCGGGGCGAGCGCCCAGGATGCCAGCGCCGGGCACGTGCGGACGCCAGGGCATGGGCCAAGCATGGACCATGCCGGTCCAAGGAGTGGCCGAGGGCTGGGTCGGCGCCGGTGGACGCGGGGCACCGCTGGTGCCCTCCGAGCCAAGGCGCCAGCAAGGTGAGCCTTGCCCTTGCGACGACCGCCGTTGTGGCGGTTGCCACCACCATAGGTCCCGGAGCCAGAGACGGATCCCGAGCCGCCACCGGCGTTCCCGCCACCGGTGGAGCTGCTGCCGCCGGTCTGGGGAACACGGGCGACCAGCGCTGTCTCGGTGGTGGAGAAGGTGTTCATCCTGCTCTCCTCCAGGAGAAGGAAGGCGCGACAGCGAAGGAAGGTGGGGAATGGGTCGCATGGTGAGGATCGGCAGAGCATAGTGCAGGCGGGGATTCAGACCTCTGAACATGTTCAGTACCTGATCCCGGTCAGAGACGGGCTCACCAAGTTCAGCGAGGCGATCAGTGCAGTCCTTGAGGCGCGCGAAGTAGGCGATGATGGAGCCCGAGCCCTGCTCGATGCGGTGGAACTCGGTGGCGAGGAAGACGGCCTGGTGCTCGCGGTTCTCCAAAAACAGGGTGGCGATGGAGGACCAGAGCTGGGCGGCGGTGGCGTTGCGCTGGTGGATGAGGCCGAAGATCTCGGGGCTCACGCGGTTGTACAGCCACGAGACGATGTACACGCCCCGGAGCGATGAGGGTCGCCACCGCGTGGTCGGTGATGTGGTCATCGACGCCACTTGGTGAAGGTGACCAAGAGGGTGCGCCACCGAGTGTAGTTGGGGGTTCAGCTGGAGGACGGGGAACGTCTTGGTTGATGAACACGCTGGCGTGGAGAGAGGACAGGGCGCTGAGTGGTGCGGCTGAACCGCTGCTGGTGGGGAACGAGGCCATTGTTGGCAGCGGCAGCGGTAAGGGCAGATGGAGTGAGGAGGGGCGTGCTGGTGGCTGGAGAGGAGGAACCGCCCGGAGAGAGGGCACCGGCAAGGCCGAAGCCAGCAGGGCCTAGGGGCGGTGGCGGTGGGGGAGTAGGTGGAGTCGCCATGGAGTGCAGCGGAAGCGAGAATCACAGAGTCGAGAAGACGATGGTGTCTGATACCATGTGAACAGGAGATGGGGAATTGGCGATGCACCTTGAGTGCTCGCTGCTGTATTGCTCATGTATATATACAGTTCCGGAGTACATGCGTGCAGGACGTGCACGAGGTGGGCGAGGTGCACGACATGCGTTGGACCTAACTGTACAAGACTGAGTCCTAGGCTGGATCGTGTCAGTCAACATCTTCGATACTTTCTTGGGATTGAGGTTTCCTCCACTTCTGATGGCTTTTACATCTCTCAGGAAAAGTATATTCATGATCTTCTTACTCGTGCTGCTCTTGGGGATGAGCGCACTGTTGAGACCCCTATGGAGCTTAATGTTAAGTTTCAACTTACTGATGGTGATCCTCTCTCTGATCCGACGCGTTATCATCATCTTGTTGGGAGTCTTGTTTATCTTGATGTCACTCGTCCTGACATCTCTTATCCTATTCATATTCTGAGTCAGTTTGTTTCTGCTCCTACCACTGTCACTATAGTCATCTTCTCCGTGTTCTCCGTTATCTTCGTGGTACGATCACTCGTCGCCTTTTCTTTCCTCGTTCCATCTCCCTCCAGCTCCAGTGCTATTCGGACGCTACGTGGGCGAGTGATTCTTCGGATCGCCGTTCACTTTCTGCTTATTGCTTGAAAGACGAAGAAACAGACAGCGGTTTCCCGTTCAAGTGTTGAGGCTGAGTTGCGTGCTATGGCCTTGTTGACTGCTGAGGTGACCTGGTTACGGTGGTTACTTGCGGATTTTGGGGGTCTCTATTACCACACCCAGTCTGGTTTTGTCTGACAGTACAGGAGCTATTAGTGTTGCACGTGATCCGGTCAAGCATGAGCTTACCAAGCATATTGGTGTTGATGCTTTCTATAAACGTGCTCAGGTGCAGGCTCAGGTTGTTGCGCTTCAGTATGTGCCTTCAGATTTATAGTTGGCGGATTTCTTCACGAAGGCACAGACCAGAGCGCAGCATGGTTTCTTCCTCTCCAAACTCAGTGTTGTGGATCCACCATAAGTTTGAGGGGGGTGTTAGATATATATATCTGTATATGTATTTTCCCATATGTTAGGAAGCTTCCTGCATATTTGCCCTGTACATGTACTATATATTGTGGTCTTTGGACCCCAGAGGGATACAACTTGTCTATTCCTAACAATAAGCATGTATGCATAGGAAGAAAAAGATGTCTCATCTATCCTGGACACTCGAGGTGGGTAACCAAGAGCCTGCAGACAAAAGGCCAAACAGACCGAAGGGACTACTGCACATGTATCCCTCTTTGAGGCTCATGACTTAGTGACAGCGTCTGTGGCCAAAAGTACTACCAGTTCCCCTTCCCCATCTTGGCTTTAGACTAGACTAGCATAAGGTCCGTGTGTTGCTACTGACTACAAACTAATATATTTTTACTTCTTTTAACCTATATTAATTGATTTAGATTTGCTAAAATTTAGACGAACCTATATACTAAATAGTGTTTAGATTCATTTAAATCTAGACAAATTTAAGTCAATTAATATGGGTCTGAGGAAGTACTAAATTTATATCCATATGTATCTAAATATCCTTTACATGCACACATTCTCTCTTTTTTCCTAATAAAGTAGGTAAGTTATGCAATATTACAAAAATCTTCCTCGATATAGTCTATTTATGTATCATCGAGATGAAGAACACATTTTCCATTTAGCTGTGGTTTGAAATATTCATATCTCTCCCAACGACATCAGCAAGTAGCAATCAGAAAGAGAGTATACACACACACACCAAGTTAGCGCGGCCACCAGTTAAGTACACAGACAAATCACACAATTAGCTGCTTCTAGGAATAAGCACGCGGCATCTTCTGCTCCACTCGTTTCACCGGCAAATTTGTTCGATTCAGCTTTGGCAGGTGCACAGCAGCAGGACGACCGGGGACAAAGTAACATCACCTGCAGGTGGTTTCCGGGCCAGTAGCGCTGGAGTGCGAGCACCTAGGAACAGGGCGGTGCTACGGCGCGTCTTGAATCCCTCCCCGCCCGCTGGGCACCCCCGCGAGGCCCTCCTTCCTCGCCGATGGCGTTGCCGCTCAAGCCTGTGGACTCCCGCTTGTCCATCCCCTTTTTCCTATTACCTCTATGAGCCCATCTTGCCTCGTCGCCGACGTCGTTCCCTCACATCCCCGCCGACAGCGCGCTCTACGGACGGGACGAACGAGTATGTGGCAGTTTTGATGGGAGGGCAAAGTCGTCTAAGACGGACAAACGAAGAGTTTTGTATTTATAGGTGGCGTTGGTGGTAATACGTGATTTTGTGGACGGGTAAACCTGTCTAAAAAAGTGTTGGACCAGAAGAAACACTTCGTATTTTATTATTAGGTATAGGTATAGATATAGATATATAATGGATTAGTTGAGATTTGCTCCTCCCTCCCTCCCCTTGTGAAGTCTTCCATCTCCCACAAGCGCTGACGACGCAGCAAAGAGCGGCATCAGTCTGGACTTGGACCGTGACAGCCGTGGCGGCCTGGTTTGAGGTGGCATCATGCATCATGTTTACTTCTAATTTTAACTACCATAACAGTCGGTTCAAAAAAATTGAAATTGGCCGAGATAATTTTTTTAAGCCGGTTCTCAGCCTTGAGATAGAGAGATACTACAGCGGCACGGACAACTGACTAAGATGTGGTTTTCAACCGGCTGAAATGATGTATTATGTGCGTACACGATCATAGAAATTGGCACCCATAACAGTTGGGGGATAAATCGAGTTTGGAAGTATAAATGAGGGGGTTAAGTGAGAGAAATAATTTAGACGTGAAAGTGAGACTTGCCAGTAGCTTATGCAGGAAATACGAAATTCTCCCTGTGAAAAGAAAGTTATTCCTAAATGTAAACACGTAGTACTACTTTTACTGCATAAATTCTACTCCATTCGTTTCAAAATAATTGAAGTTCTAAATTTTCCCAAGTCAAACTATTTTAAGTTTGACTAAATTTATTTAAACATACCAATTTTTAGATACCAAGACAAGTTTCAACATGAGGAACAGAGGGGAGTACCAGCTATGATTTACGGCTAGTTCATGGCATCATTTGTAAAGAGCAAAGGATCTCCGATTTGGAGCGAATATGCGGCATGGAAAGTAATGAAGAAACAATCATACTCCTTGTTTCTCCGTCATCGCCTTCGCACTGAACCGGAGCTCCGGATTTAAGAGAGGCCCCTAACTTATGCCGCCTGCCTGCTTGGCGAAAGAGGAAGAAGGAGCTGATCGCATACATACAAGCAGAATAAATAGCAGTGGATCAACCATACTAACCTTATCGTTAAGAAGCTCCCAGCTCGCACCTTCTGAAATGTCTGCTGTCGAGCAACATCACGGAGAAACGGTCTGTTCAGACCTTCACCATTCCTGCCATATATATGTGCAACACGGATGGGTACACAGCCAGTACCGCCATCGTACTAATACATTATGCATCCAGTGTAATTAAGAAAATACATGAATGTGTACATCTACATCCAGCTCCTCTCTCCCCCCGTTGACGCGCCACTCCTAGTCGCAAGCCATTCTTCTATTTTGGGCAGTTGGAGGATTAAGAAACGGTCCTTGATTCCTACGTAGATGTTTAATGAATGAGTTGCCTTCATATATGAAAATATATAATTCAAAAAAAAATGAAAGAGTTGCATTCGTCAAATCATAAGAAATGGCCGAATATGATTCATGACAATGAGCCGACGGTAAACGTCACTAAGACCGCAACGCAACGTCGTCCTACTTGACATTCACCTCACATGTGCTGATGTGCAAGCAATTGAAATTGTCAATGGGCTTCGCAGCTTGGACAGGCTGGAACCTGGAATAGAAGTAAGTTAAGCCTCAGCAAGTCAACAAAGTTAGGTGTTGGACTGTGCTCATCCTTTGTTATGCAGGGGCGGCGTGTAACTCTCAGACTTGTATTGCTTCATGCGACTTTAGGTTAATAAAAACTTGCTTTGTAGAAAAAAACCAAGTTAGTCATTAGGATTTCTCTAACGGAGTGATGGGAAAATAAAAGATGGTGGAGACCAAAGAAAGCAAACCCTTAGATTAATGGACCTGCACAAAATCCAAAATTTCATAACCGTATTGGTTTTGCCAGTTCACTCTATTAATTTCACCATATTGGTTTTGCTAGTTCACTCTATTAATTTCACCAAGTGACTCAAACCCAAGAAGGCCTTATATAAGATGGCCCCTAGTTTCACGACACAACCATGTCGTTTGCCAAAAAGATGTTCAACAATGATTATTTGTTTGTCCGGGAACTTTGGCTTTGTTGATAGACTCTCCTCCATCATACTCCATCTGTTTCAAAATATAAGATGTTTTAGCTTTGTGAAGCAAATGTATCTAGACTACTTTTAATATATAGATTCACTCATGTTTGGAGTGAATCTACACATTAAAATAAGTCTAGATACATTTCTTCATAAAACTAAAACATCTTATATTTTGAAACGGGGGAGTACAACACAAGCTAATTTCAACCGGTCTTCAAAGTACTGGCGATAATGCAATAACCTATCTACACACACTGCCCTCGGGTTCAAGTAAGGCAATGCACGAATTGATGTTATGGAGAAATATATGTTTACATTGAGAAAAAGAAGCAGATGGATGATATTCAATCTAATATGAAGTCGTTGAAAGAGTCCATAATACAAACAGAATCGTTACCTATAACAATAATTTATCTTAGTAGCTTGGAAATAATACAAACTATCCATACATTATCTCAAAGCAGGCATACGAGTCAATTATATACAGTTGTGTGCCAGTAAATCAATTGTACATGCATTATGTTGACCCGAACACAACATAACCTAATTGTGAACCCCATTCCATGTGCTCTCTACCTAACTACCCATCGCAGAACCTAAGAGCTCGTTTGGCACCCAGGTATTCATTTCATTTGGTAGAAATGAAATGAATACATGGATTCATTTCATTTATATTGTGATTCCAAAAACACCCACATGTTTGGCTGCCACCAGAATTTGGAAATGACTACGGAATTCAAAATGGAATTTCAAAATAGATGCCATGTACTAGAATAAAAACACATGCATCAAGTGATTGCAATGGTACTTCTCATAAGTTTTGGACCTCCAAACACACATCATCCAAGTTCCAAAGTTCTAGTCCATGTTCAGTCCATAAAACAAAGATACATCAACATAATAAATACAAGTTCTAGAGTTTGAATAAGTTAAGCAAGATGAAATGGCAGACTGCTACAACACAAAGGAAGATCTAAATCATGCGTTTATCTACTTGAGAACCCACTTCTTCTTCATCCATTCAGGCAGTGCCACCAAAGACTTGAACTTGCGATCATCAGCTACAAGAACATCATATATTGCCAACTGCTGATCATCTTGTAGATCTGGTATGCCATCAAGAACAACCTAGATTTCCTCGGGAGATGCTGGCTTTGGTGGAGGCTCGGGAACATCAACTTTGAACACAGCAGTGAAGTTATCTAACTTGTCACCAAGCATGGTTTGAATTGAGTCATCTCATCGATACCACTTCTTCGGACGATCTTCATCGGCTTGAGTTGATGAATTGTCATCTTTATTGTTGGCAGTGGAGCATTCTCCTTCGCCATTTCAGTTGCGCTTTCATTATCTGTCCTTGCACCTGCACCGGTAGCACGGTCTCTAGAGTATAGTGTGCTAATCATGTCCCAAAATTTGATTGACTTGTACCTATATGAAGTGGTATCCTTGTTGGCCTGCAAATAAATCACATGAAAGCTCTAATCACCTAGGAAAACATCAGTGCATGAGAAAATAGTCACAGTTCAGTCACACATATCACATAAGAAAGGATAAAATCTACAGAGACAAGACAATATCATTTTAAATTATAGATAAAATCTACAAAGACAGTACAGGCTAATATGAACAATATTTCAGATTTAGAGCATATATGAACAACACTTTAACAAAGACAGTACAGGCTAATATGAACAATATTTCAGATTTAGAGCATATATGAACAACACTTTAGATTTACCCAAAATCTAGCTATGCATAAACTTCTCTTTCGACCAGTGTTGCGCACATCGAAGTAATTGTTCAAAATTTCAACTATGAAATTAACTTAAAAAAGCATTGTCCTGAGATCCTAGCATCTCTTTTTGTCACCCTGTATAGCTAGTTTAGCATGTCATGTTTTGCTACATTCTGTATAGCTAGAGTAGAAAATATATACTACTTGTAGTCAGTTACCGTGTTTTGTTATGTATATTATATTCCTTCTGCTAAAAGGATCATTGTCTAGTCCTCTCTGTTAAATTATTTTCCTGACTCGTACTGACTATGTGACATTCTGGCTACTGATCTAGTTAATTAACTTTGAGTAGTCATTATATTCCATTCAGACCTACCGATTGGCTGGCTGAAGTGTTTAAGAGATAGTAGACTTGAAACCTAGAACTGTAGTCATGGTACTGATATCTAGAAGGGGTGAGTATAACCAAACTAAATATGACATAGACAATGGTACTGATATCCAGAAGGGGTGTCTATAACCAAACTAAATATGACACGGCCAATGGAAAAAGTATGGCTCTAGCGTTGAGTTAAAAACAAAATCTTTAACTTGGAAACAAAATCACATATTTTATTCTAAAAAAAGCACACATTTCAGTTGCGAAACTGCCTGCTTGTAAGTGCAGCATCGACACATCAGAATATAGCAGAGCTAAAGCAAATCTGGAGACAGGTGATGGCATTGGAAGTACAAGCAGGTAGTATATCTCTACTTAACTGAAATATTGGAGATAGGTGATGGCATTGGAAGTACAAGGTGATGCTCATATGAGCAAGTGTGGTAAACATATGGTCATGCTTGATATAGTAGTACTAAGCACAAGTAGGTTATCTTGACATAAGTGTTCCAAACATCATCTTCCACAGTGACCATATTCTTCTCGTCATCCCAACCAAATCTACTCTGAGAAAGCATCTTGTTGACGATATCATAATATTTTTTCAAAAGTCTTGATCCTAGAGATGATATTCTCCTTCGTGAGCTCAATCTGACACTTCTCTCTCACTTTATTCACTACAACTATGTATACATGGGGTTTACACCCATTTTGAGCATGATCTCCTTTGTTGTAGTAATCCACAAATACATCCTGAAAGGGCATTTATTGTCATAATCACTTTTGGTGTTCGTTAACAACAAGTAGATCATTTTACTGTTTATTATTGTCCACAGGTTGGTATTATCATTGATAAACTGCACACACACTCTTGGGAAAAGACCACACTCATTTGTCACTGATCTGGAAACTCCAGACCGGAGTCTCCGGTCTGCCAAGATCGGAGTCTCCGGTGTGGTCCGGAGTTTCGATTACTGCTCGGTGGTGCTTCCAGACTGCTGGGACATTCGACTAGGGGTCCGAGGCTGCACGGAGGTTACTCGAGTCTCGGACTTTATCGAGTCTCCGGTGTTGGAAGGCCGGAGTCTCCGTGTTGGTGCAGAATTGGTCAGTCAGAAGGGCAGTCCGGAGACTGGTCCGGAGATTGGCCGGAGTCTCCGGTGTAGACCGGAGTCTCCGGTCTGACTTTTCTACAACGGTCAGAAAACGGTTCATGGAGGGGGCTGTCTATAAATAGGGACCCTTATCTTCTTCCTCCAGTTGCTCGAGCTGCTCAAGAACACCAACCCCATTAGAGCCACCAAATCTACAAGATCTCTTCATCCAACCATCCAAAGTCATTGATCTTTGGAGAATCAAAGGAGGAGGCCTTGATCTACATCTTCACCAAGAGAGATCTTCATTTCCCCCTCATTCACTTGAGGGCCCCCAAGCTCTAGTGTTTCTTTGGAAACCCTAACTTTGATTTGGTTCTTACAAGCTTGTCTTTGATTTGTCTTGACAGCTTGCTTGTATTTGGGAGCCTCCAATTCAGTTGTGGATGTGTGCCCCGAACTTGTTGTAAAGGTGTCGGCTTCCACCTCGAAGGTTGCCGATATAGTGGAAGGTGAATCGAGCCCGTTGGGTGAGGTTCATCGGAGAACAAGGGAGGCCTGTCATGGCGTTGGTGGTTTGAAACCACCCCCTCTCCAAACGTAGACGTACTTCCCCTCAAAAGGAAGGAACTACGGGAAACAAATCCTTGTGTCTCCGCGTCCACTCCCTTGGTTACTTCTATCCTTTACCGCACTTTACTTACTTGTTCTTGCTTAGTGTTGTGTTAGTTTGTGCTTGTTTGACATATAGGTAAAATTCACCATAGTTGCATATTCTAGATAATTTACCTTTCTTGTCAAACCCTAATTAGAAAAAGAATAAAATTTGAAGTAGCACCTATTCACCCCCCCCCCCCTCTAGGTGCCCATACGATCCTTTCAATTGGTAGCAGAGCCTTGGCTCTTTATTAGGGCTTTACCGCCTAAGAGAATATGGGTAGCCAAGAAGGTGATGGTGGTAGTGAGCCGACCCCGGTGACCATGGAAGATCTCAGAAACTTGGAAACAAGATTGAGCTCTTCCTTGGTCAACGAAGTCAAGAAGATGCTTGAGCAACTTCTTAAAGACAAAGATGGCTCATCACCCCCATCTCCTCAAGAGGATCTACCATCCGTTGTACCTAAAGGGAATACTCTGGTATCCCCCGAGGGTATGGTGGTAGGGGGCAAACTAGACAACGCTAATTCCTCCACACAACTTGATGGGGGGAAGGGTGAGCACCGTGGTTCTTGGTACTCTCCCGATCCTCCCGTCCCTCACCCTCATGTGTACAATAGAGGTGACCCACCTAAGCTAGAAGAGTCTGCTACTTTTGCTCAATGGCAATCACTAATGAGAACTCATGTGCGCAGCTCTTGCATTGAACTATGGAACATCATCGAGCATGGACTCTTTATTGGGGATCCAAACAACTTGACAAGAAGAGAGGTTGTCAATAGTCAACTCAATGCCACTTCTTTGCATATGATTCAACAAGGATTGGGAACAAAGGATTACCCACACATTGAGCACTTTAGCATTGCCAAGGAAGCTTGGGATGCTCTCACTGTGTTGTTTGTTGGAAATGAGAGTATGGGGAGAAACCGATATGATGCTCTAAGCAATGAAGCCGAAGGCTTCTAATGAAAGAAGGTGAAGATCATGAAGACATGTACCGAAGGCTCAAGACCACCGCCACCGCCTTTAGAAATGTGGGTGCCTCACATGTGGATGATGCATGGATAAAAAGGAAATATGTGAGTGCACTCATGCCTTTTGAGCCCACCGACTTGAAGAGTCTACAAGTAAGACACAACTACCATATCATGACCTCAAATGAAGTTATGCAAGAGATGGCCGCTTTCAAGGTTGCCGCCAAGAATGCCAAAGATGCCCGTGCTCGTGCCCTTGGTATGAGCAATGTTGTCAATGTTGCATTAAAGGCCAAAGTTGTGGACCATGGGGATGAAGATGATAGTGATGAAGGGCCTTCCATGGACCACCCCGATGAAGTCAAGATTGCTCATAGTCAATATATGGCTTTCTATGCAAAGAACTTTTGGAAGAACCCCGCCAAGGCCAAGATGGAAATGCAAAGAAAGAGCAACCCAAATGGGAAGAGAGAAAATACAACGAGATTGAGAACTTGCTTCAATTGCGGTGACCGCTATCACTTTGTAGCAAGTTGTCCCTATGAAAAGAGAGAAGATCATGGGGGTAAGCTTGTGTTGAAGAAGACTCTCAAGGCACCTTACAAGAAACCTTTCATCAAGAAGAATCCCATCAACAAGAAGTCGGGAGAAATTGTCTTGATCACTCATGAAGAATACTCCTTCGACAATGAAGATGATGAAGATGAGGAAGAGGAAACTTCACATGGTGTGGCTGCTCTAACCACCACCTCTACTCTGACATTCTCACTCTTTGATTCTCCAAATGAGAACTCTCCCACCAAGAACGTCACTTGCCTTATGGCAAGAGGAACGGAGGTATCCTCATCATCCCACTCTACTCCCCTAGATAATGATGAACTTGATGATGAAATGTCTCTTGATGTTAAAAAGGAATTAATTGCCTTTGATGAGTTTATGACTAACCTAAAAGGAGATGCTAAGTTACACTTTGAAAACATCCTAGATCAACTTTCACATACTCAAGAGCTTCTAGATGTTAGATGTAAACTTGGGCATGAACACATGATTGAGCTAGAGGCTTTAAACAATGCTCTAGAAGAAGAACAAGAAACTAGGTTATCACTTGAGCTAAAACTTGAAGGGCTTGATGAGTCCAATGACAATATTGTTAACAAACTCATCAAAGAGCGTGATCATGCTATTGCAAAATACAAAATTGCTAAAAAGGACAAGATTGAGTTTGGTGTGGTTCATGAAAAACTTGTCGAGGACTTTAGGTTGCTTAACAAGGCCCACAAGGCTTTGGAGAGTGAACTCTTGTCACTCACAAAGTCCCATGAAACGCTTCAAACTCAATTGTCAAATATTCCTTCACCTAGTAACTTCATTCCATATAGTAGTACAACTATTCTTGAAGAGAATGCTAGGTTGAAGGGGGAGCTTGCTAAGGCCACATTTCCACAAGGCAACAAGTCTATTGGTGATCTTTTGAGTAAGCAAAGGCCTAGTGGTGATAAAGGGGGCATTGGATTTGTCTCCAATTCTAAGAAGAAGAAGAAGAAGAACAACAAGAAGAAGAAGAAGGTCAAGCCCACACAAGAAACTAACAAGACCATTGTGGGTAGTAAGACCACAAGTGGTAAAACTATGTCTCATGATGACTTTGCGGGTAGTGCTAACCCTCACTATGTTCTAATGCGTGATTATTATGGTGATGTGTATGCACAATATGTTCGCCCATATGATGGTTATATTGCTTGGTCTATTTGGGTTCCCAAGACCCTTGTTGCTAACAAAAGAGGACCCATTGAAAAATGGGTACCTAAAAATTAGCTTGATCTTTTGTAGACTTATGCTTCCGGAGGGTCAAAGTGGGTGCTTGATAGTGGTTGCACAAGTCATATGACCGGAAGCTCGTCTATTGTCAAGGAGTTAAAGCCTAATGATGATCAAATTACCGTGACATATGCCGACAAATCAAAGTCTAAGGTAATGGGTTTCGGCAAGGTTGTGGTTGCTCACGACATTACACTCGTGAACGTCATGCTTGTTGAGACCCTTGGATACAATTTACTTTGTGTCCTTGCTCTTGGTAAGATGGGCTTTGCCGTCTTCATTGATGTAGATATTGTGGTCCTCTTGTGGAGCAAGTCTCTCAAGGTCGCTTTTGTTGGGCACGTCGAACATGACTTGTATGTGGTGGACTTCTTGGAGCAAACCACCGCAGGTCCGATGTGCTTATTCGGAAAGGCCGATGTGGGTTGGTTATGGCATCGCCGACTAGCCCATGTCAATATGAGAACTTTGCAAAGTCTCCATAAAGAGGGCCATATAGTTGGACTAAAAGAAAATGTTTCCTTTGCCAAAGATCGTGTTTGCAGGGCATGTGTTCTAGGGAAGATGCATGACGCTCCTCACAAGCCCACCAACCAAATCAAGTCTAACAAGATCTTGGAACTCCTCCATGTGGACCTATTTGGTCCTCCATCTCATGCAAGTCTTGGAGGAAAGAAATATTGTTTGGTGATTGTTGACGACTTTTCAAGATACTCTTGGGTTTATTTCTTCAAGTTGAAGAGTGAAACTCAAAGGACTTTTATTGACTTCATCAACTTGGTTCAACGGCAACACAATGTTCCTGTGTTGATTATAAGAAGTGACAATGGCACCGAGTTCAAGAACTACACCTTGAATGATTTCCTTAGTGATGAGGGGATTAAACATCAATATTCTGCTGCATACACCCCTCAACAAAATGGTGTGGCCGTAAGGAAGAACCGGACTCTTATTGAGATGGCTTGTCACATCCCAAGATTTTCCAAATCTTGTTATGTGAAAAATAAATAAACAAAATAAAATTATTGTTGAAAATCAGGGTGAAAAGAAACTTTTGTTTCTAAATGGAAACTTAAAATCCCATCTTGAACAAACTTTAATTAAAGTTTGAAATTCAACAAAATTCAAATCAAGTGGAATGCATTCCTCATAAGATGCATTTTGAAATTTAAACACTTGGAAAATAAATCCAAACCCTAAACCCTAATGGAATAAAAACCATTTCCAAGTTATCTCCAAGCCTATGGATTTGATCCATATAAAAATTTGTCAACAAACATTTACAAATGATCAAGAAAGACAAATAGAAATATTATAAAGCCATAGAAATTGGTTTCACTTAATTTGGAGCCATAGATAAAATCTTATGAATTTAATAAGATAAGGAAATTGAATTTTTCAAACTAATAAAGCCCTTATATAAAATCCATACCAAATGGTGAGCAAATAATCCTAAAGATATTTAAAAGGATAAATAAATCTCAAATAAGATTTTACAAATTGGAATCACCAAGTTTGGATCTCTAAATAAAAAGATATGGATTTTATAAGATGAAGAAAGAAATATTAATTAAGGAATATTTAAAGACCAAATTAAATCTTGGCCAAGACCATAAGCAAATGGAATGAATATAATCCAAACCCAAATGAAATAAAAGGATGGAGAATTTCCAAATAAAATAAAATGGCATTAACCATTCAATCCCTATTTTAATAAAGACAAATCTCTAATAAGAATGATCACTTAAATCATGAGAAAATGATATTTGGAATTTACCAAGTGAAAGAAAATTGTTTAATTTACTTAAATAAGTTCCAAGAAATTTCCAAATAAAATTTATGGAATTAAAACTATATTTAATTTCATTGGAATAAAGACAAGTACCCAATTTAAAATGATTAATAAATCATATTAAAATTATTCCAATTAATTCTAGGTGAATATTTTGACACCCTATTAAGTAAATAAAACTTACTGAAAGGTTTTGGAGGGTTTTAGAATTCAAATGGAAATTAAAAATATTATTAAATCTTGAAGGAATTAATACAGGGACCTACTTTAAATAATTAAAAAGACACTTAAGGAATAAAAGTTTTATTCTAAATTTGACATCAGAATGTGGTAATAAACAATGTTTGATTATTCACAAAATTTGGCAAAGGTTTGAATTCAAATGAGTGTTTGAATTAATTAAACAAAACCAAAAGAGAAATCAGAAATAGAAAAAGAAAAAGGTTTCAGTATAAAAAAATGGAACCCGCCAGCGAGCCCATTAGGCCCAGCAGCCCATTTCCTCTCACCCCAAAATGTTTTACCCCTTACTCAGAAACTCACCCGCAGAGACACTGACGATTGGACCCCACCTCCTCCTCCTCTCTCTCACTGACTAACCAGGCCCACGGCCACGTCGTCATCGTCTTCACCCACCCCGCTGACCACGCCTCGCCGGCCGTTGCAGCCATATGAATGCCGGTGTGAATACGCTTTAACCACGCCAGGAAACGGCCCCTCAATCACGCGTACTAAAGCGCCTGCGTCCTCTCTCTCTTTCCCCTCACTCGCCAGATCCTCTATGCCCCCAGGCCGCCCTGATTTGCGCTTAGACCCTGCTCTGCTCCGACGAGCTCGCAGTCAAATTCCGGCCAGCCTCCTCCGCCCCTCGCCCCCTGGAGCACACGAGCACCTTCCCTAGCCTCTGGCGCACCTCACTGTACCTCCCGTTCATCCGCGCGAGCACCACAGCGTCGGCAACGACGACACCAAGCACCACTGCTGCCAGCCATTTCCTCCGGCGAGTTTTCCTGGTAAGCTCGGACCGCCCCGGTGCTTATCATTGATGCTCGCATGTTCCCTGGTACCGTGCGCGTCTAACCGTACCCTCCACTTGCCGTAGGGTGACCCGTTACCTCGCCCCCGTCGTCAGCTGAGCACACCCGACGCTTTCGCGAACTCCGGCGAGCAATCGCCAGCACATGCAAGCGCCCCTTCGTCTACAACCAGCACGTCGAGCTTCCCCACGTCACTGCGATCACGGTGAGCTATCCCTCTTCCCTTCTCGCTTCTTGCATCGCCAGCTCCGCCGCCGTTCGATCCGCCACTGCCGCCAAATACCACTCGATGGCAAGCGTGTTGTGCACCGTTGGATACAGATCCAAAGGACACGATAGAACATTAGCTCGAAGGGGTAAGATCGATCCTGCGCCGCACGATTCACTTTAAATCCTGCGGTCCTCAATGCATGATCCGAACGAACCGGTACCAGCGAATAGCAACTAGCCACGTGGCTCAGACTTCATTTTAAAAACAGAAACTTTTCTATTAGATGTTCAATTTTGTAAAATCCATAACTTTCAAACCACACGTCCAAATTTTGCAAATTTTATATCAATGGATTCAGCAAGACAAGTACTTTCTGACCATGCACTTTGTTTAGTAAAATGCTTCTGTTAAATTGATTGTTTTTGCAGAAACTTGTGTATGCATGTTTAGGATATAAAATTTGTTCTAAAATGATTTTTGAGATAAAACCTTGGGCAAATGGTTTTTTTGAACCTACTGACCATAGAAATCAATTTGTGGTTCCAAAAATGTATTTGGTGAAGCAAAAGAACAAACTTTTGATTTAAACCATTTCTAGTCAAATAAAAATAATGTTTATTTATTAAAAATGCTTTTGGGAGAAAATCTTTGGGAAATGTTTTGGAATAAACTCTCTGACCCCAAGCACCAAGTTTTAAGATTTGAAAATGTATTTGGTGAACTCCATAAAGATTATTACTTTGCTAAAGGCATTTTCAACCACATAAAATAATGACTTAGTTTAAAAATGGTTTATAGGAAGAATCTTTTGCAAATGGTTTTGCCACTTTATAAAATGACCAAAAAGTGTTTTAGAATGTTTATAACCAATTATAAACCACTTTTGTAAATAAAACAAAGTTTGGCATGCTTGCATGCATTGTTTTGTTTCTATCATTCTATGTGATGTTTTGCTTGAATGGTAGATTGAAATATTACTTGCTTGATTGAAATGTAGTGATTTGAAGAGTGTGATCATTGCAAAGACAAGGAGTGAACTTATATTCTCTACCAAAAAGGCAAGTGATGCTTCATACTTTTGTCCCATTATTTTCACTATGCATTAGTGATATTTCTAAGTAGGACTTGCATGGAATTTTGCTAAGTATAAACTATGCCATGGGAAATCCTAGTAGATGAAACCTTAGTAGAATTCTCCTAAGATTCCTACTACTATCATGCTTAGCTAGTAGAAAACAAGGGTGGATTATATTCATGCTATGGAATATTTCTAAGTCAAGGACTTATGTTTTGTTTAATAAAACAACTAAGTGAATGAATCACCTGGGTGGAATGGAAGGAATTGTTTGTGTTGAGTGGTTCACAAGGCCCATTTCTATGGTTTACCTTGTGTATCTCACTTGTGGATGGCCACCCAGGAACAAAGAGATTTGAGATGTCAAATGTTGAGAAGCTTCAAGTGCAGCCACTTGGCATTATGGGCTCTGCCTGGATCATATAGGTTGCAATAACTTAGCCAAATGGACAGTTGGTGGTAGGGGAATGATAGGTTGGAGCGCGTCCATTCTGGTCTAAGGGAAGGATTTTGAAAGATCTTGTCTTGGTGAAACCAAGTCTTGTGGGGAAGGTGCACCACCTCTGCAGAGTGAAAATCTAAGTACTTAGCCATGTCCCTGGTAAAGGACAATTTGAGCATCAAGACATGGAAGCTATCAAGAATCTCATCATCCCAATTTCTAAGTTAAAAACTTGTGGTTGAACAAGGGTTGAAGGATCACCAATTTCTATTGGGAGATGCCTTGGGTGATTTTGGACAAGCAAAAACTTAGTGTTTTCAAATGATAAGGAAAATCTATTTTGAGCAAAGCAAGCCTAAGCTCCACTTAGCCAAATGCATATAGATGTTAGACTCCACTATACTACCATAGTATCACTTGCCAATACAATTCAAATGTATTGACCCTTGTGGCTGTAACTTGTTATGTTGCAGGTTTGTTTGATATTAGTGAAGTTTAATGATTAGGATTACAAGTCTACAACCAACATGTCTGCATGTGGCACTATGAATATGAAGGACCCCATGCTATTGTTATATTCTGCTGCATTGTAATGAGATAGCCAAATGAGCTATGTAAGATGTAATAAATTACTTTATTCCTGGTTATAAAGTTGTATTATGACCTTTGTTTCTTGATATTACATCTTAACTGTGGATGCTAGCTATTGACCCAGGGACTAGCATTGTAAACACAGGGATCTCTACCTTATTAAAGGTTGGGAACCTTACATGGCTAGGACCATGTTGGCGGAGTTTAAATCTCCATACAACTTTTGGGCCGAAGCCATCTCCACCGCTTGCCATTCTTCAAACCGACTCTACCTCCGCAAGAAAATCAACAAGACTCCATATGAGATACTTACCGGTAACAAGCCCAATATATCTTATTTCCGGGTGTTCGGTTGTAAGTGTTTCTATCTCATCAAAGGTGTTTGTTTGTCTAAATTCGAGTCAAAAGCATTAGAGGGTATTTTTGTTGGCTATGGTCTCGAATCTCACACTTATAGAATCTATGACAAGCTCTCCGGAGCCGTCATAGAATCTTGTAGTGTGACCTTCAAAGAATATGATGGTCCCCAAGGGGGGCGTGTTGATGCTTGTGATGCAGATGATGAAATGCCTCAGGATGCCATAGGAAGAATGGGTGTGGGATATATCCTCCCCGTTGAGGAACCCCTTATGGCGGATCGAGAAGAACTATGCTCCACTCGAGTGGAGCCCTCATCTTCACAATCTCAACATGCTCCATCTACCTAAGAGGACATTGACTCAAGCCAAAGACAAGATGTGGACCCTCAACATAGTGATCAATGTGTGAACTCTAGTCAAAGGGAGCTTGGTCCATTCGATGGGTTGTCAAGTGGTGCCAAGTCAATTTGTCAAGGAAGATCCATCCAAACTATTTTGAGACAAGCTCAAATTGATGCTATAAGAGCACTTGATCAAGACCAAGGTCAATCTTTGCCTCCCAATGTAGAGGATGACTCCAATGACAATCAAGGTCAAGTTGATGGTCAAGACGAGGATCAAAATGATGAATAGGGTCCTCCAAGAAACAATGAGGAGATCCACGCTCGTCGCGAAGCTAGAAAGGAAAGAATGTTGGAAATAAGAGACCACACCCTCCAAAATATTGGTGGAGATCTAAGGAAAGGAATTTCCACAAGAGCACAATTGAAGAAGTTCAGTGAACACCAATCACACATCTCCATGATTGAACCAAAGAAAGTGTGGGAAGCTCTTGAAGATTCGGATTGGTTAGAAGCTATGCACAAAGAGCTCAACAACTTTGAGAGAAACAAAGTGTGGAAGTTAGTTGAGAAGCCAAAGGATTGCCGCAATGTTATTGGAACAAAGTGGATATTCAAGAACAAGCAAGATGAGCATGGAATTATAGTAAGGAACAAGTCTAGATTGGTTGCACAAGGGTATTCTCAAATTGAAGGCATTGATTATGGAGAGACTTATGCACCCGTGGCTCGCCTTGAGTCCATCCGTATCCTTCTTGCTTATGCGGCACATCATAACTTTAAGTTGCAACAAATGGATGTAGAAAGTGCATTCCTATATGGTCCTTTAAATGAATTGGTATATGTTAAGCAACCCCCGGGATTTGAGGACCCCAACTTCCCAAACCAGGTCTACAAACTTGATAAGGCACTCTATGGGCTCAAGCAAGCCCCACGCACGTGGTATGAGTACCTTAGAGAGTTATTGTTTGACCGTGGCTTTAAGGTTGGGAAAATCGATCCCACTCTTTTTACTAAGAGGGTCAATGGGGAGCTTTTTTATGCCAAATATATGTTGATGATATTATCTTTGGTTCATCTAACAAAGCTTTTAATGATGAATTCTCAAAGCTTATGACTAGTAGGTTCCGGATGTCTTTGATGGGGGAGTTGAAAGTATTTCTTGGCTTTGAGATCAAGCAAGTTAGAGGAGGGACATTCTTCAATCAAGCCAAGTATACTCAAGATATGCTCAAGAGATTCAAAATGCAAGATTTGAATAGAGCTCCTACTCCCATGGCTACAAAGACTCATCTAGAACAAAATCCAAATGGTAAAGATGTGGATCAAAAGGTATACCGGCCTATGATTGGTTCCTTGCTTTACCTTTGTGCATCTAGACCCGGTATTGTGTTGAGTGTAGGTGTGTGTGCAAGATATCAAGCGGCTCCTAAAGAAAGCTATTTAATGGCGGTCAAGACAATCTTTCGATATTTGGTTCATACCCCATTTTATGGTCTTTGGTATCCTCAAGGCTCAACATTTGCTCTTTGTAGATACACGGATTCGGATTGGGCGGGTGACAAGGATGATAGAAAATCAACATCCGGGGCTTGCCAATTCCTTGGTAGGTCCTTGGTATGTTGGTCTTCCAAGAAGCAAAATTGTATATCTCTCTCCACCGCTGAAGCCGAGTATGTGGCAGCTGCTAGTGCTTGCACTCAATTGCTATGGATGAGGCAAACTTTAAAGGAATACGGTGTCCATTGTGACAAAGTGCCTCTTCTATGTGACAATGAAAGTGCCATCAAGATTGCCTACAACCCGGTGGATCACACAAGGACAAAGCATATTGAGATTCGCCATCACTTCATTAGAGATCATGTTGCTCGAGGTGATATTGATCTATCATATGTATCAACCAAATATCAACTTGTCGATATCTTCACGAAGCCACTTGATGAAGCAAGGTTTTGCTACTTGAGGAATGAACTAAATATCGTAGATTCAAGGAGCTTGACTTGATAATTATTGCACTCTCACCTATGATTCATCTCATGTTTGGTCTAGGTGTAGGCATGGATATAGGGGGAGTGCGGTCCTAATTGATTGGACCATCCCTCCCCCATTATGCCCAAAGCTATCAAAATCATTCCTCTTAATATCATTTAGTGATATGTGAGCTTAATGATGAGTTTTGGTAATGGACCCAAGATATATCTTCGTGGTGCCAAGCCAAGTATACTCAAATATGGTGGCCTAGGCCACCGCCTTCTCTCATTTGAGAGGTTGGCATTTACTCATGTTTGTCATTTGCTTGATTCTAGTGTCTTGAAGCTTTTCTGAACATTTTTTGTAATCCCTATGGCTCTTGTTGGTTCTTCACAGTTTGATGTCTCAACCCAAGCCCTTTCCCTATCTTAAAAACCATCTATCTCTCATATATGTCCCCAAACACCTTTCCTGGAACTTTTGGTCGAGGAGGACCGGAGTCTCCGGTGTAGGCCGGAGTCTCCGGTCTGGACGGTTTCTGTCACTTAAAGAAGGGGGCACGGGGTGAACTGGTACAATAGTTCCTCATTCTTCACCTCGTCCCCTACCTCCAAACCCGTCGCCTCCTCCTCCAAAAATCCTCCCCGGAGGTCAAGAAGCCCCCGGGATCCGCCGTGCCGCCGGCCAACCTTCCCCTCTCCTCCATTGGGTCATTCCCACCGGAGGAATTGATCCCATGGACAGATCTGGTACCTCTCCTCTCCCTTTTCTCCTAGGGTTCATCCCTAGATGTGTTTTTGAGGATTATTGCTGATTTGTCCATTGGAATCACTTGTTTGTGTGCACTCTAGTACTTTAGCCTTGTTGCATTGCCCGATCTACTAGATTCACCCTCACCAGCATCTCCCCATCGCATACCCGAGCCTCCTGACCGGAGACTCCGGACTGAGGTCCGGAGACTCCGGTCCAGGCCGGAGGCTCCGGTCCCCAGGACCGGAGACTCCGGTCTGAGCCGGAGACTCTGGTATAAGGTGCGGAGACTCCGGTGTTGGGTGAATCAAAATAGTCCAGAAATGCATCAAAGTTCTTGTACTGTATCTTTGGGACATATATACTCATCTACATGCTATATCCCTCACTGCTGTTCACAGGTGATGGTTCTAGTCGTCCTCGTCGTACCAAGGCCAAGTCCCAAAGGGGCAATCCTCGCTATGATGAAGCTCAGGGTCATTTTATCGTGCCTCCGTCCAACCGGAAACAGCGGGCACGTGATGCAGCTTACATGAAGAGGGATCAGGAGAGGGCTGAACGGGAGGGACGTGCAAAGAGGGCCAAGTATGACAACCTCCAGTACCTAGCCAAGATGTCTAAAGAGGAGTTCCGTGAGCTGAGAAAGACAGATTTCTATGCGCTGCCTCGTACCAGTGAGGACCCTCGTTTTTGGAGGAAAGAACAGGCTGTGTTCATGAAGGATGTGTATGGTGTACTCACCAGATCACCTGTCTGCCCTCAGAAGTTCATGAATATTGAGCAAATGCGCCAGAGCCCTTACTTCAATGATGCCCTGTGGATCTGTGAGAAGCTGGGCCTCTACAACTTGATGGAGCTGCGTGAAGACTACAGTGTACACCTTGTTCAGCAGTTTTATGCCACAGTGGTGTTTCGGTCTGATCTTGACAGGACCATGGTGTGGATGACTGGCACTACTCGCTGCACGGCTACCTTTCATGACTTTGCCAATGTCATCTTTGAGACCTTTCACGGAGTATCTACTCCTGTGGGACAGCGCATGCACTCAGCAGCTTTAGGTGAGAACAATTTGAAGCTGGCACCTCTGTATGATGGTGGTGTTGTGGGGGCTCCAAGGGACTCAAGACCCTATACAATCTTATGCTGAGGATTTTCCGTCACACTATTGCTCCAAGTGCTGGAAATGATGATGCTATCAGGGGTGGGCTTGTCAACCTCCTGTACCATACTCACCGGACCTTCAATGCTGGACCAGAGGCTGATGCTGCACTCATTGATGTGATGGACTTCATTTTCGAGGAGATGTTCCATGCCATTCTTTACAAGAAATCTCCTCCATATGCACCCTTGGTTATGAGGCTCATCAACTCCCAGGAGCATGATTCTCCACATGGCATACCACCACACATCACTGTGCACTCTCTGGTCTCTCTGCAGCAAAAGGGGCACATGGGGCCTGCTCCAAGGCGTCGCTATGGGAATGATGATGATGAGGAGATTGAGACGGAGAGGGCTCCCTCTCCACCTAGAGTTCAGAGGAAGAATGCCTCCAATGCCCCTATGCCTACTATGACTCGAGACTATGTGCATGAGAGGGTCAAGAAGGCCAGCTTTTGGGAGAGGACCCTCTGTTGCATGAACATTGACATTCGCAAGCATCAGCATGCATTCTACCAAAGCAACCGCCGCATTGAGAAGCTTCTCAAAGAGATCAAGGACCAGGGTGCTGCGGATACTAAGGAAGGTGAAGATGAATACAATGATGAGCATGGGACTCAGCAGTCCACAGAGTCTGATCACACTCTCTCATTTGGGGCATGGAATGCCCAATAGGATAGTCCGTGGACTGAAGACGTTCTTGATGTCACCTCAGGGTTTGGATACCAGGGTACTTCCTCTTCTCGCCCTCACGGCAAAGGGCCTGCTGTCCCTGAGGATGATGATGATGACTATGACCAGGATGAGGGTGACCAGGATGAGGATGACCAGGATGAGGATGAGGATGACGATGACTAGTGAGTTATTGGGGCGCTAGTATAGGTCTTTTCCCTTTTTGGCGTTTCGATGCCAAAGGGGGAGAAGACATTCTCATCGCTTTGCATGGGACTTGGGATTTGCGACTATCTGCCTTTATTTGCCATTTATTTGGATATTCGAACTTGAACTTTATGTGTGTTATCTGCTGTTCTTATGTGTGTCTATGACTATGTGCTTGTGTGCAACACCTATTGTAACTCATGTGTGCTATCGTTGATATCATCTTCCTTACATGATTTACTTCATTATCTTGCTGCACATAGTCAGGGGGAGCCACATTTATATGTTATTCCATGCAAATCACTTGTTGTCATCGAACACCAAAAAGGGGGAGATTGAAAGGGCATTTATTGTCATAATCACTTTTGGTGTTCGTTAACAACAAGTAGATCATTTTACTGTTTGTTATTGTCCACAGGTTGGTATTATCATTGATAAACTGCACACACACTCTTGGGAAAAGACCACACTCATTTGTCACTGATCTGGAAACTCCACACCGGAGTTTCTGGTTCTGGCTTCGGTGGTGCTTCCCAGGACCTGCCTGGGACATTCTGGCTAGGGGTCCGGAGGTTACTCCGGAGTCTCCGGACTTTGGTCAGTCCGAAGTCTCCGGTATTGGAAGGCCGGAGTCTCCGGTGTTGCTGGTGCAGAATTGGTCTGGGTCAGTCAGAATTGTAGTCCGGAGACTGGTCCGGAGATTGGCCGGAGTCTCCGGTGTAGACCGGAGTCTACCGGAGTCTCCGGTCTGACTTTTCTACAACGGTCAGAAAACGGTTCGTGGAGGGGGGCTGTCTATAAATAGGGACCCTTATCTTCTTCCTCCAGTTGCTCGAGCTGCTCAAGAACACCAACCCCATTAGAGCCACCAAATCTACAAGATCTCTTCATCCAACCATCCAAAGTCATTGATCTTTGGAGAATCGAAGGAGGAGGCCTTGATCTACATCTTTACCAAGAGAGATCTTCATTTCCCCCTCATTCACTTGAGGGCCCCCAAGCTCTAGTGTTTCTTTGGAAACCCTAACTTTGATTTGGTTCTTACAAGCTTGTCTTTGATTTGTCTTGACAGCTTGCTTGTATTTGGGAGCCTCCAATTAAGTTGTGGATGTGTGCCCCGAACTTGTTGTAAAGGTGCCGGCTTCCACCTCGAAGGTTGCCGATATAGTGGAAGGTGAATCGAGCCCGTTGGGGTGAGGTTCATTGGAGAACAAGGGAGGCCTCTCGTGGCGTTGGTGGTTTGAAACCACCCCCTCTCCAAACGTAGACGTACTTCCCCTCAAAAGGAAGGAACTACGGGAAACAAATCCTTGTGTCTCCGCATCCACTCCCTTGGTTACTTCTATCCTTTACCGCACTTTACTTACTTGTTCTTGCTTAGTGTTGTGTTAGTTTGTGCTTGTTTGACATATAGGTAAAATTCACCATAGTTGCATATTCTAGAGAATTTACCTTTCTTGTCAAACCCTAATTAGAAAAAGAATAAAATTTGAAGTAGCACCTATTCACCCCCCCTCTAGGTGCCCATATGATCCTTTCACATCCATCATAGCTTTATCCGTATCATCTGTCCACTTGAAGTAACTTCTAACTTTCTTCCTCGAATCCAATCCCGAATCCGTCCCTATATTTACAAGCATTGATTACTCGAATCTGTCGTGAAGTTAGTATGGCATATTAATACACAAAACTTAAAAGATTCCAGTAAATGGATTGAATTAAAAAAAATAGATGGTACCTGATTTTTTATTCCAAAAAATAAACTAACCCTGAGAATATCCCATCTCATCTTTAAAAGAGCCAAAATCCTCTCAACTACGTTCTTAGCAATTGCATGCCGCAGGTTATAGAGCTCTTGTGGAGTTTCTGGATTATTCCCATTGGCAGCCCACTCTTTCAAGTGATACCTTGTATTCTTGAATGGAGCAAAGAAGTCCAGACCATTTGTGTATCCAGCATCTACTAGATAGTATTTTCCTAAGGTTTATGAAAATAGCCCACATTAGATTTCAGTTGAAAAATTTAGTGGCAAGTTGTATCATACTAAGATAAGAATTACCATTTGGAACTTTGAAAGTCTTCTCTAAACATTGCATCTCTCAGCACTATGCCATCTGATGCTGAACCTTCCCAGCCATCCAACACATAAACAAACTTCATGTTGCGGTCACAAACACCCAAAACATTTGTTGTTATGGCTTTCTTCCTATTTCTATATCTACCTTGCTTGTTTTGCGGAACAAGGACATCAACATGTGTGCCATCTAAAGGTCCAAGCCTGTTTGGGAACCATTTCCATTTGTTATCCTTGGGTAGTTCACTAGCAGGATCTGGAAGCTTGATGAGTTCATGAGATAAAGATAGGATGGCTCCTAACACCTCATTGAAATGTCTGCTTATTGGCTCAAGCGTCCACATATAGGTGCTACAGATTAACCTAAATTTCATGGCATGGCTAAGGACAAGCAAAACAAAGAACCCAGTTGCTGCCCTCTTCCTTTTCTTTCTCCTCTCATGGTATAGCTCTAGTTGTTGATCTGCCATCTACAATACATGCATCAAGGGGAACCGAGTAGAGTAATAAACTTGTCAAATGGGACCAAGTACATACATACATTAATAAGAAACAACAGTCTAGTTGATCTGCCATCTACAATACATACATCAAGGGTAATTTTCAAAAATACACGCCAGCTAGAGAGCAACATTAGCTAAGCATTTTACCAGTATATGTGATACTAGTATTATTATCAAAACTAGCAATGGATGAATAATCAAAAATTGAAGATTACAGAAAACCAAGGGTATTAGATTAGCCATCCACACACAAGATTGCAAGTACTTTAATAAAAGTAATCAAACAGATATGGAAAAAGAACTAGACTTGCCTGATGTAAGATAAGAAGTGTAGTTAGCGCGTTGGTATTCTGTCGAAGTTCGGTTTCTGGAAAAATTGATGAGTCTGAGAAGGATTAACTCTAGAAAAATCAAGATGGATGCAAATGATGATGAGATGGTGATGCTATTTCATGGTAGAAATATATGCTTGATTATGCATTCTGGAATGACCCTGGACTACACATGCTCTGAGCTCATGAAGAGTAACTTCTCATGAAGAGCTCTGGAATTACATGGTCAAAAATTATCGATCCCCAATTATATGTTAAATTGTCAATCAACAACAATTTTTTCAATAACATGGTTCAACATAAATGATTGTTGAAAGTTCAGCTACAGGTTTTACCCTATTTCCTCAGAAATTTACTCAAGAAAATAGTTACATGGTCATTATATTGGTCCCGCTAACCATATTCCAATGACTTGATCAAGACGGCTATTTGGATTTGTTTGGTCACATGAATGCTAATTATGGCCAAAAGGATTAGACCAGATAGTTGACTCTAGTGCCCAACGCCCAAGCATATATGTTATATTGATCACGGTACAGTGCTAGTGTGATGTTCTAGACTTCCAGTACGAGTTTTAGCAAAATGATGCTAGTTGGTAAACCTGAAGCTACCAATCCTAGTATACTTTTTAATTAAATCTGAATAGTCTTGGTGCAGCAACAATGTTGATTTAAACATCAGACTGAGATGCTATATGAGAATCCTGGAGCTATAAGACTATAAGTAAATGACATGGCTTGTATAGTTCTGATGCTACACTCGCAATTACTTGGCCAATGCTACAAGGACTAACTCTTATACTGTGTATCCTCAAGGTTTCATGAAACCTAGTTCTGTTGTTGAAAACTGAATATGCACTAGAGTAGTGGTGCTACTTCTCTGAAATAAAGGTCAAGTTAACTTTTTTTTTGCTACTGAACAACTGTACCCTATTTCTAAAAATAATGATCAAGTATATTGTAATTGTGGTGCAGGGAACCCATGGCCTTGCGTTTCAACAACAATAATGAAATTCTAGAAACCACAGAACAACAACATAAGAAAAAGAAGTGCAATTTAGCTGTTGCATGATGAGAATCATAGAGACAACAGTTCATATGAGAACAGAGTACTAGCTTAAGTCAATCCAATAGAAAGAAATGCAATCTGAAAGAATGTGTGAGAGAGATAGAGAGAGAGATGTGTGTAGAAACATACCTGGCTGCCGAGCTAGATGAAGGGGACAAGATGGAGACGAGGTGGCCGGCCTGTGTGAGAAGTCAGGGACGCTGCCGAGGGGTATGGATCTTGTGTGTGTTGAGGAACCTGCAGATTACAAACGGCTAGGGCTAGAGTTTTCAGTGCCATGAAAAGGACAAGCGTGAGAGGGAAAAATAAGAGAGACGGAGGGGAAGCTTGCCTGCGGTGGAGGAGAGGTTGGCCGAGGTCGTCGGCCCCTTACCGGCGGCGGGTCGTCATCGGGAAGACATGCATATGGGATCGGGGAGGGAGCCAACGACACGGTGGTAGGAGGAGACATCGTGGTTGAGGGAGCAGGAGACGGCGTGGTTGAGGGAGCAGGAGGAGGCGAGGCGTGATGACCCACAAGTATATGGGGTGTATCGTAGTACTTTCGATAAATAGGAGTGTCGATCCCAACGAGGAGAAGAAGGTGCTGAACAGTAGTATGAAGCAGGAAATCCCTGTGAATACTTAGCAAACGGATTTTTATTGGTTTTCTGACAAGGCAATAAAACAAGGAGCAAGTAGCAGAAGTAACGAACAAACGGAGCAAGTGGCCCAATCCTTTCTTAGCAAAGGACAAGCCGGTGGAAATACTTATAAAGACCAAACGTTCTCGAGGACACATGAGAATTCTGTCAAGTGCTTTCGCTTCAAATAGCTGAGTACTCTTCTTTGGTGTTTGTAAGTGTTGTGTGGGTGAACCTGTGCTAACATACCGCCCTTTCTAGGACTAATACATACTTGTGATTAAACCCCCTGCAAACATCCATAACTACAGGAAAGTAATTAAGATATAAATCTAACCACAGCCTTAAACTCTGAGATCCTACGCTCCCTTGTGCAAAGGTGTCCTAATCGGGGTTCAGGTTTCTGTCACTCCGGCAACCCCATAATTAGTAGCCAAATACACAATGCATTTCCCTAGGCCCATAAATGGTGAAGTATCATGTAGTCGACGTTCACATGACACCACTAGAAGAATAGCACCACAACTTAAATACTAAACCATTGAATAATAACTCATCACAGATTCACTAGTAACAACATGACTTCTCCCATGTCCTCAAGAACTAAACGAACTACTCACAAGACATCATATGGATCAAGATCAAAGATGATATGATAATGGATAACAATATGAACATAAACAATAATCCAATGGTTCCACTCACAAACATCAACTACAATAGTAATCAACATCAGAAAAGTTTCCCCTACGAACTAATGCAAGATCCAACACAATTGTTACAGCGGGAACGGTGGTGATGATGGTGCTGGTGGAGATGATGGTGTGGATGATGATGATGATCCCGATGAAGCCTAGCTTGATAACGGGGTTGATGGCGACGGCTCCCCTCTCCGGGAAGGAATTCCCCCGACAGAAATCTGTCTGCCGGAGAGATCTTTCTTTGTCGGTGTTTTCCGCCCCCAGACGTGGCGGAAATATATCTGTGGTCGCTCCCTTGTGTTAGGGTTCTGTAGGAAAGATATAGGCGAAGGGGCGGAGTCGGAGGCCGGGCAGGTGGGACACACCTGCCCTAGGCGTGGGGTCAGGGGGTGTGTGGGCCCCCTGAGGCCCATCTCCGTCCCTCCTTCTGGCTTCCTTCGTCTTCTGGTAAAATAATATGTTTCCGTATTTTTCTGGTATTTTTCTGATCTTCGTGAAATTGCACCGAAATGCCTTCTTTTCTATCAGAATCCAGACTCCAGCAGTCCATCCTCCAAGAATCATCCAACATGCAAAAACAGATGAAAAGTCATAAGTAATACCTCATAATAAGACAAATATCAATGAATAGAGGTAAATTATGATATAGAATGGTGATGCAAATTGGGCGTATCAAGGCGGACGGAGGAGGCGGCAGCGAGACAGAGGGAGGAGGAGGCGGCGCTGAGTCGGGGAGGGAGGAGACGCTGCGGAGTCGGGGGAATCGACAAATGACAGGTCTCGCTTCGGAATCGGGATAACACACAGTGATATTTAGATGGATTTTCCAAATGAAATGACAATCCAATTTCGTGCCAACCAAACAACATAATGATAAAATTGCAAAATGAATTCCGGGATTTCAGGCCCAAATGACGGATACCAAACAAGCTCTAAGAGGAAACATTCTCCATTCTAGACTTCATCAGGATATGATTCAACCCTAAGAGTATTTCCTCCGGTACCATCATACATTCTGTAACTATTCAGGACCAATTCTGCATGATGTACATCGACAAAGTCACAACGCAGATGTCGGCCATTAGTCTTAACACCCTTGATAGTCAGAATATTTACATCGGTGTTTCCAATAAATCTGCAAATCAGTAAACTAACAATGAACTTACTGGACAATTTTAAAACCGCACAAAGATAGACAAGAAATAGCCAATCTCAAGCATCACTATTTTATTTGGTCAACTAAGGAGAAACGTGCTTTAATAGTCGAATTTATGAAGAAATATAGTAGGGATACCAACCTATGGTCGTAGTAGATATCCACCAGTTGAGATATCATTGTTCCGAAATTATTATCCTTAAGTGCATATGTTGCATCAGAAGGCAAGTCACCCGAATACAACAATACATAGACATTTTTCTGCAATGATTAAGGGCACAATGATCCGTCGGTATACCATTGGTTAGGTTAACAAGCTTTACGAATGAACATGTTAAGTTCCAATTCCAAATAGTATTTCATTACCTTTTTATGCTGAAAAATAACCTTGTGCATCTCATTCCAGTCCACACCATACATCATCTCGAGGATATAAAAATCCTTTAGGTATATAACAACTATACAATAAAAAATATAGTATTGTGAGCTAATTATTCTTGGAAATGAGTATTCAATATTGTGTAAGTTAACGAACATTGTATAACCAATGGGGATCTAGGATCATCCTTTAACGACATGTCAACTCACGGTGGTGAAGTAATCTACTGTAGATGACCCACCTCGACCCCTTAATAGTTTGTAGTGATCTCGATGTACCATATGGGATGGTCCGGCTTAATAGTTTGTAGTAATCTCGATAGCCAAAATCGATCCCGGCCACTGCAACAGTGGGAATGATGGTAGGAAATCCCATAAGCGAAAACGTTTCTAGACAGTCAGACATTTATCCATATATAACCACCTATAATTCCATTGTAGACGTACTATGTACTAACTACTCCTATAATGGTTTAGCATCGAGAACCGAGCAAAAATCGACGGCACTATCAAGAATTGATCGAAAACCGACGGCCTTATTATTCGATATGAAGAACGCCAGAGCAAAAATCGACGGCATTATTGTTAGCATCGATCGATCAAGAACTGAACAAAAGTCGAAGGTGCTATGATTTAGTTACTACTACAACAACAAAACAGACCGTAGCCACTGCGGTAGATGCTGTCGTGTATACGTCTGACCAGGACGTCCGCGTGGTCGGATCGACCTTGCGGGCGCGGGACCTCGTGGATGACGCAGAACAGCCTCCGCTCCGATCCCACGGCCGCCACCCACCTCTTCATTTTCTCAACAGACGACCGCCAGCTGCTGCTGCTGCTCATCTTTCCGGTTTGGCTCCTCCGATCTGCGCGCGTAGGATGCTAGTTTCAGAGGATGGATGCGTGGGTTCCTTATACTAAGCCTATGCATGCATGTATATATATAAGCTGGCCGGAGTAGACAAGGGGGACGCTTCGGCAAAACTGAACGCGGAGTAGTGGACGCGATCGGAGTCGGAAGCGTTCTTCTCATGCCACAGGACACGGCTTTTTCTTGATAGAAGAGAACCGCGTATTGTAATTTGTAAATGTCCAAGCGGGCGTTGATGTGGACAGCCTAACTGGGTCGAGTGGCAGCGTGCCTCGTGATCCTGATAGCGAGGGCATATTCCTAGCAGCTGCAGACTAATGCGTACATGGGCATTCTTTGGACGTTCGTTCTTTTTTTTCCAGTTTTTTCTCACATGCAGCTCCATTGTTGCATACATGTCCCTGGTCCACCACGTCTGTGTGGCCTCCTTGCCGGTTGCCTCGTGCAAATTCATGTGCCGTACTTGTACAGCCCCCCGCTGCAGCGAGGGAACAGCGTCTCGGCCCCGCGCACGCCAGGGATTTCGTCGCTGTAGGGTTCTAGGATCATCTGCCCAACATTCAGCTTCGTGGTGAGGATCTCTACCCATATGTCTTTGGCGATGGCTTGTGGTAGGTGTCCTTAGTGAAGACGGTGTCCCGGGCGGTGTTCTGGTTCAAGCTATCCTCAATAGGTTCACCACCGTCATGCTTGGTGTGTTTACGTCCGAGCAGCATCACACCGTGATGATAGGCAAGATGACCCATTAGTAGAAAAACAACCTTTCATTTAGAGCTTCTCTAGCCTTTAGTCCCGGCCCAGTCTGGAACCAGGACTAGTGTTAGCACTAGTCCCAGTCCGTCACCTTTGCAACGGCTAGAAGGCAGCAACTCGCTAGTCCCGGTTCGTTGGGCACCTCTAGTCCCGGCTTGTAATACCAGCCGGGACTAGAGCTCTGGAGGGACCCAGGGAAACATATAGTCCCGGGTGGTTCTACAAACCGGTTTGCACCCACTTGCATCAGGTCTAAGCTTTTTCTTAAACACCCACTTGCATCATACATGTTTGCACCCATAAGGGCGATCAGTGACCCATGTTCTATTAGTTAAGATGGAATTCATCTCACTATGGACGGCTTCCTTCTAGTAGTCAGCATCAGGAGATCCATATGCTTCTGAAATAAAAGTGAGAGTGTCATCCACAAGGTACACAATGAAATCATCATCAAAGGACTTTGCAATCCTCTGTCTCTTGCTCCTTTTAGGAATTTCATGATCATCCTCCTTAGGACTTTCAGAGTGTTAATTGAAATGGTAGGTTCAGAAAATGTAGCAAATTCCTGATTAAATGGACTAGGTATCTCCATATTTGATGAGTTAGGTTTATCCTTCATAGAAAAGATATCCTCAAAGAAAGTTGCATCAATCGACTCCATGATTGTACCGACATAAATGCCAGGTACTTCAGATTTTACTATTAAGAATCTATAACCAATGCTATGGAAAGCATAGCCCAGAAAAACATAATCAATGGTTTTTGGTCCAAGCTTGCGCTTCTTGGGGATTGGTACATTAACCTCTGCAAACAACCCAAGTATGTAAGTAAGATATTTTTAATCTTTTTTTCTCCCATTCTTCGAATGGAGTAATTTCTTTGTTCTTTGTGGGAACTCGGTTTAGGACATGACACCTAGTCAATAGGGCCTCCCCCACCATTCCTTGGAGAGATAGGATGTGTCTAACATGGCGTTAACCAAATCTGTTAGAGTACGATTCTTTCTTTTGGCTACTTTATTTGACTGGGGTGAGTAGGGAGGTGTTCTCTCATGAATTATGCCATGTTCCGCACAAAAGGAATCAAACTCGCTGGAAAAATACTCGCCACCACGATCAGACCTGATCCTCTTAATATTTCGATCAAGTTGATTTTCTACTTTAGCTTTATAGATTTTGAAAAAACTCAAAGCCTTATCTATTGATTTCATAAGATATACATGACAATATCTCATAGAGTCATCGATCAAAGTCATGAAATATTTCTTTCCTTCTTTTGTCAACACATCATTTATCTCACAAAGATCAGAATGTATGAGCTCTGGTGGTGTTAAATTTCCCATTTCTACAGTCATATGTGACCTGCGAGGTTGTTTTGCTTGCACGCAGACTTGGCACTTGGATCCCTTAACGTTAGTGAAAACATGGATTAAATTCATTTTAGCTAGTCGCGTCATACAATCAAAATTAATATGAAAAAGACGAGAGTGCCAGCCATTTGATTCAAAATTCGTGTATATATGATTAACAACTTTATTACAAATGTCTGACAGAGATAAGCGGAACAAGCCTTTGCACTCATAACCTTTACCAACAAAGTTTCCATACTTAGAAATTAAAAATTTATTGGACTCGAATACAATCTTGTAGCTGTCTCGACACAGAAGAGATCCGCTAACAAGATTTTTATTTATTGAGGGAACATGATGCACGTTCTTCAGGCGCACGGTCTTTCCCGAAGTGAACTTCAGATCGACCGTACCAACACCATGAACAGAAGCATGCGAGCCGTTTCCTATCAGCACGCTTTGAGTCCCTCTGACCTGATATAAAGAAAACATGGAAATATCAGAACAAACATATACATTAGCGTCCGTGTCAATCCACCAATCAAGATAATGACATAATGAAAAAAATAGTAGGTAATATACCATATCCAACATCTTTCCTCTCAACGTCGCTCATGACAACATTAGCAGTATTGCTTGCCTTCCCATTATGACGCTTGTCAAAGCGGTTGGGACAAGCAGAAGCCCAATGATCAGGATCACCGCACACATGACAAGCACCTTTCTTCTTATCAGTCTTCTTCTTAAAGCTGGTAGACTGTGAGGCCTTGTTCTTTCCATCGAACTTTCCTTTACCATCAAACTTGCCCTTGTGAGGATGGAAGTTCCTTTTATATACCAGATTGGCATTATAACCTCCCTTGGTACCTCAAGCACGTGTGTCTTTTGCTCTCGCCTTCTCTTCCACATCAAGAGTCCCAATGATATCTGTCACGAAAAACTCGTCTCTTGTGTTTCAGAGAAGTAGCAAAATTCCTCCATGACTAGGGAAGCTTAGCAATAATGCCTCCGGCCACAAACTTGTCCGGTAACACATAAGTGAAGTTCTCAAGCTGTAGGGGTTCGTAGCATGGAAAACAAAAATTTCTACCGCATGAACACACTCGAGCCAAGATTTATCTACTAGATTGTAGCAACGAGTCGATAGAGTACTCATCCTCAAAGATTCCAAAGCGGTTAACGATAGCAGATTCTCATGGATGATGTAGTTGTTTACTTGCCGATCTCAAGTTCGCGTAGACGATCCTTCCGACGCCGTGTTCCGGCAGCGCTCCCTGATACGTCAGAAACGTATCTATAATTTTTGATGTTCCATGCTTGTTTAGTATCTACTTTGCTTTGTTTTGTCTACACTTTGAGGTGTTTTTATATCTTTTCTGAAACTAACCTATTAACAAGTTGCCACAGTGCCAGTTGCATGTTTTCTTCTGTTTTTGGTTCCAGAAAGGCAGAAAATCAATATTCTCGGAATTGGGCGGAACAAAAGCCAAAGTCAATATTTTACCGTGGGGAACACGAAGCCGGAGTACGAGACAGAAGGGCGCCACAGGGTGGCCAGCCCCTAGGCGCGGCCTAGGTGGGCCCGTGCCTAGGCAGGGTGTGGGCCCCCTGCCTCGCCTCTTCGCCTATAAGAAGCCTCCGATGCAGAAATCCTAGGCACCCAATCAAAACTCCATGAAACCTTCTGTAGCCGCCGCCACCATCGTCCCTAGATCGGAGGGATCTGAAGTTCTTCCCGGCACCCTGTCGGAGGGGAAATCATCCCGGAGGCCTTCTTCTCCGGTATGAAGCGTGAGTAGTTCCACCTTGGACTACGGGTCCATGTAGTAGCTAGATGGTTGTATCTCCTCCTTGTGCTTTCATGTATAGATCTTGTAAGTTCCGTTCATGATCAAGATCTAATCTATTTGTAATCATGCATGTTGTGTGATACGTCGTAAACGTATCAATAATTTTTGATGATCCATGCTTGTTTAGTATCTACTTTGCTTTGCTTGTCTACACTTTGAGGTGCTTTTTACATGTTTTATGGTACTAACCTATTAACAAGTTGCCACAGTGCCAGTTGCTTGTTTTCTATAGTTTTTGGTTTCAGAAAAGCTAGTAAAGATATATTCTCGGAATTGGACGGGACAAACGCCAAAGTCAATTACTTTTCGTGGGGAACAAGAAATTCATAGGGGAGACGAGGAAGCGTGCCAGGGCGGCCACCCCCCTAGGCGCGGCCAGGGGTGGGCCCATGCCTGAAGGGATTCGCAGCATAGTAAATCAAAAAAATTCTACGAATGCGAACGGGGAAGCCAAGATCTAATCTAGGAGATGCAAACAACGAGGGGGAATAGATGAGATCTTCATACCCTTGAAAATTCGACATGAACGCTCGGCGTTAACGTGGTTGATGTAGTCGTACTCGCTTCTCCTCCTCGCGATCCGATCCGATCCAACACCGCAAGTGGCGATGCCTCCGAGAGATGCACACGTACGGCACCTCGACGTCTCCTCCTTCCTCGGTCTAGCATGTGGGGTGGAGATATAGGTTGGATCTACAACACGACGGCGTGGTTCAAACGGTGGAGAGTTTCTGCGGTAGGGCTTCGCCTACGCGCAGTCGGGAGGGGGAGAGAGAGGAGGGCAGCAGGGCGGCTAGGGCTTGAGGAGGTGTGTGGGAAGGGTGCGCCCCCAGCCCTATTTATATAGAGGGGTGGGCGGCTTCCCCTTGCCCCTCCTCCAAGCCTAGGGCCGGCGGCCAAGGGGGAGGAGTGGGGGGCAAGTTTCCCCCCTCCTTCTAGAAGCTCTCCCTAGGGTTTCCCTAGGGCTTGGCCGGTTGGGCCTATGGGGCCTTGTGCCCCTGGCCCAATGCGTCCAGGGCACTCCCTCGTAGGCCCACGCCCCCTCCCGACAAGTGGGTCCACGTTGGTCCCACTCCAGAAGGTTCTAGAAGCTTCCGGTACAATACCGAACAATCCAAAACACTTCCGAACTCCAAAAACTGCTTTGCCTTATATGAATCTTATTCTCCGGACCATTCCGGAACCTCTTGTGATGTCCCGGATCCCATTAGAGACTCCGAACAAAAACTCATAAACCAATTATCCATTCTATCCTAGCGTCGAGACACGTTAAGTGTGTGACCCTGCGGGTTCGAGAATATGCAGACATGATCTTCTATCAATAATCAACAGCGGGGTCTGGAAACCCATATTGACTCCCAGATACTCATAGATGATCATATGGGATGAACCACGATGCCAGGATTCAATTAATCCCATATACATATTCCCTTCATCACGCGATATTTTACTTGCCCGAGATTCGATCGTCGGCATCGGCATACCTAGTTCAATCTCGTTCACAGCAAGTACTTTACTCGTTTCGTAATCCGATATCACTTTGTGATTAACTCCTTAACCACGTGCTTGCAAGCGGTGTTGATATCGACACGAAAGTGGGCCCGAAGTATATCTCTCCGACTTGGGAGGGACAAATCCCATCTCGATACATACAACCCAACAAGTACTTTCCGATCACCTGAGAGACACCTTTATGATCACCCTCTCATAGGATGACGTTTGATGACCTCAAAGCTTTCTTCAAATACTAGGGAGTTGCATTATCTCATGGTCTAAGGAATACAATATTTGACATAACAAAAGCTTCGCAAAGATGAACACGATGACACAATCTAATTGCTCTGCTGAATTTGGGTATGTCCATCATATCATTCTCCCAATGATATGATCTCATTATTAATCGACAACTCATGTCTATGGTTAGGAAACCTTAACCATCATTAATCAATGAGCTAGTCCATAGAGGCGTACTAGGGACACGGCGTTGTTCATAAACCACACAAGTATCAAAGTTTCCGTTTAATACAATTCTAGCATGGAATATAAACTTTATCATGAACAAGAATTATAATAATAACATCTTTATTATTGCCTCTAGGGCATAATTCCAACAGTGCCTGGGTAGGGCTTGACCCCCTGGTCGCCTCCTCGGCCTCCCCCTTTGCCTATAAGAAGCCCCCGATGCAGAAACCCTAAGAACCCGATCAAATCTCCACGAAACCGTCTGTAGACGCTGCCACCATCGTCCCTAGATCGGGGGGATCTGAAGTTCTTCCCGGCACCTTGCCGGAGGGGAGATCATCCCGGAGGCCTTCTCTCCGGTATGTTGCGTGAGTAGTTCCACCTTGGACTATGGGTCCATGTAGTAGCTAGATGGTTGTATCTACTCCTTTGTGCTTTCATGTATAGATCTTGTGAGCTCCGTTCATGATCAAGATCTAATCTATTTGTAATCATGCATGTTGTGTTTGCGGGGATCCGATGGATATTGAGATTATTATGTTGGTTTGATTAATGGTTTTGTCTTTATGATTCTATCATGTCTGTGTTGTTTGTGATCTTGCATGATCTCCGTTGTTAGTAGCTATCTTGGCCAAGTAGTTGCTAGTGACTCCAAGAGGGGGTATTTATGCTCGATAGTGGGTTCATGGCTCTAGTTTCCAAGGGAAGTGACAATAATCTCTTCGGTTCTAGATGTGATGTTGCTACTAGGGAGAAAACAACGGTCTCTTGTTCATGGAACATGTGGACTGTTTACCTTACACACTTTGCTTAAAGCAGTTGTCTGTTGCTTGCAACTTAATACTAGAGGGGGTTCGGATGATAACCTGAAGGTGGACTACTAGTCATAGATGCAGTTGGATGGCGGTCTATGTATATTGTTGTATTGCCCAATCAAATCTCATAGGATCTTTTTGTCTCGTATTGCATTGTTATGCCTTGCTCAGATCCTGTCAATTGCCCTGCTGTAATTTGTTTACACTTCATGCCATGCTGTTTATCTAAGGAGAGCACCTCTAGTGAACTATGGACCCCGGTCCAATCTTTACCATTGATACATTTTCCACTGTTTACTTGCTGCAAACCATTCATCACCTTCCACACCATACATTTAATCCTTTGTTACAGCAAATCGGTGAGCTTGACAACCTCACTGATTCGTTGGGGCAAAGTCTTGAGTTTGTGTTGTGCAGGTTTCCACGTTGCTTGCAACACCTTTGAGACGTTTCCTTCCTCCTTCTGGTTCGATAACCTCGGTCTCTACTGAGGGAAACTTGCTGCTGTGCTCATCACACCTTACTCTAGGGGTTTCCAATGAAGCGTCCCACGTCAATACTGGGTGCACGCATCAAGGATTTCTGGCGCCGTTGGTAGGAGAGGGTAAGGACGTCTTCACAAGGGGATTCCTCCTCAACCTTTCTCTTTACTTTGTTTTTATTTTCCTTTGTTTTTTTTGCTTGGTTTTGTTTGCCTCTTTTTATCAAAAACTCCAAAAAAATTAGTTTAGTTTGGTTTGCTTTCTCTTGTCAAAAACAAAAAAATTAGTTCCTACTTTACTTGCCACCTTGCTCTAGCTGACCATGTTGTTCCCCAAGTTCGCCCTGAAATATCTTGCAATAGGTAGTGGCTCCATAATTGGGAACAATAGTATTGAAGAAATCTTTAATCATGTTAGCAAGCATGAGGATATTGAGGATAGATCTATACCAGAACTTGCTCCTAATTATGAGATTGTTGCAGCTTCTTTAGGTCATATGTTGGAGGCTAGGTTTGTTAGCCTTAACCCCATGATACAAATTTTGTTCCTAAAACTAAAAGAAGAAAAGAATGCTGAAAAGAGAGAATTCATTCTTGAAACTTTACTAAAAGAGTTCCATGATGTTGCTAAGGAAGCCAAAAAGGTATTTGAGCGTTTCAATATGCTAGGCTCTTGTGTAGATGTTGTGGGCACTTCTCATAAAACTAAGCCTAGAGACGAATTTAAGATACACATAGCCTTTAAGCTGGTTGGTATACATGAGGCCTTTAAAAAGAATTTTGATTGGATTGCTCCTGAAAATCTTTATGATGAAAGTAGTAAACCAAAGAGAGATGAGAAGGGATCCTCCAAAACTCATTTGGATGAGATACCTTTCATAGTTGAAGACTTTGCAAGTATTGATCTAAATGCCTCATTTGAAAATACTTGATTTCTTGCTTCTTGTGCCTAACTTAAAGGCGTTAAAGAAAAGTACTTGTTGGGAGATAACCCAAGAGTTTCCTTGAGTCTTGGAAGTTATTACTTCAGTAGTGACCTCTCCTTATCCTTTTTGTTTGCTTTTTGTGCCAAGAATGACCTCTAATGAGAGGGAAGTAAGATTTGGGGAGTAGCTGTCCCGAAACAGATTTTTGTCCTCCACCATGAAAATTCGTGAGGAGTCTCTGTAAGTCGGATTGAGCTAAAAATTTACGAATAAATCCCCCATTATGTTAGATAACTTTAGTTAGTTCAACACCTTTTTATTTAAGCAACAAAAGATTTTCGAAAAAATCAATTTCTACCTGCTGGTCTGTTTTGACAGATTTCTGCCATTATTTGCATTTGTTTCTTATTGATTCCTTTTTGAGTTCCCTTTTAGGGAATTGAGCTTTTTAAAGGAGTTGCTACAGTATCTTGTGTTTTTAATGAAAAGTTTTTCTATTCCAAAGCTTAGCCTAAAGGTCTATTATCTTTTGAATACACTAATGTTGCTAATAAAGATCGTGTGAAGTTTTGTATGAAGGAAAAATTTCAGGTGTAGAGAGAGAATGATGTAATGAGATGAATAATGGACAAAATCTAAAGCTTGTGGATGCCACCCCGGTGTCACCCCAATAAATATCCAAGAGGTACAAGCGTCAAAGCTTGGGGATGCCCAAGGCATCCCCTTCTTCATCAATAAAAAACTCACGTCTGTCTAGACACTTCGTTTTTATTGTTTCATGCACTGTTGTGTTGTTCTTGGAGCGTCTTAGTTTTCGTTTGCTTTGCTTAGGTTGTTTATTTTTCTTGAATAAATTAGTTTGGACCCCCGTTCTCGCTGTCTTGTTTCAAATAAGTCGATTGGTGTTGGAAAGGAGTAGAAAATTCTTGCTTAAAAGTGCAAGAGGAGCTTGCATTGACTGTGACTTAGACTTTAGCATGACATACTAGGTGTTGTTTTGACCTTATGCTTAGTGATTATTGTTGTAGCATGTATTGTTCCAAACAATTGGGATTGCTTAGTGTGCCTTGAAGAAATTGTGCATTGTTTTAGCATGCAAAAGCATAGTATTGTGGTATTCTCCTTTGATGCTTTGTTTGGGTTGACTTGGCACATGCTCACACCATGTTATGACTATGAACAAGTCACCATATCCTATATGATAATTTAGTCCTTGACTTGTAGTACCACTCTATTCTTTGATTAGTAATGTTTTGTCGCTCTGCATGATTATGGCCATTATTGCTCTCTTAGTTGGTTGCTCCTAGTCTTTTGCTATCCTACACTTGTATGAGTAAGCTCTACTCATGCTTCCAACTCCCAAGAAACCAAGTTATTCCAAAGTGTCCACTATAAACTCCTATGCATGGTGTGTTACACCATTCCAAGTATATTCTTGTTTTCATCTATCTTCCAATTAAAAAGTATTTTGTTATGTGAAAACATAGTGGTTAAAACCCTCACGAACTTGATGGTACACTTTATATTCTTTGCCCCTAATAAACTTGAACCATTGTGTCGTATATGTTGTATATGCTTGCACTTATACGTTGGAATTAGCAGAACCATGCTGTCATGGGGAACGTTTTCAACATTGCACTTGTACTTGTACACAGTTGATATCACGCTCTTTTGTATATGGATGTCACTGGTGTGAAATAAAGAGGGAGCTTGTAAGTCCATGGAGTTATGAATTTTTGTTAGAAAAACGCCTGGGCCACTAGCCTAAGCCATGCCTAATCACGGTGGAAACTTGCAGCATCGCCATAATGAGCTATCTATGAAGCATCCTCAATAAAAAGCTATGCACATAGAAAATAAAAGATCGCTGAGATGCTCATTGTCTGCTTGCCTTGTCATTTTGGTTATGGGATAGCTCCTGTACCATGTGCAAGGGGTACCCTGTTGGCGGTTCTCTATGATACACATGTACTTACTATGACAAGAACTTACAGGTGACTGAAGTTGAGTAGCATGAGGTGTGGCCCTCGTATTCAAGGGACTTGAGATTGCCAACTTATACTTTGTTAAGCATATAATTCATAGTTTGTTCACTTTAACCTTAATCACTTCAAGATGCTTATGATAGGGGCAATCAGGGTTGAAAGCTAACAGGTACCATAATTTTTGGAAGCTCTTTTTGAAACTTGAAATCCATGCTTCCCTTTATGAAGGGCCTTTCTTCCACTATTGTAACATCCCTAAAATCATGATTTCAAAGTTTGCATATCATTCATCCATGCATATAGATTTGAGATCAATTTCAAACTCATTTCAGAAAAACAGAAGCACATAGTGCTATGATTTTATGTGAACAGATTTAAATCAAATGGCCATCCCCATTTGAAAGTTTGATTGTTTATGAACCAAGTTTGTTGCCTTCTATGAGGAAAGGTTTGAGTGTAGAATTTAAACCAAGATTTACAAATTGGAAATGGTTTCAAAAACCATTTTTCAAATTTTGCAAACCAAGAGCCAAGCCTCTGTTATTTTAATCTCTAAGCTTGACCAAGCCTTTGCAAAACAACCACATGATCTTATGCATATATTTGAGACTAATACACACTGAAAAAATCCCAAGAAAGTTTGAATTCAAATGAAACTTGAATTCATTTGAAAACCTATTCTGAAAATCGAATCAGAAAAAGAAAAAGAGCAAACAAATGAAAAGGGCCTAGCGCCACCAATCTAGCCCAGCATCTGAACAGGCCCAACTAGCCCACCCGGGCCATTTCTTTTCCTTCCGCATGCGCGAGCACACCCACTCAGCCGCTGACAGCCAGACCCTACACCCCCTCTGCTTATTTCGCTGACAAGCGGGCCCTGGCCCACGCCGCCTTCGTCTTCCCAGCTTCACAAGACGAACTCCGCCACGCCTGCTGCACTGATTTCGCGAGGTTAATTGGCATTGATGCAGCAAGCGTTTCTTGTCGAGCCTCTGGCTATAAAATCCCCACATCCTCGCGACCATTTCCCCTCAAACAATTTCGCCTCCACGCCACCAGGCTGCCCACAACTTGCACGACGCCGCCGCTGTTCCGACGACTGCGCCGACGAATTCCGATGAGCCTTGTGTTCCCCTCTGTCTCTAGTTCATGCTATCAAGTTCAGCGAGTCTTTGCGCACCTACGGACACTCCCCATTTGCCCTCGCATGATCCGTAGCTCCAGCAACATCGACGACCGGCCGCCACCGTTCTCTGCACGAACTCCGGCGACCTCCCTCCGTAAGTAGCCACCGCCTTTGCCTCCGATCGATACACCTAGAATCTCCATCACAGCGATCTAACAAGACTCTATTTTGGCTTAGCGCGACGAGGAACCTCGCCAACGTCGACGACTGACCGTGCCCGACGTCTGTCTCTACTCCGACGAGGAATCCTCGTCGTGTCCGCGCGCCCCTCGACGAACCATCGCCACCTTGAGCATCGACAGCATCCTGCGATTCTGGTAAGCGCCTCCTTTCTTCCCCGGACGACCTAGAACGCCGGCACCGCCACTGACCGACGCGCCGCCGCCAGCCGCCGCCGCTAGCGCCGCTCATTTCTGGTTAGAAGCTTTTTAGCCGTCAAATCCAGATCCAGCGCGTAGAAATAGTTCACTTAACGAAGGGGTATGGATAGATCTGAGCCGTGCAGCGATAGTTAGATCCAACGGCGCGGAAGGGTGATCCGGTGCGAACCGGTACGCACCAGTAAAATCGTGACGCGTGTCTAGGGTTGAATTCAAAATTAGAATTCAAATCAGATTTAGATCCAAATTTCAATTGCCTATAACTTTTGATTCCCACGTTAGATTTTTGCAAATTTTATACCGTTGGAATCAGTGAGTCAAGCCATTTCTGAATCTGCAATGTGTTTAACAAAAAGTTTCTATTAAAATGCCTTTTTAAACAGAAACATATTTAGGACCATTTTGAGTATAGATTTTGTATAGTAAATCGTTTTAGTGCTAAATAAGTTTGGTTAGCAAACATTTTGTCTTAGTTTTGTTTCTGTATCATGCACTTGCTTGGTGGGTTTTCAAAAATCATCACTTAGCATTTTCTTGCATGCATGCATTCATATTTTTGTTTGTATATGAATTGTGTGTAATTATGTGCTACAAATTTTGTGTAGATTTTGCTAGTGACTGTGATTGTGAAGAGTGCTACTCTCCCCATTACCAAGGCAAGTGATACTTCATGATATTTCCACCCCTTTATTTTGAATAAGCATTAGATTTATTTTTGCTAAGTCTTGCATGCTACTTTTGCCAAATGCTATGTTGGGAAATCCTAAGTAGTTGTAGAATTGTAGAATTGCTAGGGAATTTCCTAAGTTAAGTTACTATACCATGCTTAGCCTAGCTAGTAGCAAACAAGGGTTGGTAAATTCTATACTTGCTATGTTAAAAATATTTCTAAGTCATGAGACTTAGGTTTTCTTAATAAAACAACTAAGTCAATGAACCTCCTGGGTGGAATGGGACTTGAATGGTGGTTTTTGGTTGAGTGGTTACACAAGGCCATGGATATGGCTTGTGTATCTCACTTGTGGTATGCCACCCAGGCACAAAGGGATTTGGAGGCCAAGTGTTGAGAAAGCTTACAAAGGTAACCACTTGGCAATATGGGCTCGCTTGATCATATAGGTTGCTAGAACTTAGTCATTTGGACAGTTGGTGGTAGTGGGATGATAGGTTGGAACGCGTCCATTTGGCTAAGGGAAGGCTTCTGAAAGGTCCTGTCTTGGGAAACCAAGTCTGGTGGGGAAAGTGCACAACCTCTGCAGATGGAAAATCTAAGTACTTAGCCAAGTCCATGGCAATGGACAACTTGAGCATCAAGACATGGAAGCTACAAGAATCTCATCACTCCAACTTCTAAGTAAAACTTGTGGGTGAACAAGGGAAAAGGACCCCAATGTCTATTGGTGGTTTCTTGGGAAAGTTTTTGACAAAGAAAAAAACTTAGTGATTTCAACTAATAGGAAAAACCTATTTTTGAGCAAAGCAAGCCAAGCTACACTTAGCCAAAATGCATATAGTAATATAGTCCACCTAAAATTTACTAAGGTATCACTTGCCAATACTATTCCAAAGTATTGACCCACTGTGGCTATAACTTGTGATGTTGCAGGTTACTCCGATTATGATTAGAAGTCATGAGTCTACACTCAACATGCTTGCCTGTGGCACATGAAGATGAAGACTTATGTTTATTTACTTATTCCAAAAATTCTTGTATTAGGCCTATGGCCCTGAGTTGTAAAAGACTATGTTTTATCTCTGGAATGAATGTAATAAACGACCTTTGTATCTGTGTACTTCATCTTAAACTGTGGATGCTAGCATTGATCCAGGGACTAGCATTGCAATCACAGGGATCCTTTTCCTTTACAAAGGAGGGGTCTTACAGATGGTATCAGAGCACTGTGTTGCCTGTAGGATTATGACCCTAGGATTGGAAACCACTAAGGAAAAAAATTCAACTACTTCTACACTTGTCTATTCTTCTCGTAAAATTTTCTAATCTTCTCATTCTCATCTTTATTTGTAGATGAACTCCATCAACAAAGCCGTGAAGAAAGGACCACTCGTGACCATGACCTTGGAGTGTGAAACTGAGTTTCCCAAAATTCTCAAGGACCTCATGGTGGCAATGGAAGCACATGGTGCAGCTGTGTACAAAGGCTTTCCAGTAATGGATGAAGGAGTGGAGTACTGGTGGGTGCAACTTCACTTGTACAAAAACAAGGAAGACAACCACAAAGAAAGAGGATTCTGCATGTACACCAACACTGTGATGCACACCACATTCTTTGAGTCAACAAGAGAAGCAGCTTGGAGGACTATCAAAGAACTCAGTGCTAGAGTCAAGTGCAGAATGCTCAACCTCCAAAAAGACTTAGAGAAAGAGAAGGAACATAGCCAAGAGTTGGAAGCCACCAACCAAACCTTAAGAGGAGATATTATAGACTTAGTGATGGAATCATGTGAGCAAGATAGGTTGATTGCCTCTAGGAACATTGTGTTAGCCAACAGATCCAGTGAGATAGGATTGTAAACGCACTTCGTTAGTTGGACCACCACCTATCACCTTATTTTCCAAAATGATACCTTAAATAAGTTTGGACCTTGATTGATGTAATGGATTCATGTATGCATGACTTGTGTGATTTTGTGTTCCAAGGATATGTATGAAATGTTTGTCTTGTTTTATCTTAAATTGAGTTGTCCTAACTTTTCTATCTTATAAATAGATGCATATTACCATCAGCACTATTGAGGAGTTCCAGGTTACCCGTTTTGGTCCTCGTATCGTTGAGCTTACCACTTTGCTCAATCTCCCTCTTCCCACCATCATGGTGCATCCACTCACCAAGTTCGAGAGGAAGGACCTCTAGGGCTTCAAGGTGAACCAGCCCGGACGCCTTTACAGCCTACTACGGAGGCCATCGTCTTCAAGCTTATGCACGATGACAGGGAGAGAGGCATGGAGGTAGTCATGCAGGACCTGATAGGACGTCTGCTAGGCCGTCACTCTCGACAGGTTAGAGGCACCCACTTTCACGTCTTCGGAAGACGTGATGATGACGGAGAGTCCATCGACTTCGAGGACGACTCGAGGGACACAGTAGAGCCGATACGTCTCTATCTCCAGGACTTAGAGTCTCTTATTAGGCACGTGGACACGGAGAGGACCAACGTCATGCTCAGCAATGACGAGCTCCAGGTGCAGCTTCGCGAGAAGGACAAGCTTTTCGCATAGCAGGACGAGATAGTCAAGGAAATGGAGGCGAAGTTCGAGACCCAGGACCGTAAGTTCAAGAGTCGGGAGAAACGTGTCCAGGATAGGAACAAGAAGATCCGGAACATGACCGAAGAACTGAAGTCCAAGGATTTCGAGCTAGAGCAGCAGCAGATGGTGATCGAGAGGCTTCGCTCCCAGAAGAGGGCTCTCAAGACCAAGATCGAGTCCTTGACCACTACCATTGAGGAGAACAAGACCACGATGGAGAACGCAGGTCTTACCTTTGTTGAGGAGGAGATTGACGCTGATGAGTAGACTTGACTACTCGGTTATCTTTTATTATCGTACTTGTTATTTGTGAACTTGTTATTGGACCATCCGACATGTGGATGGCTTGCCACTTGTGTGTTTTACTTTGAGAACTTGTTATCTTGTTGTTGAACTTTTATCTTTGTGTTGCATGCTATGTGTTTGCTTATGTGATGTAATGTGCATAAAACATCTATGGGTATCTCATTCTTATCTCTATTTGAACAAACCACAGATGCCTCCCCGTCGCGCAAACCCCAACCCCAACAACATCACCCCGGAAATGCAGCAAATGATGAATGCGCAAACACAGCTTATGCAAATGATGACAACATTCATCCAAAACCAGAATAACAACAACAACAACCCCAATAACAACAACAATAACAACAACAACAACAACAACCCTCCGGGCTTTGATATGCTCACCAGATTTCTGCGTTTGAGGCCAGCTAAGTTCTCGGGGACGACTGATCCCATGGTGGCCAATGATTGGCTACGTTCTGTGAACAAGGACTTAGTGACCGTGGGCTTCACGGATGCTGAAAAGGTCAGGTCCGCAGCGCATCTGTTGGAAGGGCCAGCCACCACTTAGTGGGACAACTTCCAAATCACCACTCCTATAGATGAGGTGACTTGGGCTATCTTTGAAGATGGCTTTCGCACTGCTCATATCTCATCAGGAATGATGAGCCTGAAAAGAAGGAGTTTCACAATACCAAGCAGCGTGGCTGAATACATAGAAGAGTTCAACAATCTGGCGCGTTATGCACCGGATGAGGTTGACACCGATGCCAAAAGGAAGGAGAAATTTCTGGAAGGCTTGAATGATGAGCTGAATCTGCAGCTGGTTGTGGCATATGTTCCCACTTATCAGTCGCTCTGTGACAAGGTTGCCATATTGGAGAACAAAATGAAGCAAGTCGAGAGTAGGAAGAGGAAACACTCCGACAAGCACATCTCGGGATCATCTCACAAACGATCTCACTATGATGATAGTGGAAGCTCAGGATCCCATAAACATGGGAAATTCAACAAGCACCACAACCACAACCGTCATGACAACAAGCATCACCGCAGTCATGACAATGACAAGTACAAGAACCACAAGAGTGGACATAAGAGCCACCACAAAGGGGAATGGTAGTGGAAGTGGAAGTCACTGCTAAAAGAGACATCAACAAAGTTGAGTTCTTCAAATGCAAGAAGATGGGACACTATGCAAATGAGTGCCCCGAAAAGAAAGTTGAAGGACCTGTCAAGCCCAATCCTTTCCAGAAAGGTCAGGTGAACCACATTAATGTGGAGGAGGTCTATGAGGAACCTCACGCTGTTGCTGGTAAGTTCAGACTCAATTCCATTCCAGCATTTGTACTCTTTGATACTAGTGCATCTCATTCATTCATATCAAGAGCATTTGTTGAAATAAATGAACTACCGGTAGAAACTATTGGGTGTCCTATAAAAGTAAGTTCTCCTGGTGGAGAAATCATAGTGAATTCAGGATGCCATGACCTAGTCATAGAATTCGGGAAGTATAAGTTTCCCGTTAACCTGATAATATTAAACTCCCAAGGTTTGGATGTCATTCTGGGAATGGACTGGATGACCAAGTACAAAGGTGTGATAGATTGTGCCAGTCATACTGTCTCACTCACAACTCCGGGTAATAAAAGGATCAGATTCAAGACCAGCTTTGGAGCAAAGAAGAGTATGCTAAATTCTCTTAAGGGGGTTAGCATGGATAGTGTGTCAATTGTGTGTGAGTATCCGGATGTATTCCCGGAAGAATTGCCAGGAATGCCACCAGATAGAGATGTGGAGTTTCTGATAGATTTGGTACCAGGTTCTGGACCAATAGCAAAGACACCATACAAAATGTCAGTTGATGAACTGAAAGAGCTCAAGAAGAAACTAGGAGAACAGTTGCAGAAAGGATTTATCCAACCAAGTTCTTCATCTTGGGGAGCCCCAGTTTTGTTTGTGGAGAAGAAGGATCGAAGCCAAAGGTTATGCATAGATTACCGTTCACTCAACGAGGTAACTATCAAGAACAAATATCCTTTGCCTAGAATCAACGACTTATTTGATCAGCTTGAAGGAGCATGTGTGTTCTCGAAGATTGATCTCCGGTCAGGCTATTTTCAACTCAAGATAAGAGAGCAAGACATACCTAAAACCGCATTCACCACAAGGTATGGATTGTATGAGTATACCGTAATGCCTTTCGGCTTAACCAATGCTCCAGCATACTTCATGAATATGATGAACAAGGTGTTCATGGAGTTTCTTGACAAGTTCGTTGTCGTTTTCATCGATGACATCTTAGTCTACTCCAAGAGCAAAGAAGAACATGAGGGACACTTGCGTTTGATACTTGAAAAGTTAAGAGAGCATAAACTTTATGCCAAATTCAGCAAGTGTGAGTTTTGGTTAGAGGAAGTTGGTTTTCTTGGTCATGTTATGACAAAGGATGGTGTAGCAGTCGATCCTGCTAAGGTTTCAGCTGTGACTGAATGGGAATCTCCTAAGAACGTGAAAGAAGTTCGCAGTTTCCTTGGCTTAGCAGGTTACTACAGAAGGTTCATTGAGAATTTCTCAAAGGGTGCTAAGCCCATGACTGAATTGTTAAAGAAAGACAAGAAATTTGCTTGGTCTGAAGGGTGTGAAGTCAGCTTTCAAGAATTGAAGAAGAGACTTGTGACAGCACCAGTTCTATGTCTGCCAGATTTGGAAAAGGATTTTCAAGTATATTGTGATGCGTCTCATCAAGGTTTGGGTGATGTACTTATGCAAGACGGTAAAGTTGTGGCCTATGCCTCGAGACAACTCAAAACTCATGAAGTAAACTATCCTACTCATGATTTGGAGTTAGCCTCTGTCGTCCATGCACTCAAAACATGGAGACATTACCTTTTGGGAAAGCGTTGTGAGGTGTTCACCGATCACAAGAGTTTGAAGTATATCTTCACCCAAAAGGAAATCAATATGAGACAAAGAAGATGGTTAGATCTTATCAAGGACTATGACTTAAGTTTGCAATACCACCCCGGTAAAGCAAATGTTGTAGCAGATGCTCTAAGTCGTAAGGTGTTTGTGAATGGCCTTACCAAAGGCGAATTGCCAGATGATTTGTGTGCTCAATTCAAAGAACTCAGATTGGAGATTGTGCCAGAAGGACATCTCATGTCTTTAGATGTCCAACCCACTTTGTTGGACAAGATTCGAGAAGCTCAAAAGACTGATAAAGAAATTGAAGAGATTAAGGAAAAGATTAGCCAACGCAAAGCTAAGAATTTCCATGTAGATGAACAAGGTACTTTATGGCACGAGAAACGTATTTGTGTTCCGCAAGATCCGGAGATGCGGAAACTGATTCTGCAAAAAGCCCACAACTCTTCGTATTCTATTCATCTGGGTAACACCAAAATGTACATGGACATGAAAGAAAGATTTTGGTGGAACAATCTCAAGAGGGACATCGCCGAGCATATTGCTTTATGTGATGTGTGTAGTAGAGTAAAAGCAGAGCATCAGAAACCAGCAGGTTTGCTTCAACCACTACCTATTCCTGATTGGAAATGGGACAAGATTGGTATGGATTTCATTACCGGATTACCAAGGACCAGATCAGGATACGATTCCATATGGGTAGTAGTGGATCGCTTAACTAAAGTGGCTCATTTTATACCCGTGAAGAAAACTTATACCAGTGCCAAGTTAGCCAAAATCTACATGAGTAGAATTGTATGCCTTCACGGTGTGCCTAAGAGTATTGTGTCCGATAGGGGAACCCAATTCACTTCCCATTTTTGGAGACAGCTACATGAGTCATTGGGAACGAGGTTGGAATTCAGTACTGCTTTTCATCCTCAAACCGATGGACAAACAGAAAGGACTAATCAAATTCTGGAAGACATGTTGAGGGCATGTGCCCTAGACTATGGAGCAAGTTGGGATGAAAGTTTGCCTTACGCGGAGTTCTCTTACAATAACAGCTATCAAGCCAGTATTGGGATGGCACCGTTTGAATTTCTCTACGGAAGAAAGTGTACCACCCCATTGTTATGGAATGGTGTGGGAGAAAGAAGTTTATTTGGGCCAGATCTTATCAAAGAAGCCGAAGAGAAAGTCAAATTGGTTAAGGACAGGTTGAAGATAGCACAGTCCCGATAGAAAAGCTACGCAGATCCTAAGCGTAGAGAAGTCACCTACGAAGTTGGTGATAGAGCCTATCTTAGAGTATCACCACTCCGTGGAGTAAAAAGATTCGGAGTCAAAGGAAAGTTGGCACCAAGCTATGTTGGGCCATTCAAGATTCTGAGTCGCAAAGGCGAAGTTGCTTATGAAATTGAACTGCCGGCATCTCTATCAGCAGTCCATAATGTATTTCATGTGAGTCAGCTTAAGAAATGTCATCCAGAAATGGAAGAATCTTCTTTGAAGGATACCATACCTTTGGAAGAAGTTCAACTAGAAAGTGATCTCACTTATGAAGAAAAGCCTATCAAGATTCTTGAGATTGCAGAAAGAGTCACGAGAACAAAGACTATCAAGTTTTGCAAAGTGCAATGGAACCATCATTCCGAAGAATAAGCAACATGGGAAAGAGAAGATGATCTTCGGAAAGACCACCCTCACCTATTTGCTAGCCAATCCGAATCTCGAGGGCGAGATTCACCTTAAGGGGGTTAGATTTGTAACATCCCTAAAATCATGATTTCAAAGTTTGCATATCATTCATCCATGCATATAGATTTGAGATCAATTTCAAACTCATTTCAGAAAAACAGAAGCACATAGTGCTATGATTTTATGTGAACAGATTTAAATCAAATGGCCATCCCCATTTGAAAGTTTGATTGTTTATGAACCAAGTTTGTTGCCTTCTATGAGGAAAGGTTTGAGTGTAGAATTTAAACCAAGATTTACAAATTGGAAATGGTTTCAAAAACCATTTTTCAAATTTTGCAAACCAAGAGCCAAGCCTCTGTTATTTTAATCTCTAAGCTTGACCAAGCCTTTGCAAAACAACCACATGATCTTATGCATATATTTGAGACTAATACACACTGAAAAAATCCCAAGAAAGTTTGAATTCAAATGAAACTTGAATTCATTTGAAAACCTATTCTGAAAATCGAATCAGAAAAAGAAAAAGAGCAAACAAATGAAAAGGGCCTAGCGCCACCAATCTAGCCCAAAGATCCTAACAGGCCCAACTAGCCCACCCGGCCATTTTTTTCCTTCACATGCGCTGAAGCACACCCACTCACCGACAGCCTGCACCCACACCCCCTCTGCTTATTTCACGACAAGCGGCCCGCCCACGCCGCTTTGTCTTCCCGCTTCCACGCATCGAACTCCGCCCGTTCTTTGCACTGATTTCGCGAGGTTAATTGGCATTGATGCAGCAAGCGTTTCTTGTCGAGCCTCGCTATAAAATCCCCACATCCTCGCGACCATTTCCTCAAACAATTTCGCCCATGCCACCAGGTCGTTAATTTAGCTTGCACGACGCCGTCACGTTCCGACGATCATACCGACGACCAATTCGTGAGCCTCGTGTTCCCCTGTCTCTAGTTCATGCTATCAAGTTCAGCGAGTCTTTGCGCACCTACTGACACTCCCCATTTGCCCTCGCATGATCCGTAGCTCCAACAACGTCGACGACCGGCCGCCACCGTTCTCTGCACGAACTCCGGCGACCTCCCTCCGTAAGTAGCCACCGCCCCTTGCCCTCTGACTGATACACATAGAATCTCCATCGTTGTGCGCATCTAATAGTACCCCTATTTTGGCTTAGCGCGACGAGGAACCTCACCAACGTCGACGACTGACCGTGCCCGACGTCTGTCTCTACTCCGACGAGGAATCCTCGCCGTGTCCGCGTGCCCCTCGACGAACCATCGCCACCTTGAGCATCAGCAGCATCCTGCGATTCTGGTAAGCGCCTCCTTTCTTCCCCGGACGACCTAGAACGCCAAGACCGCCATCGACCGACAGCCGCCGCCGCTTAGCGCCATTGCTTCGTTAGAAGATTTTTAGCCGTCAGATCCAGATCCAGCGCGTAGAAATAGTTCACTTAACGAAGGGGTATAGTTAGATCCAACGGCGCGGAAGGGTGATCCGGTGCGAACCGGTACGCACCAGTAAAATCGTGACGCGTGTCTGGGGTTGAATTCAAAATTAGAATTCAAATCAGATTTAGATCCAAATTTCAATTGGCTATAACTTTTGATTCCCACGTTAGATTTTTGCAAATTTTATACCGTTGGAATCAGTGAGTCAAGCCCTTTCTGAATATGCAATGTGTTTAACAAAAAGTTTCTGTTAAAATTCCTTTTTAAACAGAAACATATTTAGGACCATTTTGAGTATAGATTTTGTATAGTAAATCGTTTTAGTGCTAAATAAGTTTGGTTAGCAAACATTTTGTCTTAGTTTTGTTTCTGTATCATGCACTTGCTTGGTGGGTTTTCAAAAATCATCACTTAGCATTTTCTTGCATGCATGCATTCATATTTTTGTTTGTATATGAATTTTGTGTAATTATGTGCTACAAATTTTGTGTAGATTTTGCTAGTGACTGTGATTGTGAAGAGTGCTACTCTCCCCATTACCAAGGCAAGTGATACTTCATGATATTTCCACCCCTTTATTTTGAATAAGCATTAGAATTATTTTTGCTAAGTCTTGCATGCTACTTTTGCCAAATGCTATGTTGGGAAATCCTAAGTAGTTGTAGAATTGTAGAATTGCTAGGGAATTTCCTAAGTTAAGTTACTATACCATTCTTAGCCTAGCTAGTAGCAAACAAGGGTTGGTAAATTCTATACTTGCTATGTTAAAAATATTTCTAAGTCATGAGACTTAGGTTTTCTTAATAAAACAACTAAGTCAATGAACCTCCTGGGTGGAATGGGACTTGAATGGTGGTTTTTGGTTGAGTGGTTACACAAGGCCATGGATATGGCTTGTGTATCTCACTTGTGGTATGCCACCCAGGCACAAAGGGATTTGGAGGCCAAGTGTTGAGAAAGCTTACAGTGCAACCACTTGGCAATATGGGCTCTGCCTTGATCATATAGGTTGCTAGAACTTAGTCATTTGGACAGTTGGTGGTAGTGGGATGATAGGTTGGAACGCGTCCATTTGGCTAAGGGAAGGCTTCTGAAAGGTCCTGTCTTGGGAAACCAAGTCTGGTGGGGAAAGTGCACAACCTCTGCAGATGGAAAATCTAAGTACTTAGCCAAGTCCATGGCAATGGACAACTTGAGCATCAAGACATGGAAGCTACAAGAATCTCATCACTCCAACTTCTAAGTAAAACTTGTGGGTGAACAAGGGAAAAGGACCCCAATGTCTATTGGTGGTTTCTTGGGAAAGTTTTTGACAAAGAAAAAAACTTAGTGATTTCAACTAATAGGAAAAACCTATTTTTGAGCAAAGCAATCCAAGCTACACTTAGCCAAAATGCATATAGTAATATAGTCCACCTAAAATTTACTAAGGTATCACTTGCCAATACTATTCCAAAGTATTGACCCACTGTGGCTGTAACTTGTGATGTTGCAGGTTACTCCGATGATGATTAGGAGTCATGAGTCTACACTCAACATGCTTGCCTGTGGCACATGAAGATGAAGACTTATGTTTATTTACTTATTCCAAAAACTCTTGTATTAGGCCTATGGCCCTGAGTTGTAAAAGACTATGTTTTATCTCTGGAATGAATGTAATAAACGACCTTTGTATCTGTGTACTTCATCTTAAACTGTGGATGCTAGCATTGATCCAGGGACTAGCATTGCAATCACAGGGATCCTTTTCCTTTACAAAGGAGGGATCTTACAACTATTATATTGAGTCTCCACCTTCTACCTTTAGGCACCATTAAGAGAGCATAGTTTCCATTCTGTGTGCAGTGTCCCAAAACTTATTGATTGATGCATATTGTGATATTACTTGTTATTGTGCTACTTGTATCTAGTCACTCTTATGAACTTTGAATGTGTCATATGCATCTATTTTCCACTCCATGAGGGACAAGCTGAATGCCACTATGCCATGTTTTCTGTATGTGAAACAAACAAATGCTTTTCAATGCATGTTATTCATGATCTTTGTTTGTAGCCTTTCATGTTGCATGCATAGTTACTTTGTCTTATTTTTAGAACTCCATCTTTCATGCACATGTTTAGAGTTCTTTGATCCCATCTTTCAATGCTTGCAAATGATTTGATCTTGGTTTTGATGGTGCATGTCACCTCAAAAATTATTCTTTTATCACTTACCTACTCGAGGACGAGCAGGAGTTAAGCTTGGGGGTTCTTGATACGTCGGAAACGTATCTATATTTTTTGATGTTCCATGCTTGTTTAGTATCTAATTTGCTTTTCTTTGTCTACACTTTGAGGTGTTTTTATATCTTTTCTGGAACTAACCTATTAACAAGTTGCCACAGTGCCAGTTGCCTGTTTTTTTTTGTTTTTGGTTCCAGAAAGGCAGAAAATCAATATTCTCGGAATTGGATGGGACAAAAGCCAAAGTCAATATTTTACCGTTGAGAACACGAAGCTGGAGTACGAGACGGAGGGGCGCCACAGGGTGGCCACCCCCCCCCCAAGTGCGGCCTAGGGTGGGCCCATGCCTGGGCAGGGTGTGGGCCCCCTAGCAGCCCCCTGCCTCGCATCTTCGCCAATAAGAAGCCCCCGGTTGTAACATTCCAGCATTTAAGAACCAACGAAGGGTAGAATTAGGAATCTGTGCAATTGCATGCATTCATCTATAAAAATGTGGGTAAATTTGTCGCCAAATAAAAATCTAAAGTGATCAAAGTTTCTTTCACTCCTTAAGTTTAGGAATAGCCTTGGAGAATGAATGTTATAAACTTTGACATGATCTTTATGGATTAGTGTGTTTTGGGAAATGAAATTTGAATTCAAACTTGAGTGTTAGAATTATAATTTAAAGGAATTAAAATTATGTTTGAGTAATCTTATTTAATCATGAAATAATATTTAGAAACTCAAATTTAAATAATATAACATAATCAAGAAAATGAATATTCATTTTATATCTTTATTCAATAAATAAGTTACAACATGTAACTTATAAAAGTAATCAAGGATCTTTACAATAGTAAATGATAAAAGGAAGACCATTTATTTATTGAGTAATACTACAATCTTTATTACAAAAGAATAAAATAAAGATTACAAAATAATTAAATAAATATTACAAGGGGACTATTATATAAATAAAAATAAAACCTAATCTAAATCTTGAATCTTCAAGTCTTGTACCTGCAAAACAAAGAATAAACAAAAAAGAAAAATAATAAAAGATTAAGATATTTTTACTCTCAGTAGTGACAGTGAGATGCACTGTTCAACTTTACATCACTGAGTAATCTTTAGGGGCAAGTTTCACCAATATGAAAGAACTAAATCTTTCATAATTTTAAGCCATAAGTCAAATAACTCCAATCAGCAAGAGGGAAAGTTTCACCAGACAGGTAAATGTAATCAGATAAATGGTAGATCATTCACTGAGCATATCCACAAGGGTGCAGCAGGCACACAAGCAGCTTACACACCTAAATGCATGGTGTGTGTGCTGTCGAGCACAACCACAACTGCTCACACAAGCAAAACTGCTCAACATAGTCATGGGCAAGCACCCCAACATCAGTTCCTTGCTCATACACATCAAGCACTAGCAGCCTAGCCACAGCCAAACCAAATCAAAACCACAACACACATTAAATCAACCCAGTACTCACCAAGATGGTGACATAAGGAGGGGGTGGATCAGGTGGATGGCAAGGTCAAGGACAAGCTACTAGGAACCAGAAGGTGGATAGCAAGATCAAGGACAAGTTCCAGGAGCTGGAAGCAATAGGAACAGCAACAGGAGAAGGACCAGATCAAGCTAGCAAGATCAGGCCACAAGATCAACAAGTCACAACCACAATAACAACCCACTGTTATGGTGAGTTATATAAAACCATCACATGATCTGTTTATCATATCAATATAAAAGATCCATGTGTTGTTCTATATCAAACTTCTCAGTATTCATCCAAGTGGGATGAATCCATCCTAGAGGATTTTGAATGATAAAGTCATAGCCACAAGATAAGCATACAAGCAAAACCAGGATCTCAGACCAACATCACTGATCCTGGATGCAAAATCCAAATACTATACTCCAATATAATCAAAGTCAAGATTATGAAATCTGGGCACATCTCTTAAAAGAGTAGCACCTCAGAATCCATAAATCTTATGGATCCATGCAAAACCATTGTTTTCCCAACTATGACTCAGGAATTAGCATCTGGTATTACTATCAGAACATTTCTATCAGGGACAACAAATTAGGAAACTAGTTCCTATGCCTCAGACCAACATCATAGGCAGAAATATTAAAGAAGCTTTCATCTTATCTTTGCCAGATATCAATCACAAGCACTTTCAGAGCTAAGCTCATTAATAGGACATTCTATGATGGTATCACAAGGATAATCCCTAATAAGCTAATGACAATCTTTACTTAGCTTTCACAAATAAAAAGGGACAAGACACTAAATATCATTTTCTTGGAATCAAATGTCAGGAATCAGCATCAAGCTCATCTATACAGAACATCACTAATATGTAATGATTAAATTCAGTATGTATATCATAATACAAGTCAACAATTTCAGATGCAGTAAACAATCACTGACAGAACCACTATCAGTACTAACATTTTGACAGTAGAAAGTTCCCAGATCAACAACATTCACAAGTAATGATACCACAGTAACACTATCAATTGAACCATATCAAATTAACTAGTGGAATTAGTCTTGTAAGCCACTAGCATCACCAAAGCCCAACTATAAGCAGTAATTCACATCAAACAACCATTCACCATGCTCAAGGATCATTCTTACTTGATCCAATTCATCATATATAATGTCAACAGAGGGATGAACCCTAATCAGAACATGAACATTAGCCAGGGGTAGCCACTAGAAACACACATGACAGGGTGGCATAGCACAGAGGACACGAGAGGGAGAAAGAACAACTTACTGGAGGTTGTAGCTATGGGCGAGAAGAGGAAGCATAGGGTGTCGACGAGCACGGCGACACGGGGAGCACCCCAAGGGGGCGCTGCAACCCACACCACGCCGAGGCGGACTAGCAACACCACCACAGCACCACAGGAGCAGCGGCGGCGGCAGCACCAACACCACCCCAAACCCTAGGGTTCGGGACGAAGCTCGTCTGGCCACAGGAGGGCCCTAGGTCCAAATCGAGCTAGACTGGAAGGAGGAGCAGGGTCAACAACCACACCATGCATCACGGCGGCGGCCGGCCGGGGAGGACCACGGCGGCTTGAATCGTCGGCGGTGGCATCGTCGACCATGGGGTCAAGAGAGGAGAAGGAGAGAAGGGGGCGAGAGAGATGGACAGGGAGAGTGGGCTGAGAGGGCCAACCCTTCGGGGAGCCTTTTTCGTTCTGGCCACTTGGGCCAAAATGGCCCAATAAGCCCAACACAACCAGCCCAACCACCTAAAGAAAGTTTTAATAATTAAGAAAAGACCAAAATGCCCCTGAATTTAAATAAATTCTAGAAAATAAATAATTCAATCTATTTAAATAGATTAAGAAATAAAATTTTAGGCATATAATTATTATCACGAATTTTATGATATATATTCCTTACAGAATTTTATAAAATTAAAGAAAGATGATAAAAATAAATAAAAACCACTCTTATTATATATAAATATTATAGTATTTTAGAAAAATACTAAATAAATAATTTATATCATTCTTGTATTTAAATGATAATTCTTAAATGAATTATTAAATAAATAAAAATTCAGATAAGTAAAATAAAATAAAATTACAATCATTAATTAATATTAATAATTAACATTTATAAATCCTTTAATATTTAAAGGAATTTTTGTAACTAAAATAATGGGTAGAACACACAAAAATAAATAATGCATTACATTACTATGCATAATCATTTTTGCTTCTTTAAATATTGTCCTTACCGGGCAATAATGATGTTTTGTAGACATAGAAGCTCAAGGTTCAGTGCAAGCATCTGACTTCACTACCTTGCAATCACAAGGCAAGTTCATCACTTTCTCATGTCCTTTGAAGAGTCTTTATCAAAGTACTTGCAAATTGTGTGTTATCATCTATACTTCAAAGAAAGAAAATATTATTTTCTTAAATAAATAAATCTTAGGTATCATCCTAAGTGATGACATAATGGAGCAATAGAACTTAGGTTCTATTTGCAACAATGATGATCAATTAGGGACTTAAGAACCCATGACATCAGTGATTATAGCGACGTATATCACGCGTTAACCATGAGATTTGGAATGGGACGGAGAAGTCAGCTGTATCTTCTTCCTCTCACATGTAGCCGGATGTGCAGGTCGTAGCTGTTATCACTCGTAGCATGCATATTAAATGGTAATTCGTAGAGGATATGCAGCATATGGGTGGTAACCCTCAACGTCCCACGATAGCTCTAGCATCTAACGGTGTATACAAACCATTGCCGTAATTCAATGTGTGGGCATGGTGTATACCAAGGAGGCATGCGAGGTCGCGAAGGGGGCAGTGATTGGCTTGGATCACCTACTGGGCCCCACATCATAGAATTGTGGACGGGAAAGTACGCCCGGTTGTGCAACAAGGAGTTGATCTCTCATGGGTAAATTAACGCACCTCTACAGAGTGTAAGAATTGTAACTTGTTACTCCCTGTTCCGGGAAGGAGCTATGAACGCGGCAGGAAAGGAACTCCATGAAAGTTCTGGTCAACCTGTGAAGGCTGATAGTCATAGATTTTTATAATAAAATCAATCTTTGAAGAAAGATTTACAAAAACTGCATAGTGCCAAGGACTTATAGTCCGAGGTGGTAGATAGAGCATCAAACTTCCCACCTTGCTGTGGTAGCTATGTGTATGTTTGTAATATGGACCTGCAATGTTTCTGTTGTACCACTCTGAGGGATGTGATATTTACAGAACGGTGTTCTGTGGATGTCATGTCAACGACTATAGTGTACTACACATGCAGTGGTATGCTGGGTCACCGCACCGATGCAGAAACCCTAGGCACCCGATCAAAACTCCAGAAACCTTCTGTAGCCGCCGCCACCATCGTCCCTAGATTGGGGGGATCTGAAGTTCTTCCCGGCACCCTGCCGAAGGGAAGATCATCCCGGAGGCCTTCTTCTCCGGTATGAAGCGTGAGTAGTTCCACCTTGGACTACAGGTCCATGTAGTAGCTAGATGGTTGTATCTCCTCCTTGTGCTTTCATGTATAGATCTTGTGAGCTTCGTTCATGATCAAGATCTAATCTATTTGTAATCATGCATGTTGTGTTTGCGGGGATCCGATGGATATTGAGATTACTATGTCAGATTGATTAATGGTTTTGTCTATTTGATTATACCATGTATGTGTTGCTTGTGATCTTGCATGCTCTCCGTTGTTAGTAGCTATCTTGGCCAAGTAGTTGCTAGTGACTCCAAGAGGGGGTATTTATGCTCGATAGTGGGTTCATGCCTCTAGTTTCCAAGGGAAGTGACAGAAATCTCTTCGGTTGTAGATGTACTGTTGCCACTAGGGAGAAAACAATGGTCTCTTGTTCATGGAACAAGTGGATTGTTTACCTTACACACTTTGCTTAAAGCAGTTGTCTGTTGCTTGCAACTTAATACTGGAGGGGGTTCGGATGATAACCTGAAGGTGGACTACTAGTCATAGATGTAGTTGGATGGCGGTCTATGTATATTGTTGTATTGCCCAATCGAATCTCATAGGATCTTTTTGTCTGGTATTGCATTGTTATGCCTTGCTCAGTTCCTGTCAATTGCCCTGCTGTAATTTGTTTACCCTTTATGCCATGGTGTTTATCTAAGGAGAGCACCTCTAGTGAACTATGGACCCCGGTCCAATCTTTACCATTGATACATCTTCCACTGTTTACTTGCTGCAAACCATTCATCACCTTCCACACATACAGTTAATCCTTTGTTACAGCAAACTGGTGAGCTTGACAACCTCACTGATTCGTTGGGGAAAAGTCTTGAGTTTGTGTTGTGCAGGTTTCCACGTTGCTTTTAACATCTTTGAGACGTTTCCTTCCTCCTGTTGGTTCGATAACCTCGGTCTCTGCTGAGGGAAACTTGCTGTTGTGCTCATCACACCTTGCTCTTGGGGTTTCCAACGAAGCGTCCCACGTCAACACTGGGTGCACGCATCACTCCCGTAGTCCGTCATACATTCGGTACTCGATGAAGACCTTCATCTCCCTTGTTCCAGCAGGTAGTGGAGGTTGTAGCTCTCTCCTCGCGATTCGGCAGCACGATGGCGTGGTGTCAGAGTTTAGAGGAGAGATCCCGCAGGGCTTCGCCTAAGCCGGTGCGAGTAGGATGGAGTAGAGGGGTTCCTCGGCGACTAGGGTTTAGAGGCCGAGGGAGGAGGTGGTGGCCGGCGGCGGCGGCTTGGGGGCTAGGGTTTGCTTGTGGTGCTAGAGGGGCTTCCCCCTCCCCTCTATTTATGAGAGGGAGGGGCGTCTAGGGGAGGGGAGGTCGAATCCTCCCCCAACTCCCTCTCCTCCTTGGCCAGCGGTGGAGGGAGAGGAGGTTTCCTATCCTCCATCCACCAGGAAACATTGTCCTAGTTTGACTTTTCAAACTTTCCTTTTGATTTTCAATTTTGGAGTTTGATTTCTCTCTTTTAAATGCCCAGCCAAGTGACCTAGGACATGATGCAACAATTCCACTTTGTCATTACACATTCATGTACCCTTCCCCTTCCGGTTCGGTGAACCTTCTAGACCCTTCTAGAACATTCTAGTGAAAACACCGGAATCATTCCCGAACTCCGGAATTGGACTTTCCTTATATGAATATTATTCTCCGGACCATTATAGATCTCCTCGTGATATCCCAGATCCCATCCGAGACTCCGAACAACATTCGGTCTTATTACTCACATTCCATATCTACTAAACAACATCGAATCCTTAAGTGTGTCTCCCTACGGTTCGTGAATTATATAGACATGACCGAGACTCTTCTCCGATTAATAACCAATAGAGGAATCTGGAAATTCATATGGCTCCCACATATTCTAGGATTTCTTCATGATCAATGAACCATTTACATATGATACCAATTTCCCTTTGTCTCGCGATACTTCACTTATTCGAGGTCTGATCGTCGGTATCTCTGCATACCTAGTTCAACCTTGTTACCGATAAGTACTCTTTACTCATTCCTATGATATGTGATCTCTTGTGAGCTAGTCACATGCTTGCAAGCTAATTGGATGACATTCCACCAGAGGGCCCAGAGTATATCTATCTGTCATATGGATAGACAAATCCCACTCTTGATCCATGTGCCTCAACACATACTTTCCAAACACTCTATGCTACTTTATAACCACCCAGTGACGAAGTGGTGTTTGATGTCATCAAAGCATCCATCCGGTGATGGTGATTAACATGATCTCATGGTCAAAGGATGTAGGTTACTATGTATCTAAAAGCTTATAGCAATTGAACTATTGAAATGACTTAATCTTTATGCTACGCTTATCTATAAGAGTATGTCCATCATACCATTCTCCTAATGATATGAAATTGTTGTTAATAACATCTCAATGTTTATGATCAGGAAACCATGATCATCTATTAAACAACAAGCTAGTATTACAAAGAGGCTTTACTAGGGACTCTAATAAGTTTACAAATCACACAAGTATTAATGTTTCCGGTTAATACAATTATAGCATGAATGTAAACATTTATCATAAACACAAAGATATAATAATAACTACTTTTATTATTGCCTCTAGGGCATATCTCCAACACAAGCTCCCTGGCAAGTGACTGTATTTTATGAGCCATCAACCATCTTATAGTCATAGAATTGTTCCGTGACATACAGTTCACTGCCAGCATCGAAGACTCCAAATTTTCTCTCGAGCGCATTCCACATATCCTTGCCATTGCTAAATGACAGATATGAATCGACAATATTGTCGCCAAGAATGCTGATCAAGGCAGCCTTGAAAGTGGTATCAAGTTTTTGGAATGCCTCTTCCTGAGCAGGATTAAGATCTCCCTCAAGTGCGCCATAGATGGCGTTATAGCAGCTCATGGTCTAAAACCAGAGCACTGCTCTCGCACGCCATCGTTTGTAATTGACACCTTCAAACATAGGTGGCTTTAATAAGGTTTTTGGATTGTTGAGTATAAGAGCAATTTACCCAAGATAAACACTAGATAAAACATGAACAGAATAATAGAAATTAAACTAATCATGTGAATTAGCGGATACAAATTAAGGCAGATAACCAAGATAATTGCAAGGCGAACAACTTGAGATAATATAAGAGCAAGGTCTATAGCAAACCAAAAGAAACGACATACTATCTGACTGAGATAAACAAGATTGAGGAAGATGATGTACATCATAGCAGAGGAACCGCCGGTGTTGGTGTTCGCACCGTCGTCAGCCATGTCGTCAAGGTAGAGCTTGCTGATGTCGGGGAAGAAGTCATCGTTGGGGAAGACGTCAGTGCAGTCGCTATCAGTGAAGGATTCCGTGATGAAGCCAGTAGTCGCGCCGATAGCGCTCCCCAAAAATCTTATTGCCCTTCTCCCGTACAGGACTCGAAGCAGCGCGGTCTTGGAGGCCTACTGTCCCGGCTCGCGGTGCACGCCACAAGAAGGGATGGGGAAGATCTAGGTAGCGCAGTGCTCTGAAACTGATACAAATTAAGGCAGATAACCAAGAGAATTGCAAGGCAAACAACTTGAGATAATATCAGAGAAAGGTCTACAGAAAACCAAAAGAAATGACATACTATCTAACTGAGATAAACAAGATTGAGGAAGATGATGTACATCATAATATAGGAACTGCTGGTGTTGGTGTTGGCACCGTCGTCATCCATGTCGTCGAGGTAGAGGTTGTTGATATCGTGGAAGAAGTCATTGTTGGGGAAGACATCGGTGCAGTCGCTATCCGTGAAGGATTCCATGATGAAGCTAGTAGTCGTGCCGATAGCGCTTCCCAAAAACCTTATCTCCCTTCTCCCGTACAGGACTTCGAAGCAGCGTGGTCTCGGAGGCCTACTGTCCCGGCTTGCGATGCAAGCCGCAAGAAGGGATGGGGAATATCTAGGTAGCGCAGTGCTCTGGAACTGGAGGCGCAATGGTGTGTGCGGCGGGTGTCTGAGAGGAGGCGCAACCTCTCTCTTATAGGCACAGAGGGAAGGCAGACAGGCTGCATAGGAAATGAAACAAAGGCGTAAGTTGAAGCGAACAGGCGGCAGCCAACCGAACAGCCTCCACTCAGCGCGCGTGTCGTGGCGTGGCGTGGAGTGGCGAGGCGTGGAGAAGCGAGCGAGGAGTAGGAGGAGCGCACGTGTATATGCCTTCTCTTCTCAAGCTCGTACAAGTGGTGAAAGAGCTGTCCTTATAAGCTGGTCCAACTTCCACTCAACTAGCAATGTGAGACTAAACATTTTTCCCAGCTTTTTCCTTGGATGAATGGGCCAAATGGGCTCTAGGATTTTAGGAAGTTATTGGTATATAATAAATGCGCTGCGCCTATTTAGGCAAAAATTCCAACATCCAATGCATGTCGTTGCAGAGGTAACCCTGGTACCTTTTTTCATGCGGCATCTGCATAAACTTTAGGTCCTGCAAAATGAAAATCAGTGGGAACAAATAGCCCAAGAAATGTAGCAGGAGAGGTTTTAACAGGAGAGGGCAGAGGAGAGCTCGTCCCCAAATCATTCATGAGGGCATATGTATGCAATGCCACCTGTTGCGGAGAAGTTTTTTTTTCGTGAAACAACTGATTGTTGCTGGCCTTTCAAAGACACCAAAGAAAGTTAAACAAGAAATTAGGATTCATAACCGGGTGCCTTTGGTTTAGAGAATCAAGGATGATTTGAGAAATATCATTTGAGCCTGCTGCAAGAAATTCAGATTTGACAAAACAAGGAGGCAAGAACCAAGAAGCTTTGGCGAAAGGACACAAAAAGAATAGATGTAAATCAGTTTCAGGAATACCACATCTGCAACATACTTTGGCAATATGATTTGAATAGTCAGAGGCTCTGTTTCCTATGGTCAGAGCATGTCGCAGCAGTCTTCAAGCAAATGTCTTCACTCTAAGGGTCATAGTTTTGAATTTCCAAACCTGGTTCATAATTTTTTTCGTGGAAACTTGAACTTGGTCTGGAGACGGTGTACCTTAATCAAAAAGCATTTGCAAATAGGTCTTTTATGTTGATTTAGAGACTCCCATTTGAAGTAAGTGTCCAGCAAATGATATCATCCTCATCATAAGTAACAATGAGAGTATTCTTGATAGCCTAGGCCGTGGGTTGAGAAAAAGAGATTCAACTAAAGAGTGATTCCAAGTTTTAGTTTTAGGAGTCCACGGCTAATTAATCTTTGCAGGGTAACTAGACCCAGGCTACTGAATGATCAGGTTGTAATAAATGGTCTTCCAACCTACAAACCAAGGCGTGCCCTATATAGAGGAATTCCCATTCCATAGTTGGTGCCAGGAAGAGAGGAATAACCTTAAGAATAGAGAACCAGAAAGCTGATTTAGGAACATTTTGGTTGGGCCTCCAGATAGACGAATAGGGAAATACTTGGCCTTGAGAATGGCATGAACGAAAGAATTGGTCTTCTCAGCTATCCTCCAAGCTGCCGTCAAAATGAGGCCTATGTTGGTGGCATGCAAGTTTCGAATCCCCAATACACCTTCTCTTTTAGGCCCACAAATATTTTTCCAAGCACTGAGACAAAGAGTCTTTGAGATAGGAACCCCAGTCCACCAAAAGGTTCTGATGACAGCTTGAATTTTAGCAAGAAATTTCTTGAAAAATATGATATTAGAATAGACAGGGATTGATGCAAAGACTGAATTAATAAGCTCAAGTCTAGCTGCATGAGATGGGGAGTTTGCTTTTTAGGTGGAAAGCTTTGGGGCAGTGATGCTTACCATGCACCTGAAGATCAATATGATACCAATATGCACCTCTTATGGCTTCTATTAAACCGAGAAATTGAAGTGTACATTGTCTATATCGTCCATGTTTTTTATTTTGATACGTGTAAAGTGTCCTATAGATAATAAAAATCGAAGACCAAGAACGAGCGGAGCAAGAACTAAGCAAGGGTAATTTTGTCATTCTGCAGAAAGCATGCTCGTACTTTGATCGCTTACAGAATCAAAATAACTATATAGTCTTTATTATTCCACTTTCGAGACAACGAGAAGATAAGCTTCAACTTCATTTTTTTTTGGAAATAGAAAGTTAACTCCAATAATTTATCATACTAATAGTCAATTTGTTAGAACTTACTTAGTATTTAGTTGGGAACAAGAAGATCCATCCGAAATTATGGGGTAAAAAGACAAACAGTTAGTGATTTTAGTGCATATAAAAAGAAAACGGATATTCGAACCTATTCCACGCTCAAGTCGCATTTTCCATTTAAAATAAAATGGTGAATGATAATCTATTAATAATGCCATACTGGGTGGAGCGGATACGTATGTGTTGGTCTGGTCGATTTAGGGGGATGCTGAAATAGCTAGCTACTAGAACTGAATGCAGAGAGTACGGAAAAACATCTTGTATGATGCTGGACCTAATATAATTATCTTCTGGAGTGTGTTATCCTAACACTTGTGCAACCATGTAACTACACATCACGGCATGAGTGCTTGTTGCACCGATTAATCCTTACAAGTCCAAATCATACTTCAACCGGTGGAATGCTTGGCCGGTGGAACAAAGCATTCCCCTGGTTACTTGCAAAAAAAATCTTAAAAACTAGTATTTTGGACATGATAACACATTCTCTTTTAGAGTGCTCCTAATTAACACTTGGTGCAACCATGTATGTATGCCTCAGTGCTTGAGTATAATGTAAGCCCCGGTTCCAGCGATTGCACCGAGCGGTGGCGCAATCATGTAGACCCAGATCTTGGTGTAGATCCCTGTGGAGATCGCTGTCCCTAGCGTCCTCGCTGGGTTCATGGATGCTCCCGTTGACTCCCTGCTCACATACATGCATGTAGTCAGAACATTATTTAACAAATACACGTAAAATCAATTCGCAACATACATGGAACAAAAATTTAAAAATCATGGCTGGATTGATCCGACTTACGCAGCGATAAGTACGTTCATCGTCAGTGCAGCACCGGCTGCCACTGCTACCAGCTCCTTCACCTAAAGAAACAACACCAATGGCGTCGTCTAATTAAGCTGATGGATGGAAATACAGGTGTACTTGAGCATTGCAAGATCGATGGATGAAGGTTCCATCACTCTTACCGCTTTAGGATCGGCAACGTGGGCGACGATGACGAAGAGGAGGACGAACGTGATGATGAACTCAATAAGGAATGTTTCCGCGGTGCCGAGTGTGGGTACGGTGGCGACGATGGCGCCTGGGTTCTCCGGACGGTAGAGTGCATTAGCCAGGAAGGAGGCGGCGATGGAGCCTAAGAACTGCGCCGCCATATAGGGTGCGAGGTGAGCACGTGGGAGGTAGCCAAACACGGCCATGGAGACGCTTACCGCCGGGTTCAGGTGAGCCCCGGACACGTGGACCAGCGACGCCACGATCACCACAATGGCCAGCCCCGCTGTCGCCGCCAAGCCCACCAGGCCCAATGCCCCGTCGTGCTTCGCGTTCATGATCAGCGCCGATAGCACGATGAAGATGAGCAGGAATGTCCCCAAGAACTCGGCTAGCGCCTAGAAATATATTCATATCTCATACTTAGCTAATTAATGCCAATCTGGCGTTTCCGTTTCGAGCAGGATTTCCTTCACAGAAAACATAATAAATATATATACATACCTTCTTAACAAGGAGGACCGCCGCCCTCCTGGAGCTGAGGACAGAGTGGTCGGGCTCGGGCACTTGCTTGGCCATCTCATCATGCAGTACTGGCATGATCTTCAAGGAAGGCGAGTTTTGAGGTACCATAGTGGTAGTTTCCATGGCGGAAGCTGCGGGGATGCTCAGTGAAACATCCATGTTGAAGCTCCTGCTCTCCATATCCTCCAGAAATATAATCTACAAATGGCTAAGTGAATTATTCAGTTGGTTCAAGTATGCATATATAGAGCTAGCTAGCCCAGGTGAATTTGATCTTAATTTATTAGCCTGGATTTTGGTGGGCACGGTACTTGTCCAAACTGAGAAACGACATTTGCTTAGCTGCACATCATTAGCCTATGATTGATTCAGGGGATGAGACATTAGAAAAATTGAGAATGGTACCTGATTACTACTAATGTCCTTGTCTATGGCCGGCCTGCTCATTCTCATCTTACTTGGTCAGACATTCTACATTTTATTCCCTTCATTCCATACGCGTCTTCTCGCTGGTCACTGCTCCTGATGGTTCATATCTAAATTTTCATGTTTCTCAGGGGGATTATGCATGGTTTATGGCTGTTGCAACGAGAGGAAAATTTCAGATTTAAGGTGAATTAATTAAATTGTTTTCTGAAAAATTTATATATAATGAAAACTAAACTATATTATAGCTAAAGTGTAGGCTGCCATAGGAAACGTGGCATACGGAATATTGCAAGCTAAAACTTAGCTGAAAAATATGCAGAACTAGCTTAAATTACTTGATTTATCCATCATCAACATGTGCCGGCCAGCCAGCAATATATATATATATATATATATATATATATATATATATATGACCCACTACAAGCATCTTTCCTCCTTTTTCACCATGTATGACATGTGTTCGTTTTTCAGTGTTTGACCATTTCTTTTGTCGTTGCTACAAAAAGGTTCACAAACGTTGAGACAAACATTGGTTTTTTTAACAAGGATAGGGACCCGAAGATCCTGGAGCATTAAAACGGTAAAATTGTTACAATATTGCACGAAGGACCTAACAATAAAAGAAAAATATAACACTGTCCTTCCATTTTGCAAAAAGGACCTAGAAAGATACACAAAAATGCAATTGAATCCCTATGCAAACTCCGACCTCGCCGGCGATGCTATTGCCACCATCACCGGCCGCACGCTTGCCAACAACAGGCAAGGATGAGAGGGCCTCCCGCCGGAGGTTGAAGAAGGGGGCTTCGGAAATTTTTGACGAAGCAAATTGATGCCGGAGTACCACCCTAGCCACCCTGAAAGCTCGATGGAGAAGATTCGAAAGGAGCACCGCAGCTCCAGGAGCAGAGGAGATCGTTGCAGTAGCAGAAGAAAAATTGCCGTCGCCTATGCTAGTCCAAGACACCTCCAGCCAGCCTAGCACCGTCCCCTTCTCCCCTTCACCATCACCATGGTGCACAAGAAGAGCCGAAGAGCTGGCCAGACGAGCCAGATCCATCGCAGGAGCCCAAATGGAGATCCAAGTCGATGCAGAGTGTGGCTCATCGGAATCCTACTCCCCCTCGCAGCCTTAATTGGTCAGCCGAGAGAAGCTCCAGAACGCCACCACACCCGATGGGGTGCCTCCCTCCCTCGCCAACATGGCCGGCCAGGGGAGGCACCATCGCTTGCATCATCAGATCTCCACCATAGAAAGATTTATTGAAAGAGACGTTGCCAACTCCGCTGACACTGACTCCGACCAGAGGAGCATCATGGCAAGGAAGAAGAACCCTATAGCACAACAGATCTGGCTGCCAAGACCCGCTCCCTTCCTAGAACTACTGGGCATGAAGCCCAACTCCGGCAAACAGCCGAACAACCTACACCTAACTATTTCGATGCCACATCCAGTCCAACTCTTGCCGGTTATTCCTGTGGAGCGGACGAAGGAAGGGCCCAAGCAGCGGCGGTGGACTCTCAAAGGGGAGGAGAGAACAGGAGGGAGAGAGGGGTGAGGGGGCCAGAGCCTAGAGATTCAGTCGTGGGTGGTCAAGTTCCAGGCGGACGTGAGACAAACATTGGTTGACTCGAGCTTGGAGAAAAACAGAATAAGTGTGAACCGAACATTAGAGCATCTCTACCAATGCCCTCAACGGATGGTCAGCAAGCGTGCTGGCAGTTTGTTTGGGGGCGTGGTCCAAACTGCCGGCAGTTCAGGGAGGCCGAACCACACCGGCGCCCCCCAACGATCAAGTTTCGAAAAAAATTGAAATATAAATAATTTTTTATCAAATTTACAATGTTTGTATGAAATTTAGATAAACTACTACTATGCAGTGACGCTAGGATTTGCACCGCCGCGTCCAACTCCCTGTTGTTGGAGGTGAGGTTGATCCAGTCCGGCGCCTACCGGAGGAATGCCCCCACTATAGGTGGTGTTGGACGAGCGACAGTGGCAGAGGAGGCGGCGCCACCTGCATCGGTGGTGGTGGAGGTGCGGTCACCGAGGCTTGTAGCGCTTGGAACATGCCATCCCAGAGCGCCTCCTCCTCCTCCAGCGCTCGCTGCACCTCCGACTCACGCATGGCGAGCTCGAGTGCCTACTTGGTGAGGCCCGACGCCATGAGGTGAACGCCCTCCTCCTCCTTCACCTCTTGGTCGATGTTGGCGGCCGCCAGCTCCTCCGCCTAGGTATAGCATTCCAATTGTCTAACAATTATGATGCTACTTGCATATTATATATATTGTTATTTCTTACATATCATTTATTGCATCATCATTATATCATACTCATGTCACCATGCCACCTTGCATTTGAGCATCATATAAAACCCCTCTTATTTGATTTTTATCCCATATGCATTATATTACTTGTATTTGCCTCTTGATATATTATATTTGCTTCTTGATAAAATGCTTGGTGCCCAAGTTGAGTTGTGGGCATATCTTTTCCAACTCCACCATCTTTCTTTGTCATCACCTTATAATTCCACCATCCAAGCTATATGTGAGCCATTGCATTTTTTTGGTTATTATGTCTAGATCATATGTAGTAAGATGGGTTCTACTTCTATTTACACATGCTCCCATACATGATCTATGTTGTTTCCACAACATGAATATGGGGAGCCACATGGCCACCTTTGCATGCTATGTGAATAGAATGTCTTCTATATGGTTGTTTGGAATAAGTGAGCATGTTTAAATACATATGTAGACAACTAATATATCTAGTGGGACACACACACTAGCATTGCCCATTTATATTCAATTATGCTTATATTTCATCCTTACCATATGAGAAGCAAGCTTGTATATTTTTGTTGTGGCCTTTATTCAAATTTGGAGTATGTTTGAATAAATGACCATGTTATGTTATAGTTGTTTTCACAACTAGTAGTGTCATTTAATACACATGCATGGCCATGCAAGCTTGTCCCATCTTATCCTTCCATGTTGAATTTCTTTTGGTTTTTGTGTGAAGTTTGCTATGTTTTGAATTCAAACAAGAAGGTTAATTCAAACGAGGAGGACTGCCGCCCTCCTGGCGCTGAGGATAGAGTGGTCGGGCTCGGGCACTTGCTTGGCCATCTCATCGTGCAGTACTGGCATGATCTTGAAGGAAGGCGAGTTTCGAGGTACCATGGTGGTAGTTTCCATGGCGGAAGCTGCGGGGATGCTCAGTGAAACATCCATGTTGAAGCTCCTGCTCTCCATATCCTCTAGAAATCTAATCTACAAATGGCAGATTACGTATCTAAGTGAATTATTCAGTTGGTTCAACCGAGTGATATATAGCAAGTGATGCATATATAGAGCTAGCCCAGGTAAATTTGATCTTAATTCATTAGCCTGGATTTTGGCGGGCACGGTACTTGTCCAAACTAAGAAACGACATTTTCTTAGCTGCACATCATTAGCCGATGATTGATTCAGTGGTTGAGACATTAGAAAAATTGAGAATTTTACCTGATTACTACTAATGTCCTTGTCGATGACCGGCCTGCCCATTCTCATCTTACTTGGTCAGACATTCTACATTTTATTCCCTTCATTCCATACACGTCTCTTCTCGCAGCTCATTGCTCCTGATGGTTCATATCTGAATTTTCATGTTTCTCAGGGGGATTATGCATGGTTTATGGATGTTGGAACGAGAGGAAATTTTCAGATTTAAGGTGAATTAAATAAATTGTTTTCTGAAAGTTTTATATATACTGAAAACTAAACTATATATTATAGCTGAAGTGTAGGTTGCCATAGAAAGCGTGGCATACGAAATATTGCAAGCTAAAGCTTAGCTGATAAAATATAAAACTAGCTTAAATTACTTGATTTACCCATCATCAACATGCTGTGTCGGCCAGAACGCAGCCAACCATATATATATAACCCATTACAAGCATCTTTCCTCCTTTTCACCATGTATGACATGTGCTCGCTTTTCGGTGTTTGACCATTTCTTTTGTCATTGCTACAAAAAGGTTCACAAACATTGAGACAAACATTGGTGGACTCAAGCATGGAGAAAACAGAACAAGTCTAAACCGAACATTAGACTATCTCTACGGGCGCCCCCAAACGGGTGGTCGGCAAGCGTGCCGCGCAGTTGGTTTGGGAGTGTTGTCGAAACTGCGGGCAGTTCGGGAAGGCCGAGCCATACCGGCGCCTCCCAATGATCAAGATTCGAAAAAAAATTAAAATATAAATAAATTTTATCAAATTTAGGAAACTGCCACTCAAAAAAATTAGAGAAATTAACAATGTTTGTATGAAATTTAGATAAATTACTACTATGCGGCGGCCCTAGGATTTGCGCCGCCGCGTCCTACTCCTCATCGTTGGAGGCGAGGTTAACCCAGTCCGATGCCCACTAGGGACATACCTGTTGAGTTAAACCTCGATGTGCCTAAATATGTATCGGTCATGTTTGTTGTTTCTGTTTCCAATAAACAGAGAGTTTGCCAGAAGCACGCTGCGCTCGTGCTGCGGCAAAGTAGGATAGCGTTTACCTTTTCTATTTGATCGTGTGTAATCGCTGGCCAGGATTTAGTCCGTGGGATAGCGCGGATAAAGTGGATCAAGGCCGGTAAGTTAGGATCATAGTGAATAAAAGGAAAAACTGAGAAAAGACGCAAGTAGAGCGCGTCACAAAAACTCTGTCTCCTGTGTCAGTGTGTTCACCATCAGAGAGAGAAAGTTTCAGAGTGTTGCTCGTTCATCCTTAGGATTAGCCACGAATTCCTGTCTTGATTCTTGATCTAGACCTATCAATTGGTATCAGAGCCTTCGGGTTCCGGAGGCGAATTGGTGGCAGCGGATCGGGGGGCGTTGGTGGCGTAAGGAGCATCTGTGATGCCGAAGACTGGCGGGAAGCAAGTGGCGGCGGGGCAAGTGTCGGACCCCAATGCCGGCGCGGGCGATGACACGGTCACCGTCAGGGCACCATCGCGCGGTGGAGTGTCGATACACTACCCGCAGCTGACGGACACCAACTACGGCGTGTGGGCCGTCAAGATGCGCATCATCATGCGTACGCTCGGGTGCTGGTCGGCGGTCGATGGGAAGAGCAACTACGATCAGGCCAAGGACGAGGATGCATTCACGGCACTCTCGCAGTCACTCCCTGATGCCATGGTCATGGCCATCGCGGGGTGCGACATGGCGGCGGAGGCGTGGGAGGCGATCTGGCAGATGCGGGTCAGCGAGGACCGCGTCAAGAAGGCTCGCGTCAAGCAGCTGAGGCGGCAGCTCGATCGGCTGCAGATGGACGACGACGAGTCGGTGACGGTGTTCGGTCAGAGACTGACCACACTCGTCGCAGAGATCCGCACCCTAGGTGAGACAATTGCTGATGAAAATGTGATTAAGGTGCTATTCAATGCTGTTCCCGACAGATTCGTAGATGTGATATGGGGCGACATGGAAACCATGACAGTGTCTGAGGCCATCAGCAGGCTGTCGGCGTGGGAGAGCGGACAGCGTGGGCGTCGCCGCAGTGGCGGTGCAAAGGAGGATCAGCTCATGCTCATGACCTGAGCACTGGAGCAGCTCATGAAGAGCAAGAAGAGTGGTGGTGCTGGCGGTTCTGGCTCCTCTACCGGTCAGAAACCAAGCTGGAAATCTGATCGCACCAAGACTGGCAAGAACACAGATGGTGATCGAGGCAAACAGAAAAAGAAAGGCAAGTATGACATCACCAAAGTTCGCTGCTACAACTGTAATGAGAAGGGGCATTTCCAGTCGAATTGCCCTGAATCAAAGCGAGAAAAAGAAAACCTCGCTCAGGAGGAGGATGAGGATCAGGCCCTGCTCATGTTGGAAACATGTGACCTGACACAGACAGTCCAATCGCTGTTAGAACGGGTGTTTCTGAATGAAGAAAAGGCTGTGCCCAAGCTCACTGGCAGTAAGGACATGGCCTGGTACTTGGACTCGGGGGCCAGCAATCATATGACTGGCAGCCGAGAGAAATTTGCTGAACTCGATAGCACTGTTCACGACAAGGTGAGATTTGGAGACGGATCTGCCATGGAAATCTGCGGGCGGGGTGCAATTCTTATGAAGTGTCACACCGGTGAACATCGTGTATTGTCTTATGTATACTTCATACCAAGACTAAAAAATAACATTATCAGTCTAGGACAGGTGGAGGTGACATGGTTATACCCTGCGGGTACATGACCTTAGCATACTTGGTCCAGCCCAAGGAAGGCCCACAAGAATATGCTCCGGCCCATGAATACTTTCGGATGGCCAGGGCCCATAACGCCTTCGGATCCTTGGAGAGCAAGACTAGAATAGATAGAATATTCAAAGGGGCAAACCCTAAAACTTGTAACCTACTCGAATCGGTACCTGAGACCTAGCCTCCGCATATATAAAAGCTAGGAGGGGCCAACGAGGAGGGCACCCCCAATAGACTAGACCACAATAGATCTACAGATCTAACCTCTCATACACACTTCATACCACCGCATACACACCTCCACGCCAGATTGCATCTGCACACCCCTGTACTTTTCGGTTCCGCCGTAATCAAGAGCAGACAAGCAGGAGTAGGGTTTTCCCTCCGAGGTCCTGAACCTGGGTAAACCTCGTGTCCCCATGTTGCTTGTTTGCTAACCGTTCCGCGATCTCCAACATCCCCATCTTCTCCAAAACCCAAGTCCATAACAATGGGCATTGACGAGATCAATCCTCATTAGGAGGAGAATGGGTGTAAATACACAGGCGAAGATGGTGTGCTCACACTTTGGGATCTCAGAGGAATGTACTAGCAAGAGTGCCAAGAACCCGCAACCGCATGTATGTTCTGAAGATCGAGAAGACTGAGCATGTGTGTCTCCTCGGGCATGCCCAAGAGAATGTGTGGACCTGGTACATGAGGTACGGGCACATCAACTTTAGATCCTTGCACAACCTGGCAGCAAATGGCATGGTGGAGGGCCTACCGCAGCTCAAGCAAGTTAACCAGATCTGTGATGGGTGCATGATAGCAAAACAACAAAGACTTCCATTCCCAGCTCAGACCGAGTACAGAGCAGAAAAACCACTTGATCTCTGGCATGGAGACTTGTGTGGTCCAATCTCACCCACGACACATGGAGGTAAGGAGTTATTCCTACTGCTGGTGGATGACTACTCCCGGTACATGTGGCTAGTTCTGCTAAAGAGCAAAGATGAGGCCAGTATGACCATATGGAAAGTGCAGGCAGCAGCGGAGCTGGAGAAGAGTCTGAAGCTAAAGGCCCTACGGACAGACAGAGGTGGCAAATTTAACTCAAATGAGTTTACTGAATATTGTGAGAAGTAGGGGATCAAACACTTTCGGACAGCACCATACACCCCCAGCAAAATGGTGTAGTCGAGAGAAGAAATCAGACTGTTGTGGCAATGGCGAGGAGCTTACTGAAAAGCATGGGAATGCCAGCAAAATTTTGGGGCGAGGCTGTCAGCACAACAGTGTATCTGTTGAACAGAGCTCCCACAAAGAGTGTGAAGGGACAGACTCCCTACGAAGCCTGGCATGGAAGGAAACCCTCAGTACAGCACCTATGTACATTTGGATGCACAACACATGTGAAGAAACTCGGCCCAGGTCTGTCCAAACTCATAGACAGGAGCAAACAAACAGTGTTCATTGGATATGAGGCCGGCTCAAAAGCCTACAGATTATATGATCCAGAAAAAGGGCAAGCTGATGGTGTCGCGGGATGTAGTGTTTGAAGAGGATCGACCCTTGGATTGGACGTCCCCTGGTTCCGTGCAGGTCAGTAATGAGGAGCCTCTCATCATCCAGTACTCGGACGAAGCAGAACAAAGTTCAGAAAGGGGCCCGGCAGAGTCATCTGCCGCGGCATAGAAACCCTCGCAAACTCCTGCCGTGATAGCGTCTCGGCAAGAAAACAGAACCAGACAATCTAGTCTTGGAACTCCAATTCCGTTTGCACTGTCGCCTGATCCCTCGACACCAGCCACTACAACAGATTCCCCAGCAACTCCTGACACTGAACCCTCTCATGGGCCACAGGGATTGAGGGAACTAGAGGACATCTACAATGAGACCACACCTGTAGAGACTGAATATAGTGGGTTGTGCCTGCTTGGACAGGAAGAGCCATCAAATCACTTGGAGGCAATGAGAGAAGATTGCTAGAAGTAAGCGATGAAGGAGGAACTGACATCCATTGAGGAAAACCGAACCTGGGAGCTATGTGATCTCCCAAGTGGACATCGTCCTATAGGAATAAAGTGGGTGTATAAGCTAAAGAAGAATCCAAATAGAGAAATTGTGAAGCACAAGGCGAGGTTGGTTGCAAAGGGATATGTGCAACGCCAGGGCATTGACTACGAGGAAGCCTTTGCTCCAGTTGCTCGCCTCGAGTCTGTTCGTTTGTTGATTGCTTTGGTGGCCCAATTCGGGTGGAAACTTCACCAAATGGACATAAAGTCAGTCTTCCTCAATGGGGACTTAGTTGAGGAGGTTTATGTCAGTCAGCCTCCAGGATTTGAGAAGGAGGGACAGAGCAGCAAAGTATACAGACTGAGGAAAGCACTGTATGGTGGAACTAGACTGAGTGTATGTTGATGACTTAGTCATCACAGGAGGACACAATCAGTCCATCAGTGAGTTTAAAAGACAGATGAAGTCAAAATTTAGCATCACTGATCTCGGAGTCCTCAGTTATTAGCTGGGCATTGAAGTAAATCAAACAGATGAGGAGATAACTCTGTGTCAGTCAGGATATGCTGCTCAAATCCTTGGAAAAATGGGGCTATCAAACTGCAACCCTACACACATTCCCATGGAGCCAAGACTGAAACTCAGTAAAGACAGCAAGGCAGAATGTGTGGATGCCACTGAATATCGCAGTGTAGTGGTAAGCTTGAGATATCTGCTGCACACCAGGCCTAACCTCACCTTTGCTGTAGGGTATGTGAGTAGATTTATGGAGAAGCCCACTAAGGAGCACATGTTGGCAGTCAAACATATATTGAGATATGTTAAAGGGACTGTTAATCTTGGCTGCAGATACAGGAAAATCACAGACAACCCAAACATGTTAGGTTACTGTGACAGTGATCATGCTAGGGACATTGATGATAGAAAGAGTACAACAGGTGTATTGTACTACTATGGACACTGCCCAGTCTCTTGGACGTCTTAGAAGCAAAAGATAGTTGCACAGTCATCCAGTGAGGCTGAATATGTTGTTGCAGCATCAGGAGCATGTCAGGGAGTGTAGCTGTCAAGACTAGTCAATGAACTGCTCGGAGAAGGGAAGTTCAAGTTCACACTGAGAGTGGATAATCAGTCTGCTATCTCTCTATGCAAAAACCCAGTTTTTCATGAGAGGAGTAAGCACATAGACGTGCGCTACCACTTTGTCTGAAGCTGTTTCGAACAAGGGAAACTGGAGTTGGAGCATGTCAGAACTGAAGAACAACATGCAGACATTCTCACAAAGTCACTGGCAAGATTCAGATTCCAGGAACTTAAAGAGAAGATCGGCATGTGTGTGATAAGTTCAGGACATCAAGTTTAAGGGGGAGAATTGTTGAGTTAAACCTCGATGTGCCTGAATGTGTATCGGTCATGGTTGTTGTTTCTGTTTCCAATAAACAGAGAGTTTGCCAGAAGCACGCTGCGTTCATGCTGCGGCAAAGTAGGATAGCGTTTACCTTTTCTAGTTAATCGTGTGTAATCGATGGTCAGGATTTAGTCCGTGGGATGGCGAGGATAAAGTGTATCAAGGCCGGTTAGTTAGGATCATAGTGAATAAAAGGAAAAACTGAGAAAAGACGCAAGTAGAGCGCGTCACAAAAACTCTGTCTTCTGTGTCAGTGTGTTCACCGTTAGAGAGAGAAAGTTTCAGAGTGTTGCTCGTTCATCCTTAGGATTAGCCACGAATTCCTGTCTTGATTCTTGATATGGACCTGTCAATACCTCCACTGGTGGTGGTGCTGAACGGGCGATAGTGGCAGAGGAGGCAGCGCCACCTGCATCGGTGGCGGTGGAGGCATGGCTACAGAGGCTTGCAGCGCTTGAAACGTGTCGCCCTGGAGCGCCTCATCCTCCTCCATTGCTCTCTATGCCTCCGACTCGCACATGGCGAGTTTGACTACCTACTCCTCGGTGAGGCCCAACGGCATAAGGTGAACGTCGTCCTCCTCCTCCTCCTTCACCTCCTGGTCGATGCTAGCGGCCCTCCTCTGCCCAAGCCCTGAGGCCATCCTGGTACATGCGCTCATCGATACTCAGCGGATGTGGCGGTGCCGCCAGGCGGCGAAAGGTGATGCGGCGAGCGTGGCATGCCAGCTACGTCTGTGTCGCACCATGACGACACATTGAAAACGTTAGCTGATTACTGCTAATGTCCTTATCGATGGCTAGCCTTCCCATTCTCATTTTACTTGGTCAGACATTCTACATTTTATTCCCTTCATTCCTTACGCGTCTTCTCGCTAGTCACTGCACCACACCGCCCTGCAAACCATAGCCTCGTCCAAACCTAGCACCGATCACATAAACTGCAGGTAGCCCACACCCCCATGTCTGAACAGCATCGCGGCCACCACGGAGCCCACGTCCAGCTGCGCCATCAGTGTCCTCCATGGTTGCTCTACCACGTCTGTCGTTGTCATAATCGCTGACATGATCATTGTCGAGCTCTACTTGGGTGCGCTTGATTAGCGCGACCAGCCCGGCGACATGGATATGCTCGTGCCAGAAGATAGGTATCCCTTCTGCCTTAAAATAGATGTCTTAGATTTGAATTTGATAAATCTAGATACTAGATAAAGAAAGTACTAGTAATTCTTTTCCTGGATCTCGGCTTAGACATACGCTAGAAATTGCACAAACCATGGCGCTTTTCAAATAAACACCTCTCCGATCCGATCTCTTTTCCACATAGAAAAGACTACTGTATTACTCTCCACTCATATATGGAATCATCTGCTTGCATCATTGCATGGATACCTGCTGCATACAGAGAGCAGCGGCAATCGATCAAGATTTCGGGACCTGATCGGTGTGCCGGTTTGCCGATTTGTCTCTTCTACATGGAACGTAAAAATGGGAGTTTTTAGATCACGAGGAAAAGGTGTTGTAATCATGAGGAGCGGGGCTAGCTACCTTGTCACCGGTCAGAGCTGCACGCACTAGTGCAGACGGGGGCCTTTAACACCGGTTCATAAGGCCCTCTAACGGCGGTTGTAGAACCACTGTTGAGGGTTCGATGATAGAGCCCCCTTTAACACCGGTTCTTATACGAACCGGTGTTAAAGGGTGGCGCACGTGGGGCTGCCGCAACGCTCAGCCCGAACCGGTGTTAAAGGTTCTGTGCCGCGGCAAGAAAAAGAGATAAATCTCTGCCGCGGCAGAGTTCTGCCGCGGCAGGAAAATGGTCTAAATCTCTGTCGCGGCAGGAAAACGGTCTAAATCTCTGTCGCGGCAGAGTTCTGCCCCCGCCCCGTTCTGGGCGTATTTCTGCGGCGCGACGGGGACGGGGAGGGGGAGGGGGAATCGATCGAGAGCGGTATACACATACATCATCGTCGGTACATACGAGTACATGAATAATTAAGCAACTATTATTATACACAAACATCGTCGTAGTCTCCGTAAACATTGAAGCATCAAGTACAAGACAAACACGTTGAAGCATATATATAACGTTCATTTTTTTGGATATCTAAAGAGTTCTCTGCCAGGCGTGACGACCTTATCAAGTATGAACCCCACCAATTCCTCTTGAATGGCTCGTACGCGGTCAAATGGTAGGAGTTGGTCCCGCATCCGTTCGATCTGAATATATATGAAGAATGGGGGTCAATATGTATAAGAATAAAACTCAACACAATTGATGGTAATAAAATAATGTTGTGTACTTTGTTTACTTACTCTAAGTTGTTCTAATGAGGCTTGGTCCGTCGCACATATCATGTTGTGAATGAACTCGCAAACATAATACCCACATAAGTTATTGTCGGGTCTCTGATGCGCGCACTTTATAAGAATAGAGAGTTCAATCAAAATAATAATCAATAAAGCATGATATAATGAAATTGGAAGCAGAATCAAAGAGATACGCAGACCTAGCTAGCTAGTATTACTTACATTTGGTGGTTGCTTCACAAAACCGTCCGTTTTTATGCTCGAAAAATGGAAAATGCCTTTTTGGTGCGACAAAAAGGAAAACTTCCAATAGGATAGGTCCCTAAATATAGATTGAAGAGCGGACCTCTAAGACTTTTCAATAGGGTAGGTCCCAAAATATAGATTGCTTCTTCCACATGGGCGCGTGTCCGGCATCGTCATTCGGAACAGATAGACTGCCAGGACCTTTTCCAAAGATTACTTCTAGGTCCTTGACCATACCAAATACCTCCTCACCGGTACGGAGGACAGGCTTCCTCCGGGGTTCTGCCAGACATTTGAAATGCTTGCCTTTCTTTCTTACTGGATGCAGGTTCGGAAGAAATCGACGATACCCTAGGTATACAACCTTCTTACATTTATCCAAATATATACTTTCAGTCTCATCTAAACAGTGTGTGCATGCATTGTATCCCTTGTTTGACTGCCCTAAAATGTTACTAAGAGCAGGCCAATCATTGATGGTTACGAAAAGCAATGCTCGTAGGTCAAATGGCCCCTCTTTGTGCTCATCCCATATACGTACACCTGGTTTGGCCCACAGCTGTAAAAGTTCTTTAACTAATGGCCTTAGGTACAGATCAATGTCGTTGCCGGGTTGTCTCGGGCCTTGGATGAGCACTGGCATCATAATAAACTTCCTCTTCATGCACAACCAAGGAGGAAGGTTATAGATACATAGAGTCACAGACCAGGTGTTGTGACTATAGCTCTGCTCACCAAAAGGATTCATGCCATCTGTACTTAGACCAAACCTTAAGTTCCTTGCGTCATGTGCGAAGTCCGAGTACTCTCGCTCGACTTTTCTCCACTGTGACCCATCAGCGGGGTGTCTCAACATCGCATCTTTCTTACGGTCTTCCATGTGCCATCGCAACAACTTGGCATGCTCTTTATTTCTGAAGAGACGTTTTAACCGTGGTATTATAGGAGAATACCACATAACCTTGGCAGGAACCTTCTTCCTAGGGGCCTCGCCCTCAACATCGCCAGGATCGTCTCGTCTGATCTTATACATGATCGATGCATACCGGGCATGCATCCAAATTCTCGTACTTCTCACCGCGGTAGAGGATGCAGTCATTAATGCAGGCATGTATCTTCTGCACGTATAATCCTAAAGGGCAGACAACCTTCTTTGCTTGGTATGTACTGTCGGGCAACTCATTATTTCTCGGAAGAAGATTCTTTATTTTTACCAACAACTTTGAAAATACGCTATCAGTCACACCGTTCTCTGCCTTCCATTGCAGCAAATCCAGTGTGGTACCTAGATTTTTGTGGCCATCTTCGCAAGTTGGGTATAACAATGTTTTGTGATCCTTTAACATCTGCTCCAGCTTCTCCTTCTCCTTTTCAGTTTCACATTCTTCCTTTGCATCAGTAATGGCCCGACCAAGATCGTCATCAGCGGGCTCATCTGCTGCCTCTTGATCTTCATTATCTACCCCCGTTGTAGTATCATCATATTCAGGATACATATTATGATAGTTGTCATCATCCTCTTCTTCTTCATTGTCTTCCATCACAATCCTTTTTTCTCGGTGCTTGGTCCAACAATTATAGCTGGGCATAAAACCGGATCGAAGCAGGTGGGCGTGAATGGTTCTGGTATTTGAGTAGTCTTTCTTGTTCTGACAGTGAACACACGGACAGCACATAAAACCATTGTGACCACGGTTTGCATTAGCCACAACGATGAAATTTTGGAGGCCTAAAATGTTCTCGGAAGTGCGTCGGTCACCGTACATCCATTGCCGGTTCATCTGCATTAATATATAGTATATATCAAAAATTAATAGGGAGATGACCATTTATATATAGTACATCAATGACACATGAAAGGATAGTTGTCGACCTCGACAGAGAAGGAAAGAGCAACGAGAAAACTTATTTTGAGCTCTCGGGCATTTCACCGAACACCTCTTGTGCATAGGAAAAAAACACAAACTAGCACACCTCACACCCTCTTGCTAGGCTCCAAAATGAGAGAGTGAAAAAATGGAAGAGAGGGGTGTGGGCTGCGGTGTGTTATATAGCCCCCCCTTTAACACCGGTTCAAGCCACGAGCCGGTGTTAAAGGGAATTCTGGCCATCGGTAGGGCCTTTAACACCGGTTCGTGCCACGAACCGGTGTTAAAGGGGGATCCTTTTTGCTGCACGGACCACGCTGGTACGGCCCCCCTTTAACACCGGTTCGTAGAAGAACCGGTGTTAAAGCCCATTTCCAGGCTCAACCAAAGGCCTCGTTTCCACTAGTGACGCGCCGCCGCCAGCGGATAGACGAAAGTCATTTTCATTGTGGTCGATTGCATGATCTGGGCAGCCTCTCCCACTAGTACACAGTATGCATTTAGGGGCATTTGTCTAGAGAAACTTCTAAAAATACCTCTAAATGTGTTAATCTTGGGGATTTTTGCCAAGTGTCCTTAAAGATGCTGTTTTAGAGGCATTTTTATTAAAGTGCTTCTAAAGATATTACTTTTAAAGGCATTTTGCCAAGTGATCCTAAAAATATTATCTTTAGAGGTATTTCCATCGAAGTGCCCCTAAATATACTATCCATCTGGACTCGAATGATGTGGTTCAGACTTCAGACTATACTATACTACTCGGCGGTCAATGCGTGGTGGCAGGGCACTATGGTATGGCGGCAGCGAATTCTGTTTTTCTTTTCCAAAAACCTCTACTCCCTCCGTGTTTAGAAATAGATGTCAGACTCCTCGGGTTATTTATCGAGCCACGGCTTTTCTTCGATTATAGACTATTCTATAATGTATGGAGTTCCGTGACTTATTTGTGGAGGGATGTACGCGATTGGAGGATACGGTGAGAGATATTTTCTCCCGACATGGATGGCCGCGTGACTTAAGGATTGATCTGGCTTAGATTATGTACTTTTTTTATTACCCTCTTTGTGTAATGCATGCCTACTCTAGCTATGTCGTTTGGGTGGCTGTGTGCATCCTAGTTATGCAGAGGCGGGTGTAAACATTAAACGTTTTCATTAATATATGTGCCCATTTCCAAAAAAATTGTCTATATTAATATGTACACAATAGCGGATCCAAAAAAAATACAAAGCCAAGACGCATCCAGATACATATACATATATGTACACTATATTTCGAGACAAATCTCTAACATATATTTCGAGACGAGTAGAAGAGTGCATGGCATATCTATAATTCGTATGAAAAAATAGAGTTAATCCGGGTTATAAGAAAAGCTAGGTTCAAAAACCATGTGAAACCTTGTTTATGGAGGGAAAAAGGGGCCAAAATAACTTTTTTTGCAGGCAATCTATGTCTTATTTATAGAATAAAGATCAAGTTACAAGCCACATACACACTGACCCGTCATAACTAAAAAGATAGGAAATCCCTAGCTATTGCAAAAGAGGCCCTCAGCCAAAAAGAAAAATTACAATCCAGATTGAATAAACCTTTGAGCAAAGTACCAAAACCTATCAATTGCCTCAGCCACCCAAGAAAAAGTGGACAAATCACCTCTTCACCTGAGCTCGACACGGCTCCATCGCTGATCTATAGCTTTATGGATCTCCGAAGTAACTTGCCAAAGGCAAGACCATTGTCGTTGTAAGAATCAGGCCATGCTAGCACCCCGGACATGCCATCGAACTCCAAATTTAGCACCCCCGTGCGACGACATCGACGGAGGAAACCAGAACTGCCACCCTTCAACCACGAACCCAGCACAAGATTCAGCATCTTCCAGTTATCATCAAAGCAGACTACCATCTACACACACTCCTGAACAACCTACCAAGTTCCGCTCCGACGCAGGAGCGAGCGCCGTCGCAACGGTGGAGCCCGAGGACACAAGTCCACCATAAGGATGCCGCCGCCATGCCATCCCTGCTTGAACAGACTACCATCCAGATCCATCGCCGACCACAGAGTAGAACACCACCTTGGAAGAGGAACTGGGGCACTTTTATTCATCACCATCGTCTCCTTTGCCGGAGCCAAGACGTCGAGCGGCCGAAAAGCCTAAGGTAGAGAGGACCTAACCCTAGGAGAGCTAAGCAGATCCACACACACGCGAGATCCGGCGACCCCCCCTCACAAGTGACAACCAGTAGGTCGTCAGCGGAGGAGAACCGACGGAGATCAGCGCCGAAAGGTAAGAGTCTAGATCGCTTTTTCTCTCTTGGGGGCGCGAGGGAGAAAGAACGATCGTAGGGCCAAAATGACAGTTGTTCATACAAGGCTAGTCCACCAAACTCAACGAATACACACCTTCCTAGATCCGGGACCCTCCCCGGCTTGCATCACTCGCCGCACTGGTAAGTATGAGAAAAGGCAGTCAAGATTTTTTTTTAAAGAGGTGGCACGTACGCGCTCGCCTTAAGCTTGCTGACTACATTCTGCACCAATGATTCCATGATTCTGTATCACTTCCTACTTGTGCTACGGACATTCGTGCCCCTGCGACGTCCTCTGTTCTGAACAAACAAACACTTGCCCTTGCCCCTGAATCCATTTCTCGGCTTTCCTGATGACGTCCAGGTACCCTCTTGTCTTGCCGCAAGCAAAGGCAGCATCTGTAAGAAAAAGCATCAGTAAAACGGAAGCAAGGCGGAGAGGGAAAAGCATCGGCAGCCACCGCAAAACGCGTGTCCTTTAAGCTTTTCTATCGGGCTTCTTTTCACTGTTGATCTCTCGAGGTTTCGTCTCGCTTTCGGCCAGAACTACGCGAAGGAGCTCCCCTGGCAAGGTGGAGGCTGGAGCCCGCTCTCACACTGTAAAGCCAAAAAGAAGAAGCATCTGTGTGTACGTGCTCTGGTTTCTTTCCGGCCGGCCCTTCCTTAGCCCACAAGCAGAGCAAGCATTCCTTCCTTCGCCCTCCTCGCCAAGCAACCTCTCGATCGCTACATACATATGCGCCATTCCTTCGTCTACCCCATTTTCTGGCACACTCGATCGGCGACTCCTCCATAGTTCATACACACGCACCGCACAAATCAGATCAGAGCACGCACGGGGTAGTGTGACCAGATTACAGGCAGCCGGTGGCGAGAGGGAGGAGCTATGAACGGGAACATCGGGTCCGCGACGACGGCGGCGCCTCACCCGAGCACGGACTGGGGCCCGATCATCGTGGCGGTGGTCCTCTTCGTGCTGCTCTCGCCGGGGCTGCTCTTCCAGCTGCCCGCCAGGACCAGGGTGGTGGAGCTCGGCAACATGGCCACCAGCGCCATCGCCATCCTCGTCCACGCCGTCATCTTCTTCTGCGTCCTCACACTCGTCGTCGTCGCCATCGGCGTCCACGTATACGCCGCCTAGTAGCTTCTTCTCACTTTCTTCCTTCCCCGGACTGAGATGGTTCTTTTTCTTGGTTCAGTGCTCTGTCTGCGCTGCCCCGGCTCCGTTTGCCTGTTTGATTTGGTCGGCTGTAAAGTGCAGAAACACTAGCTGAGACAGTACGTATATACTACTACTCCGTTGAGGAATTGCTCACCTGTAATTAGTTAATCCGTATTCATAATTGATGGACATGAATTTGGGTTCTCCTTTGAGGCTTTAATTGGTTGACACTTTATTTCGTCGGAATGTATCATCTGGTGTTAGTCACTGTAGTTGGTAGTTCTTGTAAAGTGGAGAATCGTCCACCGGCCATTCGGCATTTCGATGTAAGTTCACGGCTCGATCATGCCCACCTTCTAGACACATCCCGTCAACGGCCTCTCTTTATAGTACGACTATCAAACATACTCCCTCAGTTTCAAAATATAAGATGTTTTAGGTTTGTGGAAAAAATGTATCTAGACTTGTTTTAGTGTGTGGATTCACTCTAAACCTGAGTGAACCTAGATACTAAAACAAGTCTAGATACATTTACTTTATAAAGCTAAAACATCTTATATTTTGAAATGGAGGGAGTATATCCCGGTCTCCCACCAAAAACCTCGAGAATGCATGGTAAAACTATAAAAACCTACCAAAGACGTGCCTTTTGCTTGCGCATTTCTTTGAGCTTGACGACGGTGTTCATGCTTTCCTCAAGCTCGAATCCTTTCCTTGATCACTTCTCCTTGGTGAAGACTCTCGATTTGCTATACTATATTCCAACATCCATGTGAAGCCTTGACTTAAGCACATCTTGATTTGTTAGTAATAACCAAATGGACCGCAAGCTTGAAGATGTACTCCCTTGTGGTGCTTATCGTGAACTTGTTTTTCTCAACTTTGATAACCATCCCCCACTTGATGACATCCTCACATGAGCTTTCTAGGATTGTTCTTTCAATGCAAGCCCCTGTATTGCACCAGCCCACATATACATACCAAACACATATTAATACCTCCATACCAGTTTATTAGGCTAACACGGAAAAAAAAGTTTGGCCATAAAATTAGTCAATAAAACATGAATTATATATTACAAAAATTATACCATTGGAATCATATTTAAAAGACCTTTATAATGACATATGATTCATATTTGGTCATTCAAATTTGTAGTCAAACATTTTTTTAAACTCCGTGTTAGCCCAACAACCCGGTATGAAGGGGGTATATATGTTAGTTTGTAAAGTACTTCATTCGTTTAGAAATATAATATTTGATCTATTCACTGAATTCCATGTGTGCTACCCTGGAGGTCCATCCTCTTGCTTCCCAGAAGAGAATTATTATTTTTTCTATTAATATGGATGAATATACTGATAATGAATAATTTTTGTACGGTGTGTACATTCTACTCCCTCCGTCCTAAAAAGAATGTCGCAATTTTTTTAAAATTCACATGTATCTATACACTAAAACATATCTAGATTCATATGTAAATTTAGATAAATCTACGACATCTATTTTTAAACGAAGGGAGTAGCATTCTTCAACCTGATACACTGTCGGGTCACTATAGGGATGAACTTCAGATTGATGCTCCATGCAAGATTAGGGAAAATATCTTATTAGAAAAACAAGAGATATTTATCTCTATTACTTGTACACGTGACCAAAAGAGATGAAGCGTTTCTTTTTTGCAGTATACGTACGCTTGTAATGTACTGTACGATCGAACTGCAAGCTGTATCTGAGCTCTGAATGTATACTCACGCCTGTACCACTAACAGACTTTCACAGACGCGAGCTGTAACTGATCTCTAAATGTATACTCGTGCTATGAGCTTTGAGAAAAAAATGCCACTACTTCTGCTCGTGCTATGATCATTGAGAAAAAAAAATGCCACTGGTTCTGAAGAGTGGGACATGATGTTGCTTCCCTTATTCAGATCCAAGAATCCATGTGTGATAGAATGGAAACAGAACCGAAAAACTCAACAAGACTATTCACCCTCACCACACTTGAACCCTACAGTCCATTTGACCACCTAATGAGGTCAAAGATATGACTTGTTCCAGGGTACGCTGCCGGATCACTAGAGATGAATTTCAGATTGATTAAAGAACAAAACAAATAGTTCCGACAATGCTTCCTAAACATTCATCAATACTGAAACGAGGAAAAACATGCTGCATCTGACAAACAGAAAGCACATTTCTCATTGTCACTCATAGGTTATTTTTATCTCTAGACAGTAGAAATCTAGCAAGAAAGTATCTGATGGGTGATCATTCACCTCAAATTTATCCACGGTTCAGCACTAGCGACATGCAAAAGAAGATACAGACTAAACCCCCTTGTTGGCGTATTTGTCAGGCTCGGCATCCTTGAAGAGGTCGTCCATGAGGTCATCATTCTTGGCACTTCCAAAGTTGGAACCAGGGGTGCCACTGGAGAACTCATCACCACCGGTGGAAGCTGCAGGAGCACCATAGTTTCCAGCTGGGTTACCACCGAAACCACTATCAGCGCCGAAGTTGCTGGCAGCAAAGTTGTCACCGCCAGAAGGAGCAAAGTTGCTTCCAGAGAAGGCATCATTGCCCCCGGATCCTCCAGGGGCAGCATAACTACCACCGCCTCCACCATAGCCACCACCCATGTTGCCACCATAACCACCACCGCCACCACCCATGTTGCCACCATAACCGCCACCACCCCTGTTGCCACCATAACCGCCACCGCCACCAAAACCACCACCACCTCCAAAACCACCATCACGGAAGCCACTAGTCCTCTCAGTGGCAGGGCTAACCCTTATGTTCCGTCCATGTAAATCCTGAGACAAGGAAAAAATAAGTTCATGGATAGCACTAGATGCAAAGCTTTGGAGCATACATGAAACACTGCATATTCTCGCAACTGGAACCATGGCAGAAATCACACAAAAGTTGGTATTACACGAACAATATCAGCATTCCCAATACTTGGATCACATGGTAGAGTTATCCAGCTTTGAATATACCGATATACAGCCACATATCTTATTATTTTGTTACACATGAACAATCATGACCTCTAGAAAAATAGGACACTAGAACTTCCAAGCAATAAACAGGAATTTGACCACCATAAATCTAGAATATGCAGTTGAAAAGGCCAAGTTTTGGGGAAAATTGTCTTGATGCAGAAAATTTGGGAGGATATGGTTCTAAAAGATTATCCTAACCTAAACATTCTCGCCAAAACATAAGAGTAATTACATCAATATCACAAAGCACAACAACAAGAAAGCTGATAGAGTTCATCCTGATTATGAACTAACCTTTCCATCCAAGGCCATGATGGCAGATGAAGCCTGCTCATCTGCTGCGTAAGTTATAAACCCAAAACCTCTAGACCTTCCAGTGTCACGGTCTATAATAATCTTAGCTGGAAAGAACAAAAGGAAAAAAAAACATTAGCAAAACAGCAGTCCAAGACAAGTGCAGAGAAAGATTAAGACCACCATACCATCAACAATTTCACCATAATGGGAAAAGGCGTCTCTCAGAGTGCTCTCGTCTGTGCTGTATGAAAGCCCTACAACAATTATTCACTGCGGTGAGATAGCAGTATCGCAGCAGAACCGATTTTTGAACAGATCAACAGAGGTATAAGTCATAACGAGGACAAACCTCCAATGAAGAGCTTCGAGGATGACATGCATCTTATCGCTTGATAGAGAGTCGGGTTCGAGCCAGTGGCTTTCTTGAGCAGAGTACCAAGCTTATTAACCAAGGCCATAGTTCAAATCTGCAACGCAACAAGATGTTGAAACAAATAACAGTTAAGACAACTGATCGCTTGATAGACAATTTATTTGCCATCGCAGCATATACCACCATCATCATCATATAAATTAGACACCTAGCCACATATATAGTCGCATAATACAAAACAACAAAGTAGGCTGTTACTGAGCCAATCTACTGCCAGCCCTAGAGTGAGGCTACCCGCTGTTATAACCCTTGTTATCATTCCTCCCAATGATCAGTGCAAGCAGCCAAACGAACACTAAAGCAGGGCAAGCAGATGGAGAGGGGGCTGAGAAAATCGAAAAAACGGATGGGATAGAGCCGGAGATGTCAGGTTACCTGCTGCCTACTGGATCTTGGAGGTGATTTCCGGCGTAGATGCAGAGGGGGGCTCCCGGCGGCGGAGAGGGGTGGAGGCTGGCGGCGGCGGCGCGTGGAGGACCTGGCACGCGCGTCGTCGACTCCTGGCAGGCAGTGAACTGAGGCCCTGATCATTTTCACGCCCCTAGGTTTTGTACGTGCGCAGCTGGGCTACAAATGGGCTTTTAGGTTAAAATATACTGGGCCGTGTGTCTCCATCCGGACCCCCGCCCGGCATTGGAAGTTGGTCCACGTGGCGTAAACTTATTCTTTCCGTTTTTTTCTCCCCTCTAAAACAGAACTCAGTTTTTTCTATCTTAATTTTTTAATGAAAATATGGCCAATCTATTAATAATTATTATCGATAGTATAAAGAGACCTAAAAATAATAATGAATATAATAAATAGATCCTTGGATAAACACTAGCTAGCACGAGTCAAAGACGCGTCACTGCGTCCTTTCATTATTAGGGTCGGACAAACCTAGTCGTGGTAGAGCTTGTTATAGTAGATAAACAAAAAATCGTCATGCTAAGATCAAAAAGGATTAGTGTATCGGAGCAACAATATCATCAATGATAACAGTTGTTGATTGGAAGTGGCTAACAAACACAAAAACAGATATCTCTGAAGATCCGTCTCACACACGACTGCAAGCACTCTCTGTCAGCGCTAGACGCACCAACGAAGTGGGATATGACGGGAGAATATTACTCTAAGTTTATTATGTAGCTATTGTCTCATCATTCCATAAAAAGACAGTGAAAATTAATCTAAACAAAGAACGAGAACCTCGGTGGTTCGTCGCACCTAAGAGCCCCCCGTGGCCAACGGGGGCGGAGGGACCGACGACGGCATGGCGAGGGAGACAAAACCCTAGATGGGTTTATGATCCCCGCCTCTCGACCACCTTTCTCCTGTCCTGGCCTCGTGTACCCGTTCCACATGCCTTACCCCATATGTCTTGAAAAGTATGTTACAGATCTGTTTAAATTTAAATTTGCATGTATCCATACATTAGAGCAGATGCTAAATAAATCTGCGACATCCTTTTCAAGATGGAGCGGGTACTTCCATTTCTAACACCATTTTTAACTGATCGTTGTTTTTGCTTGAAAAAATGAATACATTTTTTGGCAAGGAGCATATATTAATATCACGAAGATACCAATTACATCCAGCCTCTGCAACAACGTATTGCTCTAGCGACATTACGGATGCACATAGCCAACAAAAAAAGAGAAGAATTACAAAAAATTAAAGTCCCGCTATAGTGATTTATTCCTTGAAATAGTAGCACTAACGGCACCAAGACAGCACCAGAAGTCGAGCTTCTCCAAAAGCGACGCCTCCAGGAAGGAAACATTGCACAAGTGCTATCGTCGTCCGATAAAGATCTTAGGTTTTCACCCTGAAGAAAGTCCTTACTCTCGAAATAATGCCTTTAGCAAGGACATTGCCAGACACAACCAATTAAGACTAGACCTTTGATTTTCACCCTGAAAGGCAAGATAACGAACTTCTCCTGTGCAGTCGCCCCACTAGCATGCCGTTGTTGCAAGTCACAAATCAACCAAGCCAATTCCCCATCGCAGCCCATACTCAAATCACCATTGCTAGTCCTCAGATCTTGGCTTTCATGACCTTCTCCGCCAGCATCATGGGACGAGAACATGCCTCGTGATATTAACAGACATCAGAGCTTCGAACCGCTTCTGCTGAAACCAAACGGCCAGACAGGAACATGGTTGCGCACGACCGAATCCCTATCGAACCAGCAATCTCCAGGCCTGATACGCTCATGGGAGCTCGCCGACGGAGCCTTCTCGAACACGCCACTCCGTCCAGATCAATGAGAACATGCATCCGGCAAATCTTCATCTCTACACCGAGAAGGAACCCTAGGACCACCTCCTTTATTCAAACCGAGCAAACAGCCCCCACGCCACCCGCTGGAAACCTGCGAGATCTGCCTTCCCAATCACAACCGACGAACATGGACAACGGTGTGAACTGAGACGGCAGCGTAGGGACGATCACCACCAAAACCGGCCGAGACAAAGTGGGGAGATGGGAAGGCGGCAGTACCACACCGATCAAAAGATCTGGGTTCGTCCACGGGAGGCGGCAGAAAACTACCCCGATCCAAAGATCTGAGATCATCTGTGCCCAACCCGAGTCGGACCAGCTCCAACCACCACCGTCGGTCCAGTGCCGCCAGGAGGACCTCCTCCACCACCCTGGCCAGGGGCGCTGCCCTGGCCACTGCACGTCGACGCATCGCCCATCTCCGCCCCAGCAGACCACGGTGACAATCTCCGGTGTCCGCCACCTAGTCCACCTTAGGTGGCTAGGCCTGTCGCCACTGCGGCGAGGGATGGCGACAACGCGCGGCGGCGAGAGAGAGACTCCGGCGGCTGTTGTTTGGTGGCAGCTAGTTTAGCCCCCGGCGTCTCCCTGGGAAGAGACGCGAGAGGCTGTCTAATGGCTTCTCTTGGAAACCGAGAAGACCCTTGTGGGAAAAACGAATATGTGAGCTCTGAATAAAATATCTCGGTTATGGAGTAGTTATGAAGAGTTTAATAAGTTTAGCTCGCTAAAAGTAAATACTCCCTCAAACTGATATAATATAACTTGTGACATTTGTTACGAATCGGAGAGAGTTGGACAGTAGGAATAACAGTGATGTTTTTGAGAGGAGGTTGTTGAAATACTTGTGTACGTACTACGTTTTGTAATCCTTTTGTAATATGACTTGGCTGACACGGTGTAGTACACCGCCTAGCTGATGTCTCCTTGTACACCACGGCACAGGTTTCTGTCGCCATATAACATGCAGCCTGATACCCCAAAAAGGTTATCGGTTAAACCCTAGTTTTGTTGATATGGTATCAGAGCAACTCCCTTCCACAATCTAGCCGCCGTTGAGAAAACATCTACCACGATCAATACGATCGGAAAACCCACGATCCCCAGATCGGAAGCCCCAAAATCACAGCCAAGCCACGATCTACTGATCGGAAAACCTCACCAAAACCCCTCCTACGATCTGATCGAAAAAACCCCCATACACCACGATCCCCAGATCGGAAAACCTTCCTTCAGTCATGACATCCTCTTCCACAACGTCTGCCCTGGCTGCCTCCCTAGGATCGCCACCCTCCCAGAAGCTCACCAGAGCAAACTTCCTGTTCCGGAAAACGTTGGTCTATCCAGCTCTCCGCGATGCTCAGGTGTTGGAGCTTCTCGATGGCACCGACACCGCCCCACCGACGCATATGGACGTGGAAGACACGGAACAGGAGAAGCGGAAGATTCCAAACCTGGCCTACGCGACCTGGTATCGCGTGATTCAACGGTGCTGAGCTGGATTCTGAATTCCCTCTCACTGGAAATACTCGCCCACACTATTGGCGTCGAGTCGACGGCCAGTGTTTGGGCCATCATCAACAACCTATGTGGCTCTCGCTCTCGCTCCAGAATCAACCAGCTGAGAGGTGCTCTCCAGAACACCAAGAAGCTGGACATGTCTGCCTTTGTATTCTTCGGCAAGATGAAGGCCTTTGCGTCCGAGCTCGCAGCTGCAGGGAAACCTATGGAAGACGATGAGATGGTTAGGTATCTGGTCAATGGACTAGATGCATCGTACAATGGCGTAGTCGCTACATCCAACGGTAACAGTTCCACAACCCTTGATGATCTCTATGATCAGATAGTGTTGGAGATATGCCCAAGAGGCAATAATAAAGTGGTTATTATCATATCTTCATACTTATGATAAATGTTTACATACCATGCTATAATTGTATTAACCGGAAACATTAATACTTGTGTGATTTGTAAACATAAAAGAGTCCCTAGTAAAGCCTCTTGTTAAACTAGCTTGTTGGTTAATATATGATCATGGTTTCCTGATCATGAACATAGAGATGTTATTAACAACAGGGTCATATCATTAGGGGAATGATGTCATGGACATACTCCTATAGTTAAGCATAGCATAAAGATCAAGTCATTTTAATAGTTCAATTGCTATATGCTTTCTGATACATAGTAACCTAATTCCTTCGACCATGAGATCATGCATATCACCTTTACCGGATGGATGCTTTGATGACATCAAACACCACACCGTGGGGGTGGCTATAAAGGTGGCATTGAGTGTTGGAAAGTATTGGTTGAGACACATGGATCAAGAGTGGGATTTGTCCATCCATATGATGATAGATATACTGGGCCCTCTCGGTGAAATGTCATCCAATTAGCTCGCAAGCATGTGACTGGCTCTGAGGATCACATATCACGGGAACGAGAAAAGAGTACTTATCGGTAACGAGGTTGAACTAGGTATACAGAGATACCGACGATCATAACCTCAGATAAGTAAACTATCGTGAGACAAAGGGAAATTGGTATCGTATGTAAGTGGTTCATTCGATCGCAAAGTAATCGTAGAAATATGTGGGAGCCATATGAATTTCCAGATTCCTCTATTGGTTATTGATCGGAGAAGTGTCTCGATCATGTCCGCATAATTCACGAACCGTAGGGAGACACACTTAAGGATTCGACGTTGTTTGAGTAGTTATGGAATGATGAGAAAGAGACCGAATGTTGTTCGAAGTCTCAGATGGGATCCGGGATATCACGAGGAGATCCGGAATGGTCCGGAGAATAAGATTCATATAAGGAAAGTCCCGTTTCGGAGTTGGGGAATGGTTCCGGTGTTTTCATCGGGAATGTTCTAGAAAGTTCCGGAATGTCCGGCACTTTGGAGGGGAAGGGTACATGGATGTGTTATATCAAGTTGGTATGATTGCATCATGTACTAAGTGCCATCGCTGAACAAAATAGAGGGATTAATCAAATCCTAGTTTGAAAAAGTCAAACGGCTATTTTTGGGAAGTGGGAAAGGAGGAGGAAACCGAGTTGGGGAGGAGTCCCTCCTCCCCACCGCCGGCGCACCACCAAGCCGACTTGGGAGGACTCCTCCCTTGGCCGGCCCCTCCACCTATATAAGGAGGCAGGGCTCCTCCTTGAGACCCAAGATCCTCTCCTCCAAACCCTAGCACCAAGCCGCCGCCGCCTCCATAGCCGCCGCCGGCCCTAGGGCAAACCCTAGCCGCTGCCTAGCTAAACCCTAGCCGCCGGCTTGCCCCTCCTTGGTGTGTCTAAACCCTAGAACACCAAGTACTCTCTCATACTCCACCATACTCGCTCCGGCTTAAGGCGAAGCCCTGCGAGATCTCCCCTCTACTTCCGGTACTGCCGTTGTCTTCTTAATCGCGAGAGAGTGCTACAACCTCCGCTTCTTTGGAACAAGGAGAGGAAGGTCTTCGTCACGGCCCGAACGTGTGACCGACTGCGGGAGCGCTGCCGGAACGCAGCGCCGGACGGATCGTCTCCGCGATCTTGCGATCGGGACGAGTACGCCTACATCCCCCCCGCGAATCCGCGCTCGTTAAACACTTTGGAATCTTGGAGGGTGAGTTATTCCATCGACTCGTTGCTACAATCTAGTAGATAGATCTTGGCTTGTTTGTTTGTATGCGATAGAAAACTTTTGTTTTCCATGCTCTGAAACCCTACAAAGGGTATCGAGCCGTGTCTATATGTAGATCTGTTGCGAGTAGAACACAATGGTCATTGTGGGCGTTGATGCTTTTATTGTCGATTGCTTCTTGTGTACTTTGCATCTTGCGGGATGTTGGGATGAAGCGGCCCGGGCTAACCTTACATGACATCGTTCATGATACTTGCTCCACACTTGACATGCAACTTGTATTGCATAAGTGGCTTTGCGGGTGCCTGTTTCTCCTAGCATAGTTAAGATTCAATTTACAACGGGTGATTAACAATACTAGTATCAATGTTGTGGTTCATGTTCGTAAGTTAGAATGACACTTATTGAAAGCCCCAAACCACGTAAAACATGCAAAGAAAGTAGAAGCGTCTAACTTTGTTTTGCAGGGGTGTGCAGTGATGTGATATGGCCATGATTGTGATTATATTTGATGTATGCAATGATCCTTATTGTAAGTTGGCAACCGGCAGGAGCCATATGGTTGTCCTTAATTTATGTTAAGACCCGCGTGTCTATTCAAAGTAGTTGTAATAGTTGAATCCGGTGGACGACAACCATGGAGAAGCGTCATTGACCTTGATGCAATGCCGGTGATGATGGCGATCATGTTCGTGCTTGAAGATGGAGATCGGAAGCACAAAGAAGAAAGGCCATATCATATCACATATTATGAATTGCATGTGATGTTAATCCTTTATGCATCTTGTATTGCTTAGTAGACGACGGTAGCATTATAAGATGATCCCTCATGCACATGAATTTCAAATCATAAAATGTTCACCCTTAGTTAGCACCGTTGCTAAAGCTTGTTGTTTCGAAGCACCACGGGATGATCGGGTGTGTTAGATTCTGCAAGTGTATACAACGTGAGCAAGCCAGATTTGCTCATGCGGAAACTAAGGTTTGATCTTGACGAGCCTAGCATGTACAGACATGGTCTCGGAACACGGATCACCGAAAGGTAAAGCATGAGTCATATAGTAGATATGATGAACATGTTGATTGTTCGCCATTGAAGCTACATCAACTCTCGTGATGATCGGTTTTGATGTGGTGGATTTGGTTCGTGTGATCACTAAAACAATGTGAGGGATATTGTTTTGAGTGGGAGTTCAACAACAATTTGATTAAAAGTTGAACACTATTTATCATAAATTAAATCAAAGTGAATTTGCATAGTTGTTGTAGTCATTGGCATCCGTTTACCACCTTGCGCTTAGTTATAATTGATATGATAGAACTATAGAATTCTGGTTAATTACTTTACGAACTGGTATCGTATTGTTTTGAAGTGTTAATCTAAAGTTTAAAAGTCCTATTGCAAACTTTCAGTAAGTTCCGGTTGCTCCATGAAGTTTAATAATTGGTATTAAAATCGAGAGTGACAATTCCAAGAGTTAGTGTATGAGTATCATGTTTGTCTCCTTGATTCTTGATATTCAAAGGATTGTCTTAATATCAAGGTTATCTAGGATCTGAAAGAGTTGTTTCAGAAACCATGATGTGTGGAAGATATTGTGATATCTAAAACGAAGTTTTGGTTACAACATGATAGAGTATAATATGGCAAAAGTCATGTTCTCATATTTGATGAGAATTTGCAAAAGGTTGGAGACACTAGTTGTCCTAAACCTCCAAAAAGTTTTGGAGAGCAACATTATACTCGTGATTCACCGTTATAAGCTAAAGTAGCTTGATCATGGATGATTCCATGATAAGGGTGAATATTTGATGTAGGTAAAATGTTTACTACACCAAGAGATTACTAAAGAAAGGAATTTGAAAGAACACCAAACATTTGATGATGGTGATCTACTTCAAAGTGCAAGTCCAAAGACATTGGTATTTTACTATACATGCTTTGAACTATGTGTCATGTATATGGCTCCACTATTGATGTTGATAGATTCTTTCAAATGTAAAAGGAAATCTTGAAAGAGAATCTCATAAGTATATGGCGAAAACAAAAGACTAGAATTGTTCAGCTTAAGTATATAGATGATATAAATGTTATGGATATATTCTTTGCTTATTAAACAATGTGGTTCTTAAGTATTTTATACTGAATTTGTTGGTGTGAATCGTCATACAAAACAACACAATTCATGAACTACAATGGCCTAAGTAACTAGCAAAAGAATATGTGATGATGTTCATCGAGAACAAATAAAGGGTTATTGTGTTGCTCGTTTAAATCAAAGCTTGCCTTCAAGATTTGTTTTATCAGGTATTATGAGAACAAAAGGGTTGTTCAATTAATTGCCGTAATCCATAAAAGATGGATGATTCACAAATCTCATTGGAGAAATCACATCCATAAAACTAGTGCTAAAAATGTCGAAAGACAAAATGATTGAAAGATCATTTAGGAAGTGACATCGCCGTTTAAATTATATTGGAAAGAAAACATGAAGAAACTCCATGTGGATGGAATTTTGGAGTCTTTTGAATTTTGATCAAATGACGCTTGTGAAACTTTCCTAGAGATAATTAAAACTTCGTTCATAGGCCAAAAGGGAACGAATGACTAGCTTATTGGAACTTGTACATATTGTTGTACGAAGTCCATTATGTGTAGTCAAGAGCGATGGATTTCAACTTCATATGCTTTCTCCAAAAATTTGAGTGAATATATGAATATTTACTTAATAAGGATGAAGTATGAAACATTTGAAAAGTTCAAAGACTTTCAAGATGAAGTGCAAAATCATTGTAACAAGAATATAAATAGTTTATGATAAGATCATAAAGGAAGATATTTGAGTTACAAGTTTAGCATAATACCTAAGATTTAAAGAATCGTTCCGTGGATTTGTATTTCCCGAAACACCATAAGAGTATGGAGCGTTCGAGATATGTAATTAAACCTTGTTTGACATGGTAAGATCAAAGGTGTAATTTATAAAACTGTCATTATATTTTAAAGATTAAAAGCTTGAGAGACTACCATTTTTTCCACTGAAAAGAGCTCCATCATAATCCGTTGAATTGACACCATATAAAGTTATGGTTTGGGATAAAACCCAAGTTGTCCTTTCTTAAACATTGGTATGCTATGCATAAGAAAGATGTTTGCAACCAAAGTCGGATGAACCTATCTTTGTATGTTATTTCGAATAACTGTTCCTCCATAACATCGGAGACAAAAATGTTTGTCGCTTAGAACGTCAAAGTTTCTTTAAGAAGGAATTTTTCGTGAAAAGTTAAGTGGGAGGACAATAGAACTTTGATAAGGTTAAAAGAACCTTAGCTATATGTGCAGAGTTGCGCAGCACCAAAAAGTGTTCCGGAGGTAGCAACAATGCTCATGGCTCATGTGCCTCAAAGGTTGTAGTCACGGAGATCTAAGTTCCTATTAAAACAAGTAGGTCGGGTAAACAATCAAATACCAAGATTTGAGAGTTAAATCATTATGTGACAATAATGATCTGACTACATGCAAAGAAGCGATGATGGACCCTGACTCCGTCAAATGGCTTGAAGCCATAAAATCCGTGATAATTCTATATACGAGATCAAGCTTTGAACTTGAAAGACCCTCCGAAAGGTACAAGACCTTTACAAATGATTTGGATCTATAAAGAAATAGACATGGATGTTTCACATCTATGAAATTATCGACATGTCGGGAAAGAGTTCACGACAATGTTCAAAGAGTTGACTATGACAAGATCTGATCTTTCATTAAGTGATATTTAGTCTAGACGGATTAATGTAGCAACTACGACATATAATTTTGTTATGTGTTGAATAAACAAAACAAGTTCTTCTAATAGAATGGTTACCAAGGATGTGTGCATGACACGATCCAAAGGGTTTTGTTAATTCAAAGGATGCTAAAAGCATATGCAAACTTCAATAGTTGAAGTAAGCATCGCGAAGTTGGAATCTTCACCATGATGAAACTGTTAAAAGAGTTTAATTTCATCGGAGACGATGAAGATGCTTGCATTTGCAAGAAATTAAGTGGGAGCGCTAAGACATGTTTCTAATACATTATGTGGAAGACATATTTGTTGATTGGAAATAATGTATCTTTTATTAACACAGGATAAGAATTTCATCTCGATGAAAGACTTAGGCAAAACCCAAATATTTGGCATCAATAGACGCTAATATGGTTGTACCGAAAGTACATAGATGATATATTGAATGAGTTCAATATAGAAACTACAAGAAAGGTTCTTGTCGCACAGAAAGGATTGAATGAGTTCAATATTGATGATATATTCTAGTGTATTGACACTTGATAAGTGAAACAAAGATTCAAGTATAGATTGATACTTGATGTATGAAATCACAAAGAGTATTTATATCAATCATGCTGTGATATGTACAAATCCAGATGTGTCCTATGCTCTAAATGATGTGAGCATATACCAGAATGATTCATCAGATGATCATTGGACGATAGTAAGGATATTCTTATGATCTTTTGGAAGAACTAAGAATATATTGTTTTGTAGAAGTGACAAATAGATGGTTAGTTCATTGTAAAAGTACTACATTGATACTAGTTTTGTCACGAAGTGCAAATTAAGTTTATCTCAATCTAAACTAAGGGTGGCACAATGTGATGGAAAGTAAGTTCCATAATGGATTTGGATGAGTTCCAAAGTTAAGACATTGTGACAGATACTACAACAAAAGGCTAAGTATATAGTGCTACTATAGCGCTTAAAGAGGGCATTTGTGTCAAAGTAGTTTGTTATCAAACTAGGTGTAGTTCAGGGATAATACTATGAAGATATATTGTACGACAATATTATCAACATGTTTTAACCCCAAAGAACTAAAGGTCTCACCAAAGGACCAAATTTATACAAAGCCATCTCATTAGAGAATGAGTGATGCGTAGAGACGCAAAGACATGTAATTACACACGGACCTGGAAGTGTCAGATCCGGAGATCAGTTGATCACTTGCAAACGTGTACATACAACACCGGAAAGCCATAGGTGTTGAATACACAAGGGTTTGAAACTAGATTATTGACTCTAGTGCAAGTGGGAGACTGTTGGAGATATGCCCAAGAGGCAATAATAAAGTGGTTATTATCATATCTTCATACTTATGATAAATGTTTACATACCATGCTATAATTGTATTAACCGGAAACATTAATACTTGTGTGATTTGTAAACATAAAAGAGTCCCTAGTAAAGCCTCTTGTTAAACTAGCTTGTTGGTTAATATATGATCATGGTTTCCTGATCATGAACATAGAGATGTTATTAACAACAGGGTCATATCATTAGGGGAATGATGTGATGGACATACTCCTATAGTTAAGCATAGCATAAAGATCAAGTCATTTTAATAGTTCAATTGCTATATGCTTTCTGATACATAGTAACCTAATTCCTTCGACCATGAGATCATGCATATCACCTTTACCGGATGGATGCTTTGATGACATCAAACACCACACCGTAACTGGGTGGCTATAAAGGTGGCATTGAGTGTTTGGAAAGTATTGGTTGAGACACATGGATCAAGAGTGGGATTTGTCCATCCATATGACGGATAGATATACTCTGGGCCCTCTCGGTGAAATGTCATCCAATTAGCTTGCAAGCATGTGACTGGCTCACAAGGGATCACATATCACGAACGAGAAAAGAGTACTTATCGGTACGAGGTTGAACTAGGTATGCGAGAGATCCGACGATCATAACCTCGGATAAGTAAACTATCGTGAGACAAAGGGAAATTGGTATCGTATGTAAGTGGTTCATTCGATCGCAGTAATCGTAGAAATATGTGGAGCCATATGAATTTCCAGATTCCTCTATTGGTTATTGATCGAGAAGTGTCTCGATCATGTCCGCATAATTCACGAACCGTAGGGAGACACTTAAGGATTCGACGTTGTTTGAGTAGTTATGGAATGATGAGAAAGAGAACGAATGTTGTTCGAGTCTCGGATGGGATCCGGATATCACGAGGAGATCCTAATGGTCCGGAGAATAAGATTCATATAAGGAAAGTCCTGTTTGAGTTGGGGAATGGTTCCGTGTTTTCATCGGGAATGTTCTAGAAAGTTCTAATGTCGGCACTCGGAGGAAGGGTACATGGATGTGTTATATCAAGTTGGTATGATTGCATCATGTACTAAGTGTCATCGCTGAACAAAATAGGGATTAATCAAATCCTAGTTTGAAAAGTCAACGGCTAGTTTGAAAGTGAACGGCTATTTTGGGAAGTGGGAAAGGAGGAGGAAACCGAGTTGGGGAGGAGTCCCTCCTCCCCGGGCCAAGACCACCAAGCCGACTTGGGAGGGACTCCTCCCCTGGCCGCCCCCTCCACCTATATAAGGAGGGCAGGGCTCCCTCCTTGATACACAAGATCCTCTCCTCCAAACCCTAGCACCAAGCCGCCGCCTCCATAGCCGCCAGCCCTAGAGAAACCCTAGCCGCCTAGCTAAACCCTAGCCACCGGCTTGCCCCTCCTTGGTGTGTCTAAACCCTAGAACACCGAGGACTCTCTCATACTCCACCATACTCGCTCCGGCTTAAGGCGAAGCCCTGCGAGATCTCCCCTCTACTTCCGGTACCACGCCGTTGTGCTGCCGGAATCGCGAGGAGAGTGCTACAACCTCCGCTACCTGCTGGAACAAGGGAGAGGAAGGTCTTCATCGAAATCAACGTGTGACCGATCGCTGAGCGCCGGAACACATCGCCGAAGGATCGCTTCACGCCGATCTTGAGATCGAAGAGAAGAAGACACCTACATCACCCACGAATCCGCCTCGTTAACGCTTTGGAATCTTCGAGGGTGAGTTATTCCATCGACTCGTTGCTACAATCTAGTAGATAGATCTTGGCTTGTTTGTTTGTATGCGATAGAAATTTTTTGTTTTCCATGCTACGAAACCCTACAGATAGTTGCTCATGACATGCGCCAAGATATGCTGTCTGAAAGCGGTCAGAATGCTGGCTTCAGCTCTTCTGCCAATGCCGCTGCTCGGCGTGGTCCGGATACTGGGCGTGGTCGCGGTCGATCTCCTGATCGCGCCTATGGCCAACGCTGGGAAGACAGACGCCGTGATGACAGTGATAGGCGCCGTGATGATGGCACTCACTGGGAAGACCGCTGTCGCGATGATGGTGTAGGACAAGGTCGCCGTGATGGTGGCCAACGCTGGGAAGATCGGCGCCTGCAGCAGCATCGTGATGATGGTGGCTATGAACGCCGCCGGGATGATAGAGGATATGAGCGACGTCGTCGTGGACATGGCCGTGCCCCTACCCCCTATGTGGATGTGACATGCCAGATTTGCAAAATCCACGGACATCCTGCCTCCGATTGTTGGTGGCGATTCAAGAAAGATGATAGTGACGATGATGACTCTGGACGTGGGAAGAAAGGTGCAAACATTGCATCCTATGGTGTCGACTCCAATTGGTACCCTAACATCGGAGCTACAGATCACATCACGAGTGAGTTGAACAAGCTCACTACCAGCGAGAAGTGCAAGGGGCAAGACCGTGTCCGCACTGCCGACGACAATGGTATGGTTATATCGCATGTTGGTCATTCTATGTTGCATACTCCCCATAATACATTGCTTTTAAATAACATCCTTCACGTTCCAACTGCTTCTAAAAATCTTGCTTCCGTTCATAAACTCTGCCTTGATAATGATATTTACATTGAGTTTCACGCTTGGTTCTTTTTAATTAAGGATCGGGAAACGCGAAGAACTCTGTTTAGGGGACCTTGCCACGGTGGTATCTACCCACTAGTACCTCTATCTACCAGGTCATCCAAGCAAGCCTTCATCACAATAAAGCCATCTTCATCCACATGGCATCGCCGTTTAGGACATCCTTCTTCATTTATAGTGCAACAAATTGTTAGGAAACACCAGCTTTCTTATAGTCCAGAAATAAATCCGTATGTTTGTGATTCGTGTCAATTAGCTAAGAGTCACCAGTTGCCATATCCTGTGTCTACCAGTGTATCCACAGTTTCTTTTGAGATTGTGTTCTCTGATGTATGGGGTCCAGCACCTGCCTCTGTAAGCAAACATTTATACTATGTAAGCTTTATCGATGATTTCAGTAAATTTTCTTGGATCTATTTACTCAAAAAGCGTTCTGATGTTTATCAAGTGTTTCTTAATTATCAAGCCTATGTCGAGCGTAAGTTTGGTAGGAAAATAGTCACTATGTAAATAGATTGGGGAGGCGAGTATGAGAAGCTAAATGGCTTCTTTCAAAAAATTGGTATTACTCATCATGTGTCTTGTCCCCATGGCCATCAACAAAATGGCTCCGCTGAGCACAAACATCGTCACATTGTGGAAGTAGGACTTTCTCTACTTGCACACGCTTCTATGCCTCTAAAATTTTGGGATGAAGCCTTTCTTACAGCCACATTTTTTATTAACTTACTTCCTAGTAAAGTTATTAATAATGGAACTCATGTTGAACGTCTCCTCCATACTTCTCCAAATTATGAGTCCCTTCGGATTTTTGAGTGTGCTTGTTGGTCCAATCTCCGTCCCTACAACACGAGAAAGCTTGCCTATAGGTCTACACGTTGTGTGTTTTTGGGATATAGTCCTCTTTATAAAGGGGTCAAGTGTTTCGACATAGCCACTGGTCGTGTGTATATCTCTCGAGACGTTGTATTCGATGAAAATATTTTTCAATTTGCATCTCTTCATCCCAATGCTGGTAAAAATCTTAGTCAAGAAACTCTTTTGTTGCCTCCACAAAATATTGCATGTACTAATGGGAATACTCAACATGATGATCATATGCCCTTACCCATTATACCAATTGTTACTAACCATGCCCAGGATACTCCTCCACCGACTGGTGATGATGATACTCCTTCTGATGATGCACACTCTGGCGAAAATCTGAGTGAAAATAGGGCTGAAACAAGTGAAAACAGTGCACAAGAAGATGTTGCAGAAAGTGCCGAATCAGGCACTGAATCCGAGGCGGATTCTCCTGCAACCTCGTACCTCTCCGATCTCGAGGAGGACCCTGCTCCCTCTGACTCTGCACGCGTTGTCGAGGAGGACCCTGCTCCCTCCCGCGCCCGCGACGTCGCGTGACGAGTCTACACGCGTCGCCATCGCCAGCGGTCCCTGTCATGGGACCCGCCCACTATAAATGCTCCGACAACGACATCTTCACCTGATTGGTCGTCGTTACCCACTGATCGTGGCACTGGCACGATGGATCCTGCTTCTGTTCACCCACCCTCTGGATCTTCTGTGGCTCCTTCTGATGTGGTTCCTCCTATGATTGGTGTTCAGACTCGCTTACAGAAAGGTATCAAACACCCCAAAGTTTATAAAGATGCTACAATACGTTATGGCTTGCTTGTCTCTACAGATGAGCCTCGCTCTCTCTCTCTCGCTGATGCTCTTGAAGCCCCACATTGGCGCAAAGCAATGGAGGAGGAGTACGATGTATTGCTTCACAACAAAACTTGGCACTTGGTGCCACCTAGTTCAAATAAAAACCTGATTGATTGCAAATGGGTGTATCGTGTCAAGAAACGTGCAGATGGGACAGTGGACAGGTATAAAGCTCGTCTTGTTGCAAAAGGTTTTAAACAAAGATATGGAATTGATTATGAGGATACTTTTAGTCCTGTTGTTAAAGCAGCCACTATCAGAACTGTTTTAGCTATTTCAGTCTCTAGGGGTTGAAATTTGCGGCAGCTAGATGTCAAGAACGCGTTCCTACATGGTATTCTGGAAGAGGAGGTTTACATGAGACAACCACCAGGTTTTGAGAATCCCAATGCTCCTGATTTTATTTGCAAATTAGATAAAGCTCTCTATGGTCTCAAACAAGCTCCTAGAGCATGGTATTCACGCCTAAGTTCAAAATTACATGATCTTGGTTTTGTACCATCAAAGGCAGACACATCTCTATTTTTATATCAGAAGTCAGATGTCACAATATTTCTGTTAATTTATGTTGATGATGTCATTGTTACAAGCTCTTCAAATCAGGCCATTGTTGCTTTGGTTAAGGATTTGAATGATGATTTTTCCATCAAAGATCTTGGTGAACTGCACTATTTCTTGGGAATTGAAGTGATGAAAGTACAAAACAACTTGTTGCTAACGCAAGAGAAGTATGCCATGGATATACTGGAGAAAGTTGGCATGTGCGAGTGCAAGCCAGCACCCACGCCATTGTCTTCTTCGGAACCTCTTTCACTTGTGTTAGGAGACCCTCTTGGTCCTGAAGATAGTACAAGATATCGCAGTATTGTTGGTGCCCTGCAATACCTTACTCTCACACGACCTGATCTTTCCTTCTCAGTCAATAAGGTTTGTTAGTTTTTTCATGCACCTACTACAGTTCATTGGACAGCTGTTAAAAGAATACTACAATATGTCAGAGATACTATTGGTATAAGCATTACCTTTCGGTCTTCTTCTTCCACACTCTTGAGTGCTTTTTTAGATGCCGATTGGGCTGGTTGTCTTGATGATAGACGATCTACAGGAGGTTTTGCAGTATTCATAGGACCAAACTTGATATCTTGGAGTGCTAGAAAACAAGCTACGGTCTCAAGGTCAAGTACAGAAGCTGAATATAAAGTATTAGCAAATGCAACTACAGAGATGATATGGGTTGAAACACTTGGTGAGCTTGGTGTTCAGCTTAAAGAGAAGCCATGTTTGTGGTGTGACAATCTTGGTGCAATATATCTCTCAGCAAACCCAGTGTTCCATGCCCGTACAAAATATATTGGGATTGATTTTCATTTTGTTCGAGAATGAGTGGCAGAAAATAAACTTGCTATTAAGTTTATTTCAAGCAAATATCAACTTGCTGATGGTTTTACCAAAGCACTTTCAGTTAGAAATCTTGTAGAATTTAGACGTAATCTAAATCTTCATAGAAGTTTAGATTAAGAGGGGATGTTGAAATACTTGTGTACTACGTTTTGTAATCCTTTTTGTAATATGACTTGGCTGACACGGTGTAACCGCCTTGATGTCTCCTTGTACACCATGGCACAGGTTTCTGTCGCTATATAACATGCAGCCCGATACCCAAAAAAGGTTATCGGTTAAACCCTAGTTTTGTTGATAGAGGCCATGAGAGTCTTTTTCTGATTCTCAAAAAAAATCAGAATCTTTTTCTTTTCTTTTCTTTTCTTTTCTTTTCTTTTGAGAATAGCCATCTGGGTCCTTCAGAAACCTGTCGCGACTCGGGACTAATCGGAGAAGAAAACTGTCACCACTCGCGGCTTGAATGGAGGCGATAGATAGCTTGAGAAGCAGCTGTCAGCCGACCTACCTAGCCGCAGATTTCCTTGCCACATCGATGAACCTGGAACGGAGAAAGATCCGAGTTCGGCAGAGCTTCATCAACCGTATGTTCTCCCACACTTGAACTCCCATGACAGCAATGTCAATCTCAATCTGGCCACCTAATCAGCACAGTGACCACAGATGCGTCTTTTTCTAGTGCCATGTACAGAGCATGTGCAAGATTCCTGCAGAAAAAAGATGCAGCTCAACGGTCGACGGAAGGCGGGTGGCCTCTCTGCGTCGTGCGCGTCGTCGGTGCACATGGAATGACACGACGACGTATGCGCAACTAGAAAATCATACTTCTCTTGTACGGTGCTTCTGCTAGCAACCACGCACTAGGTAGGTTGGTTGATCATTGATCTGGGGCTCTCCATGATTTGTCCACATGGAATTATTTCTCACAACCATCCGTCATGCACCACAGTGCACGTCGGGATCTAGATTTTTAAGTATTTCCCTCCGTTTAGAAATATAAATTTTAGTATTATGAAATAAATATATCTAGACGCTTTTAGTATATACATTCATCTCAAACCTCTACGAACCTACACGCTAAAAGACGTCTACACACATTTGATTCACAAAACTAAAACGTCTTATATTTCTAAACTGAGAGGCTTAGCTAGCATCTCCCCCGTGTAGTCGTGTTTATTGTCGTTCATTGGTTTCAACAGAGTAACTCACGGACAGGGATAGTTTTGACACTTCATCACCAGTTTTTTTTTTGTTTTGAATGATATGTGGAGGAAACATGCCCAAAATTCATATTTATAAGTTTCAGATATTTCTTTATTAAGAAAAAAGAGAACCTACAAAAAAGTGCAATTTGCACAATGAAAATCTGAGTTTTTGTAGTATTGTTTGCTCAATTTGTCTTTTTTTTAAACAAGACAAAAGACTTGCCATTTTTATTGATATAAAGAAGGAGTTCAAAGAGTCTTAGCGGTTACAAACCAACATTGGCCAAAGACCGAAAACAAACGCCTACTCTCGCGACATGATATTACAAAAGACCTTAGCCCCGGCAAGGTTCCACATTGCCACCTCTTCTTTGATTTTGTCGATTATCATGTTTGAGGTAGACGAGAGGTTTTAGAAGACTAGCATTTTTTCCTTCCAAATCTCCCAAGAGACGAGCATTGCAAGGGAGACCATAACCTTTTTAGAGGGGGCGATCTGTTGAACTCCGTCCAACCATCATTCCTTGACGGTATGCATATGTTGCCACTCTCTTGGGTCGACATCATGAAGTTGGAAGGAAGAACTAATGAAAGTCCATACTCTCATTGTGAAGTGGCACTTAGAGAGAATATGGGCTGAAGATTCTTGAACTTGATTACAAAGCTTGCAACGCCCGCAATTTGGTCATCCTCTCCTCTCTTGTCTATCGGCCATCCAAACGCGGTTTTGAATAATCAACCAAGCAAAAAATCTTGCATTTTGGAGGCAACCCATGGCTTCCACAACAAGGAGGGCATTGGGAAACGGGTGAGGCCTTGGAATTGCATATTGTAAGCCGTTTTGACCGAGTAGCATCCATCACTTGTGAATTTCCAAGCAATCCTATCTGTATTTTCATTGTCCATGTTGATGTTTGAGAGCATCTCCCAAAGCTTTGAGAATTGCACAATGTGCTCAACGCTAAGACCTCTTTGGGTGTCAATTTGTGTGACCCGACGTTCATCTTCCATAACTTGCCTAACCGAACACTTCTTATTTTTTGAGATGTCAAAGATGAGCACCGCAATATCTTTAGGCCTCATACCATTGAGCCATGAAGCTTCCCAAAATTTGGCCTTTCTTCCATTGCCAATAGTAACAACTATAGCCGCGGCGAAGAGCTCGATGTCCTTATTGTTGCAAGGCGTCCCAAGTCCCACCCAAGGCTTGGGCTTATCATTCCATTCGTGCCAAAGCCATCTCAACCGGATGGCCGAAGCAAACTTGTTGAGGTTCAGTATCCCAAGACCCCCAAAGTTTTTTGGCTTGCAAACCTTTTCCTAATTTACTTTGCATTTTCTACCGGTGACCTTCTCACATGCCGCCATGGAAAAGCTCTTCTCAAGCAATCAATCTTAGTTAGAACTTCCACCGGGATGTCAAGCACGATGATGAAATATATAACAATGCTTGTGAGAACGGACTTCACAAGGGTTGAGCGACCGGCCATGGTTACATTTTTCTCAATCCACGGTACGAGCTTGGCAGCCACTTTGTCCTCCGAAGGTTGGATGTGTAAAGATTTTTCTCAATCCACGGTACGAGCTTGCAGCCACTTTGCAATTTGGTGAGTTTGTCATTTTACTCACAGTTAACTTTTGTATTTAAGTTTTAAGCTTGGCACACACATACTTGCATATGTCCTATATAAGCAATTTTTTATTCCGTATTTTTATCATTTTAAATAATTTATTTTACTATTCATCCTGGGAGTATTTAGGTTCTGAAAGTTCCCGTCTCGCGACTCGTGGTTTGAATTGGAGGCAGGATGACTCCCTCCTAGCTACGCCGGTGGCCCTGGGCGCACCATGCACATCACAACGACCAACACATCGCTCTAGCTAACATCCTGACACTTAGTTGCACGGTGCCACTGCTAACACTAGGGAGAACGCTACGTGTCCCCCGATCGTCCTGCTTCCGCTGCTGCTACTTGTCCTAAAAACGGCTCAAATCCCGCTTTTGTTGTAAAACACCTTTGTTGCTATAAATGTCACCGCTTTTGCTTCCGAAGCAGAAAAAAAGTTTCTTGCAGAAAATATAACGTCCCGCCAGAGACTTCGTTGGAGACCATGCAGCAAAAAAATTATGCTAATGTAGTAAAACCGACTTCGCGAAGATATCGTCGGAATAAACTCGCTGGTGACTCTTGCCGAAGACCTTGTAGCAAAAAATTGACACCGTTGTAGCAAAAATATAAGACGGTTATAGCAACAAAATTCTTCTAACGTAGCAAAAAACCTACTTCGCCTGAGACTTCTGCCAGGGACCTCATTGGAGAACTCGATGTACATGTAGTAGCAAAAAAATTGCGCTTTTGTAGCAAGACCATAATATAGTTGTAGCAAAAACATTGGCAGTAGGTAGCATATATGAGAATAACTATTGTAGAAAAAAGGAAATTCAATACCTCCATCCTAGCAAAAAATCTCATGCATAGCAAATGTGTCGGCCGTCGGTAGCAACAATGACAACCATCGGTAGCAAAAATCCATAACACTAGGTAGCATGCATAGGAGTTGCCACCACGAATCACCGGTTCTTGCCAGAGGTGGAAGATAGGGGAGCAGTAAGGCTACGTTCATCGAGGCCCCTATAGAAGCGAAAATGCAACTCTACATATACGAGGGTGTCTCGGGCTTATCCCTGCCTTGCGTTTGTTTGAGATTCGTGCACGTTTTTACATAAAGAACCTTGGAGTTATAATTATCTTTCATTTGCACAGCCCTCAATATTTTCAAATGAGACCTCCTACGTCTGGTTATTCACGTACTAGTTATTACAAATTCGATATGAGCTAATGGACCTGGATCACACGAATCGATATGTACTAGTTATTACAAATACTAGAGCATTAACTAGAGAATTAGTGCATAATTAGCCAGCCACATAAGTAATTTCCGTTCACTGTAGTATAGAACCACTTTTATTTAACAGAGACTATACTTATGGAACTAACGTCTGGAGAGTTAGTACAGAATTACTCAGCCACGGAAGAAAAAATGAGGACAAAACAGATCTAGGGGAAAAATTACATCAATCAAGAATCATAGGAAGAAAATCGGAACGAAGAAATTCTGAATTTATATTGATTTTGACCATTCACAATTTTTTTTGAATGTTTATGAACATGAGCCATGCGTGAATAAACAAGCAAAAGAAAAATGCTCCAGGATACCTGATTTAGAACAGGATACAATCATGAACAAAAACCATCAGAGAACCGGATTACCTTCCACATACATGAGCTACACAATCATGGATCTAGTTTCCCCTCCACATACATGAACAAGAATTGGAGAAACTAAATCCAGATCGGGAAAAAATATAAACAAATTCCACAAGCAGAAAAAAAATCTCCAAAATAAAAATAATGGAAGCAATTAAATCCAGATCTGGAACAATGGCCACGGCCCTCCTTCCTTCCGGCCGGCCGGCCGCCGCGGGATCCAACCCGACGGTTGCTGCACCTATTCTAGTCGCCGAATTAAGCAGAGGCCTTGGAGCACGGTGGAGGTCCCAGCCCCGGGCGTGGTCGGAGGAGGAAGGAGGATCCGAGTGCGCGGTCGTCGTCTGGCGGTGAGTTCGGGCTGTGGGGTGCTGGACAGGATCGAGGTGTACATGCTCCACTTTGGTGTCTATAGGGGCGTGAAGATGGACTTGTCTAGGATGAAAATGCAAAACTGTGCATCGCGAATCTTGACGTTCTATACACCATCGGATAAGCCGGGCACACCCACGAGGTTGTAGAATCGCTGCGTCCAGAAGCGAAGACGAGTCCGTCATCCTCGATGCCGGTCCGGAGGTTAGATGGAGGACTAGCAAGGCGACGCCTACAGGGCGGTATCGGCTGGCAGCGACGGCCGGTGGAGCAAGGCAGCAAGCCCCGGTGGAGATTGGATCAAGACGAGATTCACGGTGAGGAAGGAAAAAATGATGACATAAAGGTGAGATACACTAGTAGGTATACGCACGTCACGTTGATGTCGGTCTCGACTAGATAAAAAAATCTCCCGCAGCTAGCTACGCTCGCACCGTGACGTCAGGATCTGGATATTTAATCAGCGCCAGTGTCGATTGATCGATCGCTTGCTCGTCGAGGCTTCTTTCGTTGATCGCGTTACAGTAGCGATTGAACCATGTGGTACTACGGCAAACTCGTTCAAACAAGAGGGATCCCATCATTCCAAATCATCTGTCCCACTCAAGCTCACCAGAGTTTCACAATGATTATTAATTGATTAGTGAAATTTCGTACTCCCTCCAACCCATACTAGTTAAATTAAATTTGTCAAAATTTTAATAAACCTATATACTAAATAGTGTCTAGATTTATTTAAATTTAAATAAATTTGAGTCAACTAATATGGATTGGATGGAGTAAAAAACCACATGATGAAGAAAGTTAGACTACATTGGTTGGTTGGTACTGCCGTATAGTGCCTGCTCAAACTCAGAGTAGTTTGCGTCACTCCGAATTCTATCCCGGATGCGACTCGATCGGCCAAACTCATTTAAATAGGACCACAATCACCTATCATACTCATTTATTCTCACAAAGAGCATATATATTAATATTATAAAAATACCAATTACACGGCATGTACAATAATGAAATATCCTAAAAGCATTGTGGATGGATACAATTCTAAAAAAACACGTTACAATGATCAAAACCTTGTAGCTATAACACAACTAGTCCAAATTCTCAAAAAATGATGCCTCCACGAAAAATACAATGCACATGCACCGTTGTCACCCGATCATAGATCTTAGGTTTTCATCATGAAGAAAGTTCGCGCTCTCAAAACAATACTTTCAACAATGTTATTGCCAGACAGGACCAAGTAAATCCATACCTTGGATTTTCACGCTAAAAGATAAAACTATGTACTCCTCGTGTGCTATCGTCCATGCTTGTCGTTATAAGTCAAGAATCAACAAGCAAAGTCCCCATCGCCTCGAAGACTCGGTTCGTCATTACTAGATCTCAGACCTCAGCCGCCATGCGGCTCTGTCTTTACCATGGAAATCAGAACACTGACAAAACTTTGCGTAAGCCGCGCGGCCAGAATAGGGGTACAAAGTAACTAATGATAGAGTCGGAGCTCACATTAATCCGAAGTAACTAATGATAGAAAGAGCTTTGAGACTTTTAGCATGACTACTTGTACTCTCTCCTTTCCATAATCTCGACGACGTCCTAGGTCAAGTTTAAACTAAAACCATGATGGCTCTACGCCTGCGCTCTCCTCCCGCAAAAGAAATAGAGGCGGCGGTCTAGGGTTTCACCCTAGTCGTCGCCACCATCTGTATGCTCCTCGTCATCTACGATCGGAATCGATGGGTCTCCGCCTCCTCTGCTTGCCGTCTCGGCAGCGGGAGGGGTGGGGACCTCGGACCTGTGCGGCGCTGTTGAAGGTCCCTAAAGTTAGAGTTTGGTCTACCGACATCGTTGTTATGGTGGCTATGACGGCGTTGTGTTTGACAAGAATAAGGTATACCCGCCACCTCTTCCACCTCGTCGGCGACGATCTTGCCGCTGGCGTTGAGGAGGGCGGGAATTCGTCTGGTCACCATTTTCATGGAGTGGTGGATCTCGTCCAGTCTACGTGTTTTCTAAGTTTGGTGTTACAAGATTTGGATCAATTCAAGGGTGACAGCTTCAGCTCCGTGGTGCTGGTCCTTAGGGGCATGGGCACGAAGATTTCCCGATGTCATCAACTACGTCAGGTCAGCTCCAGTAAGGGAGCGGCAACAATGACGCACTCTTGCAGCAGTACTGGTTGTTAGGTGGTCCACAGACCTTGATGTAATTTTTATTATGTTAGAATGTCTTGTACTTCTTGTGAACTCATGAAATAGATCCGAATTTTTCCAAAAAAAAACTAAAACCATGATAAACATTATAGAACCATTTAGTTTAACTTGCTTATATGTTCGAGTCGTTTAATTTGAGGCAAACCATGTGCATGGAGTTGAACCAAGCTAGAACCTCGCGTCGATTGACGCGCGTTAATCACTCCATCAACAGCCACCCGAGATACATGCATCTGGATTGGAATGATCGTCGAAGAAATATAGTACTCCTACAGGAAACATGAGTCGAAGGGCACAAACCGGCACGGTTATGTATGATCTATCGCAGAACTGTCAATCAATCAGTATCCAAGAAAAGTCAAGCTTGCCAGTTAGGAGGGTGCGGTTCAACGAAAAAGTACATAGGAGCAGCCTCTCTCTCCCCCTGTGTGCCTCGTTAATCTGCCTGCTCCGTCATGGCGAGCTTCAAGAACGGCCACTCGCCGGCGGTCATCTTCCTCCTCGGGGCGGCTTCGGCCACCGCGCTACTAGTCTTCTTCTTCACGGCCACCGCAGGTCCCTCGTGGCCCACGACGTCGACGACGGACATCGGTGCCAGCAGGAGGCAGGACGTGGCTGCAGTCTCGACTTCTGCACCGGCTGCGGACGGGACAACAGAGCGGCGAAGCAGAGCACGAGTTCCGAAGGCCTCTGCAACCAATGCGGTACGATTAATTTTGTTCTTCCGCCATTGCTAGCTAGCTAGCTAGCTTGTTCCCTCGTCTCCGCTTCACCGGTTTCAGTAACACCTTGATCTTATGGCATGCAGACGGAGGACGGCGCGTTCGCGCGGATGCTGCGGCGTGCGGCGATGGAGGACGGGACGGTGATCATGACGTCGGTGAACGAGGCGTGGGCGGCGCCGGGGTCGCTGCTGGACTCCTTCCTGGAGAGCTTCCGCGTGGGGCTCAACACCTCGCACTTCGTCAAACACATCGTGGTGGTGGCCATGGACGAGGGAGCGTTCCGTCGGTGCCGGTCCCTGCACCCGCACTGCCACCTCCTCCTCCCGGACGTGGACGGCCTCGACCTCTCAGGCGCCAAGAGCTACATGACCAAGGACTACCTCGACCTCGTCTGGAGCAAGCTCCGCCTCCAGCACCGTGTCCTCCTCCTCGGCTACAACCTCCTCTTCACGGCACGTCATCACATTTTTTTTCCTTTCTCTCGGGGAACATCATGTTCTTGGAGACCACCCGTGATATCATAGTCCGTATGTGCGTCGTGCGAGGCGTTGACGTGGTGCTCGATTCTCGTCCATGGTTTCAGGACGTGGACGTGGCGTGGTTCCGGGACCCGAGGGTGCACATCACGGCGGCGGCGGACATCACGACGTCGAGCGACTTCTACTTCGGCGACCCGGACGACCTGGGCAACTACCCCAACACGGGGTTCATCTACTTCAAGGCCACGGCGAGGAACGCGCGCGCCATGGCGTACTGGCACGCGGCGAGGGCTCGCTTTCCCAAGGACCACGACCAGTTCGTCTTCAACGAGATCAAGCGGGAGCTCGCGGCGCCGCCGATCGGCGTCCGGATCAGGTTCGTGGACAGCGCCGCCGTCAGCGGGTTCTGCCAGCTGGGGCGCGACCTAAACCGGATTGCCACCGTGCACATGACCTGCTGCATCGGGCTGGAGAACAAGCTGCACGACCTGAAGCGCATCGTGGAGGACTGGAAGCGGTACGTGTCGCGCCCGGTGTGGGAGCGGCAGGCCGGGAAGATCGGGTGGAGGTTCGATGGGGGCAAGTGCATACATTGATTATTGATGAGATCGGTCACAGATTCACAGGGATGACGATGGAGCGTGGGTTCCTTCATCCTTGTCTGGGACTTGAGAGCGATGGCATGGAAGCCTTCGTTCCGCCATGCCCTTGCCGTTTCCTCATGGAGACTGTTCATATTTCAGAATTTTCTATATATACTACTCGACTGATTTTAGATGTTCAAATGTATTTTGTTGCTAGCTATGTTCAGGTTTTTCCTTAGTCTCGGGTACAAGTTAGTTTGAGAGAATTTTCTCGATCGTGAGAATCCTCTACCATGTCCAATCTTCATTCTCCAATTTCCATATCCATTCTCCCAGTAGATTCTTTGTGAGGTGAACATGCTTAACCCACGCAAAAATCAAAACCACATAGTGTTTGACGTCCTCGTCTTAGAGCATCTCCAACAGAAGCGCTCACCCAAAATACCGCCAATATATCGCGCTCCAACGTGTTTTAGACGCTCCAACAGATAAATTCGCGCGCTGCAAATCTTTTAGAGCACGCGGCATTTTGCACAATCGCGCGTGGTTGGCAGACATGCGGTCCTGCTCAAGGATTTTGATGTTGATCTGAAGCCTAGAGACATGATCTTCAACAGGTTGAAGGTGTGGGCGAGGATCAACAATTTACCCTTTGGTTATATGCACAAACGTTGGGTGCTCTGATCGCTGGTTCTCTGGGCGTGGAAGGTAGTGTCCCTGTGGTGGACTGTGATGGCACAGGGAGATGCTTGGGGAGCTTCATGCGTGTCCGAGTAGAAGTGGACGTCGACAAACCGCTGCGACGGGGAGTCAAAGTGTTTTCGCAGCGTCATAACACGATAGATTGGTTTGAGGTACAGTACGAACAGCTACCTCACTATTGCTTTGCCTGTGGGGTGATCAGCCACTCCTCGATCGAATGCAATGATCCGGGGAAAGGGACTCAGATGGGAGATTGCCATATGCGGCTGAATATTTGTGCACTCCGGAGGACAGGAAGAAGAGGGCCCAAGGTGCACGCTCGGCGAGTGGCTCGATGCCCTCCGATCAGGGACACAGCCGGGGACATAACCAGCCTTGTCCTACTAAGGAACAGGGCGAGCAGTCATGACAGGGGGAGGCACTGGGGGCAGAACGTCGGGGGATGCAGAAGAAGTTTCATCACATGTTAAGAAGAAAACTCCTCGTGCGCGCCGACAGCAGACGAAATCCGACAAGAACCATGGCAGGGGGAAGGAACTCGTTCCCAAAGATGGGAAAGCGATGACTGGCAGAAGCGCAAGAACGAACCGGTTTATCGGGTTAGAGCTTCCCCGGTAAAAGCATCCAAGGATGACCTTTTGGCGTTAGTAGTGCATGAGGGCACTAGTCTTCAGGGGAAAGAGGTTGAGCAGACAGTGCTGAATGAGACCGAACTGAGCTCTGATTCAAACAAAAAGATGCGTGCTACTATGGACAATGGATCGGCGGATCTGGCGGGAGCTGTACAGCAGCCCTGCCGCACGCAATGATCATCTTACGCTGGAACTGTCGTGGTTTGGGGACGGACGCGACAGTTGGCGAGCTTCGCTGGTTAGCGCGAGCTCACCGTCCCGCCCTTCTCTTCCTTTCTGAAACGAAGATGAGGGATTCCAGAGTCAGGAGCTTCATGTGGTCACTTGGATACTTTGGGTGTTTTGCTGTTAGTAGCGAGGGTCTGAGCGTAGCGAGGGTCTTACGCTGGAACTTTGGGTGTTGTCATCTATAACTGTCTTCATCCAAGGTTTTAATAAGCGTTGTATTGATACTCACATTTCAGTGGAAGGGGGTGTTACGTGGCGTACTACCTTTGTGTACGGCGAACCCAAACGCGATCTTCGACATGAGTTTTGGGGCCTCCTACGCACTATGTGCCCTTCCTGGGCTGGTCCGTGGCTATGCTGTGGGGACTTCAACGAGGTCCTAAGCCAAGATGAGCACATTGGTCCTCGTGATCGGACAATGGCGCAAATCACAGCGTTTCAAGATTGCCTTCAAGATTGTAGCCTGGTGGATCTTGGTTTTGAAGGCCCAAAGTTCACTTGGTCGAACAAGCAGGCAAGTGACACTCATGTCAGGGTGCAGTTAGATAGAGCCGTGGCAAATACCCCCTTTTCTCATCTTTTTGAGGACTGCTCTGTGGACAACATTGTGACCACTACCTCTGAGCATTATGCAATCAAGATCACATTTTCTAAGGAAGATCATAGGGGAGTATCGGTGCCTGTATCTCATTCTTTCAGGTATGAGGCGATGTGGTGCCGGGCACCAAAGTACAAAGAGGTGTTGGAGCCTGCTTGGGCTCATTGTAGCGAGGGAACTCACTCCCTTCGCTCCACCTGGACCACCCTGAACCGCATGGCACCTACCCTTAAAGATTGGAGTCGGGCCACGTTTGGTTCGGTCCAGAAGCAGATCAGACGACTTGAGCAACACCTTTTCCATCTAAGAGGTCAAGCGGTGTCTGATTCCTCCATAAAGGAAGAGCGGGAAATTGAAAGGAAACTTTGTGACCTGATTATGGCACGTCAGAGGTCGCGAGTGGACTGGCTTCGGGAAGGGGATCGCAATACAACCTTTTTCCATGCTAGAGCATCTGCGAGGAAACGGGCAAACAAGATCTCTTTGTTACACCGAGAAGATGGCTCTAAGTGTGAGTCTCCAGAGGAGATTAAAGGTATGGTTAAGGATTTTTATGAAATGCTCTTTTCCTCTAAACCATGCGACTCGGTGGATGTTGTACTTGATGCTATTCCAGTAAAGGTGACTGAGGACATGAACTCGGATTTGTGCAAACCTTAATCGGATGAGGAGATTGAGTGTGCACTCTTTCAGATGGGACCTACAAAGGCCCCTGGGCCAGACGGTTTTCCGGCAATGTTTTATCAAACTCACTGGGCTTTTTTAAGACTGAAATCTGTAATGTAGTGAGGGGCTTTCTAAGTGGAGAAGATATTCCAGAGGGTTTTTGTGATTCAATAATTGTGTTGATTCCAAAAGTTGCAAAGCCGAAGCATCTCAAAAATTTCAGACCCATAAGCTTATGCAACGTCCTCTATAAAATTGCCTCCAAAGTTTTGGCAAATAGGCTGAAAGTGATACTACCATCTGTTATTTCTGAGCAACAGAGTGCTTTTGTCCCGGGAAGGTTAATAACGGATAACGCCTTAATTGTCTTTGAATGCTTGCATACTATTTGTAACCAGAGGTCCAAGCGGCCCGTCTTCGCCTTAAAGATTGATATGATGAAGGCGTATGATAGAGTCGAATGGAATTATCTTTATGGTTGTCTTTGCAAGCTGGGCTCTGACGCTACTTGGATACAATCGGTGATGAGATGTGTCACTTGTGTCCGGTACGCTGTTCGAGTGAATGGTGCTTTAACCGAACTGGTTATTCCATCTAGAGGAATTCGTCAGGGGGGGTCCCATTAGTCCTTATTTATTTCTTCTCTGTACGGAAAGGCTGTCATGTTTGTTGCAACAAAGGGAGAATCGAGGTGAGCTCTATGGCGTCAAGAATGGCCGACTCGGTCCCCTTATATCCCATCTACTGTTTGCCGATGACATCATTTTCTTTGAAAGAAGTGATAATAGGAGTGTGGATGCTCTGAAGGATACTCTAAAGGTTTATTGTGAAGGTTCTGGCCAGAAAATAAATCTTGAGAAATCGCCAGTCTTCTTTGGTGGCCACTGTATTGACCAAGTGAAGGATCGAGTGAAGATGAGGCTGGGGGTGCAAAGTGAAGCCCTTAACGAGTTTTATCTCGGTATGCCAACTTCTGTTGGGAGATCACCTGTAGCCACATTCAAGTTCCTGGTTGAGAAGATTTGGAAGTATGTCAACAACATGATGGGCCGCCCACTGTCGAGAGCTGGTAATGAGGTTTGGCTGAAGACGGTGATCTAGGCCATACCAAATTTTGCCATGAGATGTTTCGAACTTCCTCTTGCCACTTGTGAGGAAATCAGAAAAATGATTGCAAATATTTGGTGGGGGACAGAGGATGGGAAGAAGAAGATGCACTAGAGGTCTTGGGATTGGTTGTCAACACCGAAAGTCCTCGGAGGGATGTGATTTCGTGATCTCCTTCTCTTTAATTAGGCCATGCTTGCGAAACAAGGCTGGTGACTTTTGACAGATCCTACCTCGCTGTGTGCTCGAGTCTTAAAGGGTAGATACTACCCGGATGCTGATTTTTGGACTGCTACTAAGCCAAGGTCCTCGTCGTATACCTGGCGAAGTATACTACATGGGCGAGAGATGCTGATTCAGGGAGTCCACCGGGGTATCGAAAATGGGAGATCAGTGAAGATCCTACAGGATAATTGGATTCCAAACTTTCCCCTGGGATTACTGAACCCTACCTCGCCAATTCCAACCACAGTAACTATGCACTGTCTGATCGATGAGGAGACAGGTAAATGGAACGAAGAGAATGTCTATGCTTTCTTCGAACCAGTCGTGGCTGATGCAATCATGCAGATTTAGATTTCGAGGCATGCTGATGAAGATTTCGCGTGCTGGCCATTTACACGACATGGTACTTTTTCAGTTCGTTCTGCGTACAACATGGCGCGCTCAGGCAAATTTTTTATGGGCCTTAGTAGATTCAGCAGAGGTTTGTCGTCGAGCTGGACTGCATCGGACAGGCAGTGGAAGACGGTGTGGAAGGTGAAAGCCTTAGGAAAAATGAATATTCATCTCTGGCGTTTCGCACACGATTGCCTTCCAAGCGGATTGCAGCTATGCCGAAGACATGTTCCTGGTCCAGGCGCTTGTGTGTTCTGTCATAGGACGGAAAGCATCGAACACGCCATGTTGTTCTATCAATTTGCTCAAACAGTTTGGCGGGAGGTTAAGAAAGTGATCCCTCTCCACCTTAACCGGAAGGAGTTCTCATCCCCTAGAGCATGGTTGTTCGACTTTCTGGCGAGAGGCGAGAGCTTCTGATATTCAGGCGACAACGCTGGCTGTAGCGTTCTATCTTATCTGGGAAGTTAGAAATGAGGTAAGGAATAATAATGTTAGGCCCGACCCTACTCGTACAGCAAGGAAGATTGTGGCTTATGTTGATTTCATCAAGCAAAATTTGTACAAGACAAGCTCGGCTCTAAGGTGTGTGTCCAGTCCTTCGATCACCTCCAGGACACCACCGCTACCAGATACGGTTCTTGTCAATTCTGATGCTGCAGTTTTTCAAGAGGAAGGGTGCATCGGTGTGGGTGCCATAGCCCGAGACCACAACGGGAAATTCCTGGTTGCTTGCCGCCAACATCTGAAGGGCGGAATGGAGCCCGAAATTGCTGAAGCTCTAGCTCTTCGCAGAGCAGTGGAGCTTGCCCTGGTGGAGAACATGCGCAATGTCATCTTTAAATCCGACTGCCTCTCTCTAGTGTCTAGGGTGAATTCCTCGATGATTGTCAGGTCTTCCGCTGGGATTATTGCTGCTGATATCAAGCATTTGGTGAAGGAGTTTGCTTCAGTGACTTTCAGGCATGTGAAGCGAGGTCTCAATGAAGCGGCGCATCGCTTAGGGAAATCTTGTGTTAATGTAAACTCTAGCTTTATTTTTCATTCTGCCCCGGCTTTTCTCCGTGAGACTATTTGTACTGATGAAAAAAAATCGCGCATAGCATATTTGGCGCTTGCGCTTGCACCGTGTGGCCGTGCACGAATGCCAACGACCGCGCTGAAATTTTCCCGCGCGCCCGCCTGCCTCCGCTCTCGCGCTCCTGCTGGTGATTATCTGGCCATGGACGGCGACGACGCCTCTCCGTTGACCCCTCCCTACTCCACCACCAGTGTTGCCGCCACCAGAGTTGCCGCAAACCCTAGCGCCCCACCCGAAACCCTAGCGTCGCCGATAGCCTCTTCAATGCTTCGCAGTGGTCGACCGCACAGGGAGGCGTACCGCTGCAGGCGTTCGTCCCATGGGCTCTCAAACGTCCAGCAGCTGTGGCGGCCGCCGACAACGACACCGTGAAGAAAGGGAAGGTTTCTGGTGTCGAGACGGGCGCGTGCAAGGCAGGCAAGTGTGTTGCCGCGCATCGGGCACAAACGCCCCAATTCACCGCCACCGCAATTCCAGGGACCGCCACCTACGCCACCGCCTCCCCAAGCTTCTGCGCCGCCGGATGCACGCCAAATGTTCGACCAAATGACTCAAAGGTATGTAATGGACCATTTTATTTTTTGTTTCCATGTATATGAATAGAATTTGATGTGTGATTGTGTTCGTACATATTTAGTGTTGATGACGACACTTTCATGGCACATATGAATGCTAGTTTATCTTATTCACAAGAATATTGGTCTCAGCATGGTGCACCTCAACCTCAAGAAAAAGAGGAGTTAGACAAGGAAGGTGAAGGTTTGATGGATGCACCAAAGGGTAGAGCGGCGAACTAATTTAAAACGGAGAGAGTATTTCGTACATGGACCTAGCTAGGTTATATTTCTAGAAAGTTTTTATATTTATTTTTATGAAATTTTCTTGTCGTTTACTTTTTCATTTCTGTTTAGAATATTCTATTTTTATTCCTTTTTTTTGGCAAAAAATACCATTTTCGTTTCCATATTTAGCTCTCCGTTTATTTTTTCGGAAACAAACGGAAAGTTTCTTTTCCATTTTCAACCCTACATTGGTATACACCTATAGTCCATGTGAACAAACCTTTAGTGTACCCGAGTATTCAATCATGTGAGCTATTTTCTTCGGGCAAAGTTTGACAAATACTGCCTTATGATTCAAGTGAATATCCTAACCAAATCAAAGCTCCATCATCATGTACCTCCTTATGAGATGATCATGTTCCAATTGTTGCATGATTCCAGATAAATTAAAGATACTAGTTGGAATTTCTGCCGTGTGGGCTGCGCATGGGCCACAAAGCCAGTGAATAGGCCTCATGGGAACATGTTTTTTTGTTGTTGCATAAGACGTAAGACCTGTTTTCCGTGGACACTCGGAGAAAGCGGAAAGCAGAGGAAATCCAAACCCCGCTCCTCTCCCCTCTGCAATCTCCGGTTCCAGTCTAGCCTAGCCGGAAGATTTTATCATTTGCCACGTTTTAGTTAAGATCTTTATAATTTGCCACACTTTAGTTTGCCTTTTACTTTTTGCCACGTATTAGACCGACGACTTTATAATTTGCCATATTTCTTCCTTTACAGGTATATTAATTTTTTTTAACTCCAAAATACATTGTGAAATACACGTACACCTGGCTGGACCGGACCAAGTCTACTCCATCGATCGATCAACTAAAGGAGCCAGCCCCAGTTCTGCCTTTGACGACGGAGGAGAAACAGGGTAGAAACATAGGCGCCCCACGTGCGCCGCCGGCGGCAGCGCCCGGACCACGAGTGGCGCAGCCATGATCAACAACGACGAACAACAGCAACTACTCGGGTAACCCATTCCTCTCCTCTCACTTTTCCTCCCTCCCTTCGATCGATAACCATAAACAACAGACAACGGATCAAGCCGGAACATACTCATGGCCACGACCACGATCCAGGAGTTGCATGATATGGTGATACATGGATGCATCCAGGTAGTGATCAACTAGCTCTCTCACATATCCATACACACAGTAATGATTTAACATGGTGGTTTCAATATTTTTAGATCTGATAGGCTTACCAGATTAGTTTGAACTTTTATCTGAAGTACAATATGATCATGTGTGAACGCATCCAACCATGTAGTTGCAGCCGTTATACTCTTGCATATGTCCAGCTTTCAATACTCGGAGATATTTTTCGTTATTGTATTTAAGCTTTCAATACAACTGACAATTGCTATTTTGTTTTCGAGTAGGGCATCGACGATAGATACTACCCACTCGTTTACTTCGAATATTGTCCAAACCAATGATGGAAGTGGTTCAATTGAGAGAGTCATTGATTGGTCCCAGATTGAGATAGCACCCGCAAATGAAGATGAAATTGATGTTCCTATAGCGGAAGAGAACTTGTGCTCTATGCTTGGAATTAATGAAAAATGTGGGCATCGACGAGCTAAAGCTGTAGCAGCTAGCGAAGCCTCCATTGCAAATATCAATGCTTGTATGGATGATATTAATGATGATTTACTTGCTGATGCGGCTCTCCCTGTGCCTGACCATATGCCCGAAGAGAATCACTTTTGGTATGACAAAGAACATCCTGTGATAGAGGAAGGTTCCTTGTTTCCTTCGATGGAAGAGTTCAAGATGCTCTTGAGAACATTTGCTATTAGAGGCAAGTTTGACATTAAGATAGAAGATAGTGACACCACTAGATTTACAAGTCATTGCAAAGGAGAAATATGTCGCTGGAGAATAACAGCTAGGACGATAGAATATGGAAAAACAGTCAGGGTATTAACTTATGTAGCACCAATCTTTGATATTGTATGTTGCAACCATTTTATAAAATTACATGCAACTAATGGATGGTATTGTGTTTTCCTGCAGGTTAACAAAATATTAAAGCCTCATAATTGTGTATCAACCGCTGAAGTAATCTCAAGCATGGCAGACCAAGCATGGGTGGCAGAAAAGTCAATTGGCATACTTCGGACAGAACCAAACATCGGTGCTACTGAGCTACAAAAAAGGTTAAAAGTCGAGTACAAAGTTACTACTGGGTATCAGACTGTTTGGAAGGCCAAAGAAAAGGCCATGGATAAATTATATGGTACATGGGAACGGAGCTTTCAAAATCTATGGAACTTTAAAGCTGAGATAGAGAAGAGATCTCCGGATAGCATTGTAGCGGTTGATGTGAAGAGTGAAGGGGGTAAAGTGTATTTCTGTAGATTTTTTATGGCACTCAAGCCATGCATTGACGACTTTTTGAATGGTTGTAGGCCATATGTTAGTATAGACTCTACCTTCATGAATGGAAAGTGGAACGGTCAGCTAGCAGCATGTACAGCACTAGATGGACATAAATGGATGTTTCCTTTAGCATTTGGATTTTTTGCTTCAGAGACGGAGGATAACTGGACTTGGTTTATGCAGCAATTGCATAGGGCAATAGGACATCTTCAAAATCTAGCTATCTGTACAGATGCATGTAAAGGATTAGAGAATGCAGTGAAAAATGTTTTTCCTCAAACTGAGCAAAGGGAATGCTTTAGGCATCTAATGGGAAACTTCAAAAAAAAGTTTCATGGAGACGTTTTTGGTCGGATGTGGCCAGCAGCCAAGGCTTATCGTGTAGAAACATTTAACCACCATATGGCCCAGGTATTTGAAGCTAAACCAGAGGTAGGTACCTACTTGAGTACTTATCATAACTTGAAGTGGATGAGATGCGACTTCAATATGGAGATAAAATGTGATTACATTCACAATAATCTAGCTGAGAGCTTCAATAGCTGGATCAGAGGAATGAAGGATCTTCCCCCAGATGAGCTAGCTGACTCGCTAAGAGAGAAAATCATGAAGCTTTTTCATAGGCATAGAGAGGTTGGGAAAATGCTTCGTGGAATTATACTACCTGCTATCATTCAACAGATAAATAATAGGACTAGACAACTTGATCATTTAGACGTTGGAAGATCAACAGGATAAAGTTGCGAGGTCAAGGACACCAAAAAGAATAACCTTAGGCATGTTGTGAAGATAGGCAGTGGTGAGTGCACCTGCCTAGAATGGCAGCACACCGGGAAGCCTTGCGATCATGCACTTGCATTTCTTATAAGGACCGCAAATATAAACTTTCATCCATATGTTCATCAGTACTACTCGGTGAGTATGTTCCGAGTAGCTTATGCTGGAGAGATTGAACCAATCACAGACAAGTCTCAGTGGCCTCAGGTTACTCTAGATTTTGAGATGGTGCCACCGATCTCTAAGAGACCCATTGGGGGATAGAGGGAACTGAGAATTAAAGGTTGTCTTGAAGACAGTGGTGGTAGCAGTAAAGGGAAGAAAAAGGTAGATAGCAAAGGAAAAGAACCGGACGATGGTGATGAAGAGAAGGCACAAGAAAATGTTGTCAAAGGGAAGGCAAAAGAGAGAAAGAGATTTGGCACAACAAACAAATGCAAACAATGTGGAGAGTTGGGGCATAGGAAAACATCATATCCAGAAAATGAACCTATAATAAAAAGGTAACATTTGTATTGTTGTATACGTATCACACCTATATTAATCTCTTATTTCTAATGTCTTGTGTATTGAAACAGAAAGAAAAAGGAGAAAAATATTTATAAAGGTGAGGATCTAGTTTCTAGAGAGGTGATTGAGCAAGATGTAATTTCAGCTACTATTGGGACACCAAAAAGTACTACAATCACACTTCCTCCAAGCCTCTGTGACAGCCCGGGGCCTATTACAAGGAGGTAATCCTTCTCCTTGCTTTCTTATACACATGATTATAGGAAAAAGCTATTTTCTAACATAATGTTTAAATTGTAGGAGACTTGCTATAGCTATGACTGGAGATGGTGGATCACAGCCACTTGTTACAACCTATGTTGCACGGATACGGCAGAAAAGTGGCGTATCAGGGGTTTGATACGCGGATACCTCCGGATACCCGTGGATACATATCCCGTACGTATCGGCCGATTTTTTTATTTAGAAAAAAGAAAATTAGAATTGGATACGTGAGGGATACATCTGAGATACGTGAGGGATACGAGAATACCCTAATCACTCAATACACATAAGGCGACCAAGCGGTGGTCCCTTTCTCATACCTCGACCTCCAGCTGCGCGTCGCCCGCCGCCACACCACACTGCAGCAGATCGCCGCCGCCGACGGCGAGCCGAGCCCGCTACCAGACTCACAGCAGTGAGTTTCTCTTCCCACCTCGATTTCTCTAGATCTTATTGGTCCTGGGTCTGGCATGGGCATGGGCTGCCGGGATCCTACCGATGGCGGAGCTGGGGCATGCCTGGCAGCCGCCCGGGCTCAGCTGACTAGCTCCTTTGAAATATTATATGATCGGTGAAGAAGCTTGAACGGGCAAATACTCAAACAATGCATTGCAGCTACAGTTTGCCCGGGCTGAAATAGTTGGCTAGCTCCGCCACTGGATCCTACGCGGGTCGTCAGAGTAGGAGTTCATGGTCCCGACGGTGGAGACGAAGGGGAAGTCGAGGTCTCGAGGAAACCCATGCACCCCACTCTGGAATCTTGGAGCCTTGGAGAACGAAGCTGCGTAGGCCGAGCAGAGAAGTTGGAAGCACTATTGCACCGTTGATGCCTTGCAAAGTTGTGATTCATGTGGTGCTATTTTCCCCTGTCATCTATGATCTAGTATCTACTAAATTCGTATTCTATTATTAGCCGTGATGCAATTGTTTTTTGATCTTGCTTATTACGTAGTATCTAGTACTATCATATTATTTCTGTGATGCAATTGTTTTTTGATTTTGCTTATGTTTGGAATATGGAGAAATTGAGGAAATGAGTGAGACTGGAAATAGTTGCAAACTAACAATGTAAGCATGATGCATCTCTCCAGTAAAAATAATTAGTAATTTGTATATATTATTAATATTGTATATATATATATACAAACGTATCCCCGTATCCGTGTTTTTAAAAATCACCGTATCGGCGTATCGCAGTATCCGTATCCGTATCGCCGCATCCGGACAACGTAGGTTACAACTAATGCATCTCCTGCAAGACCTACTTTTGAGGCGCCACCAAGTTCAAATGCAACCAAGAAAAAGTTAACTCCAAAGAGGAGGAAACAATGATTTTATTTCGTCTAGACACTGTTTTCAATTCAAAGATAGATATGTTGCCTTTTATCATGTGTTGAATAATATGCACACAGAACATATTACTTTGACTGATTTAAACTCTGAATAACTTGAACTCAACATATTGTTGGTGATGAGTTGGTGAACTTCCTGTGAAGAATCATGTCAATTCCATGTTATTCCTAAGCACCGATGGCCTACTTTGAGAATTTAGAAATGAACAACATAGTAGAAAAGTCAAAGAAACAATGCACCTTCTGTAGACAGATCAGCCTTATGCCTTATGTAGATGAATGTTAGATAGACAGATCAACCTTTTATAGATTTATTTTGGACATTTTGTCAAATACCTGCAGGGATAAAAGGAGATCAACCGATTCTGAGCTCAAGTTAAATTAATATGTATCAACACTAGTGGGTCGAAAAATAGGAAAAAAGAAAAACTAAACAATTGGTTGCACACCCACAAGAATAAGAAAGAGAAATATATGTATCTAAAGGCATATCCCTGACCTTGGCCTTGAAGCTGCACCATATCCAGATTCAGGAGAAGCATATGCGTGTATTGGCTATACAAAAGGTTGTTTAGGGAACTGTACCACATCCTCTTCCAATAATTATTTGAGACAAAGTATTACAGGTTGTTCACTAGGAACACCAGTCTACAGAGCAAGGCCAAAACTAAAGAAAAAAAGCTTTAGATTCAGGCTAATACATACGGGGGCAACAGTAAGCTCACGCATGAGCCGGGACCTAAAACAGACAAACTTGCAGCTCGAGCTCCGCTTTCGCACTTGGTCCGATTGGTGTTGTCGACGGGTGGCAGCTCTGCGACTCCTCCGCCATTTCTGGTGGGCGCACTGTCCATGGTCGCGGCCAGGAAGAAAACCATTGCGACTGGTCCATTTGGGCTGGCCGCCGGCGGCGCTCCCATCATGGCTGGCGGCGGCGCTCCGGCCGCTGCCGGTGGCGGCACTCCCCTCAGTTGAGCTCTCTCACTATATCGTGTTTCTTTGGATCCCCTTTTTCTTATCCTCTGTACAAAAGGGAAAGAGAAGAGATAGATTGGGAATCGATTTTGGTTCAGTCCAGGTCCACCCGGGTATTAAATACGTATCTTACAATGTATTTTGGAGTTAAAAAAATTAATATACCTATAAAAGAAGAAATATGGCAAATTATAAAGTCGTCGGTCTAATACGTGGCAAAAAGTAAAAGACAAACTAAAGTGTGGCAAATTATAAAGATCCTAACTAAAACGTGGCAAATGATAAAATCTCCCAGCCTAGCCGAGTGTAGAGTCCACGGACCAAACCAGCAACGGGGAGATCGCCGAGATTTCTCACATGACCGGCGGCGGTAGCAGAGGCGCCACCAGGCGTCCAGCCGCTGCCTCCAGTATCCGCGGTGACCCGTCCTCCGCTGGCCCTGATCCGGACGCGCGCCGGGCCGCCGCCGCTGCAGCAGCGCGGCGCAGTGGCCGCGGCGACCATGGGCCCCTGCGCGTCATGGCCCTGAGCCCCCGAACCCTCCTTCTCCTAGCGGTCGCTTCCGTTTGCGTCCTGTCCGTAGCCTTCCTGGCGTATACCGGCGGGTGGTGGCAGGCGGAATCGGAGTCGGAGGGCGCCGCGGCGCTACGCAGGATGGCGCGCTCCGTAACGCCGCTTGACGCGCCCCGGATGATGGATCTGCCTCAGGTGAGGATCATTATCCCGTGGCGTTATTTGTACCGACCTCTTCCTTGTTTTGCTAAATTAGAACTCGGATGGCCAGGTAGGTGTTACTCTGCAAGTTATTATTCATGCTTTGCTACATCAGTGCACAGTGGACCTTAGAAAAATAAGGGAAGGACACCGCTGTTCTAAGTTTGAACAGAAGGGTGGAGATCGATGAACCGGGGCTAAACAGTTGGTTAAATTAGTGCAACGAACTACAAATTCAAATTGTGTATGCTTTGTGAGAGCTCCAGCGAAGTAATTTTCAACTGCGCCAGTAAATTCTCCCATTCTGCAAGCTATTATTCATGCTTTCTTACAGAAGACCTTAGGAAAGTAAGGGAATGTTTGAACAGCAGGCAGCGATATCTGGTTAAGATGAACTGGGTTTAAAAATTTGGTTTCATTAACGCAACGAACTACAAATTTGAACTGTGTATGCTTTTTTCAGTGCTCCAGTGATGTAATTTTTAAGTGTGCTAGTAAATTCTCCTGTTGATTTGCTAAAATTTGTTTAACTAGTTAAGAGGCATGCAATAGAGCACAGTGTCTAGGGGAGATAATGCCGCTTTTGATTCTAATGCGCAGGCACTCTACATTTTTAGGCTAGTGTTTGGTTTACTCTGTTTTGGATTACTTTTATGTGATGTAGGGCTCCCATTTCTTGCATACTATCGACTTTTGGTACCCCCCCTGTTTCATAATTCTAAACCACGACAAGAATTATGGAATGGAGAGAGTACTATCCAGATTAGGTTTCTGATGGTTAATATTGATCTGTTGCAGTTCCAAGGTGATCACAAGGAAAGCCTGTATTGGGGCACTTACAGGCCAAATGTATATCTTGGAATTCGTGCTAGGTGCTTCACTTTGGTGATTTATCCTCTTGGACTTTATGGCATGCTAATTGCAATGATTCTGTTATCTTAGCCACCCAGGACATGCTAGATTTATTTATGTAATCCATAGCTGTGAACTTAATTGGGACTAAAGGCTTGGTTGTTGTTGTTGTATAGCTGTGAACTTACTCGTCTCACGAACCTTAGGCACATAAATGTGTTTTTTGGTTCTTATTAGGTAGTACAGATGTGTAGGTGTGGTGTACTATATCTACTGCTGGTGCAGCATGCTTAGGGTGTCAAGTGGGATCTCACCAAATCCCACTTGTACTTCATTTTAAGAATCCTAGTGTAAAATTTTGACAAAATTTTGCACTACAAATTTCAAAATGAACTAGAAGTGGGACTTTGGTGGGATCCCACTTGACACACTAAGCATGCTGTTTTTTACTAGTTGGAAATAATATTTGTATGTGATGATGGCTCTTTGCTGCCAAGCTTGTGAATAGTCATGCTAATACAATTTATATTACAGAACTCCACTGTCTCTAATTGCTGGGTTGATGTGGATTGGCGTGAAAAATGGACAATATTTTCTTCGTCATGTTTGCCAAGATTCTGATGAGCTTAGCAAATATGGGTGGGCAGATCACAATGGTAGGGATTATGGACGTCAAGAGTTGACTGATCATGGCTTACAATTGACGACTAGCTTTCTAAAACAGAAAGGTGAGGGCAGTGGCTATGGTGGAGACTGGGCAGTTCGATTGGATGCTAAGAGCGAGGGGTAAGTCTACATTCGTTAGTTGCAAACAGAAAGAAAAATTACATTTTCAATGAATTGATCTGTAAGCATGAGATGGAAACAATGGTATAATTTACTCGAGTTAACCTTTTCATCGCTGAAAAACTACGTTTTCAATGAAGTGATCTATAAGCATGCGATGGGAACAATGCTATAATTTACTTGAGTTAACATTTTCATTGCCAAATCCGACATGAGCATGCTATCATCTCTTATTGCTTGGTACCTGGACATCATCTATAACTATCTAAGGAACCAAAAGAAATTCATCCTGCCGTTAAAATTAATTTAGGTCAAGTTTAAGTGGAGCCCAAGAAAGCACCACACACCTGTTCTTCTATATTGCCGACGAATCAGGAAAGTCGATCACTATGGGATCACACGAGCCTTCAAGTGGTCCTGTTCTTTTGGCGTCTGGGTTGCATGAAGATATTGGTGATTGGGAACTCCACTTGAGATCTGAGGTATACACATCAATATCTAGGTTTATCACCTTGTTACTCGTAATTTCAGTTTACTTTGTTTTACTTGTTACTAGTATGGCAATATAGTGTCATATGGTTGACATTTATGTTCATAAAGCTCTGTTTTCTCACAGGACAATCTGGAAATTCACAGAGCTGGATTCCAGTCGATTAATATGCATAATCTAAGTGATCTAGTTCAGCAAGCTGTTGCAACTAATGTACCATCTAAACTCTTCATGTACCTTATTGTTGGAAAAAACAAGCTTTAGAATCTGTGTGTAACTGTATGTTATGAAGTTGTCTTTGCAATGCATTTAGTTGCTTCTTTGGATGTTTCTAGGCAATGCAAAGTGGGAACCTTAATCTGCCAGACATGGTTGAAGACTTTTCAAATATAATGATCTATCAGGTACTTCAGAGGTGAATAAAAATCCTACCAATATAAATGTACAATGGTGCACCCTCATGTATGTATCAACTGTCAAACCTAGAATAAGTCAACCTACACCGGGTGCTTAAGTAATATTTTCTTTTGGCTTTGTTATTAACATTTTCCCTGTGTTTTCACAGGTTTCCATCAAACTTCCTGCCAAAATAGACATAGTGTTCTTGTCAGGGGCTGGCTCAGAAAATCCAATGGTTGCAGAACGTGTTAATAGTCTAACAGGTGACTCTGCTGCATAGTGCATACTCCGTAGAGATATGATCTTATATGCATGCAGTGAAAGTTTTGAAGGAAGAGACATGTGCTCTTGACTTTGCTTTTCTTTTTCTTCATCAGATATCAGATCCGCTTTACCTGCATATTTGCCTTCTGCTGAACCTGAACTTTTGGAATTTTGAAAGCGCAATATATTCATTTTGTTTGTTAATTGTTATGCCAGAAATGATGTCAGATTTTCAGGTCCCATGCTGAGCACCCACCTTGAATCGAAACGGAAGGTTTTTGAAGAGAGATACAATCAAATTTTCAATGTCAATAATAAGGTGCTGCCATGCCGCTTATTGGATGAGCTTTGTAGTTTCCACAATCTTTTTCTTAGCACTAGCAGTGTTCAGAGTTCTTGTCATCTAATTGTTTTATCTTTCCTACCAACTATACATTTACTTGCCACAATCAAATGTACTTCAACTGACTCTGGTATTTTCTTTTGTGGGTGTACATGATAGGGTGGTCCATTTTTGCTACTCCCTCCGACCCGAATTAATTGTCGCAGGTTTAGGCAAAATTTTGCCTAAGCCTACGGCAACTAATTCGGGCTGGAGGGAGTAGTGTTTGTGTGCTTGAGAGTTGCAGGTCACTTTAAATGCTAATTGATTTCTTGCTAGGGAGATAAGTAGTGTTTTAGCCAATAGATAAATCTTGACTAAAATGGATGTCACGGATCTATGTGGATGATATTGTTGCTCTGATGCAGATCGTTTCTAAAGAACTATCTGTTGGTAGAGTTGCCTTATCAAGTCTTCTTGGTGGTATCGGCTACTTCTATGGGCAGTCAAAAATTGCACTCCCAAAAAACTTTTCAGTAAGTTTGAGATTCACCTCATAGTCTTATCTCTCTCCTTTTCCTCATGGGTATTGGCCGCATTACTCTGTGTAGTGATCTTCTCTATTAGACTGTGCTGAATCTATTTCTCTTAATAGACCAGATAGAAATTCTAGGTTATTGCATGTCAGAAAAAAATATAATGTTTGAAGTATTTTCATTGCAGCAAAAAAATGGGGATAAATATATTCCATATTGGCCTGCTGCGCTATATACAGCTGTGCCAAGTCGCTCATTCTTCCCTAGGGGTTTCCTGTGGGATGAGGGCTTCCATCAGTTAGTCATTTGGTAAGCATTTGATTAATTCATAATGTTTGATGCTTCGTGTATGCTACAGCATTTCATTATTCGGAGAAACTTGCTTTCATGCTTGTATTGTTGCTTCTTGTGTAAAGTTTAATATACATCGATTTACAGGCGCTGGGATGCCCATATATCCATGGATATAATTGGTCATTGGTTAGATCTAATTAATGCAGATGGATGGATTCCCCGAGAGCAAATCTTAGGTGCTGAAGCTTTAAGGTTGGTGTCCACTAAGAACAATGAACTATGCTCATAGCTAATGATTTCTCATTCCTTATATCATCTAGTCTTGGCTTCATGCAGTAAAGTTCCCGAGGAGTTTGTTCTGCAGTACCCTTCCAATGGAAACCCCCCGACATTATTTCTTGCGCTACGTGGTAGGACATTGGTTCCTCCCTTGCTCTTCATTTTTACGACTTATCGATCTCGTCAGTGTTTAGAATTGAGAATTGAGATATCTGAATTATTTCCTAGATTTGTTGTTTGATTTTGCAATTTGACCTATTTCATATTTGCATTCTTTAAAATGAAAATTGTTGAAATATAATCAGGCGACACAAAAAATTTCCCCACCTTTGCCTCTCTTCCCTTTTTATTACTCCCTCCGACCCATATTAGTTGACTCAAATTTGTCTAGATTTGGATGAATCTAGACACTATTTAGTATATAGGTTCATCCAAATTTTGACAAATCCAAGTCAAGTAATATGGGTCGGAGGGAGTATGAAAAATGTCGCATGGAGCTTTATAGGATTCACTAAAGAATGAGATGGCCAGATGCGCACTCTCCTCCTAGGACGTGAGCCTAGGTTTGGAGGTTAAACAACCTTCCTACCATCAGTGTCCACTAGCCTGTTCCCCTATCCCTCCTTCAGATATCCAGGGTAGATAAAATAACATTCATGCAAGAGAAAACATGGCTTAGAAGTTCCGCAAATTTTGTGACATTAGTTTTTTTGGTGCATGTTTATAAAATTATGTGCTGAGTAAATTATTTGAATTTGCCAAGCATTAACAACAACAACAACAACAACAACAACCAACCCTTTTATCCCAATCAAGTTGGGGTAGGCTAGATATGAAACCCAAACAGAAACTAGTGGAAAATGCAAGTACGATAGAAACTAGTGAAAGTGCAAGTCAAGCAGAAAATAGTGGAAAGTGCAAGTAAAATAAAAGAGCAAAAGAGTAAATCAAGGTTCAGGCACATGGATTGCTGATTTCCATGCAGCCCTATCAAAAGCCAAATCTCTAGGTACATTCAACTCCTTCAGATCCCTTCTAATGCCTCCTCCCATGGCAACTTTGGTTGACCTCTACCCCTCTTTGCATTATCGACACCTCTTAGAATACCACTGTTAACCGGTGCTTCTGGTGGCCAAGCATCAGAATTTTGTTAATGTGTGGATCTGGCCAATCAACTTTCAATCCTGTGAGTTTAACCATCTTTTTTAATCTCTTATCTCAGACTTGGCAAGTGGCATACATGCGCACCAGTTTTCTGGTGAGGAAGCTGAAAAGATATCCACGTTCCTTGAAAGGGCTTATGTACGGCTGAATTCTTGGTTTCAGTGGTTCAACAGTACACAATCAGGTGAGCTTTGCTGTTCCAGGGTTTTATATTCTATATTTACTATGAAGATTGCATAACCTGCAAGCATGGGAAATGGAGATAATCTGCTTTTGTTCTGGCAACCATGGGACAGTGTTCAGAAAATGCATGAACATGCTGAAAAACCTGCAAGCTGTTATATTTTTTTAGAGAAGGCGCAAAGACTTTGTGTTTCTTTTCATTGAACAGAGAGAGTTAGTAGTAGATGGCTCCTAGGAGGTGAGTTACAGCAAGCTGTTATATGATTAGGTCTGTAACAATCTGATAAAAAACACACCCTAATTGTAGTAAGCAACTCGGCATAATTCCCAGAATGTAACCGAAGCTAGGCCAGAAGGGAAAACAGCTAACCTGTTGATATTCTAGACCAGAAGTCAATCAACCCTGCTTATACATTTCCATTATCTTTGGATTACCCATTATGTTCTTACTAGTCCTGTCCACAGTGCCTATCTTTGGCTTGTTTATCATTGAAGTTTTTTGTCCTAAAAATTTGTTTCTAGGGAAATATGAAGGGACCTTTTTTTGGCATGGAAGAGACAATATGGCAACAAGGGAGTTAAACCCAAAGGTTTGGAACATTTCTTAGTTGCTTGCTTCCACTAGAAGTTAATTGATTTGAAAGAAAAATATGGAGTTTCTTCCCTCATCTTCTCTACATTATTGAAGCAGCATGATCACGCCTAATGTTGCTATTTCTGTACAGACTTTGACATCTGGGCTGGATGACTATCCTCGGGCATCCCACCCTAATGATGAGGAACGCCATGTTGACCTTCGCTGTTGGATGCTTCTAGCGTCAAACTGTATGCGCTCAATTGCAGAATTCCTTAAAATGGACACCTCTCTTGAGAAGGTACTGTATCATGAATAACCATGACTTTTGGATTTGTCTCAACCATTCTTCAATAATCTTTATTGAACTTTTACAGGATTACTATGATATGTCAAATCAACTTTCAGATTTTGGGACACTTAACAAGGTATTGCCCTGAAAATTCTTCTCATTTATGGATGCTATCTTTTTTTAGACCAATCAGATATTTAATGCTGAAATAAAAAAAATGATGCATTACATTTTGGATATGAATAAATGCACTCGATGAAATGCTGATAATTCTGAATATATTACTCCCTCCATTCACTAATGTGAGACCTTCTAGATATTTCAAAGTGGACTATATACGCTCCAAAACGAGTGAACCTATACACTAAAACATGTCCACATACATGTGTTTCAGAAAAAGACTAGAGTGTCTTACATTAGTGAACGGAGGGAGTACAATTTTTGTATACAGCCACTTTAACTAGACAAAAACTGTGCAGTGGGTGGTGGTTAATGCCATTGAGAACTTGACTGAGTATTTTATTTAACTTTAGTTCCTTCCTAAATCTAAGGGGTCTCATAAGAAAATTTCTTTGGAGTAGTTTTGGAATAGAACATTCTGATATTTCTGTTTGCTGCAGAGTATTGCAATATTATGGTATCCACATGCCAGTAGGAGAAAAAATATTTGCACAAATGCCTAGAATTCATGATTTATTATGCACTTCTTTTCAATTCAAGGAACAGCTAACTATACATGATTTTTATCAACTGCTATTGAGTTTATGTATGTCACAAAATTGTTCAAGCAGTTAGTAGAGTTCCATTTACATTTCATAATTGTTTGTTACATTCACTCTTTTAAGTGTTCTCATTTTTACAGATGCACCTGGATAACAAAATTGGTGCCTATTTTGATTATGGTAACCATACAGAAAAGGTTGGTATTGCACTTCATTTAACGTCTGAACTTTGTCATTTTGCTTACCAGACATGATTATTGATTTTGATATCATTGTTGAAGGTTCGATTGAGATGGTATGAATTGAATGACAAGGATGGCATGAGACGGGAACTTTTGAGAGAGACATTACAACCCCCTCAGCTGCAATTAGTACCCCATGTTGGTTATGTGAGCCTTTTCCCATTCATGATGGGGGCCATTCCACCTGTAAGCTCGTAACTTCCATCCATCTGCTTGTTTCTCACTTTTAGTATTTTTCATCCCAGCTCAGTGATATTGATACTCATCTAAACTAGTACTAAAGTGATAAGCACCATTTTACTCTGCAGGAATCATGGGTTCTTGAGAAGCAGCTCGACCTTATATCTGATAAGTCTATCTTGTGGACGGATTATGGCCTCCGGTCACTTTCAAGAACAAGGTATATCTAAAGGTCACTGTTCATTTCACTTCACGAAAGAATAATAGCTCAAATGTTGCTGTATGAAATTTGACTTCGTTACCACTTCCGAACTTGTAGACCATCTATGTGAAAAAAAGTGTAACTGGCCATTCATATTATACTTGTCTAATGTTATTATCTGGTAAATCAGTAACTGGATTCTCAATTATATTTTGCTGATCCATGGTCCAGTTCAATGTACATGAAACGTAACACGGAGCATGACGCCCCGTACTGGAGAGGTGCCATTTGGATAAACATGAACTACATGATCCTTTCAGGACTCCATCACTACTCACATGGTAAACTCTTCAAACTGAATGCTGTGAAACGATCAATACCCACAGTGATCTAACATCACTCTCTACTGTAGAGGACGGCCCGTACATGGTCAGGGCAGGGGAGCTCTACGACGAGCTAAGATCAAACCTGATCCGGTACATCCATTCTTCCTAGCATGCTGAACAATGAAATTAGCTAAAGTGCAGCCTCTCTAATAGATTGCGGGGTGTTGGTTCTCCGCTGGCTATTTTTGCAGGAACATCGTGCGAAACTACCAGGAAACGGGCTTCTTCTGGGAAAACTACGACCAGCAGAACAAGGGGAAGGGAAAGGGCGCGAGGTCGTTCACCGGGTGGACTTCACTCGTTGTCCTGATCATGTCGGAGTCCTACCCATCATTGCACAGGTAGACATATGGGGTACCTATATCCAAGCAGGCTGCACAGAATTTAGGAGTCCCAGTCGGGGGTGTAATATCCCGGCCATTGCCCAGCTTGACGTTGACCAAAATTTTGGGAAGAGCTTGGCTTCTTAATCCTGGGATATATTCCTTCTGTTCAGAATATAAGGCCTTTTAGTTTTGTGAATCGAATGTATCTAGACATCTTTCAGCGTATAGGTTCGTAGAGATTCGGAGTGAACCTATATACACTAAAAGAAGTCCATTTCACAAAGCTAAAATGTCTTATATTTTTGAACGGAGGGAGTATATAATTTGCTAGTCAGAACATTCAGCATCTATGTGTTTGTTTACATAGGTAGTCACTGGCAACAGTTTGTGTCCGGTAGTTTCTGGAGTAGCTAGCTAGTAGTATAATTTTCCGGGCTTCGGAGTTCCTACGAGATGTATAATTAAGCATCGACGGATACTGTTTATCCTGTTACGATATGTCAAGGAGAAATACCAGACACATCATCTGCTATGAGCATCGAGTAGCCTTTGCCGCTACACCTGCCTGCAAAGCATCATCTGCCCCCCTTGCACCGTACGCAAAGAGTGCTGCATCAGCTTACAGGTGTGCCCCTTTTCGGCATCGTAATGTAGAAGCTGTGGCTTTAACTAAACCAGACAGTCGTCCTACTCAGACAGTAAACACGCATTTCGTGCAGCTTAGCTGTTCACGGGAGCTGTCGCACTGTCCTGTCAGAGGTAAATCTACTGCACGTTTTCGTCGGATCGCGTGCTGTTATGAGGTGTGTACCGGAGTGGTACTCGACTATGTTTCACGCGACGTTAAATGGAGCTCGTGTACTGATCGTCAATGAGAACCGTGAATTCAGACTTCAGAGCATCTCCAAAAGACGAGCTAAAAAATGCCTGCGCTAAAAAACCGTCGATTTAGCGCGTGAGAGAAAAAAACACCGTAAAGTAAAGCACGTTCAAAAAACTTTACAACGTGTTGTAAAAAACACAATCTCGCGTGGCAAGTCGACACACGATCAGCCAACTACAGCACGGAAGATTCAGTGTGCGCTTGCCATTCTCCTTCTCCCTCGGCGCCTGGAGCTTCGCCACCTGCGCCCAGCCCTCCACCGCCTAGTTGTCCGTCGCCCACGCCTGACCCTCCACCGCCTAAGCTCCGCCTAGAGTGGAGCCGCAGTGAGAGTCGGCCCATCGGCGTCCCGGTGGCGATGAATCGGTGGCGGCGAGGGTCTGGTGGAGGGAGAACAGGTCGGTGAAGACAGCGGCCTAAGCGCGGGAGAGCGACGTGGCCACGTCGAGCGTCTCAATGGCCATGTAATCGTGGGAATCGGTTTTGCTAGCGTTCATAGTACTGCTACTGTGATTTTCACTCTATTTTTTTTTGGCTTGTTTGATCTTCTTTTGACGTACATATCTGAAAAAAAAATTGATATGTATTTTAGCGGTCTGGTGAAGCGCTACTTTGTTGGTGTTGTATTTTAGCGTTTCTGTGAAGCTGTTGCCTGCCCCACATGCTAAAGGTAAATCCAGCACGCTGCAAAGTGTTTTTACGGCATCAAAATTTAAAGCCACTCCAAAGATGCTCTTGTATAGACATTAGTAATACGTGTCTATGTCTATGTGTGTGTGTGTGTTTTTTTTTTTACAATTTTGAACTTGAAAATGTTCCCCGATCATCAGAGAAAGGTTGCAGTTGCGACCTGCTGCGACCACATATCCCCACTCGTGATACGGCCTACCACTGCCAGCAGAAACCACCGTGCCCAGGCCATTACAAACACCCCGACGCGGCAGGCTACCGACTGGGGGAGGGGAAACCCCGTAGGCCGTAGTACTAGTACCCCCAAATCCAGCCCGCGACGCCGGCCAGGCCACCACCATGGCCGTGGCCGCGCCGACCATCCGCACGGTGGCCTCCGTCTTCGGCCTCCTGCTCCTCGTCTTCGCGCTCTCCTCCACCGTCATCTACCTCGTCTCCTCCTCGGCCCCCGCCGCCGTCTCCCCCAGCAGCATCCTCCTCAACCTCCGCCCCTTCCCCGCCAGGTGCCCGCCCGCCCCGCCGCTCCGCGTCTTCATGTACGACCTCCCCGCGCGCTTCCACGTCGCCATGATGTCCGCGAATTCGGCGGCGCCGGCGCCCGCGAACTGGTCCCGCGCGGAGGAGGGCTCGCCGCCGCCGTTCCCCGCGTGGCCGCCGTCCGCGGGCGGGGTCAGGCGCCAGCACAGCGTGGAGTACTGGATGATGGCGTCCCTGCTGCTGCAGGGCGGCGGAGGAGGCGCGAGGGAGGCCGTCAGGGTGCGGGATCCGGAGGCGGCAGAGGCCTTCTTCGTGCCCTTCTTCTCCTCGCTCAGCTTCAACGTCCACGGCCGCAACATGACCGATCCGGACACCGAGGACGACCGCCTCCTCCAGGTGCCGCTCCCTCCATACGCTTAATCATTATCTCGTTGCTTCTGCTGAGAAAATTCTTTCCTGTGGCCTACTAGAATTTTGACTTGCGCGGCTCTGCACAAAATTCTGTTCTGTGCTGCAAAAATTCGTTTTGGTACGACGGTCGGCATTGGGAACAAGCAGCCAAAGTTGCTAACCAGTAAAAACAATACCATTATTACAAAACAGTAAAGTGACAAAGCATATCGAAAAACCAGTGATCGATCCACCTGAACACCATGAGCTCATCCCTTGGTGTTTGAACAATGCTCTCATGTATAGTTGGTGTTCCATTACTTTCGACCGCACTATTTAGCAGTAGTGGTCTCCCCAAATTATGTTGGACAAGACAGACCTCTGTCTCCTGTTCTCAGTAATACAGGGTGCCTTTATTTTAAGAGGATAATGCTTGAGAATTAGCAGCTATAATTGTTTAGGTGTTAATGTTATGTTCGTATGGTTTGAACTGTCATGAGAAATTCTCTATTGGACATTGTGTATGACGATCCCTAGTCCCTATAGGGAAGGCTAATCTGTATGACCTCTTGTGGGCAGTATGGCAAGAAGTTGACTTGATGCACATAATGTTTGTGCATCATTCATCACTACGGACTGGTAGTTGGCAATCATGTCAGGTTAGAGTTTATTAGGATGATAAGACACTGACTAATTATTCCGCGATCATACCAATTGAGACTGGCTTCACATGCTTCCGTCCTGTGCTCAGTGCACTTAAGAATAGTGCATTGCACATGCCATTAATGGCTCCTTCAGAGATCTGTGATGATAAAACTAATCTTGAAGCAAAGAATATTCCATTGCTTGCAACTCAGTTGATTGTTATTCCATTGCTTGCTCCCCTGTAAAAGTGTCATTTGTCCTAGCTCTGTGTAATCCTAAGAAGATATTTCATCGAGTAATCATTTAGATGTTCTTCTATCTTGTTCTTGCAGGTGGAACTTATGGACATTCTATGGAAGTCTAAATATTGGCAACGATCTGCGGGACGTGACCATGTGATTCCGATGCATCACCCAAATGCTTTTAGATTTCTGAGAGATATGGTGAATGCATCTGTTCTTATAGTTTCAGACTTCGGGAGATATACAAAGGAACTGGCTTCCTTGAGAAAAGATGTTGTAGCACCTTACGTGCATGTTGTAGATTCCTTCATTAACGATGATCCATCTGATCCATTTGAGGCTCGCCCTACACTGCTTTTCTTTCGGGGGCGTACAGTCAGGAAAGATGTATGGAATTGCTTTCTGATGAAACCCATCCTAATTTTAATATTCAGGCCAGCATTTATTGTACTGGAGTTTCTCTTGAGAGTATGGCATCTTAGGGGTTCTTCTTTTTCAGGAAGGGAAAATCCGTGGAAAACTTGCCAAGATATTAAAAGACAAAGACGGTGTGCGCTTTGAGGATAGTCTTGCCACGGGCGATGGCATTAAAATAGTAAGAATATCTCTCATTCTTATCCTTCTTTATTTAGTGATATAAAATCAGATGTACTTGCCCTCACCTTATTAGTGTCTTGTAAGTCTATATAGTGGCTTTTGTTTATGGTTTCAGTATGCTAACGTGATTTTCTTTTCTTCCAAGGCTTGATAATCAGCACTGATATTTTGAAAATTGTATACTCCTTACAGTCTACAGAAGGTATGCGGTCATCAAAGTTTTGTCTCCATCCCGCCGGGGACACTCCTTCATCATGCCGTCTATTTGATGCCATTGTCAGTCATTGTATTCCTGTGATTATCAGCAGCCGGATTGAGCTCCCTTTTGAGGATGAGATCGATTACAGCGAGTTCTCACTTTTCTTCTCAGTTGAAGAGGCTCTGAGACCTGATTACTTGCTCAACCAGCTGAGGCAGATGCCTAAAGAGAAGTGGGTTGAAATGTGGTTAAAGCTAAAAAATGTTTCTAGTCACTATGAGTTCCAGTATCCCCCCAGGATGGGCGATGCCGTGAACATGATATGGCGGCAGGTGAAGAACAAAATCCCTGCAGTTAATCTCGCGATTCACAGGAACAGGAGATTGAAAATTCCAGACTGGTGGTGAGGACTGGTGAATCGTGTACATACTGTCAATTCCACATCATTTGGTTCATGATGAAGACATGCTGGTCATTCCTTGTGCGCCAGGAGTCCAGCTTAACACCATGAGACTGAATCCACGGCGATTAATTTACTGAGCGACACTAACATTTTTGTCCCCCCTTTTTTTGTTGATCTTATAGCACCATAACCATTCCACCCTGAGGTTATGATATAGTGAGAAAGTGTAGTAATGTTATAGAGCAGACTTGCCTTACAGAATCATGTGTATAATCTTAAAACAAACACACAAACATGTATACCAACACGCTGTGGATGTTGCTGGTAGATATCATTTCTCCCACTGGTTGATACTTCTCGAGTCCTTCATTAACTACTGCCTTAGGTCTTGATCTGTTCAGTATGTATTTCACGTGGTAACGTGGCAATCTTGCATGATTTCACTTTCTGATGAAACTTCCCGTGGGGGACTCCCAAAGAAACTTTCTCTTGGTGGTTTATTGATGGACAGCGAAAACTTCCGTGATTAGACAAAACAGACTTGCCTGTCAAACCTGAACCTTTTATGTGTTCTGCTTGGAACGGGTCAGCTAAAATTTTGAAAAGCTTGGACGAAAGTAACGTTTCTTCTGTGGTGCGTCGATCGTGATTACTCGTTGGTTGTTCAACTGCTCATCTTATTCAGTTGCTATGCCCAATACTATTTTTAAATTCAAACTGTGATTTCATGATCAGTTTTTATCTTTTCGCAATGACAATCTGTGTCCAGCAGTTAGAAGAGGCAATGGCCGGGCCCAATGATATAATCTGGGGTGAGCTGAGCTTGCATCAATAAACTGTTGCAATCTCAAAAAAAAAAAAAAAAAAAACTGTTGCCCCCTCTTAAGACTTGGTACTTTTGGAGGCCAATGCTGTTATGTTTGATTTGACTCTAAGTTCATCCTACCAAAAACTTAACTAGTGGCAGTTTTTTTTGTCAAGGTTATATTCACCCAAGAGTTAACTAAAGTTAGCAAAAGAAAAACTAAAGTTCGCAGAGAGACATTGGTATGCCAAAAAAAAAATGGCTACCATAAAAAATTAAGGAAAAACATAACTTCTGATAGTGGACATCATTTCCTGGTACGTACTAGAATTTCTGATAGTGCGACATAAATTTTTTAGATTGGGCCATAATGCTAGGCCAGACCACATTTCCTTGTACGTATGAGTGTCGATCGACCTATCTGATCGCGATCATACCTATTAACCTTCTGTAGTTCTATAACTTCTTGTCTCAAACCCTGGATCTGAAACATGACCGGTTGACCTCTCCTCTAGAGTCTTTACTCTCTCGATCGCAACCCAAATTGCTTCCGGCTACAGGTTGCTCCTTCCGTTCAATCATTTCCCAAGTACAACCCCGTAGAAGGTATGAAACTTTTGTCCCAATTCTCCATAGATTTGAGGGATAGTTTATGATGCCCTAATTTAGTTTTGATTAGTATTCGTTGATTTAATTCTAGGGCTAGTTAAAAGGTCTTATTTCTGAGTTAATTGTTATGAAGTTTACTTTGTAGGATAAATTAATGTCTGTTTTTTTCCGTTTGTCAGAGAGAAAGATTGCTATCCTAATATTTCTATCGCTTATCAGATCTTATTTACTATGCACGTAACTATTTCATCACCTGAAAGAATCTTTTTAAAGTTGAAATTATTGAAGAACTATATGAGATTTGTAATGTCTAAAGAGAAATTAATGGTTCGGCAACTCTATGAATCGAGAAGATGTTATTGAACGAGATTGATATTGATTCCATTAGTCACTAACTTTGACTCTAGGATTTTACGGAGAAAATTTTAAGATAAATTATAAACATTATTATTTTCATATGAATACCGCAATTGGATATGCTTAAAACATTTATTTTCTTTATTTTAGTTGCCCCGGGCCTCAGAAATTCCAGAACCGGCCCCGTGTAGTGCAGCGCACGTCCTGGCACAGGATCTCTGCATGATGGCTGTCGAGTTGTACACGTTCTAGCGCGCGCGACCTAGCAGGCTAGTAGTGACACACCATCTCTCCGGTCTCTACCGTTGCTATCTGCGCTGGGTATTTGGGACATCTCCACAGGGCGACGCAAATTCTGTCCGTTTATTTGGGTCCGTGATTCAGCTTGTTCGGTCGACCGTGCACAATAGTGCGATCCAAACAGACGAAAACAGATAAGCCAGCCTAAGAGAAAAAGGCCCATATGCGTCTGTATTTGGGCAAGCCTGTGTCCACGTCTGTCCAGGCAATCCCATCCGTCACTCAGATCTGGGTCATTAGATCGAGTGGACCGAAATAATTCGAATGGGTCGTACCGCTGGGGCGCCGCGCAGTCCGCGCGCACCCATACAGACACTTGCAGACGGTTTGCGTCACCCCGATAGAGATGCCTTTAGGACATGTACAATACTAGAGAAGGCATGCCTTCCCTTAGCACTCCATATCATCTAGAGAAGACACTATATACAAGAAGCAATTAATGATTATTAACTATTTTTTTATAAGAAATTGTTTTTCTAAGGGAAGGCACATGTGGTATGATGGATAAAATAGCCTTATCTTATTTTTAAGAGATCATTCTTTAGCTAAGGGAAAACAATCTTCTCTTTCTTATTTCTCTCACCTCCAACTAAGCAAAATATAAGGAAAGGCTGACATCACCACACTGTAACGTGTATATACAATGCGGTGACGTCAGACTTCCCTTACGGTTGGCACGTCGAATTTTCGTTTAGTTGGAGGAGAGAGAATGAAGAAAGAGAAGGTTGTCTTCACTTAGCTAAGGGATGATCTCTTAAAAATAAGAGAAGACTATTTTTCTTTATTATTGTAGCTTATGTCTTCTCTTGTCAACACAATTTCTTACTATAATTAATCAATTCACATTAATTCTTATAGATGACAATAAAAGATAACCTATTATACAATTTATTTTTATTATCTTTTCTAGATTTTATGAAGGGCTAAGAGAAAACTCGACTTTTCTAGTATTGTACATGCCTCTGCCGATATATCAATGGAAAGTGTGTTGAATCAATCCGACACAACTTCTCAAATCCGGCAAAAAAGAGAGTCCAATTTGGGTCTAGAGAAACAAGAACTGTTTGGAGTTTTCGACCAAATCATAACACCCCGACGCGTCAGGCTACCGACTGGGGGAGGGGAAACCCCGTAGTACCCCCATGGCCATGGCCGCGCCGAGCATCCGCCCGGTGGCCTCCGTGTTGGGCCTCCTGCTCCTCGTCTTCGCGCTCTCCTCCACCGTCATCTACCTCGTCTCCTCCTCGGCTCCCGCGGCCGCCTCCCCCAGCAGCATCCTCCCCAACCTCCGCCCCTTCGCCACCGCCAAGTGCCCGCCCGCCCCACCGCTCCGTGTCTTCATGTACGACCTCCCCGCGCGCTTCAACTTCGCCATGTTGTCCACAAATTCGGCGGCGCCGGCGCCCGTGAACGGCTCCGGCGCCGAGGGGTCGCCGCCCTTCCGCGCGTGGCCGCCGTACGCGGGCGGGATCAGGCGCCAGCACAGCGCAGAGTACTGGATGATGGCGTCCCTGCAGCTGCAGGGCGGCGGAGGAGGGGCGAGGGAGGCCGTCAGGGTGCGGGATCCGGAGGCGGCAGAGGCCTTCTTCGTGCCCTTCTTCTCCTCGCTCAGCTACAACGTCCACGGACGCCACAACACCGATCACGACCGCCTCCTCCAGGTACGGTGCCGCTCCCCTCCCTCCATATCTTGCTGTTTTTAATTTGCAGATAAGTCGTCGGTCCTGTCGCGTAGAATTGACACTTGCGCGGGCTCAGACTTTTTAAACTTATTAAGGCTAAAGCCACAACCGGCAATACAGTTCAGAGCATACAACACACACATATAGTTCAGATCCTTCCCGGGACCAAACACACCCACGGACACTAAAAGGAGTACTCGGAGAAAGCATCAATAATATTATTTCCTCTGTTCCAAAATATAAGATGTTTTAGACATGTATCTAGACGATTGTTTAGTGCATGTGATGAGCCACACACTAAAAGGATACAAGTGTTTCAGAAAAAAGGTAAAACACCTTACAATTTGGAACACAGGGAGCACAAAACAAGCAATAAACTCCACGGCTTGGAAGGCCTACAAGCTATCTTGAGGCCCTCATTCTTGCCTTAGCCTCCTAACCTCGTCCAGTGTCGCGCCAGCAAGCTCCCTATCCCCCAGTCTGTCCAGAACTGTCGGGCTCAGACTGAGATGATCGTCTGTTACTCTGTTTCCTGTTCTCAGTAATACAATGTGCCTCTTTTTAAGAGGATAATGTCTGAGCATTAGCAGCTATAATTGTTTAGGTGTTAATGTTATGTTCATATGGTTTGAACTGTCATGAGAAATTCTCTATTGGATATGGTGTGTGATAATCCCTAGTCCGGAAGGCTTCTTGTGGGTAGTATGGCCAGAAGTTGACTTGATGCACATAGTGTTTGTGCATCATTCATCGCAGTGGACTCATAGTTTTCAATCATGTGAGGTTAGAGTTCATTAGGATGATAAGACAGTGACCAAGTATTCCCTAACCATAGCAACAGAGACTGGATCCATATGCTTCCGTCGTGTGCTGAGTACAATACCATTAATGGTTCCTTCAGAGATCTATGATAATAAAACTAATCTTGAAGCAAAGAATATTCCATGGCTTGTAACTCAGTTGATTGTTATTCCATTGCTTGGTCCCCGGCAAAAGTATCGTCTGTCCTAGTTCTGTGTACTGTAATCCTAAGAAGATATTTCATCGAGTAATCATTTAAACGTTCATCTATCTTGTTCTTGCAGGTGGAACTTATGGACATTCTATGGAAGTCTAAATATTGGCAACGATCTGCGGGCCGTGACCATGTGATTCCGATGCAGCACCCAAATGCTTTTAGATTTCTGAGAGATATGGTGAATGCATCTGTTCTTATAGTTTCAGACTTCGGTAGATATACAAAGGAACTGGCTTCCTTGAGAAAAGATGTTGTAGCACCATACATGCATGTTGTAGATTCCTTCCTTAACGACGATCCATCTGATCCATTTGAGGCTCGCCCTACACTGCTGTTCTTTCGGGGGCGTACAGTCAGGAAAGATGTATGGAATTGCTTTCTGAAGAAAACCATCCTAATTTTAATATTCACTCCAGCATTTATTGTACTAGAATTTCTATTGAGAGTGGCATCTCCTTTTTCAGGAAGGGAAAATCCGTGCAGAACTCTCCAAGATATTAAAAGACAAAGACGGTGTGCGCTTTGAGGATAGTCGTGCCAGGGGCAAAGGCATTAAAACAGTAAGAATATATGTCATTCTTATCCTTCTTTATTTAGTGATATAAAATTAGATGTACTTGCCCTCACCTTACTAGTGCCTTGTAAGTCATAGTGGCTTTTGTTTATGGTTTTAGTATGTTAAGGTGATTTTCGTTTCTGTCGAGGCTTGATAATCAGCACTGATATTTTCAAACTTGTTTACTACTTACAGTCTACAGAAGGTATGCGGTCATCGAAGTTTTGTCTCCATCCTGCCGGGGACACTCCTTCGTCCTGCCGCCTATTTGATGCCATTGTCAGTCATTGTATTCCTGTGATTATCAGCAGCAGGATTGAGCTCCCTTTTGAGGATGAGATCGATTACAGCGAGTTCTCACTTTTCTTCTCAGTTGAAGAGGCTCTAAGACCTGATTACTTGCTAAACCAGCTCAGACAGATGCCTAAAGAGAAGTGGGTTGAGATGTGGTCAAAGCTAAAAAATGTTTCTAGTCACTATGAGTTCCAGTATCCCCCTAGGAAGGGCGATGCCGTAAACATGATATGGCGCCAGGTGAAGCGCAAAATTCCTGCGGTTAATCTTGCGATCCACAGGAATAGGAGATTAAAGATTTCAGACTGACGGTGACTACCAGTCAATTGTGTACATATTATCTTATCCAAATTCATAAGAAGGCTATCTTCCGACGGAGCGAAGTGAGGCCCGTCGCTGGTAGTCTTGGGCCATCATGCTCCACAGGGATGCCTAGGGGTGCGTGGGCAACACCCCGGTGGTATAGATCGTTGATGACCTAGGGTTCAACCCCTATATATACCTGTAAGCCGCCTGTTGGGATATGTCACATCTGTGAAAATACTTGGTGCTGTGTAAACACTCTCCATACAATGAAGTTTTGTTGTCTAGCATCCATGGTTTTCTTCTCTATTTGTTGTAGAGGTTTTTGCCACGTTAAAATCTTGTGTCTCCTGTGTGTGGCTTCTTTTCGTTCGTCGTTTTTGCTTGTCGTGTTTATAACAAGTGGTATCAGAGCCCATGTTTCAATCTATGGGTTTTGCAACATGTCGTTATTGAAGTTTGATCTACCACAACTGGACTTCACCACAATGTTCTGTATGTGGAAAGCAAAGATGCGATTCTCGCCCAATCTTCTGATCTAGATGATGGGTTGGATGGATTCAACAAGAAAGATGTGAAGACATGGACCGACGAGGAAAAGCAGAAGGACCGTAACACTTTGTCTTTGATTCAACTTTCTTTGTCCAATAATATTTTGCAGATAGTGTTGTAGGAGAAATTTACAACAGCCATGTGGTTGAAACTGGAATTGATATGTACGGTCAAAAGATCTAACCAATAAGATGAACGTGAAGATGAACTTGTTCTCGCACGAGTTCCAAAAGGATGGATCGGTGATGAATCACCTATCGATCTTCAGAGAGATTATTTGACTTACAGTCGATGGAGGTAAAATATGATGATGAGGATTTATATCTTCTACTCTTAGGCTTGTTTCCTAGTTCCTTGAAAATTTTTAAGATAGAATATTGCTACGTCATGATGAACTAACCCTTGCCGAAGTACAAGAGGACTTCAAACAGAGATAAAACATATGAAAACTATGGTACATGTAGATGGGTCGTCATCCAAGGTAGAAGATCTGCAGGTCTAAAAGGACCAAGTAGAGGAATAACAATTATGACAACATAGATAAGAGTAAGGACGTCAAAGGTCATTCAAAGTCCAAAGAAAAGGACAAGTTCTGTTTGTGATGGTGAGCCTCTTGTTGTTTTTGCTGTCTGTGTTACTTGTAATGATAAATGGGTTCTTGATTATACTTACTCGTTTCATATCTGCTATAACAATGAATGGTTCAGTTCTTATCCGTTTGTATGGAACGCAGATGTGGTGCATATGGGAGACACCAATCCACGTGAGTCATGAGTTTCGGTTTTGTTTAGATCAAGATGCATGACGACATGATACACCTGTTGACAGAAGTCATACACATACTAGGCATGGCCAGAAAGATTGTATCACTCAGTACTCTTGATGTTGAAAGGTGCAGACACTCGAGTGAATGCGGAATTCTGAAGGTACCAAAAGTTTCTCCCGTTCACATGATACATGACTTGTATTTTTCTATGTTATATATTCTTAGAGGAAGTACTATCATGGGTAATGCAACTGCTTCTATCACTAATGATGATCCTAGTAAAAATATTTTTTGGCATATGCGCCTTCTTAGGTATACGAGTGGACATGGCATGGAAGAGTTGATCAAGAGGGACTTTATAGATGGATACACCATGAGTAAGTTAGCGTTCTATGATCACTGCATTTTTGGTAAGCATAAGGTGGTATTCAATGCTTACCACAAATGCATATTAGATTATGTTCATCTTGATGTACTGGGACCTTCCCGTAAGACTTCTATATGTGGTGCTAATTATATGCTTACAATCATTGATGATTACTCGACGAAAGAGTGACCTTATTTTATGAAATATAAATCTGATATTTTTGATGTTGTTAAGAAGTAGAAAGTTGTGGTAGAAAAACATACTAAAAGGAAGGTAAAAGTATTGCGTACTGTCAATGGTATGTAATTATGTTTAAATGTTTTTTTATGGATTATTGGAGAGACGATGGCATGACGAGGCAGCATACCATTACATACACTCCCCATTAAAATGGTGTGGCTGAGCACATAGACATGACCATCTTCTAGAGGTCTCGTTGCATGTTGTCCAATGCTTATATGTGCAAATATTTATGGGATGAAGCTACCTCCACAACCTGCTGAAGGAATTTGCAGCAGAAAAGGATATTTTTCATGACTAACATGACACTAATTGCCAGGATCTATCTAGGAGTAATGTTGTAATGGAGAAGGTTTCAGTGACATACCCTTATAGATCGGAAGCGTTAACATTCACAATGAACGTGGATGATAGTCAAACGACACAGCCAACCTTAAGGTCGTGTTGCTCATCGCATGAAAATCCAAGTGCCACAACTCACAGCACCCTCGTGACTCCTCACACGTACGATGCTCAACGATGACTCCTAGTCTCTCTAATCCAGCCGATATTGCGGAAATAGATCTTCTGGAATGGGGATCCAATAGCGCGACAGCATGCCGGTGATGAAGTCGTCCTCCAATTGTGCATTTCTTCTTGGAACCTTGGGCGTGGAAGCGAACGAGAGAGAGAGAAGACCCAACATGAGAGGACCAGAGGCTCCAGAGAATATTGTGCTGTGCGTCTCTCCCTCCCCATGTGCCCATCCTTATATAGGGGAAGGGGATGACTCCCAATAACCAATATCCAAGGTGGGACTAAAGCGAGGCAGCGGCCAGGTGGGGAGGTGCCAGTGGTGGGGTGGCCCCCAACGTGCATGCCCTAGGCCGGCGGCGGCCCCCATGCTCCCTTGGGCGGCGACCATCCCTCATGGGCCTCTTCTATTGAGAGTTGGCCCATTTAGGGAGGTTTTGTCCAAATTAGATTTTTAATAGTTAATTCAAGTAATTAATATTAAAATAATGTTTAATTAATCTCTCGTGGTCCAAAACTTATTTTCGATCACTCCGAACAACCTTCAGACTCTCACAGAACACTTTCGGCTTTCTCTTCTCTTTCTTCTGGTGATCCCGATGAATCCAAAAACATCTCCAAGTGTCATTAAACCCTTAAGTGTGTTACCCTACAGTTCGGAAACATCAGAGAAATGATCGAGATGCTTCTCTGACCAATGATCATTAGTGGGATCTGGATACCAATAATGACCCTTGCGCACTCCACGCTATCAATGCCATTTGAACCATAAACATCGAGTCCAATTCCTTTTGTTACTTCGATACATAACTTGTCCAAGATCTGATCTCCGGTATAAACATACCTAATTCGATCTCGTTACCAACAAGCTCTTGCTTAACTCGTTCTCATTATATTCCATCCACATGACCTAGTCATACGCTGCGCAGTTTATGGATGTAATCTCCCCGAGTGGGCCTGGCATATCTTCCCATCACACAAGAGAACAAATCCCGATCTTGATACATATGCCTCAACCCATCCCTTCATAATACCTAACATACACCTTTATGATCATCCTATTATAGTGTGACGGTTGATACAATCAAAGCAGTCTCGGATGATAGTGATTAGATATGATCTCACAATCTAAGGAGTAGGATACTTCGTTTCCTAATTATCACAACGATAAACTTTGTGACTAATCGTGTTGCAATACTTATGTTGGGTATAATGTCCATCACATCATTCATCTAATGACATGATATTATTATCAATTGACATAAATGTCCATGATTAGGAAATCTTGATCATCGGTTGACCAATGAACTAGTTAAATAGAGTCTACTAGGGACTTGGTTTGTTTACATCCACACGTGTACCAATGTTTTTTGATTGAGACAGTTATAGCATGGTATAAAACATATTATGAACTAATGAGATATGATAATAAACACCCTTTATTATTTGCCTCTAGGGAATATCTCCAATAGTCTCCCACTTGCACTAGAGTATAAATAATATAGTTGCATTTGTTATTTGTCATAATATCATATCACATGTGGTGCTATTGATCATGCTTGCTTGTGGAAAATGTTCCGTCAATGGTATGTATCTTCCAGATCCGTATGTTCATCGCAAATCGTTAATGTCACATAATTTGACATTATTCTATATTATCACATAATATTATTGATGTATATGTTTGGAGGAAGAATAAGAATTTGTTTCCGAATGCCTAGAACAACATATGTTTAGTCAAGTGGACTTTCACTATAGCCACTCAGTTGAAAGTCGAACTTCCTAAGCCATAACTATTATACTTGCCACTTCCCAAGTATCCACATACTTCTGTATCAATGTAGATCATCAATTCTTTCTAGACACTAGAGGATAGTCTTAACTCTTTGTTTAGTGATTTACTCAGGAATCACCTGTTCTTCTAACTAAGAACTTAGGTCACATTACGTCGAGTATTCAACATGGTTTATATGACCAAGGCATAGGACATGCAACACATCTCTTTTATTTCATCTAACCATTGTTTATACCGAGATTAACTAAATGATTCACAAACTTTTCTTGACTTGTTCCATTATGAACTTCTTCAGAATATATTCTAGGATATTCTAAACTTTCTTTAGAATCTATTTAAGAAAGCATTTTGACTTAATGTTATTAAACAAATTTATCTATCTCGATAGATTTTTAATGTTTAATATATATTCAACTTCATCCATAAAATATTTACTAACTTAAATACTACTAATACCAACTACACCATTTATAATATGTCTGATGTCTATGCACTTCTATTCTTATAGATAGTTGTTAGGCCTCCAAGTGCAGAGGTTTGTAGAACAACAGCAAGTTTCCCTTAAGTGGATCACCCAAGGTTTATCGAACTCAAGGAGGAAGTGGTCAAAGGTATCCCTCTCAAGCAACCCTGCAATCAAGATACAAGAAGTCTCTTGTGTCCCCAACACACCCAATATAGGTGCACTAGTTCGACGAAGAGATAGTGAAATACAAGTGGTAACGGTGCCAGAAAATAGCTTCTCACTTGTTGTTGACTGTAACATCCCAGCATTAGAGCTTAGAAATAAGCTGAACCCAGATGTGTGCATTGCATTCATGCATAGAAAATCCGAATAATTTTCGCGCTTTCAATCAACACTTGTCAAAGTGATTGAAGCTTCTCTTAACTTGATGGTATAATAAGTAGATCATCAAGTTGATTGCAATAAGTTTCAATATGACCTTTGCTAAAACCTTATTTTGGGTAAGGGAGATTTGATCTAAGAGTAGATCAAATAAAATCAAAGTTAAAACCTAATGTATTGTGATTTATAGTTGATCCTTAGGTGATCATATCATAGTATCCATTATAATCACTCATGAGTACCAATTTAAGGATATAATACAAATAACAAGAATGTAACAACTATATCTTAATCTCATCTGCATATACCATGAGTATCATGGTAATACTTAACACTACTCCTCAAGTAAGATTGAGTAGGAAAGAAACTAAGCTTAGATCATTCACCATATATCTTTCTTTACATATCAATCCTTATCATTTCTGTTGAGTTATATTCCCACATCTGTTGATCATCAATGTTGAGAAATCAACTAGTGATTCATCCATTCTCAACTTATCAAGCTCTTGATCATAACACAACTTACAAATAAGTGTCTACATAAAAACAACTAAGAAGAAGTGAATAGTGATGCTAGTTTTAGATGTCATTTATTTAATAGGAATGATTGATAAGAATCCAATCAATAGGATAGTTGATGGAGTTAAATCCCTCCTTGATAGAAAAGAAGATTACAAGGATGAAGTCTGAAGATAGTTACCAGGAGTAGTCATATTGGATCAAGTAGGTATAGTTAATGAACTATATATCTTAGTCCAATAGAGCTAAACAGAAGATAATTATAATACAACTGTAATGTTGTATTGATAAAGCCTTGATTAACCAACTAGAAACCTAAACCATAAAGGATCAAAGGATTATAATGATCATGCCTTACTCACCAAGATTGAATGTTTATATCATGTATAAGTGACATTGGTGGATAAAACATGATTGAAACTTAGTATAGATATGCTATTCCTAGGTTAGCCATGACAAGTCATACTACTACAATGTGAAGTTAAGTCTAAGATATTGGAGTCAAGAAGAGATAAGATAGTATGATTAAATTAAAACTAGAGCAGCATGGAGTTATTAAAGTAGTGTATTCCTCTTAAAGGATAGTAAATCTTAGAGAAAGGTAGTTGGAGATATTCATCTGATGAAGAAATATTAGTGAGGGATGAATTAAGGAAGATTATGAGTGGAGTTTGAAATAACTATTTGCTAAATGGAAGGCTATCAACAGTAGAGTAGTGAGTGCAATCAAGCAAGGATATATGGAAGTTATGAAATATTTTAGTATTAAACTCATTTGATTCATCCATGACTTTAGAAAGTTAATCAGTGAATGAGAATAGTAATATGAAGTAAACCTCATCATGTTAATCATGATGATAGATAGAAAAAGGAAGTATATCTAGGAAAGGAATTCTTTAATAAGAAGGCTAGAATTATGAATTATGGAAGATAGTAATTATTGGTAAACAACCAACTTTAAATCTTAAGCCAAACATAATATCCATTTCATGTGATTGATCTATCATCTTATATTCATATCACTTTATAGAAATATTTTTCAAAGAGCAAATCACATAAACACATCTCTGTTAATTCCAACCATCATAACTATATGGCTTAAGTATGTTTTTATCAATTCCTTTCCATAAAACCTTCAAGGTATAACTTTCAAGTACTAAATGTGATGACAACAAATATCCCAAACAGAAAACCATATGATTAGTTATTGAATCTTTAACCACATTCATAAAGAAGACTAAGTATATTAAACACCCTAAACCCTAGGGTAAATAATTATAATCCAAAAATCCTAAACTTCCTTGCTTATCATAGAAGAATAGATACAATTGCCATTTTTCCAAATCAATGGAAGTAGTAATGAACATATTCATTTCTTTCATATTTCATGCAACAAATAATGATATAGAATCCTTATACATATAAAAAATGTCTATTTAAACTCTGAGCCAACTTGAGTTAAATATTCTAAACAAATAAGAATACATCATTCCAGAAATCCATAACTAAGAAAGGAAAGAAAAATAATAAGAAAAGTTTCTACAAATTATTAAAAGGGGGTTCATCTTGAGTAAATAAAAGAAATATAAAAAGATTATATAATAAAAGTTCACAAATGATACTAAATCTATTTTAGTCTTGCTGCAAACATCCAGCAAATAAATCATACAAAGAAAGGTTCAAAATAGAAATCAAATTCAAATCTAAATAGGAAAACATAAAATAGAAAAAGGTAAAACAAATAAAAAAACCAAACCAGGTCGTAGCCCAACCCTACCTGCTTACCTAACGCCCTTATGCAGCCCACAAAAGCCCAGTATCGAGCCCAACTCATTTCCATCTGTGACTGACAAGTGGGGTCAGGAGAGGACCGCGGGTTGAGCTGAAAGAATAGCCAGGGGGTTATCCGCAAAACAACCACCATCGTCATCAAATCACGCTTTGAAGCGACTCATTGGCGGCTTCTGAATCGCCGTTGCACCAAGATCAACGCCGCCGCTGCCAGGAGAGGATAAAAAGGCCACCGTGACAACCTTGCTCGTCCTCATCCTCAATATCGCTCTGCAGACTCACTTCCTTCCTTCACCCGAAAACCTAGCTCGTCGGAGTTCATCGTTCCGGCCAACTCTGACCACCCCTTGCCTCGTGGTAGCCACCATTAGACGCGCCGTCGTGGACTGAACCATCTAGGACCAAGAACGGAGGCCCGCTCGCTGGGAAGCATGTGAAATCAAGCGTTCCTTTTCTTCGGCTGCCGTGGCCATTACCGTCGATTCGCCGTCGTCACGCCTCCCCAAGCCTCCTCGACCGCTCTATCATGATTAGGGTGAGTTCCTGAACCTTCTAGTAACATTCAATCGCTTGATCTCGTTGTAAATCGCCGTTTCACCTTGTACCACCATCGGTCACCATCGGAGCTCGTCGGAGCTGAAGCTCCGATGACCATTTCCGAGCGGCGCCGCCACTTTTAGGTTTAGTAGGTTGCGCTAATTTGAACTAGCTTTATTTCGCTTGCCGGGGCGCAGTAGATCGTCGCCGGCGACCAACCACTGGCGGCGGTGGTGGTGCTGACGCTATCGTTATGTCATGCTCACCTCATGATCGAACCACGTCAGCTCGTTTGACCAGTCTTTGCCCGCGTGGTTGATGACATGGCCTTGGGCCCATATGTCATTGACTGGGGGTCAAGGAAGGGTCAGTAATAAATGGATTTTCTTTACACAGCGTGCTAAGGTGGTCCTTGGCCCACTAGTCAGTGACTGGGGCTAGCTCTTGGCGCGGTGTAAAAAGTATTTTCTGTTAAGAAATAAATAAAATGTTATAATTCAATTAATAATATTCTAGAAATCAAATAAATGATCAAATCTTATTTAATTAATAACTTTTGATTTATAATTCAGAAAAATGTGTATAATATATGAAAATTTTCAGAAAAATAAAATCTACAACTTCAAACTATTATAAAATATTATTATGATAATTATTTAAATAAATATTATTTAATAAAGGTTTAATAAGTAACAAAACTTTGATAATTCATATTTTTATGATGATAAATGTTAATAATATAAATAAAATACCAAAAATCTTAGAAAAATAAGGATTCTAATTTAAAGCTATAATCATGTATTATTATTTCACTTAATTAAAAATTTATTATTTATTAAGTAATCATAAAGTAATAAGAATTATAAAAAATCATATCTTATTATTTATAGATCACAAAAATCATATTACATGTTAAAAATCTAATATTCCACTTTTGAATTAAATGAAAATTCAAATAATTTAATAACTTAAATTTAAACTTATTTACTTCATTAATAATTCGTATAAGGATAAATAAAATTTATTAATATTCCTAAAATGAGTCAAATAAGTCTAATAAATAGTATTAGTCCTGAATATTAATAATATAAGGCCATAATGGTTTAAAACATTATAAATACCCTCTTATTAAATTATCCTCAACCTTAAATGAAAATCATATTCTAAAAAGATGTCCATTTATAATAAAAAAAACCTTAAAGAACAATTGAAGAATACACCAAATCTGTTCTATCTACTTTACCCATCATATTACAAAAACTACCCCAACATTATAATAAGTCCATTAATAGTGATGCAATATTATATTTTGGTTTATAAAACCATAATCACTCCTTTATAAAAGATAAATGATACTACTCCATTATAGAATCAAGAAACCATTACACCAAGTAAAAGAATCACCATTCTTAAATAACTTAAAGAAAACATTCTAGATACACAAAGTACAAATATCATAAGCATTATACTTTCAAACTATCTTTGTTTTAAAGTTAACCTTTGTCTACAGAATCTTAATATAACACTATAAACATTATTATATGTTTTATAGTTAACTTTGGTCTGAAGTAGTTAAGTTATAAAGCAACTCAAGCCAAACGATTTGAGCAAACCAATAACATCAACCACCACCAACTAACCACAAAGCTTGTTTAAACCTTAGAAGAGAAACCTTTTCTTCGCAGGTTATTCTTTTTGCCACTTCAAACAAGAACTCCTATATAAACAATTTTGAATAGTACTTCATAAATATATATTTCATTGCTAAATATGTATTGTTCACACACACTCACAAGCCCTAATAAGAAGCACAAGTGTGAAACTTATCTAAAAGGACAACACATTCTAAAGTAACTATTATAGGGATTCGTAGCATGGAAAACAAAAAATTTCTATCGCATGAACACACACAAGACAAGATCTATCTACTAGATTGCAGCAACGAGTCGATAGAGTACTAACCCTCGAAGATCCAAAGCGGTTAACGAGAGCAGATTCTCGTGGATGATGTAGTCGTACACTTCCGATCTCAAGATCGTGTAGACTATCCTTCCGGCGTTAGCGGTGCTTCCGCAGTCGGTCACACGTTCGGTACTCGATGAAGACCTTCCTCTCCCTTGTTCCAGCAGGCAGTGGAGGTTGTAGCACTCTCCTCGTGATTCCGGCAGCACGACGGCATGGTGTCGGAAGTAGAAGGGAGATCCCGCAGGGCTTCGCCTAAGCTGAAGCGAGTATGGTGGAGTATGAGAGAGGGTCTTGGTGATCTAGGGTTTAGAGGCACCAAGGGGGTGGTGTAGCCGGCGGCTAAGGCTTGGGGAAGCCCTAACTCGGTGACTTGGAGGAGCCCTAGGCGGCAACTGCACTTGGGTGGAGGCGCCAGGAGCTAGGGTTTTAGGTGTGAGGGGTAGGGGGCGCCCTACCCCTCCTTATATAGGTGGGAGGGAGGCGGTTGGGAGGAGGGAGTCCTCCTCCAACTCCCCCTCCTTGGCCAGCGGGTGGAGGGAGTAGGACTTCCTCCCTAAGTAGGTTTCCTACTCTCCCTCCACCAAGCAAACTTCAGATTTGACTTTTCAAATTGGCGTTTGACTTTCAAACTTGGATTTGATTTCTCTCATCATATTGCCCAGCCAAGTGACCTAGTACATGATGCAACCATTCCACATTGTCATGACACATCCATGTACCCTTCCCCTCCGGAGTGCCGGACCTTCCAGACCCTTCTAGAACATTCCTGGTGAAAACACCGGAATCATTTCCGAACTCCGAAACAGGACTTTCCTTATATGAATCTTATTCTCCGGACCATTCTGAATCTCCTCGTGATATCCCGGATCCCATCCGAGACTCCGAACAACATTCGGTCTCTTACTCATCATTCCATAACTACACAACAACATCGAATCCTTAAGTGTGTCTCCCTACGGTTCGTGAATTATGCGGACATGACTGAGACACTTCTCCGATCAATAACCAATAGAGGAATCTGGAAATTCATATGGCTCCCACATATTTCTACGATTACTTTGCGATCGAATGAACCACTTACATACGATACCAATTTCCCTTTGTCTCACGATAGTTTACTTATCCGAGGTTTTGATCGTCGGTATCTCTGCATACCTAGTTCAACCTCGTTACCGATAAGTACTCTTTTCTCGTTCCCGTGATATGTGATCCCTTGTGAGCCAGTCACATGCTTGCAAGCTAATTGGATGACATTCCACCGAGAGGGCCCAGAGTATATCTATCCGTCATATGGATGGACAAATCCCACTCTTGATCCATGTGCCTCAACCCATACATTCTGAACACTCAATGCCACCTTTATAGCCACCTAGTTATGGTGTGGTGTTTGATGTCATCAAAGCATCCTTCCGGTGATGGTGATTAACATGATCTCATGGTCGAAGGAATTAGGTTACTATGTATCAGAAAGCATATAGCAAATGAACTATATTAAATGACTTGATCTTTATGCTACGCTTAACTATAGGAGTATGTCCATCACATCATTCTCCTAATGATATGACCCTGTTGTTAATAACATCTTCTATGTTCATGATCAGGAAACCATGATCATATATTAACCAACAAGCTAGTTTAACAAGAGGCTTTACTAGGGACTCTTTTATGTTTACAAATCACATAAGTATTAATGTTTCCGATTAATACAATTATAGCATGGTATGTAAACATTTATCATAAGCATGAAGATATGATAACAACCACTTTATTATTGCCTCTTGGGCATATCTCCAACAGTCTCCCACTTGCACTAGAGTCAATAATCTAGTTTCAAACCTTTGTGTATTCAACACCTATGGCTTTCCGGTGTTGTATGTACACGGTTGCTAGTGGTCAACTGATCTCCGGATCTGACACTTCCAGGTCCGTGTGTAATTGCATGTCTTTGCGTCTCTAATGAGATGGCTTTGTATAAATTTGGTCCTTTGGTGAGACCTTTAGTTCTTTGGGGTTAAAACATGTTGATAATATTGTCGTACAATATATCTTCATAGTATTATCCCGCTGTGAACTACACCTAGTTTGATAACAAACTACTTGACACAAATGCCCTCTTTAGCTGCTATAATAGCAGTCATATACTTAGCCTTTTGTTGTAATATCTGTCACAATTTCTTAACTTTGGAACTCATCCAAATCCATTATGGAACTTACTTTCCATTATATTGTGCCACCCTTAGTTTAGATTGAGATAAACTTAAACTTGTACTTTGTGACAAAACTAGTATCAATGTAGTACCTTTACAATGAACTAACCATCTATTTTCCACTTCTACAAAAAAATACTCTTAGTTCTTCCAAAAAATCATAAGAATATCCTTACTATCGTCCAGTGATCATCTTATGAATCATTCTGGTATATGCTCATAACATTTAGAGCATAGGACATATCTGGATTTGTACATATCACAGTATGATTGATATAAATACTCTTTGTGATTTCATACATCAAGTATCAATCTGTACTTGAATCTTTGTTTCACTTACCAAGTGTCAGTACACTTGAATATATCATCAATATTGAACTCATTCAATCCTTTCTGTGCGACAAGAACTTTTCTTGTAGTTTCTATATTGAACTCATTCAATACATCATCTATATACTTTCGACACAACCATATTAGCGTCTATTGATGCCAAATATTTTGGTTTTGCCTAAGTCTTTCATCGGAATGAAATTCTTAATATGTGTTAATAAAAGATACATCATTTCCAATCAATAATATGTCTTCCACATAATGTATTAGAAACATGTATGTAGCGCTCCCACTTAATTTCTTGCAAATGCAAGCATCTTCATCGTCTCCGACGAATTTAAACTCCTTTAACAGTTTCATCATAGTGAAGATTCCAACTCCGCAATGCTTACTTCAACCATTGAAGTTTGCATATGCTTTTAGCATCCTTTGAATTAACAAAACCCTATGGACCGTGTTATGCACATGTCCTAGGTAACAATTCTATTAGAAGAACTTGCTTTTCTTATTCAACTACCACATCACAAAATTATATGTAGTGATTGCTACATTAATCCGTCTAGACTAAATATCGCTATGAAAGATCAAATCTTGTCATAGTCAACCTTTGAACATTGTTGTGAACTCTTTTCCAACATGTTGACTATTTCATAGATGTGAAACATCCATGTCTATTTCTTTATAGATCCAAACACAACTGTAAGGTCTTACACCTTTCTCGAGGGTCCTTCAAGTTCAAAACTTGATTTCTCGTGTATGGAACTATCACGGATTTTATGGCTTCAAGCCATTTTATGGAGTTAGGGCCCATCATCGCTTCTTTGCATGTAGTCCGTTCATTATTCTCAAATAATGATTCAACCCTCAAATCTTGGTATTTGATTGTTTACCCGACCTACTGTCACATCCCAAGATTTTCCAAATCTTGTAATGTGAAAAATAAATGAATAAAATAAAACTTTATAGATTTTCAGGGTGAGAAGAAACTTTTTGAACCCAATTGGAAACTTTCAAACCTATTTTGATCCAATAAATCCTAAAGGGATTTAAAAGGGATAAGCAATTAATAAAGGAAAATTTAAAATATTTGGAATTACTATTTTGGATCTTTTAAATAAAAAAAGATTTGGTTTTCAAATGAAAAGGAAGAAATATAAATAAGGATTATTTTATAAGCCAAACTAAAACTTGGCCAAGCCTTTGAAATAAAATATTTCTATTTGATAAAAATAATAAAGGTTTATTTAAATAAAATAATAAGGATTTAATATCCAAGTTTATTAAAAATAAAGGTTTTACTGTTTTAATTAAACATCAAAACTTATTTATTTATTTTAAACAAGTTTTCCAAGTATTCTTTATTTCCAAATAAAACCTACTGATTTGGTTTTTGAAAACATTTAGATTTCAAATGGAGTTTTTAATAAATTAAAACCCATTTGATTTAATAACAAAGGTCCATTTTATTTAATTATGAATGGACCCCAAAATAAAAATATTATTTTGTTTTTGGATTTTGGTTATTGTTGTTAAACAGAACCAAAACTCATTACAATGTTTGGTGAAAGCTTGATTTGATTTGGAGTTTGAATTGTTGGAATGAAAATCAAATCAGGAAATTCAAAATAGAAAAGGAAAAAGAATCAGTATAAAAAAATGGGAACAAACCCAGCCCAACTGGCCAGCCCAGCAAAGCCTAGTCCAACCCACCAGCTCTCCCCCACGCGCGAAGCGTTTTCCACCTAAACACGCACCCGCAGAGCGACTGACGAGTGGACCCTTTTCCCTAACTCTCTCACTCACTGACGCCAGGACCCCACATCACTGTGCATCGTCTTCAAACTCGCGCCGATTACTCCTCACCGTTTCCTGCCGTTGATTGCTCGAATCAATACGCGTAAATGGCTCAATGAATCCTCCCTGCGACCACGCACTCTTAATCGCCAGCAACTCCTCTTCCTTTCCCCTCAGAACCCACTCGACCAGAGCCACTAGGCTGCCATGAATTTCCCTGACACCGCCACTGCTCCGACGAGCTTCTCCAGCCGATTCCGGCCACACCTCGCCGCCCCTCTCCTTTCTCTGCACGCGAGCTTACTCCCTAGTCTCTGGCGCTTCTCCCTGTGCCTTCCATTCACTCGCGGGCGCCCCAGAACCTCGGCTTCGAAAACCTCTGAGCGTCGCCGCGTCTGCGTCCTACTCCGACGAACTTTCCTGGTAAGAACCGACCACCCCGAGCCCTTTCATTCACGCACGCGTCATCGTCTTGACCTTGCGCATCTAACCATGCTCTCTGTTTTCCCCCTCGTGATCTGTAGCGTCGACCCCGACAACGAACAGAACCATCTCGCGCGACGGCGACTACGGCGACGATTACTCCGCTCGGTCGCCCCTCGCGGACCAACACCACCTCGAGCTTCACCGTGACCTCCGAACCGGTGAGCACCTCCCTTCCCTACTTGCTTCCTAGAACCGCGCTAGCCCACCGTCGGCGTCGCCGCCGACCACCGTGGTCAAGGCAGCTGAGACCATTGGATCCTCATCCTGTGGTTAGGATTAGAACCTGAGCGAAAGGGTATGAGCACGTCTGAGCTGCGCGATCTGTTTAGATCCAACGCCTCACAGATTACGATCCGTGCGAACCGGTACCGGCCAGTAACAACCCGCCGCGTGGCACCAGTTGGATTTAAAACAGATTTGAGAATTTGATTTGTTTGCAAATTTGAAAACCTTGTAACTTTTGATCCACACGTCCAAAATTTGCAAACTTTATATCAATGGAATCAGTGGAACAAGCCCTAGCCAACCATGCAATTTGTTTAGTAAAAAGCCTCTGGTAAAATGTTTGTTTTTGTAGAAACATTTGTATGCTTATTTAGGTTATAAAAATTATTTCAAAAATGATTTTGAGGTTGAAATCTTTACAAATTGGTTTGTGGTGAACCTACTGACCCTAGGAACCAACTTATGGATTTAAAAATGTATTTGGAAAAGATTAGGGTTGATTAATTGAATTAGCCCATTTCTAGTCAAATAAAAATATTGCTTTTGTCATGGAAATGGTTTTTGAACAAAAACCTTTGGAAAATGTTTTGATTCAAAGCTACTGACCCTAAACACCAAGTTTTGTGAACTAACAATTTATTTGGTGTACAACTTAAAATTGTTGCATTGCTAAAAACCATTTTCACCACATAGAATAATGATTTGATTTAAAAATGGTTTGTAGAAGAAGCCCTTTTGCAAATGACCTTGACACTTTAGGAAAAGACCACTTGGAACCTTACAAAGTTTAGAGCCTAGTAGAAACCACCTTTGCAAATAAAACTACCTTTTGCATGCTTGCATGCATGACTTAGTTCCTATTATTTTACATGTGTTTTATTGTTTGAATATTGGTTGGAATGCTAGTTGATATTGTGTTTGCTTGATTGATTGTAGTAAAGTTAGAAAAGTGGGAAACTAGCAAGATCAAGAAGTGAACCAACATTTCCTACCAAAAAGGCAAGTTACACTATCATCTAAAGTCCTACTATTTTCATTATACTTAGTGGATTTTGAAACATGCATGAAAAGAATTTCTATACTTATGCTATGCTAAATCCTAATAGGATACCTTATATATTCCTTAGTGAAAACAATGTAGTTGTAATATGCTTAGCCATGCTAAATATTTTGAGAAGAGATACATGTTGAGATTTTATGAACTTGAGAAAAGACTTATGTATTATATAATAAAACAAGTACTCAATGAACCACCTGGGTGGACAAGGATACTTTGAGTTTTGGACAAGGTGGCAACAAAAGGAACCATGTCTATGGCAATCTCTTTGTGTTGTGCACCAAAAGAAAACCACCCAGGGACTTAGAGATTGAACATGTTTCTCCAACTGTGGCTTACGTGTACAACCACATGCTATTATGGCTCTAGCTTAGTCAACTACATTGGGAAGACCCATGCATTGTCTTCAGGTTAACTGAAAATGAGGGAACTCGAAACCCTACATGGGTGCCTGAAGACAAGCTAGCAATGGTGTATGGGAGGACCCTCTGGAAAGACTTCGTTACATTCTCAATCTGCCAGTACTCCATCTTGGTGAGTACTTATCCAGCACCCTTGTGGCAACAAGATGAGAATGTGTCATGTGGGTAAAGTGTACAACTTCTGCAGAAGATAAAAATTCTAAGTACTTAGCCGTGTCCCCGGTTATGGACAATACTGAGCAACTAAAGCTTGAAGCTATGGTAAATCTCGACATTCCAATTTCTAAAAGAAAAACTTTTAAGTGATAACAAAAGACTTGAAGCACTTGGGGTTTTACCAAGGAGCTCAAGAGATTTGGATAAAAACTTGAAGTACTTGGGGTGTACCAAGGAGCTCAAGGGATTTTGATAAAAACTTGAAGCACTTGGGGATTTACCAAGGAGCTCAAGAGATTTTGACAAAGACTTGAAACCCTTGGGGATTTACCAAGGAGTTCAAAAAGATTTGACAAAAGATTAAAACCATTTTGAAAAGATATGATAAATTATTGCTTTCTGCAAAAGGAGCCTGAAACCCTACTTAACCAAATATGCATGTAAAGATAGGATCCACATATATTCCACATAGTAGTGAAACTTGCCAATACAATTCAAATGTATTGACCCTTGTGGCTGTAACTTGTTATGTTGCAGGTTTGTTTGATATTAGTAAAGTTGATTGATTAGGATTACAAGTCTACAACCAACATGTTTTCCTGTGGCACTTTGAAGATTAAGGACACCATGCTTATAGTTATTCTGCTGCAATGCAATGTAATAGCCAAATGAGCTATGTAAGATGTAATGAACTATTTTATTCCTGGTTGTAAAGTTGTATTATGACCTTTGTTTCTTGATATTACATCTTAACTGTGGATGCTAGCTATTGATCCAGGGACTAGCATTGTAAACACAGGGGACTCTACCTTATATTATTAAAAGGTTGGGACTACCTATTACACCTACTTGGTTCAATAGAAACTTTGACCTCCGTAACCACAACCTTTGAGTCACGTGAGCCATGAGCATTGTTGCTACCTCCGGAACACTTTTCGGTGCTGCGCAACTTTGCACATATAGCTAAGGTTCTTTTAACCTTATCAAAGTTCTATTGTCCTCCCACTTATCTTTTCACGAAAAATTCCTTCTCAAAGAAACTTGACGTTCTAAGCGACAAACACTTTTGTCTCTGATGTTATGGAGGAATTCTTAACATTTATTCGAAATAACATACAAAGACAGGTTCATCCGACTTTGGTTGCAAAAATATTTCGTATGCATAGCATACCAATGTTTAAGAAAGGACAACTTGGGTTTTATCCCAAACCATAACTCTATATGGTGTCATTTCAACGGATTATGATGGAGCTATTTTCAGTGGAAAAACGGTAGTCTCTAAAGCTTTTTAATCTTTAAAATATAGTGGCAGTTTTATGAATTACACCTTCGATCTTACCATGTCAAACAAGGTTTAATTACATATCTCGAATGCTCCATACTCTTATGGTGTTTCGGGACATGCAAATCCACGTAACAATTCCTTAAATCTTAGGTATTCTGCTAAACTTGTAACTCAAATATCTTCCTTTATGATCTTATCATAAACTATTTATATTCTTGTTGCAATGATTTTGCACTTCATCTTGAATAGTCTTTGAACTTTTCAAATGTTTCATACTTCATCCTTATTAAGTAAATATTCATATATTCACTCAAATTTTTGGAGAAAGTTTATGAAGTTGAAATTCATCGCTCTTGACTACACATAATGGACTTCATACAACAATATGTACAAGTTCCAATAAGCTAGTCATCCGTTCCCTTTTGGCCTATGAACGAAGTTTTAATTATCTCTAGGAATGTTTCACAAGCGTCATTTGATCAAAAATCAAAAGACTCCAAAATTCCATCCACATGGAGTTTCTTCATGTTTTCTTTCCAATATAATTTAAACGGCGATGTCACTTCCTAAGTGATCTTTCAATCAATTTGTCTTTCGACATTTTTAGCACTAGTTTTATGGATGTGATTTCTCCAACGAGATTTGTAAATCATCCATCTTTTATGGATTACAACGATTATTTGAACAACCTTTTTGTTCTCATAATACCTGATAAAACAAATCTTGAAGGCAAGCTTTGATGTTTAACGAGCAACACAATAACCCTTTATTTGTTCTTGATGAACATCATCACATATTCATTTGCTAGTTACTTAGGCCATTGTAGTTCATGAATTGTGTTGTTTCGTATGACGATTCATACCAACAAATTCAGTATCCAATACTCAAGAACTACATTGTTTAACAAGCAAAGAATACAACCATAACATGTATATTGTAAGATCCCTCCTTTATAAAGGAAAAGGATCCCTGTGATTGCAATGCTAGTCCCTGGATCAATGCTAGCATCCACAGTTTAAGATGAAATACGCAGAAACAAATGTCATTATTACAGTCATTCCAGAGACAAACATAGTCTTTACAACTCCATGGCCACTGGCCTAGTACAAGAGTTTAAATAAGTAAATAGATAAAAGTCTTCATCTTCATGTGCCACAGGCAAACATGTTGAGTGTAGACTCATGACTCCTAATCCTCTTCAGAGTAACCTACAACATCACAAGTTACAGCCACAGTGGGTCAATACATTGGAATAGTATTGGCAAGTGATAGCTTAGTATAATATTGGTGGACTACATACTATATGCAATTTGGCTAAGTGTAGCTTAGGCTTGCTTTGCTCAAAAATAGGTTTTGCCTATTAGTTGAAATCACTAAGTTTTTCTTTGTCAAAACTTTTCCCAAGGAACCACCAATAGACATTGAGGTCCTTCACCCTTGTTCAACCACAAGTTTTACTTAGAAATTGGGATGAGGAGATTCTTGATAGCTTCCATGTCTTGATGCTCAAGTTGTCCAATACCATGGACATGGCTAAGTACTTAGATTCTTCCATCTGCAGAGGTTGTGCACTTTCCCCACAAGCCTTGATTTTCACCAAGACAGGACCTTTCAGAAACCTTCCCTTAGACCAAATGGACGCGTTCCAACCTATCATCCCACTACCACCAACTGTCCAAATGGCTAAGTTCTTGCAACCTATGTGATCCAGGCAGAGCCCATATTGCCAAGTGGCTGCACTAGAAGCTTCTTAACATTTGGCCTCTCAAATCCCTTTGTTCCTGGGTGGCTTTCCACAAGTGAGATACACAAGGTAAACCATAGAAATGGGACTTGTGTAACCACTCAACATAAACCATTCCTTTCATTCCACCCAGGTGTTTCATTCACTTAGTTGTTTTATTAAGTAAAAACACAAGTCGAAAGACTTAGAAATATTTTTATCATAGCATGAATATTTCACCACCCTTGGTTGCTACTAGCTAGGCTAAGCATGGCATAGATAAGCATCTTAACTTAGAAATTTCTAGCAATTCTACAACTACTAGGATTTCCCAACATAGCATATAAGCAAAATATATCCATGCAAGACTAGCAAAATATTTCTAATGCATAGTAGAAAACATAGGGATAAAATCATGAAGCACCACTTGCCTTGGTAGTTTGGAGAGTAGCTACACTCCTCACAATCACAATCACTATTGGCACCAAAATCTACACATAAAATCATAGCCACAAATCACATACCAAATAAATACAAGCAAAAATATATGGATGCATGCAATATGATATGTGATGATTTTTCTAAACTCAATAAGACAAGTGCACAGTACTGGTTCATAAACAAGTTCAAAACTTGCCAAACAACATTTATTTAAACACTAAAACATTTCTCAAATAATTTATATACACAAAATAGGCCTACACATGTTTCTGTAAATAAAATCATTTTAACAGAAACAAAACATTAAACACATTGCATATTTGGAAAGGGCTTGCTCTCCTGATTCCATTGATATAATTTTTTTCAAATTTGAACGTGGGAAACAAAAGTTATGGCTAAAACAAAATCAAACAACTAATAGATTCAAATTCTGTTTTTAAATCTAATTCCTGGCCACGCGTCATGTTCTGATTTGTGCGTACCAGTTCGCTCAGGATCACGCACACAGGCCGTTAGATCTAACTTAATCTGCACGGCCCAGATCTACTCGTACCGTTTCGTTAAGTGATCTATTCCTATGCGCTGGATCTAGATCCAACGGTCATCGATCAAGCGACCACACTCTGGCCGTGCTAGCGGCGACGACTGGCGGCGGTGGCTCTATCTACAGCGGCGCGGTGGCTACAGGGGGCTCTGGGGTCGTCGGAGGTGTTTACCAGATTTGCGACGGTGTACTGAAGCTCAACGTGGCGACGGCTTGACAAGGGGCGCACGGACACGGCTGCACGGGCTCGTCGGAGTTGCTGATAGCGTCGGGCTCGGGTGGACGGCGACGTTGGCGACGCTCCTGGTCACCCTAGCACGAATCAAAGGCATCAGGGGGTGCGCAAGGCTACGGCAAACACGCTCGTGTGAATCAGCAGCGAAGGGGAACACGGGGCTCACCGAATTTAGTCGCCGGAGTTGAAGACGTCGTCGGGAGCTTGCAGTGCTCGATGAAGACGATGACCTGGGGCAGTATAGGATGAACCAATGGTGCCAGAAGAAGTGCAAGGACGTTGCAAAGTAGCTCGCGTGAAGCAGAGAGGGAGGGGTGCACGGAGCTCACCGGGATTGGTCGCCGGAGTGGGCTTTGTCTGCGGCGGTGCAAGGGCGATTGCGGGCAGCCTGGGGGCGCTCTGTGCTCGAAGTCTAGGGGAAAATGGAGAGGGGCATAGGGGGTTTAAGTAGGCGAGATGGGGGCGTGAATCACTCCTGCAATCAACGGGAATTGACGACGCGATATTAAACAGGAAACGCTCGCTTGATTTGGGGAAGAACACGTCGCCGGGGTGGAGACGATGATGCTGTGTGGGCCGCGGTTGTCAGCGAGAGAAAGAGAGGGAAGGTGGGGCCCTTGCGTCAGCGACTCTGTGGGTTGTTCTGCGAGTGAAGAAAACGCTTCGCGAGGGAGGGGGTGGTTTGCTGGGCTAGTTGGGCCTGTTAGCTGTTTGGCTTATTTTTTTCTTCTTATTCCTTTTTCTTTTTCTGTTTGAATTTCTAAAACTGATTTCAAAAACTCCAATTTCAAATCTGTTTGATTTCCAAACTTCTCTAGATTTTTGTGAAGTGAATCTTGCACTCAAATAAGTGTCAAACGTATCTATTTGCAAAAACCAACTTGGGTTATTTGAAAATTAGAATTAAAACCAAGCCATTATGTGATATAATAATAGGTATAAACTTGGTTTTATCTCAAACTTTGTTTGGAAACTTTATTCAAACTTTTGTGACTACTTATATTTGAATTCAAAACCCTACTGAATGATTATTTGCATCTCACTCAATAGCAAGTAGCCCAAAGGCTAGAGTGTTCATTCATAAAATAATGAGCCATATATGTTCCTGTTTTTGAAATGATTTTGTAATGTAACCCTAAATGATCATGAATGCATGGATGATATGCATGAGTTTGAAACATGTTTTTAGGGATGTTACAAATCTAATCCCCTTAAGGTGAATCTCGCCCTCGAGATTCGGATTGGCTAGCAAATAGGTGAGGGTGGTCTTTCCGAAGATCATCTTCTCTTTCCCATGTTGCTTCCTCTTCGGAATGATGGTTCCATTGAACTTTGCAGAAGTTGATAGTCTTAGTTCGTGTGACTCTTTCTGCAGTCTCAAGAATCTTGATAGGTTTCTCCTCATAAGTGAGGTCACTCTCCAACTGAACCTATTCCAAAGGTATAGTATCCTTCAAAGAAGTTTCTTCCATTTCTGGATGACATTTCTTAAGCTGACTCACATGAAACACATTATGAACAGCTGACAAAGACTCTAGCAATTCAATTTCATAAGCAACTTCTCCTTTACGACTCAGAATCTTGAATGGTCCAACATATCTTGGGGCCAACTTCCCTTTGACTCCAAACCTCTTCTCTCCACGAAGTGGTGACACTCTAAGATAAGCTCTATCACCAACTTCATAGGTGACTTCTCTACGCTTAGGATCTGCGTAGCTTTTCTGTCGGGACTGTGCTATCTTTAATCTGTCTTTAACCAGCTTGACTTTCTCTTCAACTTCTTTGATAAGTTCTGGTCCGAACAAACTTCTTTCTCCCACACCATTCCATAGCAATGGGGTGGTACACTTTCTCCCATAGAGAAACTCAAAAGGTGCCATCTCAATACTAGCTTGATAGCTGTTGTTATAAGAAAATTCTGCGTAAATGCGACTTTCATCAACGGCTCCATAGTCTAGGGCACATGCCCTCAACATATCTTCAAGAATCTGATTAGTCCTTTCTGTTTGTCCATCAGTTTGAGGATGAAAAGCAGTGCTGAATTCCAACCTCGTTCCCAATGACTCATGTAATTGCCTCCAAAAATGAGAAGTGAATTGGGTTCCTCTATCAGACACAATACTCTTGGGTACTCCATGTAGACATACAATTCTACTCATATAGATCTTGGCCAACTTAGCACTTGTATAGGTTGTCTTCACGAGTATGAAATGAGCCACTTTAGTTAGGCGATCCACTACTACCCAAATAGAATCATATCCTGACCGGGTCCTTGGTAATCCGGTAATGAAATCCATACCAATCTTGTCCCACTTCCAATCAGGAATAGGTAGTGGTTGAAGCAAACCTGCTGGTTTCTGATGTTCCGCTTTCACTCTACTACACACATCACACAAAGCAATATGTTCGGCGATGTCCTTCTTGAGATTATTCCACCAAAATCCTTCCTTCATATCCATGTACATTTTGGTGTTACCCGGATGAATAGAATACGGTGAGTTGTGTGCTTCTTGTAAAATCAGTTTCCGAAGCTCCGGATCTTGTGGAACACAGATACGTTTTCCATGCCATATAGTACCCTGTTCGTCTTCATGGAATCCTTTGGCTTTTCCCTTGCCAATATTTTCCTTAATCTCTTCAATTTCCTTATCAGTCTTCTGGCCTTCCTTGATTTTGTCCAACAAGGTAGGTTGAGCATCCAAAGACATGATATGTCCTTCAGGCACAATCTCCAATCTGAGGTCTCTAAATTGGGCACATAAATCATCTGGCAATTCTCCCTTAGTGAGGCCATTCACAAAAACCTTACGGCTTAGAGCATCCGCTACAACATTTGCTTTACCAGGGTGGTATTGCAAACTCAAGTCATAGTCCTTGATGAGTTCTAGCCATCTTATTTGTCTCATATTAATTTCTTTCTGGGTGAAGATATATTTCAAACTCTTGTGATCTGTGAACACTTCACAACGCTTTCCCAAAAGATAATGTCTCCATGTTTTGAGTGCATGGACAACATAGGATAACTCTAAATCATGAGTAGGATAGTTCACTTCATGAGTTTTGAGTTGTCTCGAGGCATAAGTCACAACTTTCCCTTCTTGCATAAGTACTGCACCTAATCCATGATGGGATGCATCACAATACACTTGGAAATCTTTTTCCAAATCTGGCAAACACAAGACTGGTGTTGTCACAAGTCTCTTCTTCAATTCTTGCAAACTAAGTTCACATCCTTCAGACCAAGCAAATTTCTTGTCTTTCTTTAGCAATCCTGTCATAGGTTTTGCTACCTTGGAGAAATTTTCAATGAATCTTCTATAGTAACCTGCTAAGCCAAGGAAACTATGAACTTCCTTCACTGACTTGGGAGACTCCCATTCGATTCTGACTGAAACTTTAGCGAGGATCAATCACTACACCATCTCCTGACACAACGTGTCCAAGAAATCCAACTTCATTTAGCCAAAATTCACACTTGCTGAATTTGGCATATAGTTTATGCTCTCTAAGCTTCTCAAGTATCAAACGCAAATGTCCTTCATGCTCTTCTTTGCTCTTGGAGTAGATTAAAATGTCATCGATGAAAACGACAACAAACTTATCAAGAAATTCCATGAACACCTTGTTCATCATATTCATGAAGTATGCTGGTGCATTGGTCAAACCAAATGGCATCGCGGTATACTCATACAATCCATACCTTGTGGTGAAAGCTATCTTAGGTATGTCTTGTTCTCTTATCTTGAGTTGGAAATAACCTGACCGAAGATCAATATTTGAGAACACACAAGCTCCTTCTAACTGATCAAACAAATCATTGATTCTAGGCAAAGGGTATTTGTTCTTGATAGTCACCTCATTGAGTGAACGGTAATCTATGCATAACCTTTGACTTCTATCCTTCTTTTTCACAAACAAAACTGGTGCTCCCCAAGATGAAGAACTTGGTTGAATAAATCTTTTCTGCAACTGTTCTCCAAGTTGTTTCTTGAGTTCTTTCAGTTCATCAACTGACATTTTGTACGGCCTCTTTGCTATTGGTCCAGATCCTGGTAGCAAATCAATAAGAAACTCCACATCTCTATCTGGTGGCATTCCTGGCAATTCTTTCGGAAACACATCCGGATATTCACTCACAATTGGCACACTGTCTATGCTAACCCCCTTAAGAGAATTTAGCATACTCCTTTTTGTTTCAAAGTTGGTCTTGAACCTGATTCTTTTATTTTCTGGAGTTGTGAGTGAAACAGTATGGTTGGCACAATCTATCACTCCCTTGTGCTTAGTCATCCAGTCCATTCCCAAAATGACATCCAATCCTTGGGAGTTTAGGATTATCAAGTTAAAGGGAAACTTATACTTCCCAAACTCTATGACTAGATCATGACACCCTGAATTCACTATCATTTCTCTGCCAGGAGAACTTACTTTTATAGGACACCCAATAGTTTCTACCAGTAGTTCATTTCTTTCAACAATGCTCTTGATATGAATGAATGAGATGCACCAGTATCAAAGAGAACAAATGCTGGAACAGAATTGAGTTTGAACTTACCAGCAACAGCATCAGGCTCCTCATAGATTTCCTCCACATTGATGTGGTTCACTTGTCCCTTTTGAAAAGGGTTGGGCTTGTTGGGTCCTTCAACTTTCTTTTTTGGGTGTTCATTTGCATAATGCCCCATCTTCTTGCACTTGAAACACTCAACCTGACTAATATCCTTCTTGACAGGCTGGCTTCCACTGCCACTTCCACTACCACTGTGGTGGATCTTATATCCACCCTTGTGGTTTTTGTACTTGTCATTGTCATGACTACGGTGATGCTTGTTGTCATGATGACGGTTGTGGTTGTGGTGCTTGTTGAATTTCCCATGCTTGTGGGATCCTGAGCTTCCACTATCATCATAATGGGAACGCTTGTGAGACGATCCCGAGCTGTGCTTGTTCGAGTGCTTTCTCTTCCTACTCTCAACTTGTTTCATTTTGTTCTCCAAAATGGCAGCCTTATCACAAAGAGACTGATAAGTGGGAACATAGGCCACCGATAGCTGCAAGTTCAGTTCATCATTCAGCCCTTCAAGGAACTTTTCCTTCCTCTTGGCATCGGTGTCAACTTCGTCCGGTGCATAACGCGCCAGATTGTTGAACTCCTCAATATATTCAGCCACGCTGCGGTGGCGCTGCTTCAGATTATGGAACTCTTTCTTCTTCAAACTCATCACTCCAGATGAGATGTGAGCGATCTAAACCATCTTCAAAGATAGCCCATGTCACATCTTCAATGGGAGTGGTGATCTGGAAGTTATCCCACCAAGTGGCTGGTCCTTCCAACAAATGTCTTTAATCTGACTTTTTCTGCATCAGTATAGCCCACAGTTACCAAGTCCTTGTTCACAGAGCGTAGCCAATCATTGGCCACCATAGGATCAGTTGTTCCTGAGAACTTTGCTGGCCTTAATCTCAAGAACCTGGTAAGCATGTCAAAACCCGGTGGGTTGTTGTTGTTGTTGTTCTGGTTCTGGATGAACATAGTCATCATCTGCATTAGCTGAGTCTGAGATGTCATCATTTGCTGCATCTCAGGGGTGATGTTGTTGTTGTTGTTGGGGTTGGGATTGGCACGACGGGGAGGCATCTGTGGTTTGTTCAATAGAGATAAGAATGAGATACCCATAGATGCTTTCATGCACAATACATCACATAAACAAACACCAAGCATGCATCACAATAATAAAGGTTCAACAACAAGATAACAAGTTTGCAAAGTAAACACACCAATAACAAGCCATCCACATGTTGGATGGTCATTGCGACTCAAATAAAGCATGGTAAATAAATGATAAATGAGTAGTCAACACTACTCCTCGACATCAACCTCCTCCTCAACAAAGGTAAGACCTGCATTCTCCATGCCGGTCTTGTATTCCTCGACATTGGTGGTCAAGGTCTCTACTTTGGCTTTGAGAGCCCTCTTCTAAGAACGAAGCCTCTCAATCACAGTCTTCTGATGCTCGAGCTCGAAGTCCTTGGCCTCTAGTTCTGTAGTCATGTCTCGAATCCTCTTATTCCTATCTTGGACTCGCTTCTCTTGACTCTTGAACTTTCTGTCCTGACTCTCGAACTTTGCTTCCATCTCCTTGACTATCTCATCTTGATCCGCGAAGAGCTTGTCCTTCTCATGAAGCTACACCTGGAGTTCGTCATTGCTGAGCATGACGTTGGTCCTATCAGTGTCCACGTGCCTAAGAAGAACCTCTAAGTCCTGGAGGTATAGGCAGATCGGCTCTTTATCTCCCTCAAGTGTCCTCGAAGTCGATGGCCTCCATCCTCATCACGCTCACCAAGGCATTGAAGTGAGTACCTCTAACCTGTCGAGAGTGTCTACCCAACAGACGTCCAATCAAGTCCTGCATGACTACCTCTAGGCCTCTCTCCTTGTCATCGTGCATGAGCTTGAAGATGATAGCCTCCGTGGTAGGCTCAGTTTGTCGTATGGGCTGATTGACCTTGAAACCCCAAAGGTTTTTCCTCTCAAACTTGGTGAGGGGAAGCACCATGATAGTAGGAAGAGGGAGATTGAGCAAAGTAGTGAGCTCAATAATACGAGGGCCAAAGCGAGTTCCCTGGAACTCCTCAACAGTGCTGATGGTAACATTAGGCATCTATTTATAAGATAGAAAAAGTTAGAAACAACACAATTTAAGATAAAACACAAGGCAAAGCATCACATGCATATCTTTGGAAATCAAAACACACAAGTCATGGCATACATGGATCCATTACAACAACCAAGGTTCAACTTATTTTAAGCAACATTTGGAAAATAAGGTGATAAGTGGTGGTCCAACTAACGGCAATGCCTTACAATCCTATCTCACTAGATATGTTGGCTAACACAATATTTCTAGAAGCAATCAGTCTATCTTGAGCACATGACTCCATTACTAAGTCTATAATGTCTCCTCTTAGGGTTTGGTTGGTAGCCTCCAACTCTTGGGTGTGTTTCTTCTCTTCCTTTAGGTCATTTTCGATGTTGAGCATTCTGCACTTGACTCTATCACCAAGTTCTTTGATGGTCTTCCAAGCTGCATCCCTTGCTGAATCAAAGAATGTAGTGTGCACCACTGAATTGGTGAACATGCAGAATCCTGATTCCTTGTGGTTGTCTTCCTTGTTTTTATACAAGTGAAGTTGCACCCACCAGTACTCAACTCCTTCATCCATCACAGGAAAACCTTTGTACACAGCTGCACCCTATATTTACATTGCAACCATGAGGTCCTTGAGTGCCTTGGGAAATTCTGTCTCACACTCCAAAGTCATTGTCATGAGTGGTCCCTTCCTTACGGCTTCGTTGATGGAGTTCATCTCCAAATAGAGATGAGAAAGAAGATTAGAAAAGTTTATGAGAAGAATAGACAAGTGTAGAAGTTGTTGAATTTTTTTTCCTTAGTGGTTTCCAATACTAGGGTCATAATCCTACAGGCAACACAGTGCTCTCAAAGCATCCACAGTTTCCCTCCTTTATAAAGGAAAAGGATCCCTGTGATTGCAATGCTAGTCCCTGGATCAATGCTAGCATCCACAGTTTAAGATGAAGTACGCAGAAACAAAGGTCATTATTACAGTCATTCCAGAGACAAACATAGTCTTTACAACTCCATGGCCACTAGCCTAGTACAAGAGTTTAAATAAGTAAATAGATAAAAGTCTTCATCTTCATGTGCCATAGGCAAACATGTTGAGTGTAGACTCATGACTCCTAATCCTCTTCAGAGTAACCTGCAACATCACAAGTTACAGCCACAGTGGGTCCATACATTGGAATAGTATTGGCAACTGATACCTTAGTATAATATTGGTGGACTACATACTATATGCAATTTGGCTAAGTGTAGCTTAGGCTTGCTTTGCTCAAAAATAGGTTTTGCCTATTAGTTGAAATCACTAAGTTTTTCTTTGTCAAAACTTTTCCCAAGGAACCACCAATAGACATTGAGGTCCTTCACCCTTGTTCAACCACAAGTTTTACTTAGAAATTGGGATGAGGAGATTCTTGATAGCTTCCATGTCTTGATACTCAAGTTGTCCAATACCATGGACATGGATAAGTACTTAGATTCTTCCATCTGCAGAGGTTGTGCACTTTCCCCACAAGCCTTGATTTTCACCAAGACAGGACCTTTCAGAAACCTTCCCTTAGACCAAATGGACGCGTTCCAACCTATCATCCCACTACCACCAACTGTCCAAATGTCTAAGTTCTTGCAACCTATGTGATCCAGGCAGAGCCCATATTGCCAAGTGGCTGCACTAGAAGCTTCTTAACATTTGGCCTCTCAAATCCATTTGTTCCTGGGTGGCTTTCCACAAGTGAGATACACAAGGTAAACCATAGAAATGGGCCTTGTGTAACCACTCAACATAAACCATTCCTTTCATTCCACCCAGGTGTTTCATTCACTTAGTTGTTTTATTAAGTAAAAACACAAGTCGAAAGACTTAGAAATATTTTTATCATAGCATGAATATTTCACCACCCTTGGTTGCTACTAGCTAGGCTAAGCATGGCATAGATAAGCATCTTAACTTAGAAATTTCTAGCAATTCTACAACTACTAGGATTTCCCAACATAGCATATAAGCAAAATATATCCATGCAAGACTAGCAAAATATTTCTAATGCATAGTAGAAAACATAGGGATAAAATCATGAAGCACCACTTGCCTTGGTAGTTTGGAGAGTAGCTACACTCCTCACAATCACAATCACTATTGGCACCAAAATCTACACATAAAATCATAGCCACAAATCACATACCAAATAAATACAAGCAAAAATATATGGATGCATGCAATATGATATGTGATGATTTTTCTAAACTCAATAAGACAAGTGCACAGTACTGGTTCATAAACAAGTTCAAAACTTGCCAAACAACATTTATTTAAACACTAAAACATTTCTCAAATAATTTATATACACAAAATAGGCCTACACATGTTTCTGTAAATAAAATCATTTTAACAGAAACAAAACATTAAACACATTGCATATTTGGAAAGGGCTTGCTCTCCTGATTCCATTGATATATTTTTTTTAAATTTGAACGTGGGAAACAAAAGTTATGGCTAAAACAAAATCAAACAACTAATAGATTCAAATTCTGTTTTTAAATATAATTCCTGGCCACGCGTCATGTTCTGATTTGTCACATCCCAAGATTTTCCAAATCTTGTAATGTGACAATAAAATAAACAAAATAAAATTTTGTTGAAAATCAGGGTGAAAAGAAACTTTTGTTTCTAAAAGGAGACTTAAAATCCCATCTTGAACAAACTTTGATAGAAGTTGAATTCAACAAATTCAAATCAAGGGAAATGCATTCCTTAATGAATGTATCTGGAAATTTGAACATTTGGAAAGAAATCCAAAACCCTAAACCCTAATAGAAGGAAATCATTTTCCAAAGTATCTCCAAATCTATGGATTTGATCCATACCAAGTTGATCAACAAATTTTCACAAAGGATCAAGAAAGACCTTAGAGATTGGTTTCACTTAGTTTGGAACCATGAGCAAAATCTTAGAAGTATAATAAGATAAGGAAATTTGAAATTTCCAAAGTCAATAAAGCCCTTACCAACAACCATACCAAATGGTGAACAAATAATCCTAAAGGGATTTATTTGGATAAACAATTATCAAAGGAAAATAAATTGTTTTGGAAACACTGTTTTAGATCTTTTAATAAAAGACTTGGTTTCAAATGAAAAGATAAGCCAAATTAATTTTGGCCAAACTTTTGTAATAAAATAATTTGTTTTGATAAAATGAGTAAAGGTTTATTTAAATAAAATAATAAGGATTTAAATATCCAATTTTATTTAAGTAAAAGGCTTTTCCCATTTTAAATGAACACCAAGTATTTTATTACTACTTTGAAATCTTTTATTAAAAGGTTTTGCTTTGATTAAAATGAGTAAAGAATTATTTAAATAAAATAATAAGGATTTAAATATCCAATTTTATTTAAGTAAAGGCTTTCCCATTTTAATTAAACACCAAAACTTATTTATTTATTTAAATAAGTTTCCAAGTATTCTTTTATTTTTCAAATTAAACCTTCTGGTTTGGTTTTGAAAGTAATTGGAATCCAAATGGAAATATTATTAAATAAATCAAACCCTAATAACTAAAGATCCATTTTATTTAATTATTAAATGGATCCTAAAAAAATAAATAAAAATAATTTTTCATTTTGAGATTGGATTATGTTGCCAAATAGAACCAAATTCAAATGAAAAGTTTGCTGTTTGAATTGATTGAGTGTTGTTTGAAATTGTGTGAATATTTGTTTGAAATTCAAAACAGAAAAAGTTTTGGAAAAGAATAAAAAACAAATGAGAAAAAATAGAGAAAATCGACCCAGTGAGGGCCCAACAACAGCCCACCTAGCCCAGCTCCTCCCCGGTTACTTTTCTCTCACCAAACAGCCTTGAGACACCGACTGGTGGACCTCCTCCTCTCTCCTTTTCCCACTGACTGGTAGGCCCACTCTCTACTGTTCTTCTCTCTCACCCGCGCCAGCCGTTTCTTTCCCCTCAACGGCGCTCTGCCGATTTACTCCGGCGTTGAATTCGCGTTATTACTGCGTTAATCCCTCGCCGCGATGACGTCTACTTAAACGCCTCTCCTCTCATCATTTCCCAGACCACTCCCTCTCTCGCCAACAGTGACTCCATTTCTCTCTGTACGCCGCAGCTCACCACCCTCTCGAGCAATTCCAGAAACCAGACCTCCCTCCTCACTCGCCGACCTAGCACCCTTACTCCACGCATCCAGACGCATCCTCCCGTGCCAACCATTCATCCGCGGGTGCCTAGAACCTCGACTCCGTCGCCGACGAAGCGCCACCGTCTCTTCAGCTCCGGCGAGCCCCAGGTAGATTCCGGCCGCCTCTTCTCCTCGTTCACGCACAAGACCTCCGTGACCTCCTGCGTCTAACCCAACCTTCGGTTGTTCTTCTCGTGATCTGTAGCGACGACTGGCAAGCTCTAGACGCCACCGTGCTTCCTCTCCGCGAAGCCAGGTAGAATCCGTCCGCCCCGCACCCTCTCGATCACGCACACACCTCTGTCGTGTCTTGGCGCATCTGACCGTGCTTTTCGTTTGCCTTGAGTTGATTCACAGCAACGCCAACGACGACCACCCGAGAACCCCGCCGCTCGCAGCAACTCCGGCGAGCAATCAAACTCACCCCCGTGCGCCCCTCGCCCGACCAACACCTCCCCGAGCATCGCAGTAACCTCCTGAGCCTGGTGAGCATCTCCTCTCTCTCCCTCGCTTTCTGCATCGCCGGCACCGTCAACGACCGATCACTCCGCCGCCCGTCGCCGCCGCCAGCGCCGCTGCTTAGTGGTCAAACGCCTAGCTACCGTTAGATGCAGATCCATCGGTTACGATAGATTCATTTAATCGCGAAGGGGTATGTCCTCTGTGCCGTGCGATCTAAATAAATCCAACGCTCCACGATGCCGATCCGGCCGAACCGGTACCGGCCAATCACAGCGCAACGCGTGGCACCAGTTGATCTGAATTAGGATTTTGAAAACAGAATTTCTTGCTAACTTCAAACCCTTGTATCTTTTGATCCACACGTCCAAATTTTACAAATTTGATGTCGTTGAAATCAGCAAGACAAGCCCTAGCCAACCCTGCCCTTAGTTTAGCAAATAGTATCTGTTAACTTGTTTAACTTTGCAGATTCTTTTGTATGCTTGCTAACATTAGAAAAATCATTTAAAAATGATATTTAGGTTAAAACCTTTGCCAATTAGTTTGTTGTGACCTTGCTGACCATAGGAACCAACCCATAGATTGGAAAGTGATTTTGGAAAAGAATAGAATGGATTAATTAGTTTAGTCCATTTCTAGCTAACTAAAACTATTTGTTTTGTTTATGAAAATGCTTTCATAAAGAAAACCTTGAGAAAATGTTTGGACCAAACCTACTGACCAAAAGCACCAAGTTTTGCAATAGCAACTCATTTGGTGAACCCTATAGACTAAAACCCCAGTAGACATATTTCTTCACCACATAAAATGACCAAATAGGTGCCTTGTTTTGAAATTGGTTTTTGAGGTGAAGCCTTTTGCTAACAACTTTGCCACTTTGGTAAATGACCAATTTGGATCTTACAAAGTTTAGGAATCTAATAGAAACCCTTTTGCAAATGACTTTGCCATTTTGGTAAATGACCAATTTGGAACTTACAAAGTTTAGAAGCCTAGTGAGGACCATCCCTACATTAGAACCAACCTTTGCATGCCTATGCATGACTTTGCCACTTTACAAAAATGACCATTAGGTGTACCCAAATGTCTATGACCCACTAGGAACCACTTTTGCAAACAAAGCAAAGCTTGGCATGCTTGCATGCATTTCTTTGACTTTGTTATTTTATGTGTGTTGATTGGTAGATTGAGTTGTGCCTTGCTTGATTGATTGTAGTGACTTGAAGAGTGTGAGTGTTGCAAGGACAAGGAGTGAACTTATACCCTCTACCAAAAAGGCAAGTGATATTTCATATCTTATGTCCCATTATTTTCACTATGCATTAGTGTTTTTGCTAAAGTAAAATCTTGCATGGTTTTTATTTTGCTAAGTATAGACCTTGCTATAGGAAATCTAGTAGATGAATCCTTAGTAGGATTTTCCTAAGTTAAGAATCCTATCACTACCAAGCTTAGCCTAGCTAATAGAAAACTTGGGTGGGATATATATTCACACTATGAAAAATATTCTAAGTCTGAGGACTTGTGTTTCGTTTAATAAAACAACTAAGATTAATGAAACACCTGGGTGGAAATGGAAGGAATGGTTTATGTTGAGTGGTTCACAAGGCCCATGTTTATGGTTTACCTTAGTGTATCTCACTTGTGGATGGCCACCCAGGAAACAAAGAGATTTGAGATGTCAAATGTTGAGAAACTTCAAGTGCAACCACTTGGCATTATGGGCTCTGCCATGATCTTAGGATGCTGGAACTTAGTCTTTTGGACAGTGGGTGGTAGTGATTGATAGGTTGGAACGCGTCCATCTGACTAAGGGAAGGCTACTGAAGGATCATTCTTGGGAAACCAAGACTTGTGGGGAAAGTGCACCACCTCTGCAGAGTGTAAAACCTAAGTACTTAGCCATGTCCCTGGTAAAGGACAATTTGAGCATCAAGACATGGAAGCAATCAAGAATCTCATCACTCCATTTTCTAAATTAAAACTTGTGGGTGAACAAGGGTTGTGTGAAATCTTAAATCTTTGATTGGTAGATGCCTTGAGAGGATCTTCAATCATTGGTTGAGAATTTGTTTTTGCCAAGTAAATCTTCAGTCTCTGATTGGTAGATGCCCTGAGTGGATCTTCAGTCTTTGATTGATAGATGCCTTGGAATTTGTTTTTGCCAAACAAAACTTATTTTCAAATGATAGGGAAAAATCTATTTTGAGCAATGCAAAGCCTCAACTCCACTTAGCCAAATGCATATAGATGATAGACTCCACTATACTACCAAAGTATCACTTGCCAATACAATTCAAATGTATTGACCCTTGTGGCTGTAACTTATTATGTTGCAGGTTTGATTGTTTTAGTGAAGATTGATTGATTAGGATTACAAAGTCTACAACCAATATGTTCGCATGGCACTTTGAAGATGAAGGACCCAATGCTTATAGTTATTCCGCTGCAATGTAATGTAATAGCCTAATGAGCTATGTTGATGTAATAAAATTATGTTATTCCTGGTTATAAAGTTGTATTATGACCTTTGTTTCTCGATATTACATCTGAACTGTGGATGCTAGCTATTGATCCAGGGACTAGCATTGTAAACACAGGGGACTCAATCTTATTTAAGGTTGGGGACGCTACAGAATGGTATCAGAGCACTGTGTTGCCTGTAGGATTTGTAACCCTAGGATTGGACAAAAACCCTTAGAAAAATAGGAGTTGTCTTATTCCAAAACATATTTACAAAACAAATCTTGTAAACTCTTTCCTCAACCATTTTGGTTTCAACTCTACTTCTCTTCTATTTCAAACTTGATGGAAAAGCCTACCCCATGACCAAAGACTTCACCATGTGCAAAGGACTTCATCAACTTCATCAACTCTAATGACTTCAACTTCTTCAACATCTTCAACATGTACACCAAGGACTTCAACTTGGATATCACTAAAGACTACAAGTCTTGAGTAACATTTCACTTGAAGGCTAAGGAAACACAACTTAGAAGGAGCCATCAACATCTTTGAAGTATTTGTGACCAAGAGACAAGAATTCTCCAAGGAAACAAAGATCTCAATCAAGAAGAATCAACCAAGAAGGATGGAAAGCTCACAAGTAAACCATATAGATGGACCACCATATTTTAGTTAAGTCAAACCCACCAACTTATGTGGTGTAATAAAAATATTTTGTTGCCTAAGAATGTGCTTGGAACTGTTGTTTGAGTGGAGTGTTTGATTGTGATTGCTTGCACATTGCTTGTGTGAATTGTGATGTGTGTGATTAGGATTGATTCCTTTAGAAATCTTTTGCCTATTCTAATCCCAATCCAACCCCAAACAGATGACTACTCCAAGAGACTCCAACATCAAGGATGGTGACAACAACAACAACCAAGAGGTCAACATGAGAGAACTCATAGCAACTCAACACCAATTGAGCCAACTAACAGCTCAGTTCATAGCCAACAATAGTGATAAAGACCCTACCTTGCAAAAGTTTTTGGAAGAACAATCCCAACTGATGCTTAAGGTGACTAATCAAATGATCAGCATGGAAGAAAACTATCCCAAAAGAGTGTATGACAACAAGGATGACAAGAACATTATGCTAGATGGAGCACCAACTTGCAATATTTGTGGAGACAAGGATCATACATCCAAAGAGCATGAAGATCAATGCCCCAATTGTGAAGAGGAACATCCAGTTGGCCAATGCCCAACATCTCAAGTTACTTGTCACCTTTGTGAAGGAAACGACCATGTACCTATCCAATGCCCCGTCTATGCCATTGTTGAACAAAGGAAACAAGAAGGATCCAAGTATGCCAAGAATGATGATGACAAAGGAAAAGGACCACTTATACCCCCAAACAAGACAACCCGATTCAAAGGATCAAAGAAGCCCAAGAAACCAAAGCAAGACATGAGCCTTGTGCAATGTCGTAAATGTAAGGAAATGGGACACAACCCCAGTGGATGCCCAGAGTCCATAAAGAATAAAAGGATGGACCAAGTAGTGTGCAACAACTGCAAAGAGCTAGGCCATTATGTAGCAGTTTGTCCACAAGAGCAACGTAAAGAACTCCAAGATATCCACTGTTTCAATTGCAAGGAACCAGGACACTATGTAAGCAATTGTCCAGAAAAGATGAAGAACAAGATGAACAAGCCAAATGAGAAACCCAACCTTAGCCCATGAGTCAAGCATGGAGACAAAGGACACTATGCAGAAGTTTTCCAAGAAGAAGCTTTCCAAGATTCCAAGCAAGCCAAGATGTAGTTTAGTTGGAAAAATTTTAAGGGTGGTAGTACCCTAGTTGTTTTGAACCTGCTTGTAACCCTAGCCTCCCCAAATCTCGGGACGAGATTTCTTTTAAGGGTGGTAGCCTGTCACATCCCAAGATTTTCCAAATCTTGTAATGTGAAAATAAAATAAACAAAATAAAATTTTGTTGAAAATCAGGGTGAAAAGAAACTTTTGTTTCTAAAAGGAGACTTAAAATCCCATCTTGAACAAACTTTGATAGAAGTTGAATTCAACAAATTCAAATCAAGGGAAATGCATTCCTCAATGAATGTATCTGGAAATTTGAACATTTGGAAAGAAATCCAAAACCCTAAACCCTAATAGAAGGAAATCATTTTCCAAAGTATCTCCAAATCTATGGATTTGATCCATACCAAGTTGATCAACAAATTTTCACAAAGGATCAAGAAAGACCTTAGAGATTGGTTTCACTTAGTTTGGAACCATGAGCAAAATCTTAGAAGTATAATAAGATAAGGAAATTTGAAATTTCCAAAGTCAATAAAGCCCTTACCAACAACCATACCAAATGGTGAACAAATAATCCTAAAGGGATTTATTTGGATAAACAATTATCAAAGGAAAATAAATTGTTTTGGAAACACTGTTTTAGATCTTTTAATAAAAGACTTGGTTTCAAATGAAAAGATAAGCCAAATTAATTTTAAAACTTTTGTAATAAAATAATTTGTTTTGATAAAATGAGTAAAGGTTTATTTAAATAAAATAATAAGGATTTAAATATCCAATTTTATTTAAGTAAAAGGCTTTTCCCATTTTAAATGAACACCAAGTATTTTATTACTACTTTGAAATCTTTTATTAAAAGGTTTTGCTTTGATTAAAATGAGTAAAGAATTATTTAAATAAAATAATAAGGATTTAAATATCCAATTTTATTTAAGTAAAGGCTTTCCCATTTTAATTAAACACCAAAACTTATTTATTTATTTAAATAAGTTTCCAAGTATTCTTTTATTTTTCAAATTAAACCTTCTGGTTTGGTTTTGAAAGTAATTGGAATCCAAATGGAAATATTATTAAATAAATCAAACCCTAATAACTATAGATCCATTTTATTTAATTATTAAATGGATCCTAAAAAAATAAATAAAAATAATTTTTCATTTTGAGATTGGATTATGTTGCCAAACAGAACCAAATTCAAATGAAAAGTTTGCTGTTTGAATTGATTGAGTGTTGTTTGAAATTGTGTGAATATTTGTTTGAAATTCAAAACAGAAAAAGTTTTGGAAAAGAATAAAACAAACAGACAGAAAAAAATAGAGAAAACTGACCCAGCCCAGTAGGCCCAACAACAGCCCACCTAGCCCAGCCTCCTCCCAAGTTGCTTTTCTCACCTTGAAATGCCCATCGAGACACGACCGGTGGACCTCCTCCTCTCTCCTTTTCCCCGATGGTAGGCCCACTGTTCTTCTCTCTCACCCAAGCCGCTTTTTCCCTCAACGCATTCTCCGATGGCGTTGAATTCGCGTTATTATCGCGTTAATCCTCGCCGATGACGCCTACTTAAACGCCTCCTCTCCTCTCATTTCCCCACCACTCCTCTCTCGCCAACAGTGACTCCATTTCTCTCGTACACGCAGCTTGACCACCGTCTCCGAGCAATTCCGGCGAAACCAGACCTCCCCGTACCTCGCCGACCTAGCACCCTTACTCCACGCATCCAGACGCATCCTCCTGTGCCAACCATTCATCCGCGGGTGCCATAGAACCTCGACTCGCCGTGAAAGAAGCGCCACTGTTCTGCCTTCAGCTCCGCGAGCCCCACAGGTAGATTCCGGCCGCCTCTTCTCCTCGTTCATGCACACACCTCCTGACCTCTCTGCGTTTAACCCAACCTTCGGTTGTTCTTCTCGTGATCTGAAGCGATGACTCGACAAGGTCTAGACGCCACCGGTTCGCCTCTCCGCGAAGCCCAGGTAGAATCCGTCCGCCCGCACCCTCTCGATCACGCACACCTCTGCTGTGTCTTGGCGCATCTGACCGTGCTTTTCGTTTGCCTTGAGTTGATTCACAAGAACGCCAACGACGACCACCCGAGAACCCGCCGCCGCAGAACTCCGAAAGCAATCAAACTCACCTCGCGCCCTCGCCCGACCAACACCTCCCCGAGCATCGCAGAACCTCCGAGCCTGGTGAGCATCTCTCTCTCTCTCGCTTACGCTGCCGCTGCACCGTCAACGACCGATCACTCCGCCGCCGTCGCTTGCCGCCAGCCCAAGCTTAGTGGTCAAACGCCTAGCTACCGTTAGATGCATCCATCGTTACGATAGATTCATTTAATCGCGAAGGGTATGTCCTCCGTGCGTGCGATCTAAATAAATCCAACGCCCACGATGCCGATCCGCCGAACCGGTACTGCCAATCACAAGAACGCTGCGGCACCAGTTGATCTGAATTAGGATTTTGAAAACAGAATTTCTTGCTAACTTCAAACCCTTGTATCTTTTGATCCACACGTCCAAATTTTACAAATTTGATGTCGTTGAAATCAGCAAGACAAGCCCTAGCCAACCCTGCCCTTAGTTTAGCAAATAGTATATGTTAACTTGTTTAACTTTGCAGATTCTTTTGTATGCTTGCTAACATTAGAAAAATCATTTAAAAATGATATTTAGGTTAAAACCTTTGCCAATTAGTTTGTTGTGACCTTGCTGACCATAGGAACCAACCCATAGATTGGAAAGTGATTTTGGAAAAGAATAGAATGGATTAATTAGTTTAGTCCATTTCTAGCTAACTAAAACTATTTGTTTTGTTTATGAAAATGCTTTCATAAAGAAAACCTTGAGAAAATGTTTGGACCAAACCTACTGACCAAAAGCACCAAGTTTTGCAATAGCAACTCATTTGGTGAACCCTATAGACTAAAACCCCAGTAGACATATTTCTTCACCACATAAAATGACCAAATAGGTGCCTTGTTTTGAAATTGGTTTTTGAGGTGAAACCTTTTGCTAACAACTTTGCCACTTTGGTAAATGACCAATTTGGATCTTACAAAGTTTAGGAATCTAATAGAAACCCTTTTGCAAATGACTTTGCCATTTTGGTAAATGACCAATTTGGAACTTACAAAGTTTAGAAGCCTAGTGAGGACCATCCCTACATTAGAACCAACCTTTGCATGCCTATGCATGACTTTGCCACTTTACAAAAATGACCATTAGGTGTACCCAAATGTCTATGACCCACTAGGAACCACTTTTGCAAACAAAGCAAAGCTTGGCATGCTTGCATGCATTTCTTTGACTTTGTTATTTTATGTGTGTTGATTGGTAGATTGAGTTGTGCCTTGCTTGATTGATTGTAGTGACTTGAAGAGTGTGAGTGTTGCAAGGACAAGGAGTGAACTTATACCCTCTACCAAAAAGGCAAGTGATATTTCATATCTTATGTCCCATTATTTTCACTATGCATTAGTGTTTTGCTAAAGTAAAATCTTGCATGGTTTTTATTTTGCTAAGTATAGACCTTGCTATAGGAAATCTAGTAGATGAATCCTTAGTAGGATTTTCCTAAGTTAAGAATCCTATCACTACCAAGCTTAGCCTAGCTAATAGAAAACTTGGGTGGGATATATATTCACACTATGAAAAATATTCTAAGTCTGAGGACTTGTGTTTCGTTTAATAAAACAACTAAGATTAATGAAACACCTGGGTGGAAATGGAAGGAATGGTTTATGTTGAGTGGTTCACAAGGCCCATGTTTATGGTTTACCTTAGTGTATCTCACTTGTGGATGGCCACCCAGGAAACAAAGAGATTTGAGATGTCAAATGTTGAGAAACTTCAAGTGCAACCACTTGGCATTATGGGCTCTGCCATGATCTTAGGATGCTGGAACTTAGTCTTTTGGACAGTGGGTGGTAGTGATTGATAGGTTGGAACGCGTCCATCTGACTAAGGGAAGGCTATCAAGGATCATTCTTGGGAAACCAAGACTTGTGGGAAAGTGCACCACCTCTGCAGAGTGTAAAACCTAAGTACTTAGCCATGTCCCTGGTAAAGGACAATTTGAGCATCAAGACATGGAAGCAATCAAGAATCTCATCACTCCATTTTCTAAATTAAAACTTGTGGGTGAACAAGGGTTGTGTGAAATCTTAAATCTTTGATTGGTAGATGCCTTGAGAGGATCTTCAATCATTGGTTGAGAATTTGTTTTTGCCAAGTAAATCTTCTTTGATTGGTAGATGCCCTGAGTGGATCTTCAGTCTTTGATTGATAGATGCCTTGGAATTTGTTTTTGCCAAACAAAACTTATTTTCAAATGATAGGGAAAAATCTATTTTGAGCAATGCAAAGCCTCAACTCCACTTAGCCAAATGCATATAGATGATAGACTCCACTATACTACCAAAGTATCACTTGCCAATACAATTCAAATGTATTGACCCTTGTGGCTGTAACTTATTATGTTGCAGGTTTGATTGTTTTAGTGAAGATTGATTGATTAGGATTACAAAGTCTACAACCAATATGTTCGCTGTGGCACTTTGAAGATGAAGGACCCAATGCTTATAGTTATTCCGCTGCAATGTAATGTAATAGCCTAATGAGCTATGTTGATGTAATAAAATTATGTTATTCCTGGTTATAAAGTTGTATTATGACCTTTGTTTCTCGATATTACATCTGAACTGTGGATGCTAGCTATTGATCCAGGGACTAGCATTGTAAACACAGGGGACTCAATCTTATTTAAGGTTGGGGACGCTACATGATTGGTGCGTACCGGTTCGCTCAGGATCACGCACACATGCCGTTAGATCTAACTTAATCTGCACGGCCCAGATCTACTCGTACCGTTTCGTTAAGTGATCTATTCCTATGCGCTGGATCTAGATCCAACGGTCATCGATCAAGCGACCACACTCTGGCGGCGCTTACGGGCGGGCGGAAGCGACGACTGTACTGACAGTGTGTGTGGCTAGGCGGCTACGGGGTCGTCGGTCGCCTGAGGTGCTGACGGTGTACTGAAGCTCAACGTGGCGACGGCTTGACGAGGGGCGCATGGACACGGCTGCACGGGCTCGTCGGAGTTGCTGACAGCGTCGGGCTCGGGTGGACGACGACATTGGCGACGCTCCTAGTCACCCTAGCACGAATCAAAGGCATCAGGGGGTGTGCAAGGTTACGGCGAACACGCTCGTGTGAATCAGCAGCGAAGAGGAACACGGGGCTCACCGAATTTAGTCGCCGGAGTTGAAGACGTCGTCGGGATCTTGCAGTGCTCGATGAAGACGACGACCTGGGGCAGTATAGGATGAACCAATGATGTTAGAAGAAGTGCAAGGACGTTGCAAAGCAGCTTGCGTGAAGCAGAGAGGGAGGGGCGCACAGAGCTCACCTGGATTGGTCGTCGGAGTGGGCTCTGTCTGCGGCGGTGCAAGGGCGATTGCGGGCAGCCTGGGGGCGCTCTGTGCTCGAAGTCTGGGGGAAAATGGAGAGGGGGTAGAGGGGGTTTAAGTAGGCGAGATGGGGGCGTGAATCACTCCTGCAATCAACGGGAATTGACGACGCGATATTAAACAGGAAACGCTCGCTTGATTTGGGGAAGAACACGTCGCCGGGGTGGAGACGATGACGCTCTGTGGGCCGCGGTTGTCAGCGAGAGAAAGAGAGGGAAGGTGGGGCCCTTGCGTCAGCGACTCTGTGGGTTGGTCTGCGAGTGAAGAAAATGCTTCGCGAGGGGGGGGGTTGCTGGGCTAGTTGGGCTGGTTGGGCCTGTTAGCTGTTTGGCTTATTTTTTTCTTCTTATTCCTTTTTCTTTTTCTGTTTGAATTTCTAAAACTGATTTCAAACTCCAATTTCAAATCTGTTTGATTTCAAAAATTCTCTAGATTTTTGTGCAGTGAATCTTGCACTCAAATAAGTGTCAAACCTATATGTTTACAAAAACCAACTTGGGTTATTTGAAAATTAGAATTAAAACCAAGCCATTATGTGATATAATAATAGGTATAAACTTGGTTTTATCTCAAACTTTGTTTGGAAACTTTATTCAAACTTTTGTAACTACTTATAATTGTCAAAACCCTACTGAATGATTATTTGCATCTCACTCAATAGCAAGTAGCCCAAAGGCTAGAGTGTTCATTCATAAAATAATGAGCCATATATGTTCCTGTTTTTTAAATGATTTTGTAATGTAACCCTAAATGATCATGAATGCATGGATGATATGCATGAGTTTGAAACATGTTTTTAGGGATGTTACATATATCCTCTATATACCTAAGCTGAACAATTATAGTCTTTTCTTTTCTGCCATATATTTATGAGATTCTCTTTCAGTATTTCCTTTTCTGTTTGAAATAATCTATCATCAATAGTGGAGCCATACACATGACACATAGTCCAAAGTGTGTATAGTTAAATACCAATGTCTTTGGACTTGCACTTTGAAGTAGATCACCATCATCAAATGTTTGGTGTTCTTTCAAATTCCTTTCTTTAGTAATCTCTTGGTGTAGTAAACATTTTACCTACATCAGATATTCACCCTTATCATGGAATTATTCATGATCAAGCTACTTTAGTTTATAACAGTGAATCGCGAGTATAATGTTGCTCTCCAAAACCTTTTGGAGGATTAGGACAACTAGTGTCTCCAACCTTTTGTAAATTCTCATCAAATATGAGAACATAAACTTTGCCATATTATACTCTATCATGTTATAACCAAAACATCATTTCAGATATCGCAATATCTTCCATACATGATGGTTTCTGAAACAACTCTTTCAACTCCTAGATTACCTTGATATTGAAACTATCTTTCGAATATCAAGAATCATGGAGATAAACATGATACTTATATACTAACACTGGAATTGTTACTCTTGATTTAATACCAACTATTAAACTTCACGGAGTAATCGAAACTTACTGAAAGTTTGCAATGGGACTTTTAAACTTTAGATTAACACTTCAAAACAATACGATACCAGTTCGTAAAGTAACTAACCAGAATTCTATAGTTCTATCATCTCAATTATAACTAATCGCAAGGTGGTAAATGGATGCCAATGACTACAACAACTATGAAAATTCACTTCGATTTATGATAAATAGTGTTCAACCTTTAATCATATTGCTGTTGAACTCCCACTCAAAACAATATCCCTCACATTGTTTTAGTGATCACACGAACCAAATCCACCATGTCAAAACCGATCATCACTAGAGTTGATGTAGCTTCAATGGCAAACAATCAACATGTTCATCATATCTACTATATGACTCATGCTTTACCTTTCGGTGATCCGTGTTCCGAGACCATGTCTGTACATGCTAGTCTCGTCAAGATCAAACCTTATCTTCCGCATGAGCAAATCTGCCTTGCTCACGTTGTATACACTCATAGAATCTAACACACCCGATCATCACGTGATGCTTCGAAACAACGAGCTTTAGCAACGGTGCTTACTAAGGATGAACACTTTAAAACTTGAAATTGTGTGCTTGAGGGATCATCTTATAATGCTACCGTCGTGAACTAAGCAATACAAGATGCATAAAAGGATTAACATCACATGCAATTCATAATATGTGATATGATATGGCCTTTCTTCTTGTGCTTCCGATCTCCATCTTCAAGCATGAACATGATCTCCATCATCACCGGTGTGGCGTCAAGGTCAATGGCGCTGCTGCATGGTTGTCTTCCACCAGCATCAACTATTACAACTATCTTGATTAATAGTCACTCAAGACTTAATGGATTTAAAAGACAACCATATGGCTCCTGCGAGTTGCCGACTTACAATAAGGAACATTGCATACATCATATATAATCACAATCATGGCCATATCACATCATAGCACACCCCTGCAAAACAAAGTTAGACGCCTCTAATTTTCTTTGCATGTTTTACGTGGTTTGGGGCTTTCAATAAGTGTCGTTCTAACTTACGAACAAGAACCACAACATTGATACTAGTATTGTCAATCACCCGTTGTAAATTGAATCTTAACTATGTTGGGAGAAACAGGCACCTGCAAAGCCACTTATGCAATACAAGTTGCATGTCTAGCGTGGAGCAAGTCTCATGAACGATGTCATGTAAGGTTAGCCCGAGCCGCTTCATCCCACCATCCCGCAATATGCAAAGTACACAAGAAGCAATTGACAACAAAAGCATCAACACCCACAATGACCATTGTGTTCTACTCGTGCAACAGATCTACATATAGACACGGCTCTGATACCAGTGTAGGGATTCGTAGCATGGAAAACAAAAAAATTCTATCGCATGAACACACACAAGACAAGATCTATCTACTAGATTGCAGCAACGAGTCGATAGAGTACTAACCCTCGAAGATCCAAAGCGGTTAACGAGAGCATATTCTCGTGGATGATGTAGTCGTACACTTCCGATCTCAAGATCACGTAGACGATCCTTCCGGCGCTGCGTTCCGGCAGCGCTTCCGCAGTCGGTCACACGTTCGGTACTCGATGAAGACCTTCATCTCCCTTGTTCCAGCAGGCAGCGGAGGTTGTAGCACTCTCCTCGTGATTCCGGCAGCACGACGGCGTGGTGTCAGAAGTAGAGGGGAGATCCCGCCGGGCTTCGCCTAAGCCGGAGCGAGTATGGTGGAGTATAAGAGAGGGCCTTGGTGATCTAGGGTTTAGAGGCACCAAGGGGGTGGTGTAGCCGGCAGCTAGGGCTTGGGGAAGCCCTAACTCGGCGACTTGGAGGAGCCCTAGGCGGCGACGGCTGCACTTGGGTGGAGGCGCCAGGAGCTAGGGTTTTGGGTGGAGGGGTAGGGGGCGCCCTACCCCTCCTTATATAGGTGGGAGGGAGGCGGTTGGGAGAAGGGAGTCCTCCTCCAACTCCTCCTCCTTGGCTGGCGGGTGGAGGGAGTAGGACTTCCTCCCTAAGTAGGTTTCCTACTCTCCCTCCACCAAGCAAACTTCAGATTTGACTTTTCAAATTGGCGTTTGACTTTCAAACTTGGATTTGATTTCTCTCATCATATTGCCCAGCCAAGTGACCTAGTACATGATGCAACCATTCCACATTGTCATGACACATCCATGTACCCTTCCCCCTCCGGAGTGCCAGACCTTCGAGACCCTTCTAGAACATTCTTGGTGAAAACACCGAAATCATTTCCGAACTCCGAAACACGACTTTCCTTATATGAATCTTATTATCCGGACCATTCCGGATCTCCTCGTGATATCCCGTATCCCATCCAAGACTTCGAACAACATTCGGTCTCTTACTCATCATTCCATAACTACACAACAACATCGAATCCTTAAGTGTGTCTCCCTACGGTTCGTGAATTATGCGGACATGACTGAGACACTTCTCCGATCAATAACCAATAGAGGAATCTGGAAATTCATATGGCTCCCACATATTTCTACGATTACTTTGTGATCGAATGAACCACTTACATACGATACCAATTTCCCTTTGTCTCACGATAGTTTACTTATCCGAGGTTTTGATCGTCGGTATCTCTGCATACCTAGTTCAACCTCGTTACCGATAAGTACTCTTTTCTCGTTCTCATGATATGTGATCCCTTGTGAGCCAGTCACATGCTTGCAAGCTAATTGGATGACATTCCACCGAGAGGGCCCAGAGTATATCTATCCGTCATATGGATGGACAAATCCCACTCTTGATCCATGTGCCTCAACCCATACATTCTGAACACTCAATGCCACCTTTATAGCCACCTAGTTACGGTGTGGTGTTTGATGTCATCAAAGCATCCTTCCGGTGATGGTGATTAACATGATCTCATGGTCGAAGGAATTAGGTTACTATGTATCAGAAAGCATATAGCAAATGAACTATATTAAATGACTTGATCTTTATGCTACGCTTAACTATAGGAGTATGTCCATCACATCATTCTCCTAATGATATGACCCTGTTGTTAATAACATCTTCTATGTTCATGATCAGGAAACCATGATCATATATTAACCAACAAGCTAGTTTAACAAGAGGCTTTACTAGGGACTCTTTTATGTTTACAAATCACACAAGTATTAATGTTTCCGATTAATACAATTATAGCATGGTATGTAAACATTTATCATAAGCATGAAGATATGATAACAACCACTTTATTATTGCCTCTTGGGCATATCTCCAACAACTATTTCCGGAATCCATACCCTAGAACAACGTTATTCCCTAGAATTTATGTTTAGAACGTGCATCACATTACTTATGCATAAAAGCATATTGCTTCTTTAAACATTAGTCCTTACCAGACCAATGATGCTGATTTTAGATTTTGGATCTTATACACCGACTCGAAGACCGTGAGTGCATAATCTTGCAATCACAAAAGGCAAGTTCACACTTGCTCATGTCCTTTGTTTATTTTCTGTAAAGTATTTTACAAATCCAGTGTTGTCCTCACCTGCATTTGAAAAAGGTCTAAAAACACTAATTTTGATAATAATGTGAACTATTGATTACTGATCCAGGGTGATCAGCTAATCTACTAAATCTAATAGTTGGAATACCACTGTTCAGAACTATATCACCTATGACTTAACAACCAATGTCACCAGTGATTCTTGCGCCGTATATTACGCGTTGACCATGAAATTTGGAATGGGACGGAGAATTCAGCTGTATCTTCTTCCTCTCGCATGAAGCCGGATGTGCAGGTCGTGGCTGTTATCACTCGTAGCATGCATATTAATTGGTAATTCGTAGAGGATATGCAGCATATGGGTGGGAACCCTCAACGTCCCACGATAGTTCTGACATCTAAAGGTTTGTACAAACTATTGCCGTAATTCATTATGTGGGCATGGTGTACACCAAGGAGGCATGCGAGGTCGCGAAGGGGGCAGTGATTGGCTTGGATCATCTTCTGGGCCCCACATCATGGAATTGTGGACGGGAATAAGCTGCCCGGTTGTGCAACAAAGAGTTGATCTCTCATGGGTATAGTGACGCACCTCTCCAGAGTGTAAGAACTGTAACTTGTTACTCCCTGTTCCAGGAAGGAGCTGCGAACGCGGCGGGAAAGGAACTCCATGAAAGTTCTGGTAAACCTGTGAAGGCTGACGGACGTAGCTTTTCAGAATAAAAGCAACCTTTGAAGAAATGTTTATGAAAACTTGCATTGCCTATGACCTACGGTCTGTGGCTGTAGCTATAGTGCATCAAACACTCCTTTTCTAGTGAATTTGCTGAGTACGCTCGTACTCAAAGTATCTTCTTAACCCTTGCTAGATTCTGAAGCCGGAATAGACAATACCTACATCAAGTTATGCTCCAGGACTCGCCATCCAAAGCCATAGCTATTCAATGAAGTCAAAGGAAGACAACATATACATCAACTCAAGTGAAGACGAAGTTACTGATTTGATAGGAATATAATTTCTAGCCAAAGAACCTAATTTTGTAGTGTATTGCAATAGCAGCAATGCCAATTCCTTAGTTAAATACTAGTTTTAATAGTATAATAGTTTTGCGTTATTTATCTTTGATTCTTCTTCGTAAGAAGTTTTTCTCTCTCTTTAACCTAGAGTGTTCTCTAGATCTTGTGTAAAGAGTGAGTTGTAACCTTTAGCCATGTACTGGACCCACTATGTTTCTGTTGTGCCATTCCGAGGGGTGTAATACTAGTGAACGGTGTTTCATTGGTATTATGTCAATGACTATAGTGTACTACATCATGCAGTGGTATGCTGGGTCACCACTTCGGGGGCGATGGATATGTCTTCGGAGGCACTTCCCCGTCCCGGCAGGGTGTCGGAATAGAGACTTTCTGTCCCCCGAATCTCCCCTTAGATGGCGGCAGCGCAATGGAGGTTTTCGTGGATTTCTTCTGGATTTCCTAGGGTTTTTGGGTCGGAGGCTTCTTATAGGCGCAAGAATCAAGGTCGGTGGGGGTCCAGGGGGCCCACACCCCCTCCAGGCGCCTCTAGGGCTTTCCCTCGCCTAGGGGGGTTTGGCCACCCTGTGGACCCCCTCCGGCTCTTCTTCGTGGTTCCGTGTTGCTCCGGGAAAAATAATAACTTTGGCTTTTGTCCCGTTGAATTCCGAGAATATTGATTTTCTGCCTTTTTGGAACCAAAAACAGAAGAAAACAGGCAATTGGCACTATGGCAACTTGTTAATAGGTTGGTTCCAAAAAAGATATAAAAACACCTCAAAGTATAGACAAAGCAAAGCAAAGTAGATACAAAACAAGCATGGACCATAAAAAGTTATAGACACGTTTTCGATGTATCAAGCATCCCCAAGCTTAACTCCTGCTCGTCCTCGAGTAGGTAAGTGATAAAAAGAATAATTTTTGAGGTGACATGCACCATAAAAACCAATATCAAACCATTTGCAAGTATTGAAAGCTGGGATCAAAGAACTCTAAACATGTGCATGAAATATGGAGTTCTAACAATAGGACATAGTAACTATGCATGAAACATGGAAGGCTACAAATAAAGATCATTAATAACATACATTGAAAAACGTTTGTTTGTTTCACATACAAAAAACATAGCATAGTGGCATTCAGCTTGTCCCTCATAGAGTAGCAAATAGATGCATATGACACCTTCAAAGTTCACAAGGGTGACTAGAAGCAAATAGCACAAGAACAAGTAATATCACAATATGCATCAATTAATAAGCTTTGGAACACTGCACACGGAATAACAACTATGCTCTCTTAATGGTGCCTAAAGGTAGAAGGTGGAGACTCAAATAATGGTGGAAGAAAAGCCTTTCATAAAGGAAGCAGGGATTTCAAGTTTCAATAAGAGCTTCCAAAACTTATGGTACTTGTTAGCTTTTAGCCCTCATTGCCCCTATCATAAGCATCCTGAAGTGGTTAAGGTTAAAGTGAACAAATATGGAGTATATGCTTGACGAATTATAAGTTGGCAATCTCAAGTCCCTTGAATACAAGGGCCACACCTCATGCTACTCAACTTTAGTCACCTGTAAGTTCTTTTCATTGTAAGTATTTGCATATCATAGAGAACCGCCAACGGGGTACCCCTTGCACATGGTACAAGAGCTTTCCCATAACCAAAATGACAAGGCAAGTAGACAATGAGCATCTCAGCAATCTTTTTATTTATCATGGGAATATGGTGCCTTTTTCTCTCTTTCCTCTTTTATCAATGTGTCTCTCTTTTTTTAATAAGAAGAATGCTTCATAGATGTCACTATGGTGATGCTGCAAGTTTCCACCATGATTAGGCATGGCTTAGGCTAGCGGCCCAGGCGTTTCTCTTACACAGAATGCAAACTCTATGGACTTACAAGTTCCCTCTTTATTGAAGGGTTTCGCAGCATAGTAAATCAAAATTTTCTACGGAAGCGAACAGAGGGAAAGCCAAGATCTAATCTAGGAGATGCAAACAACGAGAGAGATTGGATTAGATCTTCATACCCTTGAAGATTCACGAACGCTCGGCGTTCGTCGGAACGTGGGTGATGTAGTCGTACTCGCTTCTCCTCCTCGCGATCCGATCCGATCTAGCACCACAAGTGGCGGTGCCTCCGTGAGATGCACATGTGCAGCACCTCGACGTCTCCTCCTTCCTCGGACCAGCGAGTATGGTGGAGAGATGGATTGGATCTACAACACGACAGCGTGGTGTATATGGTGGAGAATTTCTGCTGCAGGGCTTCGCCTACAAACAGTCGGGAGGGAGAGAGGAAGGGCAGCAGGGCAACTAGGGTTGGAGGAAGGTGTGTGTTGAGGAGGGGGGCGCACCAGCCCTCTATTTATAGAGGGGGGCGGCCAGCCCTAGCCTCTCCTCCAAGCCTATCTCTAGTTTAAACAATTTAAACTCTCCCTTATCTAGAAATCCTATCTTATCTTATCTCTAGTTTAAACGATTTAAACTTATCTAGGATCGGCTGGGCCCTATGGGGCCTTGTGCCCCTGGCCCAATGCGGCCAGGACACTCCCTCATAGGCCCATGCCCCCTCCCGGAAGGTGGGACCACGTTGGCCCCTTTCGAAGGTTCTAGAAGCTTCCATAGACAATACCGATTAACCCGAACAATTCTGAACTCCAAAACTGCACCGCCTTATATGAATCTTATTCTCTGACCACTCCGAACCTCTCGTGATATCCCGGATCCCATCCGAGACTCAACAAAACTCATAAACCAATTATCCAATCTATCCTAGTGTCGAGACACGTTATGTGTGACCTGCGGGTTCGAGAATATGTACATGATCTTCTATCAATAATCAACAGCGGGGTCTGGGCACCCATATTGACTCCCACACATTCATCGATGATCATATCGGATGAACCACGATGCCAAGATTCAATCAATCCCATATATATTCCCTTCGTCCCGCGATATTTCACTTGCCCGAGATTCGATCGTCGGTATCGTCATACCTAGTTCAATCTCGTTCACAGCAAGTACTTTACTCGTTCCGTAATCCAATATCACTTTGTGATTAACTCCTTAACCACATGCTTGCAAGCGGTGTTGATATCGACACGAGTGGGCCCGAAGTATATCTCTCCGACTTGGGAGGGACAAATCCCATCTCGATACATACAACCCAACAGATACTTTCCGATCACCTGAGAGACACCTTTATGATCACCCTCTCATAGGATAACGTTTGATGACCTCAAAGCTTTCTTCCGATACCAGGGAGTTGTATTATCTCATGGTCTAAGGAATACAATATTTGACATAGGAAAAACTTCGCAAAGATGAACACGAGGACACGATCTAATTGCTTCGCTTAGTTTGGGTCTGTCCACCATATCATTCTCCAATGATATAATCTCATTATCAATTGACAACTCATGTCTATGGTTAGGAAACCTTAACCATCATTGATCAATGAGCTAGTCCATAGAGGCGTACTAGGGACACGGTGTTGTTCACAAACCACACAAGTATTAATGTTTCCGCTTAATACAATTCAAGCATGGAATATAAACTTTATCATGAACAAGAATTGTAATAATAACATCTTTATTATTGCCTCTAGGGCATAATTCCAACATTTATTTCACATCGGTGACATCCATAGACAAAAGAGCATGATATCAGCTGAGTATAAAGTACAAGTGCAATGTTGAAAACGTTCCCCGTGACAGCACGGTTCTGCTAATTCCAACGTATAAGTGCAAGCATATACAACATAGATGACACAATGGTTCAAGTTTGTTAGGGGCAAAGAATATAAAGTGTGTCATCAAGTTCGTGAGAGATTTAGGCACTAAGTTTTCACATAGCAAAATAGTTTTTAATTGGAAGATAGCTGAAAATAAGAATATACTTGGAATGGTGTAACACACCATGCATAGGAATTTATAATGGACACTTTGGAATAACTTGGTTTCTTGGGAGTTGGAAGCATGAGTAGAGCTTACTCATACAAGTGGAGGCTAGCAAAAGACTGGGAGCAACCAACTAAGAGAGCAATAATGGCCATAATCATGCAGAGCAACAAAACATTACTAATCAAAGCCTAGAGTGGTACTACAAGTCAAGGACTAAATGATCATAGAGGCTATGGTGACTGGTTCATAGTCATAACATGGTGTAAGCATGCGCCAAGTCAACCCAAACAAAGCATCAAAGGAGAATACCACAATGTTATGCTTTTGTATGCTAAAACAACGCATGATTCTTTCAAGACACATTAAGAAATCCTAATTATTTGGAACAAGTCATGCTACAACAATAATAACTAAGCATAAGGTCAAAACAAGATCTAGCATGACATGATAAAGTCTAATCCACGGTCAAAACAAGCTCCCTTTTGCACCACTATAAGCATGAAACTTTCTACTCTTTTCCAACACCAAACAACTTATTTGAAACAACTCACAAAGATAATAATCAATAAAGATCAGTGAGCTTGTCTCACAAATCCACAAAGAAGAACTAAAAAGTTCTAAGCTGAAAGCATAAGAAAACTAAGGCTAATCACAGTGCTAGCAAAAGTGAACACTCACATAACAATAAGAGTGAAAACTAGAGTGTTCTAGGCAATGGAAACAGAGTGTGTCTCTCTCCAAAAGAAGTGTGGTGTAACCAACCAACTTTCTCAAGCAAACTAAGCAAATTAAAACCAAAAATGAAAACTAAGATGCTCCAAGAACAACACAACTATGCATGAAACAATAAAAACGAAGTGTCTAAGAAGACCTGAGCTTTTTATGGATGAAGAAGGGGATGCCTTGGGCATCCCCAAGCTTTAACGCTTGTACCTCTTGAATATTTATTAGGGTGACACGGGGTGGCATCCCCAAGCTTGTGCTTTTTTCCATTCTTCATCTCATTACATCATTCTCTCTCTACACCTGAAAATTTTCCTTCATACAAAACTTCACACAATCTTTATTAGCAATATTAGTGTATTCAAAAGATAATAGACCTTTAGGCAAAGCTTTGGAACAGAAAGACTTTTCACTAAAAACACAATCTACTGTACTAACTCCTTCAAAAAGCTCAAATCCCCAAAAGAGAACTAAAAAAGGAATCAATATGAAGCAAATGCAAATAATGGCAGAAATCTATCAAAACAGACTAGCAGGTAGAAACCGATTTTTTCGAACATCTTCTGTTGCTCAAATCAAAAAGTGTTAAACTAACGAAAATTAACTAACATACTGGGGGATTTATTCGTAAATTGTTAGCTCAATCCGAGTTACAGAGACTCCTCACGAAATTTTTTGGTGGAGGACAGAAATCTGTTTCGGGACAGCAACTCCCCAAATCTCACTTCCCTCTCATTAGAGGTTATTCTTGGCACAAAAAACAAACAAAAAGGAAAAAATGATATGGAGAGGTAATTACTGAAGTAATAACTTCCAAGACTCAAGAAAACTCTTGGGTTATCTCCCAACAAGTACTTTTCTTTAATGCCTTTAAGTTAGGCATGATAGTTTCAAAGATGCTCACATAGGAAATATGAATTGATTTAAAAGAGAGCATCAAGAAGCAAATTCAAAGAATATTTAAGTCTTCCTATGCATAATAATCTTGTAAAGAAACAAGTCATGAAAGCACAAAGCAACAAGCATAGGAAATCAAAACAAGTGCAACTTCAAGATTTTCAACATAGAGAGGGGAAACTTAATATTATTGAGATGCACAAAACCATGTTTCCCTCTCTCATAATAACTTTCAGTAGCATCATGCATGAAATTAACAATATATCTATCACATAAAACATTCTTATCATGAGCCTCATGCATAAAATGATTATTACTCTCCACATAAGAATAGCCATTCTTATTAATTGTAGTGGGAGCAAATTCAACAAAATAGCTATCATTGTTATTCTCATCACCATAATCATCAAATATAGGAGGCATATAGTAATCACAATTAATTTTCTCCTCAATAGTAGGTGGACTGAAAATATCATACTCGTCATTGTAATCATCATATATTGGAGGTTTGGTATCATCATAAGCAATACAATAGCTATCTTCCAAAGCTGGGGGACTAAAAAGATCATTTTCATCAAAACTAGCTTCCCCAAGCTTAGACTTTTCCATAGAATTAGCAAAAATGGTGTCCAAAGAATTCATACTAATAACATTTCTATTAGCATGCAAAGAAAGTTCCATAGGTTATTTAATTTTCTATTCAAACCACTCAAATTCTAGATTGGAAAAATACTAAAAAGCTCTCTAATTTTGTTGTTGTTTTCTATTAAGCCTAACTAGTGAAAACAAGAAACAAAAAGACAAAATTGCAGAATCTAAAGGAAATAACTTCGAGCACTCACACCGGAGGATGTGAGTACCTTTTACCTTACCTCCCCGGCAACGGCGCCAAAAAAGAGCTTGATGTATACACACTTCTATTCTTGTAGATAGTTGTTGGGCCTCCAAGTGCAGAGGTTGTAGAACAGCAGCAAGTTTCCCTCAAGTGAATCACCCAAGGTTTATCGAACTCAGGGAGGAAGTGGTCAAAGGTATCCCTCTCAAGCAACCATGCAATCAAGATACAAGAAGTCTCTTGTGTCCCCAACACACCCAATATAGGTGCACTAGTTCGGCGAAGAGATAGTGAAATACAAGTGGTAACAGTGCCAGAAAATAGCTTTCGACTTGTTGTTGACGTGGGAGAACGTGTGTGAGTGCCAGAAAGAGCTTGACGGTGAGGTAAAGACTAAAGCAAGAAAACATGTAACAGATCTAGAAGCGAACGGTCTTTCAATGTTTAGAAACATGGCCTAGGGATCATACTTTCACTAGTGAACACTCTCTCATATAAATATCCTCTCTTCATGATACTACTCTTAACTACTCTCCGGTTGGACACTCTAATCAACGGTAGGGCTTTCCCCAATCTAGATAACCCCACACTGTCACCTTGAGCTCTAGATGGTTCCAACAAACACCACAATTTCATAGAGACATCCAACTCCAAATATAACTCATAACAAATATTCAATCTAGCCAAAGTGCCACACACGGTATGCACGCTGTCACTTTCACACACGTGGGTAAAAGCATAGATCTATTAAAGCACAAAGAGTATTTATGCAGACTCAAACCTAAGTGCCACCATGGCTTGCATGTTGTCCCTTTCACACACATGGGGAGAGCAGAGATCTATTGAAGCACTTGAGTAGCAAGGTAGATCTACTTGATTACAAAGCTCATGACCACAAGATCATGCATAGAGAGAGATGAACACATAGCTACCGGTAGATCCCTTAGCCTCGAAGAAGAACTACTCCTTCCTCATCATGGGAATCAGCAACGGTGACAAAGATGGCGATGGAGATTGATGGAGATGGCTTCGGGGGCACTTCCCCGTCCCGACAGGGTGCCGAAACAGAGACTTTATGTCCCCCAAATCTCCCCTTCGGTGGAGGCGGCACTACGGAGGTTTTCGTGGATTTCTTCTGGATTTCCTAGGGTTTTTGGGTCGAAGGCTTCTTATAGGCGCAGGAATCAAAGTCGGTGGGGGTCCAGGGGGCCCACACCCCCTCCAGGCGCCTCCAGGCTTGCCCGCGCCTAGGGGGTTTGGCCACCCTGTGGCCCCCCTCCGGCTCTGCTTCGTGGTTTCGTGTTGCTCCGGGAAAAATAATAACTTTGGCTTTTTTCCCGTCCAATTCCGAGAATATTGATTTTCTGCCTTTCTGGAACCAAAAACAGAAGAAAACAGGCAATTGGCACTATGGCAACTTGTTAATAGGTTAGTTCTAGAAAAGATATAAAAATACCTCAAAGTATAGACAAAGCAAAGCAAAGTAGATACAAAACTATAAATATTGTAGCATCAACGTATCAATGTCCTCTACATATAAATGTTGTTTAAACTCCCACTCAAATATGTCATCCACACATTTGATCAGGGAATTCAATTAGTGTCGTTGTATTGTTGACGAGTACGCCATGGAGAGTACCTCATAGAGTGTGTAGAGAGAAGTGGGGTAAGACGGCGAGTTGGCAGGTACGAGGTAACACAACTTACCCGGGTTCAGATCACGACGGTGGCGAAATCCTACTCCTGCTATAAATCACTATAATGACAGTACACCCAGTTACAAAGATTGTGGTTCGTTACGCGAGGTTATGTTGTGTGTCGTAAAGGCTACCAGAGTTAAGGAAAGTCAGTTTACCGAAAATAGAAAAATACCTAATTCTATATGGAAAATGATTCCCCTCCCCCGGGGGATAATACACTTCCATCCCCTGGGTCGTGTCGCGTGCGTTCAACAGCCATCGCTATCTAGCGGGCCCACTACATCCCGTCCTCTTCCTTCTTTTTTTCCCGAACTGATTCCTTCGTTCCCCATCGCGCCGCCGGTCCCGACCAGCTCCTCGCTCCGTCACTCCACGCCGCGTGCGCCGCCCTGCCTTGCTCTCCTTCCGTCGACGCGCCGCCCTGCCCTGCTCCTCCGCCAGCACACGCCTCCCCATCCTTGTTCCTCCACCGGCGCGCGTCGCCCAAGCTCCCCTGCCGGACATGGCGATCTTGCCGGAGATGGAGGCCTTCGTCAGCGCATGCCGCCCCAGCCCTGCTCCTTCCTCCGCGCGCCCCGCCCCCGCCCTACTCTCCTTCCACTGGTGCGCCGCCCAAGCCATGGTCCTCCGCCGGTGCGCGTCGCCCAAGCTTCCCTGCCGGACATGGCGATCTTGCCGGATATGGAGGCCCCTCCCTGCTCCGCCGCCTCTCCCCACTTTGTATTTGTGTTCGTGTCCTCCCCCGACCCGCGAGAGCTCCCGCCAGAGCAAGCACTTGCCATCGCTGTCGAATCAGGCGGATTTTGCTACTCGCACGGTGCTACACATGCTGGACGACGATGCTACTGGAAGGGGTCGTCCTTGCTACAAATGAAGGGTCACGATGCTACCCTGATCAAGGAATGCGTTTTGAGATTTTGCTACAGGGCGATGCTACAAGAGTAGTAATGTTTTGCTATTTCTGTTCTATGTTTTTGCTACAATAGCACAAAGTATTTACTACCATATTTTCGACGAAAGTCCTCAGCAAAATCGGTTTTGCTACGAAAATCTCTGGCGAGGTCGTTCTTTTTTGCTACATTAGCACATGTTTTTTGCTACCACCGTTTTGCGATTTTGCTACAATAGCATAACGTTTTTGCTACACGGTCTCAGATGAGGTCTACCGGCGAAAGCCTCCGGCGAGTCTCCGGCGAGGTCGAATATGCTACATTAGCACAACTTTTTGCTACACGGTCGTCGGCGAGGTCTCCGGTGAAATCTCCGGCGAGCTCCAGTCTGTTTTTGTATTTTCTAGACCGAACCGTTTTTAGCAAAAGCGGGATTTTGTAGCAAATCAGGGTAATTTATAGCAAAAGCGGGAACCTGGACAAAAAAAGACACGTGTCAAGCAGGGGACCCGGGGGATCGGGGGGAGTTATCCCCCAGGAGACGCGTAGCGCTGTCCATTCTATATTCATATTAGATTGAGTAATATTATACAATTGTAAAGCATAGAACGATGTATCTATATTTATTCAGAATAGAATGCATTACAAAATTACCAGCTCCTGCTATAAAAATAAGAAGCTAGCTCGCCAAGTACTGTACCAATAATTTGAAAAACAACTTCCAACTGAAGTCGAGGAAGTAAATCCAAGACCAGGATAATCAAATTAACCGAAACAGACCTTCTTCCGAACACCATATGCAGTCCACCATGAGCGTTCCAGTCAAATACTCTGCATTATATATAAGTCATAATCATAAGACAACACAAGGAAACTGTAGTTCTCTTCATGGCATTCTGAAGTGAACGAATCTCAGAGCAAGCACACTTGTCATAGATAGCGTCCTCGCAACGTCGCGCACACACACACACCTTGGTGAAGAGGCTTGTGTCCACGTCGAACTCGGCCGCATGGAGGAGGTGATCCAATAGTCGGGTGGTGCTCGCGATCATGCCCACGTAGCCCGAACTTTGCGGAGCCGTGACACGGGACAAAGGTGGAGATGTTGGGGCCCGCGTCACAGCGTATGAGAAACCCGTAGAACGCCACGACGACGTGCAACAGGGGAGGCGCGAGTACCTAGAGTCGCTAGAACCTCCCTCCCGCCATCAAGCCTTGACGACTAGGGTTAGCCGTGCACGTACGCATGGGTGTATGAAAAGCATTGTGGTGGCAAGGAACCAGTGGAGGCGACCAATACGAGTGGCACTGGCAAACGGAGATGCCAGAGACAGCCAATGCCGGTCGGAACAGGGTGAGCGGAGGCGATGTGTTGCGGGGTAGAGGGGATCAATGTTAGGGTCGTGGGCATGCGAGATGGGCCATGAGGATCAAATTGCGAAGGAAGGGGTTGAAGAGCACGACGAGGCGGACCAAAGCCCCACCTCGCTGGCGCCGGAGCGAGCGGGAGGGGGGGCAAGCGGTGGTGCGTCGACGTCATGGGGTTTGTAAGAGAGGTGAGGTCGTGCGGGTGACAAAGAATGACATGAAAGAGAGGGGTTGGGCTGGGATGGCGGTTGATCCTGAGCAAGACTAGGCGGGCCTTATGGGCCAAATTGGCCAGGTCCGGTTAGACCGGATGGGTTGTCAACCTTCCCTCAATCTGCCTCACCCCCGCCCCGCCCCCACGAGACCGCTGGTCACTGCCCCCATGAGATACTGCACCTTCTCTTGTCGCTCCCCATATTTCGTACTTTGGTTGCGTAAACTTGTACGATCCATGGGGAAAAAACTTGTACGATCCATGCATTGTATGAACCCATTGTCCTATATGGTACTCATGAATACAGTGACAATTAAACTTTCTCATAACTTTAGTTGGTACTCCCTCTGTTTCAAAATATAAGATGTTTTAGTTTTGTAAAGCAAATGTATCTAAACTTATTTTAGTGTCTAGATTCATTTAAACATGAGTGAACCTATGTACTAAATAAGTCTAGATACATTCTCTTAACAAACCTAAATCATCTTATATTTAAATATAACGGAGGGAGTATAATTCATCAAATTCGCAACACACAGGGTAATTTTAGTATATTTTAGGTCAAATATAATACTTAGATAGCTAAGTTTTCTTTATTGATTTTGGTTCCCTTCTACTATCATTATCAACACTCTATACATATCTTGTGTTCATTAATGTCATTACTGTATATTGCGTTTATTTATGACAAAATGATCACTACCGACACTTTCAAAAATCCCCCAAAAGATAGTGTCGATTGGAGCAGTTCTCAATGTGCCCTAACATTTAGTATCTATTGGGGCACTTCTCAAAGTGCCCCAAAAGGTAGTATCATTAGGAGCACTTTGCTAAAGTGCCCCTAATTATATGTGCATTTGAGGCATTTTAATCTAAGTGCCCTAAATTGACACTTGTAGCCGCACTTTGAGAAGTGCCCCAAGAAAAAATGCCCTATATCTATATCGTGGTGTAGTGATATGCCCCATGATGTCGCTCCGATCAACGCTGCGCTGATGCCTCTCCTCCCTCCGCCCCAATATCCCAGGCATGGACACGGACCTGCCGAATGGTGGGCTAATTGGGTAGGAGCGACACCCCCTCTTCCTCCTGCTGCCTTTGGCAGCGGCATATGCATCGGGAGGAACACAAACGGAAGAAGTCAGATTGGGGATTGAAGGCCCATGACAATAGGGGCGGATCGGTCACTGATTGCGGGAGGATAGACTAGGGAGAACGATAGTTGGTCGAAGCCGGGAGATACACGACTATAGGTGGAGCAGGAGGAAGGTGAGGGAGGGCGGTGTCTGCCACGTGAGGAGGTAGGCGAAAGTAGAAAAGACAGGGGATTGCTTGCCATATTTTATTATTATGGGTAGGTATAGATATAGATAAGTAACAAGAAGTGATCTTAGTTCCATTGTAAGAATGTAGTACCTGGTGTGTAAACACCAAAATGCTCTTCAGTTCTAAGTTCCAAAGCATGTGTTTGTTGAACTCTTTCCAGACATGACCATGCATGTCAACTTGTGATGGTGCTTTGTTGACGTGGAAGTTTCTTCTTCTTCGTTCCCCGACAACGGCGCCAGAAAATCTTGATGGCGCTGCGTCGACGTGGAGCGCTTCGTCGGGAAACCCCAAGAGCAAGGTATGATGCAGCACAACAGCAAGTCTTCCCTTAGTAAGAAACCGAGGTTATCGAACCAGTAGGAGAAAGGAAACGTCTCAAAGGTGTTGCAAGCAACGTGGAAACCTACACAACACAAACTCAAGACTTTGCCCCAACTAACAGTGAGGTTGTCAATCTCATCGGTTGCTGTAACAAAGGATTAACTGTATGGTATGGAAGGTGATGATGGTTTGCAGCAAGTAAACAATAACAATGAAAGATGTATCAATGGTAAAGATTGGACCGGGGTCCATAGTTCACTAGAGGTGTTCTCCTTAGATAAACAAACATGGCATGCCGGGTAAACAAATTACAGCAGGGCAATTGACAGGACTAAGCAAGGCATAAAAATGCAATACTGGACATAAAGATCCTATGAGATTCGATTGGGCAATACAACAAGATACATAGACCGCCATCCAACTGCATCTATGACTAGAAGTCCACCTTTGGGTTATCATCCGAACCCCTCATTAAGTTGCAAGCAACAGACAACTGTTTTAAGCAAAGTGTGTAAGGTAAACAATCCACTTGTTCCATGAACAAGAGACCGTTGTTTTCTCCCTAGTGGCAACAACACATCTACAACCTTAGAGATTTCTATCACTTTCCTTGATTAAATAGAGGCATGAACCCACTATCGAGCATAAATACCCCCTCTTAGAGTCACTAGCAACTACTTGGCCAAGATAGCTACTAACAACGGAGAGCATGCAAGATCACAAACAACACAGACATGATAGAATCATAAAGACAAAACCATTGATCAAACCAACATAATAATCTCAATATCCACCGGAGGCGCATACAGTATGTCACCCAGCGATGGCCCACCACAGGCCTTTGGGCATGTACTAGGCGCCCTATATGCCTCTTCGCCTATAAGAAGCCCCAGATGCCTAAACCCTAACCACCCGATCAATATTTCACGAAACCGTCTGTAGCCACCGCCACCATCATCACTAGATCGGGGGGATCTGAAGCTCTTCCCGGCACCCTGCCGGAGGGGAGATCATCCCAGAGGCCTTCTTCTTCATCATGCCAGTACCAGCGTGCGTGAGTAGTTCCACCTTGGACTACGGGTCCATGTAGTAGCTATATGGTTGTATCTCCTCCTTGTGCTTTCATGTATAGATCTTGTGAGCTCCGTTCATGATCAAGATCTAATCTATTTGTAATCATGCATGTTGTGTTTGTGGGGATCTGATGGATATTGAGATTACTATGTCAGATTGATTAATGGTTTTGACTATTTGATTTTATCATGTCTGTGTTGTTTGTGATCTTGCATGTTCTCCATTGTTAGTAGCTATCTTGGCCAAGTAGTTGCTAGTGACTCCAAGAGGGGGTATTTATGCTCGATAGTGGGTTCATGCCTGTACTTAATCAAGGGAAGTGATAGAAATCTCTACGGTTGTATATGTGCTATTGCCACTAGGGAGAAAACAATGGTCTCTTGTTCATGGAACAAGTGGATTGTTTACCTTACACACTTTGCTTAACATGCTTGTCTCATGTTTAATCGTTACAACTTACTGGAGGGGGTTCGGATGATAACCCAAAGGTGGAATTCTAGTCATAGATGCAGTTGGATGGCGGTCTATGTATATTGTTGTATTGCCCAATCGAATCTCATAGGATCTTTTTGTATAGTATTGCATTGTTATGCCTTGCTCAGTCCTATCAATTGCCCTACTGTAATTTGTTTACCCAGCATGCCATGTTTCTTTATCTAAGGAGAACACCTCTAGTGAACTATGGACCCCGGTACAATATTTACCATTGATACATCTTCCGCTGTTACTATTTACTTGCTGCAAACCACCATCACCTTACACACCATACAGTTAATCCTTTGTTACAGCAACCAGTGAGATTGACAACCTCACTGTTAGTTGGGGCAAAGTCTTGAGTTTGTGTTGTGCAGGTTTCCACGTTGCTTGCAACACCTTTGATACGTTTTCTTCCTCCTACTGGTTCGATAACCTCGGTTTCTTACTGAGGGAAAAATTGCTGTTGTGCTGCATCATACCTTGCTCTTGGGGTTTCCCAACAGGGCGTCAACACGCATCAAGACTTTTTGGTGCCGTTGCCGGGGAGGCTAAGGACGTCTTCACAATGGAGTCCTCCTCAACCTTTCTCTTTTCTTTGTTTTTAGTTTTCTTAGTTTCTTTTGCTTGGTTTTGTTTGCCTCTTTTTATCAAAAACTCCAAAAAAAATTAGTTTAGTTTGGTTTGCTTTCTCTTATCAAAAACACAAAAAATTAGTTCATGCTCTAGTTGTTGCTGTTTTAGCTTGCTCCAGTTTTGCCAAAATGAACTTTGCTGAGAACACCAAGTTGCGTGACTTCAGTAGCACAAACAACAGTGATTTCCTTAGCACTCCTATTGCTCCACCTGCTCTTGATGCTACCTTTTATGAAATTAAGCCTGCTTTGTTGAATCTTATGATGAGAGAGCAATTTTCTGGTGCTAGTTCTGATGATGCTGCTGCCCATCTCAATAGCTTTGTTGAACTTTGTGAGATGCAAAAGTATAAGGATATAGATGGATATATTATTAAGTTCAAGTTGTTTCCTTTCTCCTTGAGAGGAAAAGCTAAAGAATGGTTGCTATCCTTGCCTAGAAATAGTATTGATTTTGGATTAAGTGCAAGGATGCTTTTATTGGAAAGTACTACCCTCCTGCTAAGATTATATCTATGAGAAGTGACATTATGAAATTTAAAAAACTTGATAATGAACATGTTGCTCAATCTTGGGAAAGAATGAAATCTTTGGTTAAGAATTGTCCCACTCATGGACTTACTGCTTGGATGATTATCCAGACTTTTTATGCAGGTTTGAACTTCTCTTCAAGAAACCTATTGGATTCAGCTGCTGGAGGTACCTTTATGACCATCACCTTGGGTGCTGCAACAAAACTCCTTGATAATATGATGGTTAATTATTCTGAATGGCACACCGAGAGAGCTCCACATGGTAAGAAGGTAAATTCTGTTGAAGAAACCTCCTCTTTGAGTGATAAGATTGATGTTATTATGGCTATGCTTGTTAATGGGAAAGCTCCTTTAGATCCAAATAATGTTCCCTTAGCCTTTTTTGTTGCTCATGAAGAGCAAGTTGATGTGAACTTCATTAGAAACAACAATTTTGGCAACAATACTTCTGGTAATAATTTTAGGCCTTATCCTCCTAATAATGGCAATACCTATGGAAACTCCTACAACAATGTTAGAAGTGCCCCCTCTGAACTTGAAGTCATGCTCAAAGACTTTTTTAGTAAATAAACCACTTTCAACAAGACTGTGGAGGAAAAGCTTTTAAATGTTGAGAAAAATATTTCCTCTTTGTCTGAAGCACAGTCCTCCTTGATTAATAAAATGGCTGCTAAACCTGAAACTATGGAAAGTACCTTTGCTACTACTCATGCCATAGAAGTTACTATTGATGGAAATTTTAAACTGTTAGCCCAACTTCATGCTAAGTGGGAAAGGGAAGTTGAAATTGATAGAAACAATAGTGTGTACACCATCTCTAGAATGCATACTACTAAACCACAAGTCCCTATTCCTCCTCCTATAGTGCCTAAGCCTAATGAGTCTACTACTAGTGATGCTAAGTTTGATATTGATCTTGATGGTTGCAATAATTCATGTTGCTTACAGATGCTCTTGTTAAGATTAAGGAAGAGAAGTTAAAACACAAAGCTTCTATTACTAGGAAAGTAGAAGATAGTTGGGAACCCATTATTAATATTCAAGTGAATGACTTTGATCTCAAAGCTTCATGTGATCTTGGTTCTAGTATCTCTATTATACCTAGGAAGATTTATGAAATGCTTGATTTGCCACCTTTGGAAGATTGTTATTTGAATGTCCCACTTAATGATAATGCAAAGAAGAAACTCATGGTGAGTGTTAATGATGTTCTCATTATGGTTAACAATGCTTATGTCCCTGTTGATTTCTATGTTATGGATGTTGAATACAATGCTTCTTGTCCTATTACTTTGGGAAGACCTTTTCTTAGATATATTGGTGCCATCATTGATATGAAAGAAGGCACCATTAAATATCAATTTACATTCAAGAAAGGTATTGAACACTTCCCTATGAGGAGAGAGAGGTTGCTTTTTTCTCCTCCTTTGAAAGCAAGGTTTGATGTTAATGCTTCTTCATTTGAAAATACTTGATTTCTTGCTTATTGTGCCTAACTTAAAGGCGTTAAAGAAAAGTACTTGTTGGGAGATAACACAAGAGTTTCCTTGAGTCTTGGAAGTTATTACTTCAGTAATGACCTCCCCTTATCCTTTTTGTTTTCTTTTTGTGCCAAGAATAACCTCTAATGAGAGGAAAGTAAGATTTGGGGAGTTGCTGTCCAAAACAGATTTCTGTCCTCCACCATAAAAATTCGTGAGGAGTCTCTGTAAGTCGGATTGAGCTGAAAAATTACTAATAAATCCCCCAGTATGTTAGCTAACTTTCGTTAGTTCAACACTTTTTTATTTGAGCAACATAAGATTTTCGAAAACATCGGTTTCTACCTGCTGGTCTGTTTTGACAGATTTCTGCCATTATTTGCATTTGCTTCTTATTGATTCCTTTTTGGGTTCTTTTTGGGAAATTGAGCTTTTTGAAGGAGTTGATACAGTATCTTGTGTTTTTAGTGAATTTTTTTGCTGTTCTAAAGCTAAACCCAAGGGTCTATTATCTTTTGAATACACTAATGTTGCTAATGAAGATTGTGTGAAGTTTTGTATGAAGGAAAAATTGCAGGTGTAGAGAGAGAATGATGTAATGAGATGAATAATAGACAAAGCTCAAGCTTGGGGATGCCACCCCGGTGTCACCCCAATAAATATCCAAGAGGTACAAGCGTCAAATCTTGGGGATGCCCAAGGCATCCCCTTCTTTATCAATAAAAAGCTCAGGTCTTTCTAGACACTTCGTTTTTATTGTTTCATGCACTATTGAGTTGTTCTTGGAGCGTCTTAGTTTTTGTTTAGTTTGCTTAGTTTGCTCTAGTAAAGTAGTTTGGCCCCCCGTTCTCGCTGTGTTGTTTCAATTAAGTTGATTGGTGTTGGAAAGGAGTAGAAAGTTCTTGCTTGAAAGTGCAAGATGAGCTTGCATTGACTGTGACTTAGGCTTTAGCATGTCATGCTAGGTGTTGTTTTGACATTATGCTTAGTGATTATTGCTGTAGCATGACTTGTTCCAAACAATTGGGATTGCTAGTGTGCCTTGAAGGAATCATGCATTGTTTTAGCATAGAAAAGCATAGTATTGTGGTATTCTCCTTTGATGCTTTGTTTGGGTTGACTTGGCACATGCTCACACCATGTTATGGCTATGAACAAGTCACCATAGCCTCTATGATCATTTAGTCCTTGACTTATAGTACCACTCTATGCTTTGATTAGTAATGTTTTGTCACTCTGCATGATTATGGTCATTATTGCTCTCTTAGTTGGTTGCTCCCAGTCTTTTGCTAGCCTCCACTTGTATGAGTAAGCTCTACTCATGTTTCCAACTCCCAAGAAACCAAGTTATTCCAAAGTGTCCACTATAAACTCCTATGCATGGTGTGTTACACCATTCCAAGTATATTCTATTTTCAGCTATCTTCCAATTAAAAAGTATTTTGTTATGTGAAAACTTAGTGATTAAAGCTCTCACGAACTTGATGGCACACTTTATATTCCTTGCCCCTAATAAACTTGAACCATTGTGTCATCTATGTTGTATATGCTTACACTTATACATTGGAATTAGCAGAACCATGTTTTCATGGGTAACGTTTTCAACATTGCACTTCTACTTTGTACACAGTTGATATCATGCTCTTTTGTCTATGGATGTCACCGGTGTGAAATAAAAAGGGAGCTTGTAAGTCCATGGAGTTATGTATTTTGTGTTAGAGAAACGCCTGGGCCGCTATCCTAATCCATGCTTAATCATGGTGGAAACTTGCAGCATCACCATAATGAGCAATCTGTGAAGCATCCTCAATAAAAACCTATGCAAATAGCAAATAAAATATCGCTGAGATTCTCATTGTTTGCTTTCCTTGTCATTTTGATTATGGGATAGATCTTGTATCATATGCAAGGGCTACCCCATTGGCGGTTCTCTATGATACACATGTACTTACTATGACAATAACTTACAGGTGACCAAAGTTGAGTAGCATGAGGTGCTGCCCTCGTATTCAAGGGACATGAGATTGCCAACTTATACTTTGTCAAGCATATACTCCATATTTTTTCACTTTAACCTTAATCACTTCAAGATGCTTATGATAGGGGCAGTGAGGGCTGAAAGCTAACAAGTACCATAATTTTTGGAAGCTCTTTTTGAAACTTGAAATCCTTGCTTCCCTTTATGAAGGGCCTTTCTTCCACTATTATATTGAGTCTCCACCTTCTACCCTTAGGCACCAGTTAAGAGAGCATAGTTGCCATTCTTAGTTCTATATGAAGTGCCCCATAACTTATTGATTGATGCATATTGTTCATATTGCTTATTCTTGTGCTATTTGTATCTAGTCACTCTTATGAACTTTGAAGGTGTCCTATGCATCTATTTGATACTCCATGAGGGACAAGCTGAATGCCACTATGCTATGTTTTCTGTATGTGAAACAAACAAACGTTTTTCAATGCATGTTATTCATGATCTTTGTTTGTAGAATTTCATGTTGCATGCATATTTACTTTGTCTTATTGTTAGAACTCCATCTTTCATGCACATGTTTAGAGTTCTTTGATCCCATATTTCAATGCTTGCAAATGGTTTGATCTTGGTTTTGATGGTGCATGTCATCTCAAAATTATTATTTTATCACTTATCTACTCGAGTGCGAGCAGGAGTTAAGATTGGGGATGCTTGATACGTCGGAAACGTATCTATATTTTTTGATGTTCCATGCTTGTTTAGTATCTACTTTGCTTTGCTTTGTCCACACTTTGAGGTGCTTTTCATATGTTTTCTGGTACTAACGTATTAACAACTTTCCGCAGTTCTAGTTGCCTCTTTTCTGCTGTTTTTGGTTCCAGAAAAGCTAGTAAGGAAATATTCTCAGAATTGGATGGGACAAAAGACAAAGTCAATATTTCACCGAGGAGAACACGGGGTCCAGAGGAGAGACGGAGGGCACCACATGGAGGATGCACCCCCCAGGTGCGGCCTAGGGTCGGCCCATGCCTGGGAAGGGTGTGGGCCCCCTGGCTGCCCCCTTCCTCGCCTCTTCGCCTATAAGAATCCCCCGATGCCAAAACCCTAAGCACCCGATCAATATTCTATGAAACCGTCTGTAGCCGCCTCCACCATCGTCCCTAGATCAGGGGGATCTGAAGCTCTGCCCGGCACCATGCCATAGGGGAGATCATCCCGGAGGCCTTCTTCTTCATCATGTTAGCCTCCGGTATGAAGCGTGAGTAGTTCCACCTTGGACTACGGGTCCATGTAGTAGCTAGATGGTTGTATCTCCTCCTTGTGCTTTCATGTCTAGATATTGTGAGCTCCGTTCATGATCAAGATCTCATCTATTTGTAATCATGCATGTTGTGTTTGCAGGGATCCTATGGATATTGAGATTACTATGTCAGATTGATTAATGGTTTTGTCTTATTGATTCTATCATGTCTGTGTTGTTTGTGATCTTGCATGCCCTCCGTTGTTAGTAGCTATCTTGGCCAAGTAGTTGCTAGTGACTCCAAGAGGGGGTATTTATGCTCGATAGTGGGTTCATGCCTCTACTTAATCAAGGGAAGTGACAGAAATCTCTATGGTTGTAGATGTGCTGTTGCCACTAGGGAGAAAACAACGGTCTCTTGTTCATGGAACAAGTGGATTGTTTACCTTACACAATTTGCTTAAAACAGTTGTCTGTTGCTTGCAACTTAATACTGGAGGGGGTTCGGATGATAACCCAAAGGTGGACTTCTAGTCATAGATGCAGTTGGATGGCGGTCTATGTATATTGTTGTATTGCCCAATCAAATCTCATAGGATCTTTGTGTCTAGTATTGCATTGTTATGTCTTGTTCAGTCCTGCTAATTTCCCTGCTGTAATTTGTTTGCCCATCATGCCATGTTTGTTTATCTAAGGAGAACGCCTATAGTGAACTATGGACCCCGGTCCAATCTTTACCATTGATACATATTCCACTATTACTATTTACTTGCTGCAAACCACCATCACCTTCCACACCATACAGTTAATCCTTTGTTACAGCAACCGGTGAGATTGACAACCTCACTGGTAGTTGGGGCAAAGTCTCGAGTTTGTGTTGTGCAGGTTTCCACGTTGCTTGCAACACCTTTGAGACGTTTCCTTCATCCTACTGGTTCGATAACCTCGATTTCTTACTGAGGGAAAACTTGCTGCTGTGCTACATCATACCTTGCTCTTGGGGTTTCCCAACAGGGCGTCAACACACATCATCATGATTACAAACACAACATGCATGATTACATGTTAATCAATCAATAATACAAAACCATTAATCAAACCAACATAATAATCTCAATATCCATCGGATCCCCGCAAACACAACATGCATGATTACAAATAGATGAGATCTTGATCATGAACGGAGCTCACAAGATCTAGACATGAAAGCACAAGGAGGAGATACAACCATCTAGCTACTACATGGACCCATAGTCCAAGGTGGAACTACTCACGCTTCATACCGGAGGCTGGCATGATGAAGAAGAAGGCCTCCGGGATGATCACACCTCCGGCAGGTTGCCGGGAAGAGCTTCAGATCCCCCCCCCCCCCCGATCTAGGGACGATGGTGGCGGCGGCTACAGAAGGTCTCGTGGAATATTGATCGAGTGCTTAGGATTTAGGCATCGGGGGCTTGTTATAAGCGAAGAGGCGAGGCTGGGAGGCGGCCAGGGGGCCCACACCCTGCCTAGGAGCGACCTAGGGTGGGCGCGCGCCTGGGGGGGTGTAGCCGCCCTATGGCGCCCCTCCGTCTCTCCTTTGGACTCCGTGTTCTCCTCGGTGAAATATTGACTTTGGCTTTTGTCCAGTCCAATTCCGAGAATATTTCCTTACTAGCTTTTCTGAATCCAAAAACAGCAGAAAACAGGCAACTGACGTTGTGGCAACATGTTAATAGGTTAGTATCAGAAAACATATGAAAAGCACCTCAAAGTGTGGACAAAGCAAAGCAAAGTAGATACTAAACAATCATGGAACATCAAAAATTATAGATACATTTCCGACGTATCAACTTGCTAAAACAATAACTTGCTCAAAATTTTCAAGCAAAACACAAAATCCTAAAATACCGCCGGCCTGAAATACGTGTACATACCTCCCTTAACAGAGACAGGCAGCAGCCGGGGCAGAGCTGCCTCTCAGTTGTTGTCCCGGGAAACATGGAGCTTTGAGCGTTGTCTAAATAATCAACGATCATTCTATAAAAAAAACGTGCCCCAAATTTTCCACTCCATACAACGGCCTGAGAGTTAAATAGCAGACGAGCTGATGCCAATTGCATGCAGAGAATATTTTTAAGATCCGAAAATTTAAAATACAATATCTCTTAAACGGTTGATCCAATTGATAATCCATTTGCACTGCTAGATTCGTCTCGATGAGTACTTAAAAACAAGATCCCATATTCATATGTTTTGATTATATTTTTTTGTAGTTTGTTGCCAGCTTATTGTACTATATCTACCAGATTAATAATTAACGGTTACCATCCAAATAATGCACAGTTACCAGATAACTTCGAACACCCACATAACAAGTCATTGGCATGGTCTCATTACTACTATACGAATCTTTCTTGAAAAGCAATGATTGGATTAGAAGTGTTTTTGGTAGACTTAATTCATTGATGTGGGTGTAAATAAGACATTTCATTGTTATATTACTTAGGACATGAAACTCTCTTACTTAATTATGCTATTTAAACATCCTAGTGTTCCTTGGCAAGCTAAGAGTTAACTAGAAGAATTGGATTGATTGCTACACTACTAGTTATTCATATTGATATTAAACTCTACTTTGATTGTCTTGAATTGCCAAAGCTTGTATAATACTCTTGTCATCTCTCTAACTTTGATAAGCCTCGCAAATGAATAAAGTGTTATGCACATATGACTACCAATCATAAGTGAATTCTTATTCTCGTTGTTTCAAGTTTAGACGATGAATTTATTATAGTTCTTTTGTTTCTTTTTGCTCGAGGGCGATCAAGGTTTGAGCTTTGGGGAAGTTGATGGCTCTAGAATTTGCCATCTTTCTCTGTGTTTAAACATTGTTTTTAGTCAAGCAATTGACAAGAAACTCTCAATTCTTGCCACTAATGACTAATAATTGCAAAGATATGCAAAACCTTGCTTTGAATTATGTTGTTCAGGAAATCACAGGATTTAATGAGAAATCAGGAGTCATAATGAAGGAATTAGAGGAAATCCACACGTCCAAGTAATTGGGAAGCAAATTCCAGGCGTCAGTACATGTAATGACCAACGGTACGGGTGGGGCCCGCCCGTACCATGTGCCGACGGCTTCGTCTCATCAAACCCTAGAACTTTTGTGAAGACAGCTATATATTTTGAGGCTTGAGCCGCCGTCTAGAGAGCTGTCATTCTCATATTTAATCACAATACCACCAAAGGATATCCACACCATTGTTCATCCATTCCACCATCCCTCTAATATCCATAGCCATTGCTTTGTACTTTAGATCTCCTTGTGATTTGGTGACCATTGTAAGAATATTCGATTTCAATCTAAGTATTTTGCACAGTGTTTTCTATCCTTGATCTATTTGTTATGAGTGAGTAGTCCTCACGGGCTGCGGGTTGCGGAGAACCCCGCATCAATTATGTGCATCTAATCATGGGAGTATTATATTTTGTTTGCAATTGAGATTTGTATCTTTTGTTTCTTTGTCTCTTGTCTTGATCCGTGGACTTGTAGGTACCCAAGATCCCATAGATTGATAAAGTCTTGAGGTGAGTGATGGCTATGAAATACTACCTCTTTTAGCCATATAAAATGTGCCATGTATCTCTCATCTCATGCTTTTTCTAGTTGTAATTATGCCAAATATGCATGATTTTTGTTATTCATTCATTCTCATATGAGCTTTGCACATTTAGTAGTTTAGGTAGAATTTTATCCCTCTTCCTTGTCTTTGACATGTGTGTAGGTGTTGATGATGATTATGGATGAAACAAAGGCAAAAGGAACAAAGAGAGCATAGTATGGAGGAGCTGCAGGGACCAGACTTAGCCATTTGAAAGGTTGAAAAAATGAATTTTTCCAACTTCTCAAAATAAAGATCCAAGGCCACTGGGTTTTATCCCTCGTCTATATGAATCCAACGAGCCCAAGAACACTCAAAACTGAGTTCGTATGAAGAAATGATGACCAAAATACAAAATAGCACATATGGTTTAACGACCAACTATACGGCGGGAGCAATAATTCCGGCCGTATAGCTCCCGCCAAATAGTTGCAAAAAAGGTCGCAAACGACGGGATTTCGCCCCAGAAAAGCTCCTGAACCTTCCCTAAGTCATATGACGGTATTGGGGGAACCCTAGGGCAACCCCAAGGCCTATATAAAGAGGGGAGGAGCCAATAGAGAGAGAGAGCCACCAATCCATATTCTCACCCACGACGGATCCCTGCCGCCGTGCCACCGCCATAGCCTCATCCAATCAGATATACACCATCACCATCACACAAGAGGAGAAGGGATTAGGATCTTGAAGGCCTCCACATCTATCTACATCGCCATCTTCATCAACAACGTCTCCATCACCGATCCCCTTTGGTTACTTGTTGTAATTCTAGATTGATTCTTGGATTTACACTTGTTCTCAATTGTATCATCATACTTCATCCATATTAAATCCGTGATGTTGATTTCCTTCATGTGTGAGTAGTTTCCTTTGTTCTTAGGGAGATGGAGAAACCCTAGCATGTGATTGAATTGAGATAAAGATTATTATGTGATATTGTTCATTATGTGTCTGTGTTAATTGTCTTCATCTTGATGTTGGGAGTTGTACACCTCCTTAATATTTGCCTCTTGCGGGGACTTGATGAAAATGATTACTTGTTGGTAGACGGAAGGATGATAGCACTTATTGTGAATATAAAGTAGTTGTCATTCTTTACGTACTAACTTGGGAATCAAGGAGAACTCATCAAGCCATGTCCATGTCACGAGAGAAATCCCTTAATAGTGCAGTAACACGATGGTTGTTGGTTATTGTCTGATGTGGTTATGACGGATGATGTGAGTAGTGGTTGCTGCCTATTCGTCCATATATGGAGCTCCTCCCACACATATCATAAATGGTCTTATTCATTATAATAATTTTGATCACCATTTCTAATTACTAGCGGTGGATCCACTACTCCCTGAGAACTCTTTCCATCATCTTGCAAACCTTCTTAATCATAATTGCATGCTCTTGTTTACTTACAACTTTAGTTTACTTATTATTCTCTTATTTGAAAACCCAACAATATATTTTACACAAAATTTGCATTTTATCTTGTTACTTAGAACGTTATTTAGCATTACTATTTCAGTATTTAGTTCAAGAGTTATTTAGACTTCAGACTCCTGCTCCTCGTGGGATCGATATCTTTATTTCGAAACTAGCTACAAACGATCTGTGCACTTGCAGTCATCAGTGAGATACTTGGCTAGCGGCGATCTCATAGGAACCCCAGTGACAAAAAGGTTAGTATGGTCTTTGCTTAGCGACCCATTTGGGATCACAACAACATCACCAATTAATGCTTTAATCTATGTTATTCACTTAATAATCGCTTTGTAGCATGTGGCTTCGGTGTGCACTCGGTTGGATTAAAAGGCTATTGCTATGCCCGCTGCATCACGGGAGCTTTAGTATACTAGGATGTGTTGCTCATAAGAGATTATCTCCGTTCAAACATTACACATGCCTATGCTTATTATTATCTTTTATCCCATATGATGTGCAGCTGTAGGTGGATCTTCAACCCTGGCCTATATCCATCCATTGATTCAACCTACTATAAAAAGTAAACTAGATTGGTCAGGTAAACTAAGGAAAAACAAAGAAATAAAGTCTTGTATACGTGTCCTTATTTATTTCCTTTTAGCATTGCTTTCCAAGGTTCGATTAAACCTAGGTCCTCTAGGGAAAAAGCTATTATACTACATCCATGAATCCAGATCGAAGGTATCAACCGCCTTCTCCTCTGGCAGCCTCTTCTGGTGCGGGATTGGGAAGCCGGTTCTGTTGGTAGCCATCGGGAGGATACGTGGGGGTTGTCGGTTTGTCTAATAAAGGTGGTGGCCCTAGTGCTTTCCTCGCATCATGGTAACGATCCACATGATCAGTGTTCCTCAATCTACCGCCAACATGTTACGGAACTATTGCCGGAGGTCTTCACGGATTGGCACAACGCCCCTGGATATCTGTATTGGATAGAACCCGCTCGTGTGCATCTATTTTAGCCTACACGGCTTTATGAGTGCGCCACATGAAGCTCCATGTTTTTTGACACTCTAGGACATGTCGATATCTCGATTTCCATGGTGTAGATAGTGGTGGAGAAGGTCATGGTGGTTGAGATTGGAGGACCAGTAATATAGGAGGCCTTGGTGGCGATGGAGGCTTTGCTTCATAGGATGGTACTGATACCTTCGATCCGGATTACGGATGTAGTATAGCTCTTTTTCCATAGTAGACCTAGGTTTATCAAATCCCCCGGAAGCAGAAAGCAAAGTGAGATTACTTAAACGGACCTTTGAGAGTTTTAGAATTCCTATTGCGTTTTAACCGAACAAGAGTTTGCAATCTTGTTGTTGTTGTTATTGTTGTTGTTGTTGTTGGAGAGAGAGAGAGGGCCTAGGGTCTTCGGTTTTCACTAGTAGTTGTGCAAAAAGATCTGATGGGAATAACAGATAATAATAAAGTACTCATGTAATTGTAGAGCAAGATAATTATATGTGGGTAGTGCATCCATAAATGCTATCGCCTCCGCAACCGCTTATGGAAATAACCTACTAGTCTCATCCATAGAAGAAAGAGAACTAATGATATGCATAGTGATGTCACCGTTAATCCCAAGTAAGTTCCTCACATACAACCATACTACCCTTTCTGTCGCTGGGTTCCTATCATGCAGATCAGTCGTTACTCACACTCCCTTTACCTGGATCAATCCTCGGGGTCTTGGGTACCTGACAAGTCCTTAGATTGAGGCAAGAGAGGTTACTACAATCATCATGTCATACAAACTAATGCATGATCCCATCTATGATAAATAACATGCACAAAAGCTACATGGCTAGGCTGAAGCCCTTAGCCCAAGGAGGATTACTCACACATAGAGATGAAATCGACAATCATAAACATTGTAATAGAGATCATAGAGTTGATAGCAAATAGTCTTACAATGTCGCCAATTGGAGATGAGATCTACTATTACAAGTGATGGAAGATGGCTATGGTGGTGGAGAAGGGTTTAGAGGTTTAGATCTAGATTTATTCCTCTGGCGTGGCGGTAGGGAGAGTTTAGGGTGAAAGAAACGATGTTGTGGAGTCGGGGGCTTGTTTCTCGTTGCCTGAAGCCTCTTTATATACGGGCCCCTTCATGAAAGTTGTTTTGTTTTACCTAAGGTGGTCGGTGCAAACTATACAGCGGCAACTATACGCCGACGGGCCGTATAGTTGGTCGTTAAGCTTGCAGTAGCCTCCTCACGGCTCCTGGTTTCTTTGGCGTGTTGGAAATCTCATATCTTTGGCATTTATGTAGTGATTTCCATTATCATACGTCATTATCTGTGCAGGCAAAAATAGCAAGAAAGGATTGCATACTCCTTTGATCATTAGGCATTAGTGGCAGGAAATTGAGAGATATTTCATCATATATATGAATAATATCTAGTTTAAATGCGGACGTGGATGGCTATATTTCACAGTCATCAACCTCCCCAAGCTTAAACTTCATCGTTCTCGAGCAAGAAAACCAAAATCAAAAGGGAACTCAGCATTTAAACTGAAATAACGAGATGATGATCTTACTCATGATTGATATTCTCATGTTTCCTCCACTTTATTAATCTGAAAAACTTCAGCATATATAGAGTAATGGCAAGCATATCATATGGGTTTCATGAATACTTATAGCACAACAACATTATTGGAAGCATGGATGATTCAAAAGAGTAAACTTTATTCCATGTCATGTATTTAATGCATAGGCTTGCCTTTGAACAATAAAGGGTAATCATGTAGAATTAAGAGTGTGAGAGTCTGTCATGAAAAGCATATATACTAAAGTATCTCAATTCTCCCACATCAATAAATCAAGACTTTTTAAGCACTACTTTTCTATTCATTGTCCTTCAAGAATTTCAGTTCTTAAGTAATTGAGAGCATGCCAAAAAAATTCATTAGTTTATCAGGCTGAGATGGACACTCGTGGCATCACTAAGGTTTTTGTTTCTTTTGAATAATGATTACTCATATCAGCCAGAGGAGTGATTCCATCATGTTACAGCTACTCGGGAGTGCCAAGAATCTTACCCATTATAGCATTCCTGCTACAAATGTTTATTCAACTCATAGCCGAAATCTAGGAGTTTCCTCCATGAAGATCGTTCGTAGGCCAGCAAAGTTGTTGACATCCCATGAAGTTTGACACGCATAAAGCTATATCATTCTTATGATTTACAAATCAAACTATGGCATGCTCACAAAAACCGCTAAACATTAATTCAATTGAACAAATATTTTCAAAGAGAGTTGTCAAGTCAATCATTATTTTCTGTTGTGTTTGAGTGTCTCTAGGAATAAGGTTTTAAGACTAAAACACTACAACACCCAAGTCTTCAATTTGTGATACTTTTTATTATTTCAATTGTTTAGCAATTTTTTAGGCAAGACTTGGTTAACTACAAGAGCTGGAACAAAACGTACCCAATTAAATACCCATGCAAACAAATTTTTACTACAATATAGAGACGCGCTCCACCGATATAAGATCTAAACATTACTACTAACTAGCATGGGTTTCTCAAACTTCAAAAGTGGGGAGTCATAAGGCATACCTCTCATGTTTGGTTCCACTTCTCTCTTCCCTTTTTATTTGTTTCTTGGAAACTTGAAGTCAATCACTCTCCTGCAAATCAACGAGAACTTCGAGGCAGAAAGAAAAAGAGAGAGGGAAAATAAAGATAAACAGAGAAATTTTTGTGGTTTTTAGAAGGGGGATTAAATAATAGAAAAATTGGTGGCAAAGCTTGGCTTGAAAATCTCAAACAAAATAAAACAACTAAGGGAAAGTGTTGGGGAAGCCAACACGAGTACTTATAAACTCAAATAAAAGAAAAGCCTCGAAAATAAGATAAAGCAGATGAAAACCAAAATATAAAATAGATAGAAAACCTCCCCAAGCTTAGGCTTTTGCAAGCCCTTCAAATCACCGTGGTGGGGGGAAAAGTTGTAACTACAGTTTGCAAATTGAGTTGAGAGGTTATTGATGACCCACAAGTATAGGGGGTGTATCGTAGTACTTCTGATAAATAAGAGTGTCGAACCCAACGAGGAGCAGAAGGTGTTGACAAGTGGTTTGGACCAGGAATTCTCTGTAAATACTTAGAAAACGGATTTTTAGGGTTTTTTAATAAAGCAACAAAATAAAGTGCAAGTAAATAAAAGACAATAATAATTGCAGCAAGTGTCCCAATCCTTTCTTCATCAAAGGACAATCCGGTTGTATTACTTATGTGGACCAAACGTTCTTGAGGACATATGGGAATACTGTCAAGTGCTTTCGCTTCATATAGTTGATTAATCTTCTTTGGTTGGATAAGTGTTGTGTGGGTGAACCTATGATAATGTACCGACCTTGCAAGCATCCGCAACTAAAAGAAAGTAATTAAGATAAAAACCTAACCACAACATTAAACTATGAGATCCTACACTCCCTTGTGCAAAGGTTTCCTAACAGGGTTTTAGGTTTCTGTCACTCCGGCAACCCCACAATTAGTAGCCAAATACACAATGCATTCCCCTAGGGCCATAAAGGTAAAGTATCATGTAGTCGACGTTCACATGACACCACTAGAATAATAGCACCACAACTTAAATATCAAACCATTGAATATTTCTCAACACAATTCCACTACTAACAACATGAGACTTCTCCCATGTCCTCAAGAACTAAATGAACTACTCACGAGACATCATATGGATCAGGATCAGAGATGAAATAATGATGAATAACAATCTAAACATGAACAGTAATTCAATGGTTCCACTCAATAGCATCAACCACAATAAGTAATCAACACCTAGAAAGTTTCCCCTAAGAACTATGCAAGATTCAACCCAATTGTTACAACGGTACGGAGTGGTGGTGATGGTGCTGGTGGAGATGATGGTGAAGATGATCCCGATGATGGTGTTGATGGTGATGATCTCCCCTCTCCTTGAAGGAATTTCCCCAGTAGAATTTTTCCTACCGGAGAGCTCTTTCTCTCTGTGTGTTTTCTGCCCCACAGAGGCGGCGGAATCTTTCTGTGGTTGCTCCTCGAGTCTTAGGGTTTCGGGGGGATGATATAGGCGATAGTGCGATGCTAGAGGTGGGCCAGGGTGGCCGCACCACCTGGTGACGCGACCTAGGGGGCCCGCGCCAGGGGGTGGTGTGGGCCCCCTATGGCCCATCTCCACTTCCCCTCCTGGCTTCCTTCGTCTTATGGAAAAATAGGGATATCCATATATTTTTTGGAATTTTCTGATCTTCGCAAATATTGCATCTGGACACCGCTGTTTCCATCATAATCCTGACTCCGGCAGTTCATCCTCCAAAAGTCATCCAACATGCAAAATAGATGAATTAACATAAGTATCACCTCTTAATATGAAATATATCAATTAATAACAGTAAATTATGATATAAAATAGTGATGCAAAATGGATGTATCAACTCCCCCAAAGCTTAGACCACGCTTGTCCCCAAGCGAAAACTGAACTCAGTAAACATGACCTCATGTTTATGGAGTGAAGTGTCGATAAAAAGAATATGCACAAGAAGCATCACATTTATTAATACACAAATCATAATAGAAAGCAACTCACTATTACATAACTTAACTTGAAACGAGTATAGGAGTCACAATAAAGATGCATAAAGAAAATCATAATTAGTAATGGCAAACTTTGTTCGTGGTCAGAGAACAGTTGACAAATCATACTTAGTTTTAAGCAAAGCTTTTATAATGGAGTTCATAAAGCAGGAATCTTTTTCTCAAACATAATGGGCTTTTTACAATGATAGCTTTCAAAGTAATATTCATTCAGATAAGAGCAATGTGCAAAACAAGGAACATAAGAAACAAGATTGAATAAATCATCATATGAATGATTGAATCACAACAACTCAAATGCTTGCTGGAGATAGAAAGGAATACGTTTACTGACTCAACTTAAAAGTAAAAGATAGGCCCTTCGTAGAGGGACACAGGGATTTCAAGTTTCATAAAGAGATTCCAAAAAATTATGGTACTTACTAGCTTTGATCTCTCATTGCCCCTATCATAAGCATCTTGAGGTGATTAAGGTTAAAGTGAAACAAATATGAAGTATATTCTTGACAAATCATAATTTGGCAATCTCATGTCCCTTGAGTACGAGGCCATTCCTCATGCTACTCAACTTTAGTCACAAGCAAGTTCTTGTCATTGTAAGTATATGTGTATCATAGAGAACCGCCAACAGGGTACCCCTTGCCCCATGACACAGGAGCTATCCATATCAAAATGACAAGTCAACAGATAGTGAGCATCTCAGCAATCTTTTATTTACCATGAGTGTGGTGCTTCTCTTTTTTCCTATTCTCTTTTTTCTATATTTTTTCTAAAGATGCTTCATCGATTGCTCACTATGGTTATGTTGCAAGTTTCCACCATGATTAGGCATGGCTTAGGCTAGCCGCCCAGGCATTTCTCCAACACATATATAATACTCCATGAACTTACAAGCTCCCCTTTTGTTTCACAACACCGACATCTGTAAACAAAATATCATGATATCAACTAGATATTATGTACAGGTGTTGAAAGCGTTCCCCATGACAACATGGTTCTGCTAATTCCCAACTTATAAGTGCAAGCATATAAGCAACATAAATGACACAATGGTTCAAGTTTATTAAGGGCAAAAAAGGTGTGCCATCAAGTTCGTGAGAGCTTTAATCACTAGTTTTCACATAACAAATAAGTTTTTAATTTGGAAGATAGATAACTCGAGAATTTACTTGGAATAGCAATAATGCTAATAGGTAGATATGGTGGACACAAATGGCATATGTTTTGGTTGAAGGATTGGATGCACGAGAAGCATTCCCCCTCAGTATAGGCTTTTGGCTAGAAAGGCTAGGTAGCAAGCATAAGAGTTGAAGGAAACAAGAAAACAAACAAGTGATAGAAGCAATCATGCAATCTTCCTTGAAAACACAAAAGATCTTAACTAAAGAATAATAAGCTTATGAGCCAATCAAGAAAGAAAGAAAATAATATAATATATCTGTAAGTACTTTTTCTCTTTTCCACTCAACCCTCAAAATAGTGTTGCTACTGACCAAAGCTAGGTTTTCCAAAACCAACTAAATTTACTTGATTCTCCCAAAGTGATACCAATACTAACAACAAGATCAATCATATAACAGAAATCGCAAACTAAAATAACATGTGCAAAAAGTAAACGATGAAACTTCTCATTAATATTCCATAACGGCACTCACACCAAGGGATACATAGATAACCAACTAGAGGAGAGATACTTCCATAATGCAAACCATCCTATATGATAACTTCTCTATTCAAGATATGACTCTACTAAAAAGGTAAAAAGATGAAAGATAACGATGTGATATCGCGGCACTCCCCAAGGCTTGGAACAAACCAAGGGGATTCCAAAACCTGATGATGAGTTACTCCTTTGGTGGTGGTGTTATCATGATCGGAGTGAGGAAATCCTCCAGCATCTTGCGAAGCCTGTTACTTTCCTCTTGAGGTATATCCACCTTTATCCTCACGACTCGGTACTTATCACAAAACTCATCAGTGGCTCAAAGGGCTTCTACTGCCGCAGGGCAAGAACTGAGGTGTGGAATTGACGTCATTATCCCCTGCATATTATGAGTGTTGGGGATATGCTATATGGGTATCCTCATAGCATGTCACTTATCCAGATAACCCGGGTGGCCCACAGTTGGTAGCATGGCCTATGGCCTGCTGGGCGGCCCAGTTAGATGGATCCAGAAGGGAGGCCCATGCCAGATAAAGGAAGGCTACGGTGGAGTCACCAGCGTACCTGGAGCCTTGGAGTGCAAGATACACAAGACTAGTAATAGACGGTGTAGGACTCAGTAACCCGTCTGGCTAGGACTTTTCCCTGTAACCCTAGGACCTGGCGACTATATAAGTCGGGCCTATGGGAGCCTTTAGGGCATGATCACAGACAATCTCATACAACCTCGCATAGTGAACCTATCTCTATAACTCGGCGTATTGCCCTTATAGTGATTTATAGCAGGAGTAGGACTCCGCCACCGTTGTGGGATCTGAACCTAGGTAAGCTATGTTACCTCGTACCCGTCAACCTTCTGCCTTACCCCACGTCTCTAAACACGCACTGTGAGGACCCCTCCATGGAGTACTCGTCAGCAATACCACGACAGTTGGCGCCCACCGTGGGGCAAGAGGCGCTTCAGGCTCTTCAGTGGGCGAGGACCAAGATCTTCGCGGGAATCGGCGAAACCATAGCCATCGGCCGTGTTCTCTTCTCCGGCAACGTTCCGATCGTCCCTCCCGATGAGTTCTGGATCCCGGTGAAGACGAACCCTATGTGGTGCTCAGTCGTTCCTATCGGAGACATCCACCTCTTCATCGGTGAAACCGACTCAAGCACTAGTACCCTGGGAGTCGGAGGAGCATCAAGGCCCGCACGGACCGCCTACGGGCAGGATACGTTCGCGGAAGGATCGATGTAGGATCTCTCTTCGGAGTTTGCCAGCAAAGATCGGAAAGCATCAAGGCCCGCACGGACCGCCTACGGGCAGGATACGTTCGCGGAAGGATCGATGTCGGATCTCTCTTTGGAGTTTGCCAGCAAAGATCGGAAAAATTCAAGGCCCACCCAAATCGCCACTGTGCAGGATATAAAGGTGGAAGATCACTGCAAATCCGCTGGCTTCGCCCGTGTGTCTGGACAGCAGAGATCCAAGTTCGTCGGCGTGGTTACCATCTTCGATCTGGCGTGCTGCGTTCAGATAGAGGGCGAAAACCCCCGCGATTACCTGGCCAGGTGGCTCCGTATACGAGCCGATCTGGCCCATTACCCAGATGATAATGCTTTGTATCACTTCGTGGAAGGACTGGACCATGGCACGCTTCTCCGACATTCTTTAAGACGGCAGCAGGCAATAGGACGCCTTACCCTCAAAGAGATGGTGAGCACCGTCAACAACTACGCGGAAGCTGATGCAGCAACCCAGATGGAGCTCACGCTCAGGGACGGAGAACCTCCGGTTTAGCAACCGCCACCACCGCCTCCCACCGCCATCATCGCAGCAGCACCACCACCTCCAGTCATCGTCGCAGCCGTTGCACCTCCACCGCCCGTCATCGAGGAAGTCCTGGCACCCTCCGACTCTGTCATTGATGCGCTTTATGCTGATTTCAGTGCAGATTTAGAGGAGATAGATTTCAGTCCAGAAGAGCTAGACTCCGCTATGCAGGAGATGGAGGAGGAGTACTCACGCGACGAGCAAGCCAACAATGCCGTCACGTCTCGAGGGGTGTTCGTCACCATTGGGACAGCGATGGATGAAGATCAACCCGGACGAGCTCCGCCTACAGCGTTGGAAAAGGGGAAGGGGCCACTTATTGCTGCTGACGATGATCGCGCAAAAGTCATGCCTCCTCCGCCTAACCCAGTGCAGCAGCGGTAGGAACTCGGCACCGGCCCGAGCAACAACAACACCGCAAACTTGCCGCCTCCGGCATCTACGTCTGCAGCAGCCCAAGTTACTCCAGCTGATAGAGTGATGTACGACAATCTCCTCGTCGAGCCACTGACTGTTGCTCATATCCGGAACGTGACCTAGCTTGACGAGAAGCGCCAGCAGCTGCTGGAGGAAGCGCAGGCCATCGCGGAGCAAGGCGCCAAGCTAGATCGAGATCTGGTCAACGCGCAGAAGTCCATAGAGAAAGCTAGAGCAATGGAGGCCGAGTACAAGACTTTACTACAGCAACAGAAGGCTAAGAAAGCTCCGGCTCGCGTCATCAATGATCCTGGCGTGCGGCGTAACCTAGGATGGTCTCCCTCGAAGCCGACACAAGCCAAGCCATACATTGACAGTGAAGGAAAGCAGGTGATGCCCACCCCACTCCTTAACCTCGCTGTCGCCAAGACCCTTCTGGAGCAGGATAGATCGCCTGAGGCAGTGGAACAGGTCTACGACCTAGTGGCCAAGGCGGTGAAGCAGCAGGAAAAGGCCACCTCTTAGAGGCTTGAGTCTGACCCAGCGCTCTGCCAATCTAGCCAGTACAAGCCGCCAAGGTATAGATCTCCTCTTGATGTCGGGTCCCAGACGGGTTCATCAGAACAAAGACGGAGGGATGCGCACAACAGGAAGGATGCTATCCCCATATCCTCCGATCACGAAGAAAAGGCCCGACCTCATTGCCCATCGCCACCGCCCCGGTCCCCCCGACATCACGAAGACTACAAGACTCACCATCATACGGATATGCCCCCACCAAAGCAGTGCGGCATTGTCATCTGTGACAACGCGGAGCAGACCTGTCATGACGGAGAGCACAACCAAGGACACAAGAGCAGGTCACGCCATGACCCTGCGCGTCCGACAAGCAACCATGACAGGCTTGAGGCGTCGTAGGAGGGTAACAGCAAGAAGGCTAACCCACCGCCACCTCCGCCTCCGTCACCACCAAGCAGTCACCATGGCAGAGGAGGCCCACGTCATTCACGCAGCCCATCCCCTGTTGACAAGAAGAAGAAGAACCCGAAGCCGTACGACGTACGTTTGAGGATTGATAAGATCCACGAGGCCTGGGAAGGACCATACCTGGGACCTCGTTGCTTTGGACCTGCAATACGGTCCGCAACTTACCCCAAAGGTTTCCGGATTGACAAGACCATCAAGCCCTACGACGGCACCGCCAAGCCAGCCACATGGTTGCAGGACTACGGCAACACGGTGGATATTGCCGGAGGCAACCCCAACGTCGCCGTCAAGTACCTCCCATTAATGTTGGCAGGCACGGAATGTCAATGGATCGACGACTTGCCGGAAAAATCCATCTACAACTAGTTGGACATGCAAGAAGCGTTCACCAAGAAGTTTGAGGGTACATACAAGCGTCCCTGCACTATGGGCGATCTACAGCGGTGCATGCAAGAGAAAGACGAGACATCTCGCGCCTACCTCTCCCGCTGGCTGGACATGAAGAATTCCTGCGCAGGAGTGCATGCTCAGACCGCCATGGCCGCCTTCATCGACGGGTTGGAAAGAGGCACGTTGCTCCGACATAAGCTGAAGCGCTTGCAGGAAAATCACCAGCTTGACTTGACCCAGATGATTCAGTTGGCTAGTGAGTTCGCAGCTGCCGACGACGATGCTCGTGGCTCCTTGCCGGCAACAGCCGTTCCAACTCAAGCTCGGAGGAACAGCTGTACAAAGCGTAAAACCGCTCCAGAAGAAAAGCAGTCTACCAACATGGTCGCTATGACTTTTGCAGGACGAGGTGATGGCGGACAACGTGGCCGAGGAAGGGGAGCTGGCCATGGGCAGCAATGAGGCAGTGAAACAACCTCGGCGCAGCTCCGCGTTCCCCAAACCTACGAGGAGTACCGCGATATGCCGTGCCTCGTACACCTCGACGCCAACGGCAAGGCCACCCATTCCAATCGACACTACAAGTTCGTCAACAACCTCAAGGAAGACCCGGAGTCCGGCTACAAGCAAAGTCGTAAGAACAGACCGCGAGGCAAGGGCAAGGGGAAGAAGAAGGAGGAGGAGTCCAAGGATTCAAGTGACATGGACGAAGACGTTGACCCCAAGCACGCCGCCAAGAGCGACGACAAGGGAAAGAACCCCTTCGCGAAGAAAGCTCCAGTCTACCACACTTTCCTTGGCACCCCCACCGTCCGACAACAGAAGACCTCTCTGAGGATCCTGATGGCTACTCTCCCCCCAGTTCCCCAGTACCTACGCTGGTCGGAAGTTCCAATCACTTGGGACAGGACGGACCACCCAGACCTTATACCCACGGAGAACCAGTACGCCATGGTCATCAACCCCTTGATTGACGGCATGGAGTTCACCAAGTGTATGGTGGATAGTGGAAGCAGCATCAACATCATGTACCTGGATACACTGCAGAAGATGAACTTGACGGAGGCAAACCTAAGGCGGACCAACACCATCTTCCATGGCGTAGTTCCTGGTCGGGAGGCTCGGTCCCTTGGGTGCATTACACTTCAGGTTGCCTTTGGCGATGTTAACAATTACCGCCAAGAGCGCATGACCTTCGAGGTGGTCCCCTTCAAGAGCGTGTACCACGTCATATTTGGCCGCGAAATATTCCACACGTCCATGGCCAAGCCAAGCTTCGTCAACAACAAACTCAAGATACCCGGACCAAACGGTGTCATCACCGTATCCGGAAGCTTTACCAAGACAAGGGACTGAGAGATCAATGAAGCAGCCATTGCAGAAGCTGTCCTCTACAGTGAAGAATTCAAAGAGATCCAGAGCAAGGTCGATGACTCAGAGATGCCCGCGTCGAAGAAGCAGATCTCCGACTCCGCTCCTACGTTCAAGGCCACCATCGAGACCAAGCCGGTGGAACTTGTGGTAGGTGATGCCTCCAAGGTCACCGCCATTGGGACGAACCTGGATCCCAAATAGGAAAGCGCGCTCGTCGAGTTCCTCCATGAGAATAGGGACATCTTTGCCTGGCAACCTGCCGACATGAAAGGTGTACCTAGGGAACTTGCCGAGCACAACTTAAACATTGATCCAAAATGCAAACCAGTGAAACAACCTCTACGACGCTTTGGAGATGAGAAGAGACGTTCCATTGGCAAAGAGATAGCTAGGTTACTTAAGGCTAGATTTATCCGAGAAGTCCTTGACACCCAATGGGTGGCCAATCCTGTACTTGTCCCCCAAAAGGGAACCAATGAATTAAGAATATGCATTGATTACACTGGCTTGAACAAAGCATGTCCCAAAGATCCGTTTGCTTTGCCTCGCATTGACCAAGTCATTGATTCGACGGCTGGCTCGGAACTTTTTTGTTTTCTCGATGCATACTCAGGATAGCACCAGATCAAGATGAGTAAGTCGGACCAATTGGCCACTTCGTTCACTACCCCATACGGCACATTTTGCTATGTTACGATGCCCTTTGGGATGAAAAACGCAGGTGCTACCTACCAGCGGACAATGCAGCGTTGCCTCCACGACCAAATAGGTCGGAACATTCACGCCTATGTGGACGATATCGCGGTGATGTCTAAAAAGTCAAACGACTTAATCTCCGACTTAAAAGAAACCTTTGATAATCTCCGAAAATACAACATGATGCTTAACCCTAAGAAGTGCGTCTTCGGGGTTCTAGCCAGCAAATTGTTGGGTTTCATCGTTTCCCAACGCGGAATCGAGGACAACCCGGAGAAAATCAAGGCCATCTTAAACATAAACCGTCCAACATTCCTAAAGGACATACAATGACTAACAGGTTATGTTGCAGCAGTTAGTCGGTTCGTCAGCCGACTTGGAGAGAAGGCTCTGCCGCTGTACAAGTTGCTGAAGAAGGTGGACAAATTCACGTGGACGGACGAAGCAGATGCAACATTGAAGCATCTCAAGGAGATTCTTTCCTCAACGCCCATCCTTGCAGCACCCGAGCCTGGAGAGCCCCTGTTAATCTACATGGCGGCAACCAACCGGGTAATCAGCATCGTCGTCGTGGTAGAGCGGAAGGAACCAGGCTATGATCACGGAGTTCAACGACCAGTTTACTATGTGAGCGAGGTCTTGACGGAGTCCAAGCAGCGTTACCTGCACTACCAGAAGATAGCTTATGGAGTATTCCTTGCTTCTCGAAAGCTGGGGCACTACTTTCAGGAGCACCCAATCACAGTGGTGAGCAAGACTCCACTGTCCGACATTATCAACAACAGCGACGCTCCGGGAAGGGTCGCAAAGTGGGGCATTGAACTTGCCGCCTTCGAGATCACCTACAAGAGACGCAACGCTATTAAGTCACAAGCCTTGGCGGATTTTGTTGCAGATTGGACGAATATGCCAGATGCTAATCCGTTGCCAGAACCAGAGTACTGGGTGGTGCACTTTGACGGATCAAAGATGCTCAACGGCTCGGGGTCTGGTGTATTGCTACAGTCACCAACAGGAGACAAGCTACACTACGTTCTGCAGATCCACTTTGAGGCTACAAACAACATGGCGGAGTATGAAGCACTCATTCATGGATTACGTGTAGCCAAGGATATTGGCATCAAACGCATAGTTTGCTGTGGAGATTCCGACTTGGTTGCCCAGCAGGTGGCTGGCACCTGGAATGTGCGGAACCCTATGATGGCGGCATGTCGAGACGAAGTAGACGAGATAGCCAAGAGCTTCTTGGGCTATGAAGTCAAGTATGTACCTAGGGAGCAAAACGAGGCGGCTGATCTGCTATCTAAGCTTGGATCAGGGCGCAAGCAAATTCCGCCAGGAGTTTTCCTAGAGCACCTGCGCACACCATCTGTGAAGGGAGCCGACATCGACAACCCGGATAGAGCTGACTCTTTCGTCAACATGGTGACTAAGGTCCCTCCGGCTTGGACAAAACCGTTCATGGAATATCTCGAACACGGAACTTTGCCCGACGACGAAGTCAAAATACGACAAATAGTACGACGAGCAAAGGGTTATACCATAATCAATGGGCAACTCTACAAAAGGAGCACTACTGGTGTATACCTAAAGTGTGTTTCCCAGCTAGAAGGTATGGAAATCCTACGCGAAATCCATCTCGGAGATTGTGGGCATCACGCCGCTCCTCGATCGTTGGTCGCAAAAGCCTTCTGGCAAGGATTCTACTGGCTGACCGTGAAGGCGGACACTGACAAGCTGGTTGAGACATGCATGGGATGCCAGTATTATGCCCGACAACCACATGTTCCTACTGAAGAATTGCGAACAATACCAATAACTTGGCCGTTTGCAGTTTGGGGGCTAGACATGGTGGGACCGTTACAGACGGCGCCTTGTGGGTTTACGCATCTGCTTGTAGCAGTTGATAAATTCACTAAATGGATAGAAGCTAAACCCATTAGAAAGCTTGATGGGGCAACTGCCCTAAGGTTTGTCCGGGATCTAGTGGTGAGATTTGGTCTCCCACATAGCATTATCACCGACAATGGCACTAATTTGTCACTCGGAGAAGTGGAGGCTTATTGTTGGGAGAAAGGCATCCGACTTGACATTGCTTCTGTGGCACACCCACAGTCCAATGGTCAAGTTGAGCGAGCCAATGGATTAATTCTATAGGGAATCAAGCCATGTCTTGAGGCACCGCTACATAGAGCAGCTGGAGCCTGGGCGAAAAAATTGCCATTTGTGCTGTGGAGTTTAAGAACTACACCCAACAGATCCACCGGCTACACCCCTTATTTCATGGTATATGGAGCAGAAGCCATCCTGCCTTCCGACATACTTCACGATGCACCAAGAGTTGCCGCCTACGACGAAGATGACACATAAGAATCCAGACACCTAGATGTGGACCTTCTCGAGGAGGAGCGTGTGTTGGCATGCCAAAGATCCGCCATCTACCAGCAGAAGCTACGCAGCTACTATAGTCGCCGCGTCCGGCATTGCTCGTTTAAAGAGGGGGATTGGGTGCTCCGACTTAAGCAGAAGAAGTCACACAAATTATCCCCGCCATGGGAAGGACCGTTCATCATAAGCAAGGCGCTACTCAATGGGTCTTACTACCTCGTTGACAATCATGAACTGAAGGATAGACCCAACGAGGATCATAAGCATAAGCGACGTGACCCGGATGATGACTACCCGGAGCTTGATCGGCCATGGAACATAGCACAGCTACATCCTTTTTACACTTAGCATTTTTATCTAATTGTGTACCTCTTATATGATCAATGAAATAAAGCTCTCTGGTTCACTCATATTTCTGAGTCTTTTACCTCCTTTAGTGTTCATTTTTGGATCATGTAAAACCTTTATGCACAAGCTTTGCGTTTGCACTTGTGAAAATTCCGCCTAAGGGCGTTAGCTTAAGTTTTCTGGTCTACACTTTCTTTGTCGTTTTTATGTGGATTCTGGAGTAGTGACTTTTGGCACTTGTGTCGGTGATTTTGTACTCAGGTTATTGACGGTGCCATTGGGCATCATCACCTAAGCGCATTGTTCCGACAACGAGTCTTCCGACTCACGAAAAGTCAAGCATAAGAACCAAAGTAATGGATAAGCCAACACTTGCTTAAAAAATATATACATGTTGGAAACTAGTTCTTAAGAAGCAGGAAATAAACAACTATTGTTTTCCGCCTTAAGTTACATCAACAGGTTTTTTCCGCATATACACCAAAGGTGAAACAAATATTACAAAGTTGTTTTTCACTCCTTTGGCGCAGGTGACTTGGAGGCAGCATCGTCACCAGCCGGAGAGCCACCCTCGAAGTCGGCGCTGTGGTGGGACTCAGAGGAATCTTGGTTGCCGTTGTCGATGATGTTCATGGGCACGAAGACGTCGATGTCCACCAACTCGGGAACTCTGGTGTCATAGCCCGCAAGTGATGACAAGATGGCTTCGTGATTAATCTCTTTGCCATCATCGTCGACATCGGGGATGCCAGAGGTCACCGTGTCGATGTCGGCACCTTCGTAGTGTGCCTTCACCATTGACAGCGCCATCCTCGCGCCAGCCCGTGCACATGAAGCTTTCTAGCTTGTGATACGCTCGGGGGCTCGGCGCAGAATATCCGAGTACTTCGCCATGGAGTCTGATGCCTTTATGTTTATCTAGAGGGGCTTGGCGATCTCCTTGGCTTGCGTAATGGCGGTGTTGATGAAGTTGCCGGCAAGAACCATGCATTCCTTGGGCGGAGGAGGTGATCGGGTTAAACCCATAGGAGCTGAAAATTCCGACAACGAGCGCATGAGTTCAACAAATCAAAGTATCCAGATTGCAGAAGCCAAGACGGAGAAAACTTACTGAAGATGCTGGCCTCAGCTTGCCAGAGGGTGTCCGCCAAGGATTGTTTCTCTTGTTGGAGGAGCTTGTATGCCTCGCTATGGCGATGATTTTGCTCATCGGCAGCTCGCTTCTGATCTTTTAAGATCGTGATCTCCTCCTTCAGGCGGTTGATTTCCTCGGTGGCGGAGTCCTGCAAGGCCTTCATCGAATCCTCATGCATTTTCAGCATGTCCTTCCTCTCTTGATTAAGAATTTTGTTCTTGCTATCTAGCTCTTGAATGTGCTTGGATTGCTCGACAATATTCTTGGCCTTGGCGATGGTTCTGCATGTCGGAGAAAGAAAAGTACACAATGAGTACTCGGAGAATATAGGCACAAAACCAAGTCGAAATGCGCATTAGAAAACAGACGCTTGCTCTTGGTGATATGTTCCTTCAAGAAGGCAGTTTTACCCTTTTCGGCTTCAAGATCTGCGCGCATCTTCTGGTACTTGTCATTTGCCATGCCCCTCCGAGCATTCTCGTTCTATGGAAAAATGACAAAGTTAACCGTTGTTTAGTCTGCTTGGAGCATCTAGTCGGAAATTTTCCACCTAGACGCTCGAGGGCTATAGCGAGAGTTTTTGACTTAACAATATACTTAGTTTCTCTTTAAGCATTTAGTCGGAACTGATTCAGTTACAACTAGAAGCTTGGGGGCTACAGTATAAAGTTTTTAACTCGAGCATATGCTTAGCTTTCTTTAAGCATCTAATCGGAACTTATTCAGTTGCAACTAGAAGCTTGGGGGATATAGTACTGAAATTTATAAACACTGCGTATGCTACTCTTAAAGCATCTAGTCAGAATAATTCATTCCATCTAAATGCTTGGGGGCTACAGTGAGAGGTTTTTCTAACTTAGTCACTCTTAGAGCATATAGATGCAAAACCTATGGTTTTCCATCTACATCCTCTGGGGATACAGTGGGATACTCATATGAAAAGCAAAAGGCAAATAAAACTTACAAGTGCGATGATCTTGAGGTTCGTAGCACTCTCAGCCAGCAGCTTGGCAAAGGATTCGCTATTTCCTTGCAAGATTTCTGCTTGCCGGCGGAGCTCCTCTAGACCGCACGTCGGAGATGTCGGTGCCGCACCAGGGACCAAAGCAGTGCTACCCGGTGTAAGTACCAGATAGACTATCTTCGGATAGACTATGGTTTTATTAAGTGTGAGGCCATGCAGCAAAAGTACCAGCTTCCACCACCGCCTTGCCGCCACCGATGGCATCCTTAGCCGGAGCTTCAGCCATTTGTTGAGAGGTGCTCTCCTGCGTTGCACCTTTCGCCAACAATGAAGTTGATAGAGGCGCCAGAATCCACTTCCATGGTGGAAGGGCCTGATGCCTCCTTAGCTTGTGAGCTTGTCGGCGCAGACAAGGGCTTGGCGGAAGGAGTGGCAGGGGAGATGGCGGGAGACGCGTCACGATGCAGCATGTCCTTAATATTTCGAGAAGCCCCCGATGTTTTGGAGGTCTTCTTGAGGCTGGTCGTGGCTTTCTTCCTGAAACGTGCAAAATGCATAAGTACAGGAGCAAGACAGATAAATATACAATGTCGGAAAATGAGAAGCTTACACAAGTGGGGGTGCTTTGGCAAAGGGGATCCTAGTAACTTTTCTCTTTTCCGCCTCCAGGGCGGCGGTAGTATTTTTGGAGGCTCCACCCTCCGTCTTCTTCTTCTTGCCTCTGTCGGCAGCGTCAGGGGTGGAGCTCTTCCGCTTTCGCGCTAACGGAGCCTCGTCGTCTGACACGACCGTGACTTCCTTCATCTTTGGATCATAGATTTGGGCAGCCAGGTTGCCCTCCTCTAGATCTCTAAGCTGTTAAGTAAGAAGTCACCGTGTTAGTTCAGACAACGTTTGCAAGATGGAAGAACTAGAGTATATGTCATGCACGGAAAATACAATAACTACCTTTGGGCACTTGCCGTCTACGAACATGTCGTAGGTGATGGTGAAGCCGCGCTTCTTATCCTTCACCTTGACGATGTCCTTAAGGCGGAGCTTGACTGAGTCACTCGAGAAGTTGTCCACGGAGATGCGGAGACTATCCCTTCTGTCCCTGGTATACTCGTGCATGAGCGGTGCTGCAGAGGTTGGATTCGCCTGATGAACCAGCACATGGCTAGGTCCAAGCCGGTCAAACCCGTCTCTACGAACCATTCGATCCGCCTTATAGCGCGAGAAGCGTCGAGGTCCGAGGGAAGGGAGGCCTGGGATCTCCATGACGAGGCTTCAGCGGCGGCTCCGTCAACGAAGTCCGGGTACGTAACTTGTCGGCCAGCCAGAGGGATGTCTAGGCCATAAAAGTACGTCCATTGCCAATTCTTGCAGGACTCGTGGCCGACGATGTCGGGGAACCGCCGGCCAAGTCGAATCTTGAAGCTTATGGTGCCGCAGTTCCTAAGTTCTTCCTTGCTATGTCCGGCTTCACGTTTGACGGTGAAGAAGTACACAAAGAGGTCTAACCTAGGCCTTATTCTTAAGTATCCCTCGCAAAGTGCCGCGTAGTTGCTAAGCACTAAGATACTATTGGGGGAAAGGTTCTGGGGCTGGACTCTGTAGTGATTCAAGACGGAGAGGAAGAAGTTGGAGATGGGCAGGGAAACGCCGCGTACCATTTGGGCTTTGAGGTACACCTTTTCTCCGGCTTGGGGAGATGGTGTCACCTCGCCGGCCGGCGCCGCCCGCCAGGCGAGCCCCTCCGTCGCAGGAAGGTAGCCTTCAGCGATCATCTCTTGGATATCACGGTCTATGATATCTGAGCCGCGCCAGTCGCCCTTGTGCAAGTCTGGCTCCTCCTCCAACGGCTCCAGCGCCACCAGATTAAGGTTGCCGCCGGTGCATTCGATAACCGCTGATGCGGGGATTACTAGGCCCTCTGGAGGCACGACAATGGAGCTCGCCGGCTTCGCCGCGGCTTCGCTCGACATCGCCATGGAGGGAGAGATGCTGCTGCTAGCCATGGAGTGAGGCTGGATGTGACTGCTGCAGATTGGAGGCTAGGATTTTTTCACGACTTGGACGCAGAGAGCTCGAAGGGGCGCGCGCTGGAGGAAGAAGACAATGCAAGGAGAATGAGGTAAAAGGTGAAAATTCCACCGCGGTTACTATTTATCATCTCCAAGCGTCAAGATTCGTGCAGCTTGATCGGACGGTTGCCGCGTAGACGACGTGTTCGCGAACGTGCGCGGAAATTTCGCCACGTCTCCAACCGTCGCCGCCAATGGTTCGTATTGCTCGCGCGGGAAAATCGGACATGATTGCGTTCTCTGCATGTGTGAGTTACGAGGCGTCGCTGACCTAAGCCTACATCATCCTAGCTGACATGGGCAGATGAGCCGTCACATCGAAGATTCCGACATAGACGGAGCCAATCCGGCTACGGAAGAGTACGATGGAAGATTCAGCATTTCTCCGACTTACAAGTTGAAGACAGAGAAAGTTTTACAGGGTTCTTTCGGAGGACTACAAGATATTGCTTGACGATTTGCCGACATCCAACTAGACGGAGCATTCATCTGAAAAGGCGAGTCGGTGCAAGATCTCGGAGTTCTCTGGGGGCTACTGTTTGGGATATGCTATATGGATATCCTCATAGCATGTCACTTATCCGGATAACCCGGATGGCCCACAGTTGGTAGCATGGCCTATGGCCTGTTGGGCGGCCTAGTTAGATGGATCCAGAAGGGAGGCCCATGCCGGATAAAGGAAGACTACGTTGGAGTCACCAGCGTACCCGGAGCCTTGGAGTGCAAGATACACAAGACTAGTAATAGACGGTGTAGGACTCTGTAACCTGTCCGGCTAGGACTTTTCCATGTAACCCTAGGACCTGGCGACTATATAAGTCGGGCCTATGGGAGCCTTTAGGGCACGATCATAGACAATCTCATACAACCTCGCACAGCGAACCTATCTCTGTAACTCGGCGTATTGCCCTTATAGTGATTTATAGCAGGAGTAGGATTCCGCCACCGTTGTGGGATCTGAACCTGGGTAAGCTGTGTTACCTCGTACCCGTCAACCGTCCGCCTTACCCCACGTCTCTAAACACGCACTGTGAGGACCCCTCCATGGCGTACTCGTCGGCAATACCATGACAATGAGAAAAAGCACGCACAGTGTTAATTGCCCCTACAAGAGTAGGGTTTCTTGCCCTTGATCCTGCAGCAATTTGTCCCTCCATGCCTGCTGACATGTTCTTTACTTCCTCCTTGACGCTCTGATCCATGTATTCGCACCTAGATGTGATCCTTTCTTCTTCCACCCATCCAATGAAAGTTCCTTGCTCAAGATCGCGGAGGAGCTTGCGCCGGCGTCGTAGCTCATAGTCTTCCGAAAAAGAACCCTGGAACAACATCTAAACAAAACAGATTGAAACAAAAAACACGACGAGAACATAATATATGGACCTCGGGGTCCGAGGGATTATATATTACGAAGTTTTATGACATAAGGAAGGTACTGGGCGAAAACGGGACGGAGACGGGCTCCGGGGTGGTCACACCACCTGGCGGCGCGACCAGGTGGGCCCACGCCACAGGGTGGTGTGGGCCACCCGGACTCCGTTTCCTTCCCTGTTTCAACTCATTATCTTCCATATGAAATAAAAACTGCAAAAATATGATTTGGAAAGTTTTTCGTGAACCTTTTTTACCAGAACTGTTACCTATTCGAAAACGGACTCTGCAGGTTCCTGAATTTGATCTTTAACAAATTCCTCTAGAGTTATTACTTGAATAATATCAATATATTCATTATAAGAATCTCCAGAAATATAATGTTTGAGCCTTTGACCATTCTTCATCTCCTTACATCATTCTCTCCCAATACTTGAAAAAAAAATCATACAAAATTTCACACAATCTTTATTAGCAACATTAGTGTATGCAAGACAATAAACCTTTGGGTTCAATTTGAACTGATGTCCATCAAAACATAAGCTACTGTAACAACTACTTTCAAAAGCTCCAAAATAATTTAAAAGGAAATCGACTTAAGAGGCAAATGCAAAAAATGGCAGAAATTTGTCAAAATAGACCAGAAGGTAAATACCGATTTTTTCAAGGATCTTCTGCTGCTCAAATCGAAAAGTGCAAAACTAAAGAAAGTTAGATAACAACTTGGGGCACAAGCACAGAAAATTACAGCTTAATCCGACATACTGGGATTTTTCACGATTTTTTACAGTGAGGCACAAAAATCTGTTCCGGGATAGCAAATTCCCCACATCTCACCTTCTTCTCATTAGAGGCTAATCTTGACACAAAAACCAAACAAAAAGGATAATACGAGGTTATTACAGAGGAAATAACTTCCGACTCAAATAAACAAAAACTAAAAGCAAATAAAATGGGTTGTCTCCCAAAAGCTCTTTCTTTATAGCCATTAAGATAGGCATGATAATTTCGATGATGCTCATAGATGAAATATGGATTTGAAGTAAAATAGAGCATCAAGAAGCAAATATCCAACACATTTAAGTCTAACCCACTTCCTATGCAAGGGAATTTTGTAAGAAAACAAATTATTAAAACAAGGGGCTACTAGCATAGGAAGACAAAACAAGTGCAACTTCAAAACTTTCAACATAAAGTGGGGAAGCTTAATATTATTGAGATGCATAAAACCATGTTTCCCTCTCTCATAATAACTTTCAGTAGCATTATGAATAAAATTAACAATATAACTATCACAAGAAACATTCTTATCATAAAAATGAGCATATTTAAAATCATCAAAAATAGGTTTAAGGTTAAAAACTGGATCAATAGGAGCAAGTTGAGCAATTATAAAACCCTCATTAGGCAATTCATTTTCATAAGGATCTTTGGCAAACTTAGAAAAATTAAACTCATAAGATTCTCCATGAAATTTAGTTAAAATTTTCTCCTTCCTATAATCTATAGTAGCTCCACAAGTGCTCAAGAAAGGTCTACCAAAAATGATAGGACAAGTTTTACTAGCTGCTGAACCAAGTACCAGAAAATCAGCAGGATATTTAATCTTACCACAAAGAACTTCCACATCTCTTACAATACCAATTGGAGAGATGGTCTCTCTATTAGCAAGGTGAATAACCACATAAATTTCTTCAAGTTCACAAGGACCAATTTTATGCATAATTTCTTTGTAAAGCTCATAAGAAATAGCACTTGAACGTGCACCAATATCACATAAACCATAATAGCAATAATCACCAATTCTAACATAAAGCACAGGGACGCTAGCTTTCCTAGTTCTACTAGGATGTGAGACAATATTAGAGGCATCCTCACAAAATATAATGTGCCCATCTTCTACATTTTAGTGATAAGGTCTTTAACAATTTCTACTACAGGTTCAACATTTATTTGTTCATCAGGTTCTATAGCTTTCTTTGTACTCTTGTTAACCACACTAGCTATCATATAATGTTCCTTTACCTTAGAAGGGAAAGACATTTTCTCAATATAAGGTTCAGGCAAAATATGATCAATAGTATAAACTTCAGTATTTCTAGCAGGAAAATGATTAACAATATATTTATATGGTGCATGATACTTGTTCCACTCCATTTTGGGCAGTTCAATATAAGAGGCAAAATCCTTAAAACTATTTGTAATACTTTGAGAATCAAGACCATACTCAGTACTAATATTATGAAAGTCATTAGTTTCCATAAAATATTAAATGCATTCATAATCATAATTTATACCTGACTTTCTTTCTTTCTTTGTCATTCTCCCAAGCTTCAGTATTTTCTTGAATACAGTCTAGAATATCCCATTTAGCTTCTTCTTTCATACATGTGAATGATCCAGCACAAGAAGCATCTAATAAATACTTATCATGAAGAGAAAGTCTTGCATAAAAGTTATTAATAATAATATTATTAGGGAGCTCATGAATAGGACATTTGAGCATTAGTAAGTTCAATCTCTCCCAAGCTTGGGATGTACTCTCTCCATCACGAGGCCAAAAGTTATATATTTGATTCCGGTCTTTATGAATCTCACTAGGAGGATAGAATTTAGAATAAAAGAGAGGTACAATTTCCTCCCATTCCATAGATTGGCCATTCTTTAGCATCTTATACCATTCTTCAGTTCTACCTTTCAATGATATAGAGAGTAACTTTTTCTTAGCTTGTTCCATTGTGATACCTGTACACTTGAACAACCCGCATAATTCATGTATAAAAATCAAATGATCACCAGGATTGACAGTTCCATCTCCAAAATAGTAGTTATCCATAACACGATCAACAATTTTTTAGGTATTTTAAAAGGGTCTATTTCAGCAGGTGGTGGTTCATCTACTACCCTAACTGTGGTAGTAGTTTTCCCAAATAGGAAACTAAGTGAGTTATCCATATTGGAAACAAAGTAGCAAATAGAAATAAAAACAATACTCATAGTAGAAATTTCCTTTACGAGTTGCACTCTTCAATAACGCTTCATTCCTCGGCAACAGCGCCAGAAAATAGTCTTGATGACCCACAAGTATAGGGGGTATATCGTAGTACTTTTGATAAATAAGAGTGTCGAACCCAACGAGGAGCAGAAGGTGTTGACACGTGGTTTGGATCAGGAATTCTCTGTAATACTTAGCAAACGGATTTTTAGGTTTTTTTGATAAAGCAAATAAATAAAGTGCAAGTAAATAAAAGATAATAATAATTGCAGCAAGTGGCCCAATAATTTCTTTAGCAAAGGACAAGCCGGTTGTATTACTTATGAGCACCAAACGTTCTCGAGGACACATGGGAATACTGTCAAGTGCTTTCGCTTCATATAGTTGATTAATCTTCTTTGGTTGGATAAGTGTTGTGTGGGTGAACCTATGCTAATGTACCGACCTTACTTGGACTAATAAATACTTGTGATTAAAACCCTTGCAAGCATCCACAACTACAAGAAAGTAATTAAGATAAAAAACTAACCACGACATTAAACTCTGAGATCCTACACTCCCTTGTGCAAAGGTTTCCTAACAGGGGTTTAGGTTTCACTCACTCGGGCGACCCCACAATTAGTATCCAAATACACAATGCATTCCCCTAGGCCCATAAAGGTGAAGTATCATATAGTCGACGTTCACATGACACCACTAAAAGAATAGCACCACAACTTAAATATCAAACCATTGAATATTTCTCAACACAATTCCACTACTAACAACATGACTTCTCCCATGTCCTCAAGAACCAAACGAACTACTCACGAGACATCATATGGATCAGGATCAGAGATGAAATAATGATGAATAACAATCTGAACATGAACAATAATTCAATGGTTCCACTCAATAGCATCAACTACAACAAGTAATCAACACCGGGAAAGTTTCCCCTAAGAACTATGCAAGATTCAACCCAATTGTTACAGCGGTACGGAGTGGTGGTGATGGTGCTGGTGCTGGTGGAGATGATGGTGAAGATGATGATGATGATCCCGATGAAGTCTAGTTTGATGATGGTGTTGATAGCAACGATCTCCCCTCTCTGGGAAGTAATTTCCTTGGCAGAATTCTGCCTGCCAGAGAGCTCTTTCTCTCTTTGTGTTTTCCGCCCCGCAGAGGCGGCAGAATATTTTTGTGGTCGCTCCCCGAGTCTTAGGGTTTCCGGGGGATGATATAGGCGAAAGGGCGATGCCAGAAGTGGGCCAGGTGGCCACACCACCTGGTGGCACGGCCCAAGGGGGGCGCGCCAGGGGATGGTGTGGCCCCCCTGTGGCCCATCTCCACTTCCCCTTCTGGTTTCCTTCGTCTTCTGGAAAAATAGGGATTTCCATATATTTTCTGGAATTTTCTGATCTTCGCGAATATTTCATCTGGACACCGCTTTTTTCCATCAGAATCCTTACTCCAGCAGTTCATCCTCCAAAAGTCATCCAACATGCAAAATGGATAAAATAACATAAGTATCACCTCTTAATATGAAATTTATCAATGAATAACACTAAATTATGATATAAAATAGTGATGCAAAATGGACGTATCAGTTACTTGTTATTTCTTGGAGGTTCAGGGCGAGATTATGCATTCCCTCCACAGTTCCTCCAAGTTATTGGAAATCTTGATATGTTGCAAACCAGTTTGGTGGTTGCTGCTCCTGATGATGGACTTCTTGCTCCTCCTCTTGGTCCTCATCCTCCTCCAGAATTTCTCCTCGGGTTGGTGTTGCTCAACCTACAAGTCATAAAGCACACGTCCTTCCTCGATAGAGAAAAGACCATTAGGCAAAGGAGTGGGGTAGATGCACCCATATCCAGCAATATGCAGATAATAAACACCACCTCTCCTAGTAAGCATTCCACAAGCCCTCAAATTAGAGAAACCAACATGTCGCTCACCTAGCACATGTTGTAACTCACCTAGGTCGATGCCTAATGCATTGGCAAGCACGGTGATGACGCCTCCACAAGTTATTGGTACTTGGCTTTGGTGGGATTGGTACTCCAAGTAGCGTATAAGAATTGCGTCCAAGTGAAGTGACAAGTTGTCATAGTTGAAAGCAGCTTTTGCAAGGACTAATATGTCCTCCTCATTAAGTCATGTAAACTCATTACACGCCTGCAAGGTGTTAACAATAACATAGAACAAATAGCGAATAGCGGGATGTTGAATATTCTTCCCCTTATTGACTCTAGAAGTAAAGCTCATACTGTTATAACAGTATTCCGGGGAAGGTTCCATGTCGGTAAAAGCTATGCGGAGAGCATTAGGATCATCGTTGGGTAAACCAAAACAATTGCACCATTCATCAAGTGATAGATAATAATTATTGTTCATGAGTTGGAAAGAAATTATATCCTCCCCATGCCATGCTTTGACGGTGATACTCAAAGAGCTAAGAAATTCAATGGTTACCCAGCGATAGGTTGGTGCATCATGGAATACAAAGGTTTGCAGGCCAACCCTATTGCAAAATAAATTAAAGTCATCAGAAATACCAAGTTGGTTCAAATTGATGGGGCAAGCCCACTTGGTTGCCTTGACTTCTCGGCTTTTAATCCTGTCGAAACGATCAAGGTGGGCTTCGTTCTTGAATCGAATCCCCATGTGTTCCTGAGCTGCAGCCGGATAAGAACTAGCCGCGGCAAGAGTACGTGTCTGGCTCCTCGTGTTCATCTTCTAAAATCAAACAAAAGATACAAATATAAAACTTTTGATCCAATAGTAATAGTCATAGCATAATCCTCATCATAGCCCGCTGAAGAATCTCCTCAACATATTAATATAGGCAAGATAATCATGGCAAATAGTTCAAGACAAGTCTCATCCTAGATTGATAATGACAACAGATCAGGAACGAATTTGCAAAAAGTAATTGGAGGATCGGAGGAGAAACATACCGTAGATCACTTGTGTGCGAGGAATTCGAACGAAATTGAGCAGGGGTGAAGATCCCTTGAGGTTTTGAGAGAGTTTGGAGGTAGAAGAGAGAAAAAGGATTGTTTTTTGATGTTTTGGTTACCTCTCCAAGCTTTTAAGTGGTCAGACATAACTATACAGCAGGGACAGGGTGTTCCGACCGTATAGTTGGTCTGACGGCAAAATTTTAGGGTTTCCTAGGGTTTTATCTCGCGGCTGTAACTATACGACGATAACTATATGGACAAAACTTTTGTTCCCGCCGTATAGTTGGTCGTCAAACCTTCTGTATCCCGGGATGAAAAATTGTGATGGGTAACATAACTATACGGTCGCAACTACGGCAGGAAATTTTATTCCCGTCGTATAGTTGGTCGTTAACCTTTCTGTACACATAAAAAAATCTATTTCTTCGAGGATTACTTTTTAGACTGAAACTTAGCGAAACACCTTGTTTTGAAAGAAAAATGACAGACTAAAATTTTGACCAACTATGGCATCTATAAAACAGGAATTTTTAGTACCGCTGAATCTCTTCTTCTCACTGGAGTTTTCTAGCACTCTTTATTTATATAAAACTTAAAGTAAAACTTAAAAACCTAACTCAAACCTTAATTTAACATGGGTTGCCTCCCATGCAGCGCTCTTTTATGGTCAATAGCTTGACCTTGATATTGCTCACTTAGGCCATATGAGTGAAACACCCACTCCAAAGTAATTGGCCTTCAAAGTGATGGCCTCCTTATCGTCTTGCTTGGCTTTCTTTTTCCTGGGGAAATGAATAACAAAAGGATCTCGCAAAGGCAATTGGAGCTTCAGTTCCCTTCATGCAAATTGATTAAAGCCTTAATAGTTCTTAAGAAAGAACGACCTAATATGATAGGGACAATAGCATCTTCAGGCATGTCAACAATAACAAAATCAATAAGAGCAGAATAGCCTTTAATGTAAACTAAAGTATTTTCCTTAATGCCTACTGCCTGTTTATAAGTAGAATCTGCTAGATGTAATTTTAGTTTAGTGATTTCAAAAGAGCCAAGATTTAACTTGTTAAAAAGACTCTTTGGAATTGTTGAAACACTTGCACCTAGATCATATAGTGCAACTATTTCATTGGTCCAAATTTTAATCTTAATGGTAGGCTCAAATATATCATCTAGCTTAACAGGCAATTTTTCAGCAATTTTCTTATATTCTTCTTCAAGCTCACGTGCCTTTATTGCTACCTGATTAACGAAGTGTTGATACATGGCTTCTTCATTTCCTTCACTTACTGGAATCTTGACGTTGATCCTTTTTACAAGATATTCAACTATCTAGTTTGGTGAAGGGGCATTGCTATAATCAAGTTCTTTGGGCTCCTCCCTTTGGATTCTTATCATCTTTAGATCTTCCACTGGATTGGGCTCATCTTTACTTGAAAATTTAGCTAGAATGAGAGTTTGACTCCCGGTTATCTTACCTAGCTGTGCCTCAATGATCCTTGTTCTTTCTTAGAGGGCCTGCATATCATTTCTCAAACTAACAGCTTGGTTAGATAATTTACCAAGCATAGCATCATGATTCTCCATAATTTTGACTAGAATATTGTTTTTCTCATTTTGAGTCCATAAAAGCTTTAAGAGTTTCTTGGAGACTAGTATTACTTGATGCTAAATTATTATTAGATCTACCTGCTGGACTAAAATAATATTTCTAGAAATTAGGATTATAATTCTTCTTCCAAGCAGGGTTATAATTATTATGAGCTATGAAGTCTACTTCTTCATTAGTTGGTTTGGGAGTAGCTCTTACCGGAGTTTCCTTACCTTTAACGGCTAATATGAGCTCATCCAACTTATCATTGAGGTCTTCATTCTCTTGAGGTGTAACGGAGTTCACCTTTTTTGTATTTGATCTTTCCACATTCCATTGCGCATGGTTTGTCTTGCATGTTGTCTAGCAACTGCTTTGCTTCGGTAATTTGCTTACCCATAAATGTTCCTCCAGCTGCAGTGTCTAGCATAGACTTAGAAACAGGGTTAAGAGCATTATAAAATAAATGGAGAATTAACCAATCTTCCATCCCATGGTTGGGACAGTTTATCATGCATTCTTTCATTCTCTCCCATGCAAGCGCTAGTGGCTCGCGCTCTTCCTATCTAAAACCAGTAATATTAGATCTGAGTTGCATAGTCTTTGCAGGTGGAAAGAATTTAGTCATAAATAAAGAAGTACATTCCACCCATGATGCAATAGTATTTCTAGACAAAGATAGCAACCATTCTTTTGCTCTTCCTCTCAGAAAGAAAGGAAATAAACGCAACTTGACCGCATCGGGTCAACATCTTTAATGTGCATCATATCACATATTTCAATGAAAGTATTTAAGTGCATACCTGCATCTTCTATAGTAGAGCCTCCAAATTGATTCTGTTGAACCAAACTTAAATAGTAGGGTTTAATTTCATAATCTTCAGCAGCAATTGCTGGCTGAGTAATAGGAGTACGCAAATAATCATTGTTAGGAGTTGCAAACTCCCCAAGCTTCTTTTCAGCCATACTTCTTATGTTTTTATATTTTCTTAAACAAGTACTAATGCTGATAAAGCAAGAATTAAAAGACTAACTAATTTTTTTGGTTTTTCAAATAAAAACTGAAAGAAAACTAACAAAATTAAAAACGAGAATTAAAACTAGCAAGGTTCCTACTAACCTCACTAGGATAGCTATTGCTTCCCTGGCAACGGCGCCAGAAAAAGGGTTGATACCTTCGATCCGGATTACGAATGTAGTATAGCTATTTTCCCTAGTATACCTAGGTTTATCGAATCCTCGGGAAGCAGAAAGCAAAGTGAGATTACTTAAATGGACCTTCGAGGGTTTTAGAATTCCTATTGCGTTTTCACCGGACCAAGAGTTTGCGATCTTGTTGTTGTTGTTGGAGAGAGAGAGAGGGCTATGGTGGTGGAGAAGGGTTTAGAGGTTTAGATCTAGATCTATTCCTCCGGCGTAGCGGGAGGGAGAGTTTAGGGTGAAAGAAGCGATGTTGTGGAGTCGAGGGCTTGTTTCTCGTCGCCTTAAGCCTCTTTATATTGGGGTCCCTTCACAAAATTTGTTTTGTTTTACCTAAGGAGGTCGGTGCAAACTATATGGGGGCAACTATACGGCGGAGGGTCGTATAGTTGGTCATTAAGCTTGCAGTAGCCTCCTCATGGCTCCTGGTTTCTTTGGCATGTTGGAAATTTCGTATCTTTGACATTTATGTAGTGATTTCCATCATCATACGTCATTATCTGTGCAGGCAAAAATAGCAAGAAAGTATTGCATACCGCTTTGATCATTAGGCATTAGTGGCAGGAAATAGAGATATATTTTATCAAATATATGAATAATATCTAGTTTAAATGCGGACATGGATGGCTATATTTCACAGCCATCAGTTACCTGTGTGTCTGGTGTTTAATAACTTCTAGGAGCAGTAGTGGCAACTGAGGGTGGCAACACTAGAGGATATCATTCTTAGTGGTGCTCCTCGGCGGTCGAGTTGTGACTTTCAGGATGAAAGCCTAAGGTCCGACCTTCATTGGTTGTGCCTAGCAATGGCTTCTTTGAAGGAATTGTTTAGAGAGCTCAGACTTCTCTGGGGTGAAAACCTAAGATCTTGGATCAGACGACGATGGTGCTTGTGCAATGTTCCCTTTTTTTGCATCGTTTTTGGAGACCTTTTTTATATTTTAGTGTTGTCTTTGGTGGTGGTTTGTGTGCTGCTGCTGACAGGAGTTGATCATTGTGACGGGGCCTTTGTTTTTTTCCCTTTAGGGGTTATGTGCATACTCAATGTCTTTAGTGACATTTTGTTGGTGTAGAAGACAGATGTAATTGGTATCTTCACGATATAAATATATTCCCTTTATCAGAAAAAACTACAGTAGCCAACTTCAACAATTCTCTCCTAAGTTCCAATTGTTCAACCTACACAAAAAAGTGGTCAAGTGTTCTTTTGCATGACCGAACCTAGCAATGTAATATACTCTGTCAGTCCAAAAATAAGTGACTTGAATTTGTCTATATTTACATTTTTTATGAAGGGAATATTAATATTGCAAAGATACCAATTACGCCCAGCCTCTGCACCAATAAGATGTCCAAAGACATCACGGATACACATATCCAAGAAAAAAATGAAATAGTGAAAAAGTAAACAAATACCCCCTCGCGGTGATGAACCACTCGCAATAGTAGCACTCTATCCACCACCAAAGACACCACCTGGACTATAAATACGGATGCAGAGGTGAAACAATTGGGACAAGTGGGATACCACTATTAAACTACTAGACTAACTCTAATTTAGGTGGGATAAGTGGGATACGCGGGATATGTCAAATCTAACTTATCCCACTTGTCCCACTTAGTTTTGAGTTAGTCTAGTAGTCTAAAACTGGTATCCCACTTGTCCCAGTTGTCCCACTTCTGTATCCCTAGCTCTAAACAAGATTCTCCAAAAGCAACACTTTCGATAAGAAAATTATACACAAGCTTTGTCATCGCCGATCGTAGATCTTGGGTTCTCAACATGGAGAAAGGCCAAGTTTTAGAACAATTCCTTCAGCAAGTCCATTGCTAGGTATAACAAATAAAAGCTAGACCTTGGGGTTTTACCCTAAAAACAAGGCCCGGTACTCAAGGAGCACCACCAGGAATACAATCCACCTATGCTGCCATCCCCGCTTGCCAAGGCTATTGCTTTAAGTCACCAAACACACGACACACGGGAAGAACTTGTGTCGCATAGTCCTCATCACAACCAGTACACTCTCTGCCATTACCAACCTACGATCGCAACCATCATGACTCTCTTGACCTCTATTAGTTTCATAGAAATCTATATTAAGACATATCCCATGGCACCCACAAAGGCAAAGCTTCACATCTCACCCAAATGAAACCACTCTGGCTGACGATAAGGACGCGCACGGCCGCTCTAGATATCTAGTAGTGCTTTGCGCCAAACTATGGAAATATCCAAGAGGAAGACTAGAACTCGTCTTCAACCAGATCGAGGAGGCTGACAAGCAGCAGATCAACACCATGGAGCTCGAAGAACAGCAGGGCCAGTGCCACCTGCCTTTTTAATTTGCAAGATATGGGAACCCGAGATCCACCGTATCTCGCTACACATCTTTGTTGGAAGGAGGAGGCCGCCACCGCCATGCCTGGGGCCGCGCCCCGGCTCCCAAGTGATACGGCCGCACCAACAGACCATCGATGCCAACATAGGAAACCACTAGTCGGGACAGGAGAACGCTCCATCACTGCTATGAATGCCTGTCGCCAATGCATCCTCAGCCGCCGTCGGCGCACATCACCATGACAGCAAGATCAAAGATGGGCGCCTCCCTCTCACCCATGTCCGCAACTAGTGGGATCACCCCCACCGCCATGCCGCGGGGGCTTTTCCCGACGATGCCTCTGGTGGCGGCGGAGGGAGGGGAGGGGTGTGGGGAGGTAAACTTGGGGGGCGCAGGCAGCGGTATCCCGGTGCGGTGCGGTGCGCCACCACCGCGGTGGGGAGGGTTAGGTCATGGGTTAGATTATAAATGGAGAGTGAATCTCAAAATTGGGGTGGGGGGAGGGGGTGGGAAATTTCACTTCTCGGCCTCTATACCAACTAAGGACACACACATCCATTAAGCATGAGTAACATGATTTTTAATCTTGGTGAAGCACCAAATAAATTGCATGAGTAGGAGAAAAGCACGATCCTCAAGTATAAATAGAAAAAACTAAATTCGTGTATGTGATGATTTGAACCTAGGTGTGTCTACATTCTCATATATGTAGACATATTTTGATGTATAGATACATGTAAATCACTTATTTATTGATAGAGGGAGTACACGTAAGGACACTGTAACGTACATATATGGATGTTAATTAGTATTCCGTCTGTTTCATTTTTATAGCAAGCTGAAGAGATAAAGAAAGCACCATTCGATCAAACGACATCAATGGGCAGCTGGGTGTTCAAACTGCGCGTTAAGGGCGTGCCTCGAATAATATACAGTATTTTCCAGTAAGGTTTGGTGTAGTGGAAGACAGATTATTTGCAGCTCGGTGCTCAGCTGCTCAATTGTCGCCTTGTGTTCCAGTGTCGCCTGGAGTTTGTTCGGTGCTCCATTTTTGCAGTTAAGTAGTACAGCTCGACGAGCTCGTGGTACATATAGTTTAGTATACTACACAACCTGAGCACAGCTAGCTTTTGAAAAGATTAGGTTTCCTTAACTTTAACCCCTCGTATATACAAAAAAAGAGCCCATCCTGGATGCCTCGAGCCCTCGATCGACCTGCTCATACACACACCAACCCCAGCCCAGCTCGATCGAAAGGTTCGCCCGCCATGGCCGGAGCTCAAGGCGAGAGCAACCATAACGGCGTCGGAGACGAGGGCTTTGCTCCAAAGAAGGAAGGATTCTGGGTGCTTTACCAGGGCTGCTGGCTGAGGCCCGTGGCCGTGGAGAGCGTCAAGCTGGTGCAGGAGCAGTTCCAGGCACGCCCCGACGACGTCCTCCTCGTCACGTACCCCAAGTGCGGCACCACCTGGCTCAAGGCCCTAGCCTTCACCATCACCAACCGCCTCCTCCACCCCGCCGCCGGTGACGACGCCCACCCGCTGCTTGCCCGCCACCCGCAGGACCTCGTGCCGTTCCTCGAGATGCCCTACCGCCAGATCCAGCACCCCGTCGCCGAGCTCGAGGAGCTCGCCTCCCCCAGGATCCTCTCCACTCACCTGCCCGTCACGCTGCTGCCTCCATCCGTGTCCGGCCTCGGCTGCCGCGTCGTGTACCTGTGCCGCAACCCCAAGGACGTGCTCGTGTCGCTGTGGCACTTCATCAACAAGGTAAACGAGACCTACACCATAGATAAAGCCTTCGAGCTCTTCTCCAAGGGGGAGTCCTCGTACGGACCCATCTGGGAGCACAACCTCGGGTTCTGGAAGAAGAGCTTGTCGGAGAGCGACAGGGTTCTCTTCCTGAAGTACGACGAGATGATGGCCCAGCCGGTCGAGCATGTCAAGATGCTGGCCGAGTTCCTCCGCGTGCCCTTCACCGAGGAGGAGGTGAGCCGTGGCGTCGTGGAGGACGTCGTGCATCTGTGTAGCTTCGACAAGCTCAAGAGCGTGCCCGTCAATTCCTCGGGTGTTTCTGATTGGATCGGTGGGGTGCCGATGGAGAATTCTTCCTTCTTTAGGGCTGGCAAGGTTGGTGACTGGGCGAACCACCTGACTGAAGAGATGGCGAAGAAGCTGGATGGCATAGTCGAGGAGAAGCTCAGAGGTTCGGGTCTCACGTTTTGACATCTCATTGGCATCCTTCCTTGACTGTGTGCATGCCTGTGCACCCATGTCCATGTACGCATACTCTCTATGCTCCAATAATAAAGTAGTAGTACATTGCTTGATTTGATGTTTTGCTCGTTTATTTTCTATTTTTATATCTCCGCTCTCCGTGGAGATGCTAGTAATCTTTGCACGCGCATTGCGCACCCTAATATAAAATTTCAATAAAAAAGTAACTGTATACTCAAGAGTAATAGTATACCATTTCCCAGAATGCAACACTACCAAATTGTACACGTTTTCAAGTTGAAGACCTTTTTACAAGAGCAATCTCGAGTTAGGCACGAAATTGTATACACCAAGAAGTGATACATAGCGAAATTAAACTAACTAGCTGAATGAACATGTGTTGCTACAGTTTCACATTTTCACACACGCACGCACGCACGCCCTTGAAATACTTTGACCCTCCTGTCTTGGATAGGCAACTTAACAGGGTGGATTTCCAACCTTTGGAGGATTAAATAATCGGAAAACTTGTCACATGGGATGGAAAAACTTCAAGTGGCCAGCTGCAATGCCTTTGTTAAATCCATGCTCACTTCTCAAGCGATCTTCCACCTAACGCTGCTCCCCATCCCTCTGGGTTGCTTTGCTAGCATGAACAAAATTGATCGCGCCTTCCTTTGGGCAGGCATAAGAGAGATCTCCGGCGGCAAGTGCTAGATCAATTGGGAGATGGTTTGTAGGCCTACTCACCTTGGTGGCTTGGGTATTCTCCACCTTGAAAAATTTGCGAGTGCTCTTCGCTTGAGATGTCCATGGTTGGAGTGGCGTGACTGGACGAAGCTTTGGGTTGGGACGGGCAACCCATGCAATGAGGTGGATATGAGTCTCTTCTATGTCGCTACCACCATCACTATTGGAAATGGTAACATTGTACCTTTTTGGGACTCCCCTTGGTTATATGGGAAGATGCCAACAGATTGCACCACTCATCTATGAGGCATCAACTAAAAAGAAGTGGAGTGTCAAACATGCTTTGAGCAATAACACGTGGATCTCCAATATTAAGATGGACTCAAACTTGACAATTCCCCACATTCACCAATACATTTGGCTTTGGTGTGAGCTAAACCACGTCCAACTTAGAGAAGAGGTGGAAGACTCAATCTCTTGGAACCTTACAAGCAATGGGGAGTACACTTCTAAGTCGGCCTATGAAGCTTAATTCTTTGGGGAAACATTCACCAACATGAAAAAGATGGTTTGGAAGGTTTGGGTTCCTCCAAAGGTTAGGCTCTTCACGTGGTTGGCAATCCAAAATAGGCTTTGGACCGCAGACAGGTTGGAGAAGAGGGGGGAGGGGACAATTGTGGACTTTGCCCGCTTTGCAAGCAAACGCAAGATACGCGGCCCACCTCTTCATCCATTGTCGATTCACCAAGAGGATTTTGGGTCTTGCTGAAAGATTGTATTGGTCTTCCTACCATACAATCCGAGGCTTGGGACCAAAACCTCTACATCAAGGAGTGGTGGACTATGATGACGACCGAAGCCATGGCAAATCGCAAGGCGGTGGCCTCCCTAGTCATGCTCACATGTTGGACAATTTGGAAATACGGGAATTTGAGAGTTTTCCATAACAAAACCACACCGCCTCCAATCATTCTAGAGATCATTATAAGGGAGGCTAAGCTTTGGGTGACCGCGAGTGCCGTATCTTTGAGTCATGTAATATGGGGAGATTAATCCCCTATCGAATATTTTTCCTTTTTTATTTTTTCATGTCATGACTCTTCTTCTATTTTAATGGAATGAGGAAATTCTTTTGCCTCCGGTTTTTAAAAAATAAATATATGATGCACCATGGATAATGCATGAGAATATACATGTGTATGAAAAGATAACACCTAGACCCGAAATTCCCCCGCCTCGTGTCTCTCCCCTAGGCGAAGCCAATACACCGCACCGCCACCGAGGGGCTTTAAGGCCCTCCTGCCTCTGCCGTCGTTGGCCTCCTCCATGGTAGTGGTGGCCCTGCCCCTGCTACCGAAGGTGATCGGGGGACCCTTGTTCTCGCGTGGTGGAGAACAGCTTGTGCGGATGATGACAATCAGGACTCGGGAGAGAGGAAGCCGAGACGACGGGCTAAGTCCAGGGCGGTGGTTGCGTCGGTTCACCGGCGTCTACGACATGCTTGGCATGGGCGGTAGTCTAGCTCTGTTGGGTGCAGCGGGCCGCCCTTGGTGCGGGGCTAGGCGCCCATATCTGATGTGTGTGCGGGCATGGTGGTCACTCGGTGCAGCGGCTTACCGATGCGAAGTTCTGGCGACGTCCCTGGCCAGTGGTCCTTCCCGAGGTCGATCTCGCGGCGGTAGTGGGAGGTCAGCAGGGCTTTGGAGGCAGCGGATCGGGTGCTTGTTGCCCTGGTCTGGCCATGGCTTCTCTCGGCGGTTGCGGCCCTGCAGGTGGAGGTTGTTGCCAAGACGTGTGGTGCTCACGTATGGGAGGAGTCCAGGGTGGTGACGTGTATAGACGCGGGGCTCCCCTATGGGCTGTGGTGCCGCGTGTCGGTTTAGGCCGATGAGAGCTCTTCGGTGGCCTTCGTGAGCTCCATGGGAAGCGAGGGTCGAGGAGGATGTCGGGGCAGCGGCCCCGGGCCGAGGACGATGTGTCCTGGTGGATATGTGGATGCATTCTTCGTGGCATGAGGTGCTACTCCGTACAATTCTTCTGGCGTGGGCGTCGTCTGTCTCCCCGGTGGTCGTGCTTGTCGGGCGACATGGAGTGTCCTCGTGATGGTCCATTGGTGGTGGTGGTTGTGGGTATCTCTAGATGAAATTCCCGTCTGACCTGGTTGGTGCCTACCACGGCGGCGCTCGAGTGCGCTGTTTTCCCTCTGGGGGCATTGTCATGGAGTCCCGTCACCCATCTATCCAACATTCTGGGGTGAAAACCCAAATCTAGCTTCCCAGATTGGATGATGGCGGTGTCTTCTGGATGTCGTGACCTCCTTGGAGGCGCCATTTTCCAGAATATGGGACGCCATTCTCGGTGTATCGGTTCAGTCGACGTGGGTGCCACCTTGCAGCACCATGGCCGACCCAGGCACTATCGCCCGCGCCAAGCTCCGACCCACTGCGACGACCAAGTCCATTCTAGAGGGAAAACAATGCCCCGCCGCTACCTTCATTGGGACACGTGTAGACTTCTTCGACGACCCCTCACGCGGCGGCGATGCGAGGGACAGAGGACAAAGGGGTCTTTAGTGGCAACGGCTAGGGTCCCGGGCGGAGGGCGGCGGCAGGGTTTAGGGTTGTATACTAAAGTGCTTTCAAGACCAGGTAAACAACGATCCACCTCTACGTAGAAATTATGCATTGTTCACACCACCAAAAGTCCTCTATGTCCTACTCCCTCCGTTTCAAAATATAAGATATTTTAGGTTTGTGAAGAAAGTGTGTCTAGACTTGTTTTAGTACGTAGATTCATTTCAAACATGAGTGAACCTTACATACTAAAAATAGTCTAGATACAATTGTTTTATAAAACTAAATCATTTTATATTTTAAAAGGGAGGGAGTAGTTTCGTGCTGTTTTGATCGACGAATGTTCCAAGACGGCAAAGCGCCCCACCAGGGCACCGGCCAAAGGCCCACACCTTTGCACTTCGTGTCAAAAGGGACAGACACACACGGGAGACGTGGCATGATCTGCATATGCCACTGCCAGAAAAAGGGAACCAACGCAATCTCTGGAGCATAAACCGAAGCCGACCAAGAAAGACAGCACAGCAGATTAATAAGCATATCCTTTCGCTGTCAATGCTCCGATCCCCCCTGCAACATGGCAAATTAAGCGGTATAGTGGTTGGCGCTTCATTGTCCGGGGGAACAAATGCGATGTGTACAAATAGAAGCAAACAGTGCCCCTGCACGAGGCCATGTGCAAACAGCGTAAGTAGTATCAATTTAGTAGTATGATCCTGCAGCTGCAGGGTCGTGTTCCATTTTCGAGCAGCTAATGCGGCTGTGGCTGTCACCGGCGGACGCGTCTATATTTAGGCGTCTTTTCTTTGACCTAGCCGGTGTCGTCCTTTGTTTGACTTAGCCTGGATGTGAATTGACCGTTGGATAGGAACTAGTGATTCGCTCGTTATATGGTTTTTTTAGTGGATTTCATTTTTTACCCTCTAGTTAAGCATTTGTGACACTAACTACCCGTTGAGTGAAATAATAGAAGTTTAAGATCCTTATTTTCTGATGTGTGTCTATTCGGCAAGGTGTAAAGTGTTAGACCGGAGTTTACAGGTATCAAGACGGCGACAAAAAATTGGACAAATAGATAAGAGAAATATGAACACGATTGTCCATGCCATCCTCAGATCTTCGCACATTTTATCGCGTTAACTCGGCGTATCATGCGGGTCATCTCTAACAAAAACATACAAAGTGTTAAACTTGTGTAAAATCGTGTTTTAAACCTCTTAAATGTGATATTTTCAAAAAAGTTTTACTAAATGGGGTAATTAGTGTCATAAATTCATAACTAAAGGGTAAAAAACGGAATTCACTCTTTTTTATCTCCAATACGAAGTTATATTTGAAACAAGAAATCATGGATATATTTTAGGATTGAATTACTAAGAATATTCACTCATGTTCTCATGTTATCTCGTCCTAGAGACGCCTCGCTGACCACACTTTTCAACCTCACACGTTGACCTCTACTACTAAGGTCGCTCGTCCTCATTCCCCCTCTTCACTACCACTTTCCTCCTCTAATGTATTAGTCTACCATCATGTCAAGTCATCCCTTACTTACTGAAGTACAACTGTATTACCTACTTATCTTCGGCGGTTTGAAGTTCTACATTTGCAAGCATTTTCAACTTGTAAAGAATTGAAGACTACGATCTAAGTCAAACTGAAAGAAAGTAAAGAACCTCTGCACTGACGAGTAGATGGAATTCTACTGGAACTGGTTTGAAGCATATTGCAAGTCTAAAAGTATTGTTAGACTCTTATTTTTCTCTCCTTTTGTTATCTTTTTTCATGTTTGCACAAACTTATTAAAGATGAATATAAATTCACAATAGAGTAATGTTGTATCCTCAAAAATGGAAAAAAAAAGAGTAGCGCTAGCATTTTTCTCACACTCTTGCTCAAAGCCAAAGAGTTCTTGTAGTTCAAGACAGGAGTTAGCCTCATATGCAAGTGGGAGTGTTAGTAGCTCTACAACATCCTCTTTGTTCCCTTCTTCATTCTCTCCTGTCCATGGTATTTTCTCTGTTTTAAAATATAAGATGTTTTAGTTTTGTAAAGCAAATATATTTAGATTTAAGTGAATTTACACATTAAAATAAGTTTAAATATATTTCCTTAATAAATTTCATGATGTAGGTTTCGTGTTCTTCCTCCAGATTCAGCTCTCGGATTTAGAGTATAGTGGTGGAGATGAGATGTTTAATACACGCAGGGAGAAAGCAGGGACAAGGAGACCGAGAAAGGCAACGAAAGCAACCTTGAAGATGCATTACAATATTATAAACATTTCATCTCCACCACTATAGTCTAACAAACTTGTTTGTTTTTGTCAATTTATATCTTGTTCTTGCTTGGTCAGACCTCAGGGATTCGACAAAATCAGAAAATATTGATCGATGGTACTACTACAAAAGCTGCGGTGCATGGACGGCACACTGTGTTTTGTGTAGGGTCGCCGGAACGAATCTGATCCGATCCGTACGATAAAGCGAGTAATCAAGGAGGAAGATTTTCAGTCCAATGTTTTACCGAGACATCTAAACCACCCGACGACTTGCTCAAACCCAGCCAGCTCAGCTAATTAGCGACTCGCCTCCCCCCCTTCTTCCTCTTCCGATTCCCCTTATTCCTCCCCCTTTCCCACCAATCCATCCTCCTGCTCCCCCGCCTCTTCGCATCCGATCCGATTCAGACCAGCGCGACGACCAGCATGGCGGCGGCGCCGCCCGACGGGCAGGAGAAGGTGATCGCGGCGGCGCAGCACATCGTCAAGTCGCTCGCCAACTCCAAGAACGCCGCCGACGACATGATCCGCATCCTCTCCGGCTTCGACAACCGGTTCTCCCTCATGACCGACCTCTTCCCGGCGGCCTCTCCCAACGACGCCGGGGCCGGGGCCGGGGCCGGGTCTGTCCCGGAGGACGACGAGGCGGCCTACGGGGAGGAGGACCAGGACTACGATCGGGAGAGGCCGCGCGGCCCCTGCGACGACGACGACCTGGCTGACGAGAGGGACGCGGCGGTGGAGGACGCGATGCGCGTGGTGGAGCAGTGGGACTCCCCGGCCGCGGGGGACAGGCTGGTGTTCGAGTCGTCGGAGGACGCCGAGGAGTACCTCGCCGCGGCCGCCTGCCTCGTCGGCGAGGCCGGCCCGCGCGTCGAGGCGGCGCTGCAGGTCGCGATGGCGCGCCTCGAGGAGGAGTTCCGCCAGCTGATGATCCGCGGGACGACCTCGCTCGCCGTGGAGGACCTGCACGCCTCCCTCCTCCGCCGCCTCTCGCTCACGGTACCGTCCTTCAATTCCGCATCCTCCGTTGACCTAGACTGCCCCTCCTTCGCCAACCACGGCGACGAGGGAGAGGAGTCTACCGCTGCCGGCAGATGGAGCTCGGTCTCCGACGGCGAGATCTCGCCCTACCTCATTTCGCCCGACACCGTCAGCACCCTCAAGGACATCGCGGACGTCATGCTGCGCGCTGGCTATGCGCCGGAGCTCTGCCAGGTCTACAGCGAGGTGCGCAGGGACACGCTCATGGAGTGCCTCTCCGTGCTTGGGGTCGACAAGATGAGCCTGGAGGAGGTGCAGCGCGTGGAATGGGGAGTCCTCGATGGCAAGATGAAGAAGTGGATCCAGGCGCTCAAGGTCGTCGTCCAGGGCCTTCTCGCTGAGGAGCGCCGCATCTGTAGTCAGATCCTTGCGGCCGACGCTGATGCCGAGGAGGAGTGCTTTACTGAGGCTGCCAAGGGGTGTGTCCTGCAGCTGCTCAACTTTGGTGATGCTATTGCCATTGGGAAGAGATCCTCTGAGAAGCTGTTCCGTATCCTTGGTATGTATGAGGCGCTGGCTGAGCTGCTGCCGGAGCTCGAGGCCTTGTTCTCAGGCGAGGCAAGGGATTTCATCAAGGAAGAAGCAGAGGGGATACTCCTGAGGCTAGGGGATGCAGTGCGTGGCACGGTTGCTGAGTTTGCCAATGCGATACGAGGGGAGACTTCTCGCAAACCACTGCCAGGTGGTGAGATCCACCCGCTTACTCGCTACGTCATGAACTATGTTCGACTGCTTGCAGATTACAGCCGCTGGCTGAATGATCTTCTTGATGGCTGCGAGACTGAGCTGGAAACTGGGGCTGACAATGCGGATATGACTCCTTTGGGACACTGTGTACTCATACTGATCACACATCTATTGGAAAAGATTGAGGATAAATCAAAGCTGTATGATGATGAGGCACTGCAGAACATATTTCTGATGAACAATCTGTGGTACATTGTGCAGAAGATAAAGGATTCAGAGCTAAAGTCTCTGCTTGGGGACAACTGGATCCGTAAGCGCCGTGGTCAGATAAGGAGGTACTCCACAGGGTACCTCCGATCCTCATGGACTAGGGTGTTAGCTTGTCTGAGGGATGATGGGTTGCCACACGCTACAGGTTCATCGAGTGCACTCAAGGCTGCACTGAAGGAAAGGTTCAAGAGCTTCAACTTGGCTTATGAAGAGTTATACAGGACACAGACAGCTTGGAGGGTTGTGGACCCCCAGTTAAGAGAGGAGTTGAAAATTAACATCTCAGAGAAGGTCCTCCCAGCATACCGCTCGTTTGTTGGAAGGTTCCAAGGCCAGCTAGAGGGGGGAAGGAATTTTGCAAAGTATATAAAGTACAGCCCTGAGGATGTGGAGAACCAGGTCTCAGATTTCTTTGAAGGGAAAAGATTGAACGCTTGATCAATCTGTCTACGTTTCAAGGTGAGTGCTACCCCAAGATTGTCTTTCATAGATAGTTCATATCGATTAATAGAAGGCTTTGCAGTCATGATTATGTTTTTGCTAATTTGGTGGTTTAATTTGCAAGACCATAATGATATCTTGCACTTAAATTGAGCATTTGGCATGATACTAAAAATTACTGAAGGACCCAACTATTGAAATCTCATATACATTGGAACCCTATATTTCCTTGCCAACTGCGAGTTCTAAAAGAACATCAAGAATATACATTGTTCTTGTGAGTTTGTAGTTAGTCGAGCATTATCCATGATGAATTCTTGACTAATTTATAGTGTCTGTATCTAATGGTGAACAAATGGCTATTTCTCAAAAAAGAAGGCTCTTAAACTGCTGCACATTTGAACCACTAATATGGATTCTGTATAAGCGACATATTTAAACTACAACATATTCCCCTGGTGCAGTGAACTGGTTTTGAGATGGTATATTGTCCTTGTTAGACGAATTATTAGCAAGATTTATGAAGTGAAAACCCCCGAAATCCTTATGCCCTGTTGCTTGTCGTACTGTAGTTATGAATTACTTGAGCATGACCAACAAACTTAACGACCTGATCATTTATATGTTTAGGGATGTTCATATCAATTTGGTGGTTGCAAGTCCCTGGGGAAGTTCATTCAGGCCGTGTTCAAGGAACTTGCCCTACCAGCATGCTTTTGACGTTCGACAATGGGGAATCAGTTTTGACTGGAGGAGCAGAAAAATTATGAATGCAAAGCAACCTGAATTGAATACTTAGCTTGCCATCTTTGATTCTTTTGAAGGCGGGTGCTGACATTGTGCTTCCACTTGGGCTTTAGGACACTGCGGTGAGATGTGTAACTGTTATGCTTACAGTTTACACTTCTATTGTTGATTGTTGAATATTGTTGGATGGTCGGTGGTTGGCATTTTATGTACAATTTATACAGCAGTTCCGTTCACTTTTACCTTGTTGCAATTTCTGTTATCTGCCTTTTAGTTGGTCGCCTACAGAAAGTATAGTAACTTATTGATGATAATATAAGGTATAGTAGCTTGTCGGATAAGTAAAAAAGCTGCAACTTATGCCCCTGGATCCTAGTATTTCATTTGTTCTTGGACCTGTGATCATAGGGTGGTGTAGTAAATTCGTGGTGCCTTCTACTGTTCCTAATCCTCCCAGTTCATGGAATGGGCTTTTCGGTTTATGCAGCTTGCTTCTACTCCCTCCGTTTCAAAATATAAGATGTTTTAGGTTTGTGAAGAAAATGAATCTAGATTGTTTTAGTATGTTGATTCACTCAAATTTGGGATGAATCTATACACTAAAAGAAGTCTAGATTCATTTACTTCACAAAGCTAAAACATCTTATATTTTAAAACAGAGGGAGTATATATTACTCCCGACCCATATTAGTTGACTCCAATTTGGATGTATCTAGACAAGTTTTTATAATAGATACATCCAAATTGGAGTCAACTAATATGGGTCGGAGGGAGTATTAATTGTTGTGCTGTGCTGTTATTTAATGGTGTTTTGCACCCTTATATTGCCTAGTTTCATGTATGTCTGGGACCTCTTTTGTACATGACCCGGAAGATAACATGCATAAATGTATGATTTTGAAGTATTGGAGTGCTTATTTACAATTTCATATCTTGGTGTAATGTTCAATTACATGTGGATAGAGATAGGTATACAATTACAATCTACAACCTTTACATCCTTGTATACTCTTCTGATGACTGATATGGCCACTCAACTGCTTTGAGGATGCCCTGAGAAGTAAGAAAAGGCGATGTAGTGATAATTCTCTGCATGTGTTTAGGTTTATACCACTGCATTCAGAAGTGTGTGTGTAGGTTTTTGTGGAAACAGCAGAGTCTGCACTCAAATGTGTTATTCCTTAGCTTTGTACAGTATTAATATTAGTTTCTGATAACATCTTGCATCATGTAAATGAACACCAATTTACCTATCAACTAATCTGGGTTTCTTTCAGTCCAGTATTCCACGTGTTGAACTTGGTCAGCCTAGTAGAACATAAACAGAGCCAGAGCGTTCATCCTTATGATAAGCTAGCTAGCTAGCAATGCAAGTAACAAGAAAATAAGGAGAGGTTTCTAAGGAGCCCAAGGAATGAACACTAGAAAAAAAGAGAGGAATTACCAAGTATTAAACTACACAAAAAGGCAAAAATAAACCTGACAGAAATTGCTTATCCTGATCTTGCCTAGGAGGTGTAAAGAAATTTATCTTCACTGCAGTTCAGACCCTGCTGTTCTGCGGCATGGGGATGACGCCGTTGAAGAAATCCCCGAAGTACCCCGGCGGCTCGTAGACGAGCTTGGCGATGATGTCCCTGAGCGTGATGAGGCCGTCCAGGTTGCCTTCCCCGTCGACGACGTAGATCCTCTGCCTCTTCTCCGTGTCCAGCCTCAGGATGATGTCCTTCACCGTGTCCTCTCTCGTGCACGTGATGATGCTCATCTGCTTCTCCCCTGAGCTCTGCCTCGCGTTCGCGATGAACTCCTTCGCCGCCAGCATCCTGTAGTAGTTACCAAACAGCCAGACTCTGAATGAAATTGTTTCTGATGAAATGAAATTCTTCCAGAACAATTAGGTTCTGAATTTCTGATCTGATGTGATCTACCTGTAGTCCCTGTTGGACTCTGACGCTGTCAGGAGATGCTTGACGTCCTTGATCATGATGCTGCCGACTGGCTTGTCGGTGCCGTCCACCACCGGGACGCCGCCGACGCCTCGCTTCCTCATGTGCCGGAACGCCTTGAGCGCCGACTCGTCCTCGCGAACCTGAACGCCAGTCAAGAAAATGACAATTGTTTGGATGGTCGAGAGAGGAAGGGGTGAGCAGTATGCATCATCATCGAGAAGCAATTTGGGCACCTTGACGAGCCTGCTGGTCTTCATCATGGGGAGTCCGAGCTCGGAGAGCGTCTTGGTGCCCCAGTCCTCGAACCAGCTGAGCCCCACGCACTCGGACAGCATGTGCACGACGGCGGCCTGGGTGATGATGTTGCTGATGGTGCCCTCGCCGATGTCCACCACGGGGAGGCTCTTCATCCGGTACTTGGACAGCAGCAGCAGCATCGTCAGGAACGTGTCGGAGCTCTGCAGCGCCAGGAACGGCGCCCACCGGAACGAACCGGAGATGTCCTTCACCTTGGTCTTCCTGAACAGCTCCGACGACGGCAGCGACCCGAACGCCTCAGCCACCGCCCCTTCCGCTTCCGTTAACGGCCCTGTCTTGTGTTCCTTAGCGCTGCCGGTGCTGACGGCGGGGCCGTCGAGGGTGACGGTGCCGAGCTTGGCGGCCAGCTCGTCGGCGCCGAGCGCGGCCGCGGAGGCCTCGGACTGGTGCAGCAGCCAGACGGCGATCCCGGCGAACTCGACGATGCCGATGTAGCGATCGATCCAGCTGGAGTCCTCTGGCGCCTCCATGTTGCGGACGGGCGCCCCGTTGATGCGGTTCCGGGAGAGGATGTCCACGGCCTCGGCGAGCGTGGCGTCGGAGGGGATGTCCACCAGCTGCGACCCGAAGGTCTGCGGGAAGGAGGAGACCGGGATGGCGTCGAAGCAGCTGTTGAGCTTGTCGCTCTGGCTCAGCTGGGGCTGTCCCAGGCTGTCCCAGATGTCCTCCACACGCATCCCGATCTCAGCCTCCGGGCTCCACCGCGCGCTACCCAGCGGCGTCTCCGCCGCAAACGCCGACGACACATCGTCGCCTTCTCGCTGCTCCGGCTTCGTCCGGATCCCCTGCATGGCTCCCCTGTCTGTATCGCCTTTGCTCCGCTACCTTGGACAGTGGTCTCTTCTTGGCTTTCCTCGTCCACGAGTGGCCCTCGGCATTGCTTGGTCGCTTCTTCCGAGCGAACGGCTCGCACATTCCTGCTGCCCGATGGTTTCGCGCCAGAACCACAGGGGAGGACGACAAGTGGTTCGCAGCCCGGCTGTTGGGCTCTGTCTGACTGACATGCACAAATATGCCAGAAAAAAAATGAAATTCTTCAGAATCCTCTCATCTCAGAGAAACTAAGAAAAAGGAAGGCCGTTGCTGGCCTGCTTTCTTAATGGGCTTACTTGTGTGCCCAGTAGACCAGCCTAGTTTTATTGGGCTGGGCCTTGTTAACATAGATCTTTTTTCTAGCTCCTTTCGCAAGTCATCCTCTGCGGGACCGGCCGTGATTGTCTATCCCGCTGGCAGGTAGGGACGAACCCGTCGGGGCCCGGGTGGCAGCGTCCGAGTAAAGCGGTGCGATCCCCTCTGTCCTCCCCTACAACAACAACAACTCCTGCTTCCCCACCTCCACCTCGAGCCTCCCCAAATCGAAGGGAAGCCGCCTAAAACCCTAAGCCCCCGCCCTCGCACCGGATCTCGCCGCCGCAGACCGGAACCCGTCGCCGCCGTCGCCATGGACATGGGGGCGATGAACGATCCGGAGAGGCTCTTCTTCTTCGACCTCGCCTGCAAGACCGCCAAGGCAGCCTACGAAGAGAACCCCCTCGACGCCGACGTAACGCCGCCGCCTCCTCCTCCTTCCCCGTTCTAGTTGTTTGTTGTTCCGAGAGGACGCGACTGCGATCCCATCTGATCTGACCTGATGTTGCTCTGGTGTGCTATCTGCGTCGCAGAACCTGACGCGATGGGGCGGCGCGCTGCTGGAGCTGTCGCAGATGCAGAACGGCCCCGAGAGCCTCAAGTGCCTCGAAGGTAAATACCAAAAATTCTGTGCCCTTGCTTATTGCAGATTGTTCTGTGGTTTTGGATTGCTGATGTGTGGAGATTGGGTGGCTTCGATTGCTCCCTTAGTGGAATCGATTGGAACTTGGGACAGATTGGGGCTTGCCTTTCACTGTATTTTCTAGCATTGTTATGAAGGTATATATGCAAAGGACTAAGTTCTGACTTTTATGCCCATTAATACCGTAACCTAAGGTATACTAGAAAAAAACAAGTTACATTGATTTGTGAAAACATTAAAGATCTTGATGTGCAGTATTGGATTGTTTGTATGATATTACTAACTACAGAAAGAAAGAAAACGTTAGTAGTGCTAGTGAAGCTATGTGCATTAGGTGGCAATAACTAATCTGGCCAGCTTATATGGTTAGATGACTGCTTCTAGCACATCATTATGCAGTGTGTTCTTGTTCCAAGCATGTAGTAAACCTGTATCTGTAGTTGTATGATACTAGAGTGTAGTTTTGTTCCCATCATATACAGACCTATAGTTGAATTTTGTACAAGTGTGATCATCAGAAAACTGATGGTGCTGGTAGTGATTGCTTATGTAGATAATTATGCAGATTTATGTACCAAGGTGTTCGTCCATGCTTTGTCTAAGATTGAACAGCTTCATTCTTCCCACTTTCATCATGTGGACATCTTTTTTGTGTTAAACAATGAACACTAATCTTATGAACACTTTTGATATTGTTTGCTTGGCAATCCAGTGCCTCTCACATATTGGACAACTAATTGAATAAAACGTATACTAACGCATTGCACTACCAGTCAAAGCCTATGTTGAAAAATACTGGCGACCTTACAAAATCATTTGGCACAGATTATATCTCTAACTCAATTATGTTGTAGTTTTCATATATTTGGATGAAAACTGTTTGTTTGCTTTGCTTTGATTATTTTTCAAGCTGGAAAGTCATGATCTAGTTTCCAAGCAGTATTATATGCAGGCTTGTTTATTGGAAGTCAATAGTAGCTACTACTCCCTCCGTCCGGAAAAGGGTGCCGCATAAAAATCTGCAACATCCTTTTCTTGACGGTGTCTGCGACATCCTTTTCCGGACGGAGGGAGTAGTACTTTCGACAAAATCCATGCAACCTTCCAAAATCATTTAGCACATAATTAATATGCAACATCAATTTTGTCGTAGTACTGATGTATTTGAATGAGAACTGTTTCTTTTCTTTGTTTTGGTTATTTATTAAGATGGAGAGTCATAGCGCTTTGTTTTAATTTCATATCGAAAACTTTATTGTATGCAAGCTTGTTCAGTGGAAGTCATGGTAGGTACTTTTACTTTGAAGTTTGTGGGTAGCCCTAGGCATTGCATGAGCAAGAGTTTTACATAATAGGCAATTTCTAGTCCTTTGTTATCAAGTCTGAGCCACGTCAAATGTGAAGTATATGCTGATCTGCTTTTGTTTCTCTGTAGATGCCGAGTCCAAGCTGGAAGAAGCACTGAAAATTGATTCCAACAAGGCTGATGCACTCTGGTGCTTGGGGAATGCCCTGACCTCCCGTGGATTCTTCACTTCAGACTCCATCCCGGCTAATGAATGCTTTGACAAAGCAACTGGTTGTTTCCAGAAAGCTGTTGATGTGGTATGTATAGTCTGCTTGACTATTGTATTGTGTACAGACACATTTTCACAAAATAGTCATGCTGAAGGCTGTCCCATGGGCCTAAGGTCATATGGTTTAAGCATCATATGCACTCAGTTCCATGCAGAAGCCTCTGAAAGGATTTTTGTAAATATGTTCTATAATGCATGTTCAACTGGAATTTAAGGTATGCGCATGTTTCTTGTAGGAACCAGCAAATGAGCTGTACAGGAAGTCATTGGAATTGTCATCGAAGGTGCTCTTTGTTCTGCTGTTATGTTCTGCAATATCTTGCCCAGTTATTGTAATGCAATCATGCAATTGTACCATTTTATTCAGCTATTTTAGTTATTCTGGGTGCATTTTTTTAATCCTGAGCGCATTCCTTTTTTATTTGATGTTGTCAGCATATAATTTAAAAGTTGATGATCTGCCGCACGTATGTATGATGATAGTAATTAGTGAACTTCCAATATAGCTTATTCAAATTGGCTCATTAATAGCACAGGAATATCTAACTATCTAAACTATAGGGAGAGTTAACATTTTATTCTTAGCATATTTGATTGTGCTTTTGTACGGAATTTCTGATTGCCGTTCTGTAACATTTTCTCCCCACCACCTCAGGCACCTGAGCTGCATATGGAGATTCATAGGCAAATCGCATCTCAACAAGCTGCACAAGGACCGCCCTCGTCCTCAAATGCAAGGGTATTTTGTTTACCATTATTGTGATTTTTATCTCTTTTAAGCTGATTACATTGTCTTCTCTGTGAGTTCCTTTGTTTCTTATTATACTCATTTATTGTCAAAGTGTCCATAAATCTGCATTAAAACTAGGCAGTTTGCACATACCTAACGATCTGAATATATTCTTGTATCCTTGTATGTCCAACCCATTGTGCAGTGTTAACACAGGGTGGAAATAAAATTTGTTTCAATAGACAGGCAGCAAGTGTGTTAATGTATCAGCTTTTTAAACTCTTGCTGATGGGGTCCATCTGCACATTGCTAGCGTTGTCCTATACCATCTCATCTGTGTCATTGTTGTGCCTAGTCACCATATAATTGCAAAACAATCAAGCATTATTATTTGCAATCAAGAATGATGTGTTTGCATGTTCCAGAGCTTTTGGTTTGTTTTATTCAGCCAGTATATTATGTACTTCCTCTATCCAGAAAAGGATGTCGAAGATTTATCAAAATTCGTATGTATCTATGCACTAAAACGCTTCTAGATACGTGCAGCATTCTTTTCTGGACGGAGAGAGTACTATGTGTCTAACAGTCTTAAGTATGCGTATTCTGCCTGCAATTTGACCTGCCCCTTGTCATAGGACTAAAGGATTATATTTTCTCTTCCATACTGCTGACCTTAGTTCTATATAAGTTATTTCCTTATAGTATATATTCTGATCTGCACCTTCCTGTATCTAATGCGAGAATATATTGTGGTTTCCAGCAATCGAGGAAAAAGAAGAAGGACAATGAGTTCTGGTATGATTTGGGTGGGTGGGTGATTCTTGGTATTGGCTTCGCTGCTTGGATTGCAATGGCCAAGAATCAACCCCAACAGCAACAGACACCCACACCAGCTCACAGTCACATGTGATTTGGATCGGCTTAAAAAAACGAAACCTGCAAATGGCATGCCCATGTTAAGTGCCCCGGACGTGGATCTTGGTAGACTTAGTAGCTAAGTGATGGAAAGAGGAAAATGGTGTTTCCATGTTGCGGTTTGGTTGAATTTTCAGCACATGTCTTCCTTCGTGGTCTTGACAAGGTTTGTCTTGTCATGGATATAATGCATTTCGTTGCATGATTTTATGTTATTTAGCTAAAACCATTTCTACGGTTTTATCCTTTTTTGTCTCTGGTTAAGCGGCATGTTTTGCTCTTTTCCTGGCATTCATTCTATTGGAAGGAATGCAGACGATAATTGTAACCGACCTTTGACGGGCACATACTCTTGCAATCTGTCAGCCTTTATGCGTTTGCTTTGGTACTTTGTTTTTCATTTTTCAACATATAAAAGTGTGAGTCATCGAATTGTATCTCGTTGGAAGTTGGTTGTGACGCGAATAGGAGATCACTGGCGCCGCACTGTTGGCGCAGCGGGGTGCTCTTCGCCGTGTGGAGGTTGCTGCTCTGAGGTTTTTGAATACCCTGTTCCTGCCAAATCAAGAAAAGCTCCCTGGCCTGCCCATCCGTTCGTCCACTTCCTTCTCTCAAGCCTGCCTTCTATTGAGGGTAATTTGTTTTTGATAGGAGCAACAGTAACTGCCGCTGAAGGTACTGATGTCCTCTTCTGGATATGTGCGCAACAACAAAATATTATCATTGTGAAAACACTTCAAAATATAAGGTTCAAGTATGCTAAATATAAGGTAAACAAAATCCCCCGATAACCAACCACAGGGAATCCGCCTCTGTCATTGCTCTTATCAAGTATCTGATGCCTTATGTGAGCATCAGATAACATGGGACTGGCAGATATCTCCTGCCCGTTCTCATCTCACACCACCCGGCCGGTGGGTGTCGTCGACCTCCTTGAGCTCGAGTATCTCGATGCGGCGGTTGGTCCTCTTGCGGAGCTTGATGGCCACGTCCATGCGGCACGAAGGCGCCGAAAGACGCTCACCCTCTGCTGCTTCCGCTCGATCAGGTGGCTCTCGATATCTTCTCGGTTCAGTTCCACGTCCACACACAAAAGACCTTTCACTGTTAAAACTGCAGAAATGACAGAGGCGGATTCCCTGTGGTGGGTTATCGGGGGTTTTTGTTTGTTCTTTTTGTTTACCGTGCAACTTATAAGAGCTCTCCTGATTTCGTGTACTCAGGAAAACATTGTGGGTTATCATCACATAGATCCAGTTCCGACCAGGTCGACGCGTACCGCATGCTGCACACGGCACCGGCCGGACCAGTTCAGCTTTTTTCTTTCTTTTCTGTTTCTTTCTTTTTCTTTTTTACTCTACCTTTTCGATTTTTTTAATAAAGTTCAGATTTTAAAATATTTTTCAATTTTGATAGTGTTCAGTTTTCAAATTTTATTTAGATCACGAATTTGTTCAAATGTGAAAAATGTTTGGATTTGAAAAGGTTCAAATGTTAAAAAATGTCCAGATTTTGAAATGTGTTTAAAATTCAAAAAATGTTCAGATAATGTTTAGATTTGAAAATGTTCAAATTTTAAAATGATCTGGTTTTGTAAGTTGCTCAAAATCTGGAAAATGTTTTTGATTTTTTTGCTCAGATTATGTTTATATAATCATATTTAAAAACCAAAAAAGAAACAACAGAAATAAAAGCGAAAAAAGAAAAGACAACGCGGCCGGTCCATCAGGCAAACCATAGACGCACTCTTTGATATAATCAGTCAACACTACTGCAGATCCGCGAAGATTTTTTAAGGGTATTGTGAGGAAGATAGGAATCTCTTCTCTCGAATAAATCCCACGTAAATTCCATTTCTAGTTTATTTGTCAAATTCTAGTGTAAATTTTAAGCAAAAATTTACACTAGATTTTAAGAAATAAACTGGAAGTCAGATTTAGCGGGGATCCCACCTGACACCAGGGCGAAGGACCCGTTTGGGCAAGGTATGGCAGCTGCCCTACCTTAATTTCTGCAAAAAAATCGTATATATATATATACTTCTATTTGACATACATACAATTCCCTGCAAAGTACGATGAATTCTGAAGAAAAAACTACTTCTTTCGACCCATATTAGTTGACTCAAATTTGTCTAGATTTGAATAAATTTAGACACTATTTAATATATAGGTTCATCTAAATTTTGATAAATCCAAGTCAAGTAATATGGTTCAAAGAGAGTACTAGAAAATGGCTATGTAAGAGGGGATTCGGCCATACTGAACCTTTGCTGGGCCGCGCACCAAGCAGCAGTAGCCCCCTGATCCGTGTGTGCGCGTGTGGCTGGTGCCCTTCGTGTCTTGGCCCCCCTGTGGAGTATTCGAAGCCAACAAGTCCAGAACTGGAGCGACGAGTGCAAGCGCCGCCATCTTCTCGATCTACTCCCGCCAAAGAACCTGCTCACGATCCGCCGCCTCTCCCTGGTCCTCCTCCAACCTTCTCATCTTCTCAAATTCCCAATTCTCAGTCTCATGGTGCACGGTTTTACTCAGCTAGGGCTTCTTCTCATCTCAATTATAATTTCGGATCCTCCTTCAAAATATAGGTTATGGCACGACACCTTGGCTTGGCGGGTCAGCCCGTGATATGTAACGAGCGCGGGGCTGATTTTGGCATGTTTTGGTGAAATTCCTAGAGAAATCAAAGCTCAACATGTCGGCCAGGTTTGAATGGTGCGCGGGCTCTAGAAGCCTTTTTGATTTTTTTCGCAGACTTCAGAAAATTTGATTTCAAAGTTTGTCAAAAAAGATCTGAAACAATACATGCATATAGCCAATCATGAAATATACTAGTGCGTAGTATTTTTAGCTCAAAATGCAGTGTACTTTGGGCTCACAAAAAAATACAAAATCACACAAAAAGACAAACTCCCCACTTTAGGAAAAAAAGGGCTCCTTGGAGCCACCACGCCATGCCCTCTCTTCTCTTCTCTCCTACCAAAAAATCTCCCCTACCTAAAAGTTTGCAAAGGTTTCCCGTTTCACGTGTCCGTCGTCTGACTCTCTTATCAGGCGACTGAATTGCTCTGTGATGGCTAGGAGTCCAGCTGCCCTACTTCTGCCCGGGCGTCCAGAGACGCGGCAGCGAGGGTGTCAATAATGGTGACTGCTCTCGCCACACATCTAGATTTAGCTCTAGATTTAGATTTGTTTTAATCTTTATAAATTAGTTATAATACCTCCTAATATTTTAATGAAAGTGGCTGATTCGAATGAAATTCATCAAATATTTCAATGAAATGCGGCTAAGAATGAAACTCACGGATATATCTGAATGAAAAACACAAAGGATTTAAACTTAATACCGTTGGATCTATTATCTGCGGCGTACCAAACATAGAACGTTGCTAGGTTGCAAATAATATTTGCCGCTAGTCTCGTTTACCGTTGGCACTGGTATGGTCATTACCGAGAGTGTACCCTGTGCATGCTACATGTACAACTTACCAGCACCTCGGGCAGCCATTCATGAACCTTACTTTCTCCCCTTTTCCTCCTGCTATAGTAAAAGTGTCTCCTCCTCCCGTCGCTGTGCCTCCCCGAGGCCTTGCTTGTAGGCGTCGCCGGTTGAGCTGGGCTGAGGGGGGCGCCTGTAGAATAGGTGTAGAGGTAGTTTGGGGATGTGTCCCCGGTTTTGGTGGTTGTATGCCGCTGGAAGGCCGCCTTTTTATCGGTCAGATGTGGTGGCGGCGTGCTGCGGCTGTGCTTCGACTCGTGTGATGTTTTGAATGAATCGATGCCCTTTGTCTCGGGATCGTTTGCGTGTTATATAGGCCTAGGCATAGCCATCGGCAGAGATTACAACATGAGAGGTTACAACGTGAGAGGTGGAGATAAGATCGATCTAATCCTTATCACATGGATTAGATCGTTACAACAACTCTAGCCTTATCTCTCTACAGAATATTGTTACACAATAACGTTACATGACAATGTTCACGTCGCTAACACCCCTCCTCAATCACAACCTTCTTAAGGTTGAGATTGTGTTTGAACTCCTCAAGTTGCCGAACTGGTAAGGCCTTTGTGAAGCCATACGCCACCTGATCCTGGGATGGTATGAATCTAATCTCAAGCAATTTATTTGCAACTCTTTCTCTTACAAAGTGAAAATCAATTTCAATGTGCTTTTTCCTTGCATGAAAAACAGGATTAGCAGATAGGTATGTAGCTCCCATGTTATCACACCATAAACATGAGATTTGTTTTCTTTGGACTCCAAGTTCTTCTAGAAGAGACTCAATCCAAATCAATTCAGCTGTAGCATTTGCTAAGGCTTTATATCCAGCTTCTGTACTTGATCTTGAAACTGTTGCCTGTTTTCTAGCACTCCAGGAGATTAGGTTAGGACCAAGATAAACTGCAAAAACCCCTGTAGATCTTGTGTCATCTACACAACCTGCCCAATCAGCATATGAAAAAGTACTTACAAGTGTTGAAGATGATTTTCTGAAGGTCAAGCCAAGACTTACAGTTCCCTTGATGTCCCTTAGGATCCTTTTCACAGTTGTCCAACAAGTAGTGCTTGGTGCATGTAAGTACTGACATACCTTGTTCACTAAGAAGGCAATATCTGGTCTTGTAAGGGTCAGGTATTGGAGGGCGCCAACAATGCTCCTATATCTTGTACCATCTTGGGGTCCAAGAGGATTACCTTCTGTGGCTGACAATTTTTCAGAAGCTGATAGTGGCGTTGGACAGGATGAACAATCTCTCATACCAACTCTAGTCAACAAGTCTGAGGCATATTTCTCTTGGGTTAGTGCAATACCATCATTACATTTTTTAACTTCAATACCAAGAAAATAATGCAAGTCACCTAGATCCTTCAGAGCAAATGCTTCACTCAAATCTTTCAGTAGTGTAGTGATAGCTTTGTTTGATGAACTAGTGACAATAATATCATCCACATATACTAGCACATAAATGGTGATACCTGACTTGTTGTAGATGAATAGTGATGTGTCATCCTTAGATGCCACAAACCCAAGTTCTTGCAGTTTTGAACTTAGCTTTGCAAACCATGCTCTTGGCGCTTGCTTGAGACCATACAAGGATTTATCTAGTTTACACACATGAAAGGGTGCATGAGAATCTTCATACCCAGGTGGCTGCTTCATGTACACTTCCTCTTCCAGAACGCCATGAAGAAACGCATTCTTCACATCTAGTTGCCTTAAGCTCCATCCTCTGGAAACTGAAACAGCTAATACAAGTCTAATAGTAGCAGCTTTAACAATAGGACTAAATGTGTCCTCATAGTCTATGCCATATCGCTGTTTAAAACCTTTTGCTACTAATCTAGCCTTATATCTATCAATAGTGCCATCTGCTTTTCTTTTGATTCTATAGACCCATTTGCAATCTATGAAGTTTATGCCTTGCTTATGTGGTACTAAATACTAAGTTTTATTATTGACTAAGGCTTTGTACTCATCATCCATAGCATTTTTCCAATTTTTATCTTTTAATGCTACTTGCAAGTTTTCAAGTTCACTAGAAAGGTATGACAACCCATATCTGACAGTCCCATTGGTGTATACCTTTTCTTTTCTTCTACCTGTTGTTGATCTGGTACGATGTACAGGTGGTGCAGAATATCCCTTGCGGTCCTAGAACACAGGAAAAGCAGCCGACCGTCCTCACGCGGGAACGTCTCCGGTTGGTGCACTGGGCCTGGTCCCTGTCGCGTCACGCCTGACAGGCGAATCCAGGAACGTGGACGAGCTTCCACTGGTCCCGTCGTGCGCACATGAAGACGGTGATGTGGAAGTTCCTCGATGGTGCGCGCGGGACCGAGACGGGTCCCCTCCTGGCTCCGCGGACGCGGTTGGTGACGTGGCAGCACTGGAGTGGTGCGCACGTGAAGAGGAATCTCCTGCCGCGCCATCGGTTTCAGAACCGAATCCCGCACCAGATCCCGACGCTGATTCACGCGTGATCCCAGGAGAATCAGCATCGAACTTTGTGTCGTCGTTGTCGCCATGTATCTCATCATCTGATGCACCGTTTGTTGGAATTATGCCCTAGAGGCAATAATAAAGATGTTATTATTATAATTCTTGTCCATGATAAAGTTTATATTCCATGCTATAATTGTATTAAGCGGAAACTTTAATACTTGTGTGGTTTGTGAACAACACCGTGTCCCTAGTATGCCTCCAAGGACTAGCTCATTGATTAATGATGGTTAAGGTTTCCTAACCATAGACATGAGTTGTCGATTAATAATGAGATCATATCATTGGGAGAATGATATGATGGACAGACCCAAACTAAGCGGAGCAATTAGATCGTGTCATCGTGTTCATATTTGCGAAGCTTTTCCTATGTCAAATATTGTATTCCTTAGACCATGAGATAATACAACTCCCTGGTATCGGAAGAAAGCTTTGAGGTCATCAAACGTCATCCTATGAGAGGGTGATCATAAAGGTGTCTCTCAGGTGATCGGAAAGTACCTGTTGGGTTGTATGTATCGAGATGGGATTTGTCCCTCCCAAGTCGGAGAGATATACTTCGGGCCCACTCGGTAATCGATATCAACACCGCTTGCAAGCATGTGGTTAAGGAGTTAGTCACAAAGTGATATCGGATTACGGAACGAGTAAAGTACTTGCTGTGAACGAGATTGAACTAGGTATGACGGTACCGACGATCGAATCTCGGGCAAGTAAAATATCGCGAGACGAAGGGAATATAAATATGGGATTGATTGAATCCTGGCATCGTGGTTCATCCGATATGATCACCGATGAATGTGTGGGAGTCAATATGGGTTTCCGCACTCATGTTGATTATTGATATAAGATCATGTCTGCATGTTCTCGAACCCGAAGGGTCACACACTTAACGTGTCTCGACGCTAGGATAGATTGGATAATTGGTTTATGAGTTTTTTTTCGGAGTCTCGGATGGGATCTGGGACATCACGAGAGGTTCCGGAATGGTCTGGAGAATAAGATTCATATAAGGCAATGAAGTTTTTGGAGTTCGGAATTGTTTTGGGTTAATCGGTATTGTACCAGAAGCTTCTAGAACCTTCCGGAGGGGGACCAACGTGGCCCCACCTGTCGGGAGGGGGCATGGGCCTATGAGGGAGTGCCCCGGCCGCATTGGGCCAGGGGCACAAGGCCCCATAGGGCCCAGCCGGTCAAACCTAGGGGAAACCCTAGGAAAGCTTCTAGAAGGAGGGGGGAAACTTGCCCCCCACTCTTCCCTCCTTGGACGCCGGCCTAGGCTTGGGGGAGGGGATAGGGTTGGTGCCCAACCCTCTATATAAAGAGGGATGGGGGCGCACCACCCCTCCCACACCTCCTCCTCAAGCCCTAGCCGCCCTACTGCCCTCCTCTCTCTCTCCCTCCCGATCGCGTGGCGAAGCCTGTGCAGAAACTCTCCACCACTTGCACCGCGCCATCGCGTTGTAGATCCAATCCGTCTCTCCACCATACTTGTTGGACCGAGGAAGGAGGAGACGTCGAGGTGCCACACATGTGCATCTCTCAGAGGCATCGCCACTTGCGGTGTTAGATCAGAGCGGATCGCGAGGAGGAGAAGCGAGTACGACTACATCACCCACGTTCCGATTTAACGCTCACAGCGAATCTTCAAGGGTATGAAGATCTCATCTAATCCCTCTTGTTGTTTGCATCTCCTAGATTAGATCTTGGCTTTCCCGTTCGCATCCGTAGATTTTTTTTGATTTACTATGCTGCGAAACCCTTCAGTGGTATCAGAGCTAGATCTATGCGTAGATGTGTTTCACGAGTAGAACACAACATGGTTGTTGCGGGCGTTGATGTTTTCTGTTGCAAGCCTCTTGTTTGTGTTCTTCTTATGACGCGGGATAGTGAGATTGAAGCGGTCCAGGCCAACTTTACGCGACGTCGTTCACGAGACCGGCTCCGCACTTGACGTGTGGCTTGTTCCACACATGCGGCTGGTGGATGCCTGTTTCTCTCACTATAGTTGTCATGGGATTTACATCGGAGTTTGGCAACCATAATATCACCATTGTGGCTTTCCGTAGGTAAGAATCATTCTTAGCTTGCTACTCCCATAAGCCACGTAAAACATGCAACAACAAAGTAGAGGCGTCTAACTTGTTTTTGCAGGGAGTGTTTTCTGTGATATGGTATGGCCCAAGATGTGATATGTGTATTGTATGCGATGATCATGTTTTGTAATGTTTCACGACTTGCATGTCGATGAGTACACAACCGGCAGGAGCCATATGGTTGTCTTTATAATTGTGTATGACCTGTGTGTCAACTTCTTATACGTCATGTAATAGTTTCACTTTATCGCTAAGTAGTTAGCAATAGTTGTAGTTGCTATTCGTGGTGGAGGCAATCATGGTGGAGTGATGGAGATCATGCCGGCACGCACAAGATGGAGATCATTGCGCGAAGATTGGCTATACCATGTCACATAAAGTTATATGCATGTGATGTTTATCCTTTTATGTATCTTATTATGCTTAGATCGCGACGGTAGCATTATAAGATGATTCCTCACTTAAAGATCAAGATAAAACTGTGTTCTCCCCATGTATGCGCCGTTGCGAAAGTTTGTCGTGTCCAAGCATCACGTGATGATCGGGTGCTATAGACTCTACGTTCACATACAACGGGTGCAAGCCAGTTTTGCACACGCGGAAATACTTGGGTCTAACTTGACGAGCCTAGCATGTACAGACATGGCCTCGGAACACATGAACCGAAAGGTTAAGCATGAGTCATATGAATGATATGATCGACACTTCGTTGTCCACCATTGAAACCACATCTCTTCTCGTGAAGATCGGATTAGGTGTGGTGAATTTGGATCATGTTCACTAAACAACTTGAGGGATGTTGAATTTAGTGGGAGTTCGTCTAGTAATTTGATTAAAAGTTGAACTAGTTATCATGAGCATAGTCTAATTTGTACTTGCAAACATTGTAGATCAAATGGCTAAGTCCAACTTCAACTTCAACGTTTTTGCTGAGAAGGAAAAGCTTAGAAACAATGGGTCTAACTTCACCAACTGGTTCCGCAATCTGAGAATCATTCTCTCTGGCGGTCAAAAGGACTATGTCCTTGAGAAAGCGTTAGGTAACCCCCCTGCTGCAACTGCGTCGGCTGATGAGAAAGTTGTCTATCAGTCGCGCAAAGATGATTATGGTGTGATTAAGAGCACCATGTTGTTTGCTATGGAATCGGACCTTCAAAATCGTTTTGAAGACTATCCCGGGCCCTTTGAGATTCTTGAGGAGCTGAAAACTATGTTTCAGACTCAGGCCCGTTCCGAGAGATATGAGATCTCTGAGAAATTCTTTAACTACAAGATGGAGGAAGGGAGTTCCGTTAGTGAGCACGCCATTAAGATGTCGGGCTACACTCAACGCCTTGAGCAACTGGACTGCAAGATTCCAGAGGAGCTCAAGATTGACAAGGTTCTGCAATCACTCCCTCCCAGCTACAAAAGTTTTGTAGTGACTCATAATCAGATTGGTTCAACTGATATGATCACCGAGCTCTTCGCAAAGCTGAAGGCTGCGGAGGTGGACATCAAAAAGGATAATCATGTGTTGATGGTCAAAAAGCCCCCACCTTCAAGAAAGTTAAGGGTGCAAAGAAGCCCTTCAAGAAAGGCGGCGGCAAGAGCGTTGCCCCTGCTGAGAAGAAGCTCAAGTCTGGACCCAAGCCGGACACTGAGTGCTTCTATTGAAAGGACAAGGGTTACTGGAAGTGCAACTGTCCGAAGTACTTAGCGGACAAGAAGGCTGACACCATCAAAGGTATATTTGATATACATGTTATTGATGTTTTCCTTACTAGCCCTTGTTGTAGTGCCTGGGTATTTGATACTGGTTCAGTTGCTAATATTTGTAACTCGAAACAGGAGCTACGGAATAGACGGCGGCTTGCAAGGGATGAGGTGACGATGCGCGTTGGCAACGGATCAAGAGTTGATGTGATGGCCGTCGGCACGCTCTCCTTAGTTTTACCTTCGGGATTAGTTTTAAACCTTAATAAGTGTTATTATGTGCCTGCGTTGAGTATGAACATTATTTCTGGATCGTGTTTCTTGCAAGACGGTTATTCATTTAAATTGGAGAATAATGGTTGTTCTATTTATATGAGTAACATCTTTTATGGTCATGCACCTGCTGTAAATGGTTTATTTCTTCTGAATCTCGAAAGGGATGAAACACACATCCATAACATTGAGACTAAGAGATGCAAAGTAGATAGTGATAATACTACTTATTTGTGGCACTGTCGTCTAGGTCATATTGGTGTAAAGCGCATGAAGAAACTCCATTCTGATGGAATTTTGGAGTCTCTTGATTTTGAATCATTTGACACATGCGAACCATGCCTCATGGGAAAGATGATCAAAACCCCGTTCTCCAGAATGATGGAGCGAGCAACGTACTTGTTGGAAATCATACATACCGATGTATGCAGACCGATGAGTGTTTCGACGCGTGGTGGATATCGCTATTTTCTCACTTTTACCGATGACTTAAGTAGATATGGGTATATCTATTTGATGTAGCATAAATCTGAAACATTTGAAAAGTTCAAGGAATTTCAAAATGAAGTGGAGAACCATCGTAACAGAAAAATTAAGTTTCTATGATCCGATCGTGGAGGTGAATATTTGAGTTATGATTTTCTCACGCATCGTAAAGCAAGCGGAATCGTTTCGCAACTCACGCCACCCGGAACACCACAGCGCAATGGTGTGTCTGAACGCCGGAATCGAACCCTATTAGATATGGTCCGATCGATGATGTCTCTTACTGATTTGCCGTTATCATTTTGGGGTTATGCATTAGAAACCGATGCATTCACTTTAAATAGGGCACCATCTAAATCCGTTGAGACGACACCGTATGAACTGTGGTTTGGTGCTAAACCTAAGTTGTCGTTTCTTAAAGTTTGGGGATGTGAAGCTTACGTCAAGAAGTTGATGCCAGACAAGCTCGAACCCAAAGCGGAGAAATGCGTCTTCGTAGGATACCCTAAGGAAACCATTGGGTATACCTTCTATCACAGAACCAAAGGCAAAGTGTTTGTCGCAAAGAACGGTTCCTTTCTTGAGAAGGAGTTTCTCTCGAAAGAAGTGAGTGGGAGGAAAGTAGAGCTAGACGAGGTTGTTGAACCTTCTCTTGAGTTGGAGAGTAGCGCAACACCTGAAATGGTTTCAGTGCCGCCTGCACCAACAATAGAGGAAGCTAATGACAAGGATCATGAAGCTTCGGACGATGCTGCTACTGAACGTCGCAGGTCGACAAGGTCGCGTGCCCCTCCTGACTGGTACGGCAACCCTGTCTTGACTCTCTTGTTGGTAGAAGACAGTGAACCTACGAACTATGAGGAAGCGATGATGAGCCCAGACTCTGAGAAATGGCTAGAGGCCATGAAATCCGAATTGGAATCCATGATCGAAAACCAAGTATGGACTTTGGTGGACCCTCCTAGCGACCGAAAGGCCGTTGAGTGCAAATGGATTTTCAAGAGGAAAACGGACGCGGATGGTAATGTTACCGTCTATAAAGCACGGCTTGTCGCGAAAGGTTTTCGACAAGTTCAAGGTGTTGACTACGACGAGACCTTCTCTCCCGTAGCGATGTTTAAGTCTATTCGGATTTTATTAGCAATTGCTGCATTTCATGATTATGAAATATGGCAGATGGATGTCAAGACTACGTTCCTCAATGGAAACATTGATGAAGAGTTGTATATGATGCAAACCCGAAGGTTTTGTCGATCCTAAGGATGCTGATAAAGTATGCAAACTTCAACGTTCCATTTATGGACTGAAGCAAGCATCTCGGAGTTGGAACCTTCGTTTTGATCAAGTGATCAAGAGCTTTGGATTTGTTCCAAATAGCTACGAAGCTTGTATCTACAAGAAAGTGAGTGGGTCTACAAGAAAGTGAGTGGGAGCTCAGTGACATTTCTGGTACTATATGTGGATGACATATTGATTATTGGAAATGACATTAACATGCTTAACGATATGAAGAGTTATTTGAACAAATGTTTTTCAATGAAAGACCTAGGTGAAGCTGCTTATATATTGGGCATCAAAATCTATAGAGATAGACAAAGACGCCTGATAGCTTTATGCCAGAGTACATACCTAGAGAAAGTTCTGAAAAGGTTCAGAATGGATAAGGCAAAGAAAGGTTCAGTGCCTATGTTGTCAGGTAAGATATTGAGCAAGGCTCAGTGTCCATCTACGGTAAATGATAGAGAAGCTATGAGCAAAGTGCCATATGCCTCGTCCATAGGTTCTATCTGAAGGGTTTCGCGGCATAGTAAATCAAAATTTTCTACGGAGCGAACAGAGGGAAAGCCAAGATCTAATCTAGGAGATGCAAACAACGAGAGAGATTGGATTAGATCTTCATACCCTTGAAGATTCGCAAAGCGGAGCTTGATGCCTCGCGAAGGTTTTCCTCTCCTCGATCGATCGACGATCACCCACTAGCACGGCTGGGCCGCGTGAGAGTGATGTGCACGCAAGTGCACGCCTCGCCCCTCCTTCCTGACCAGTGGAGAATTGGGGCAACACGACGGTGTCAGCTATATCTAGAGTTTAAACCTTCCGGAAGGTTCTAGAAGCTTAAGTACGATCAACCCTCAATCCGAAACTCCAAAACTGCAATCGCTTTATGAATCTTATTCTGACCACCTCGACCTCTCAGTGATGTCCCGGATCCCATCCGAGACCAACAAAACTCATAAACCAATCATCCAATCTATCCAAGCGTCCAGACACGTTAAGTGTGTGTGTAGGTTCGAGAATATGCGATGATCTTCTATCAATAATCAACTGGGTCTGAAACCCATATTGACTCCACACATTCATCGATGATCATATCGGATGAACCACGATGCCGTGATTCAATCAATCCCATATATATATATATTCTTCTGCCCTCGCGATATTTTACTTGCCCGAGATTCGATCGTCGATATCGTCATACCTAGTTCAATCTGCTCACGAAGTACTTTACTGTTCGTAATCCGATATCACTTTGTGATTAACTCTTAACCACATGCTTGCAAGCTGTGTTGATATCGACACAGTGGGCCCGTATATCTCTCACTTGGGAGGACAAATTCCATCTCGATACATACAATGTGATACTTTCCGATCACCGAGAGACACCTTTATGATCACCCTCTCATAGGATGACGCTGATGACCTCAAAGCTTTCTTCATACCAGGAGTTGTATTATCTCATGGTCTAAGGAATACAATATTTGACATAAGAAAAGCTTCGCAAAGACGAACACGATGACATCGATCTAAATTGCTTCGTTTAGTTTGGATCCTCCATCATATCATTCTCCCAATGATGTGATCTCATTATCAATTGACAACTCATGTCTATGGTTAGGAAACCTTAACCATCATTGATCAATGAGCTAGTCCATAGAGGCGTACTAGGGACACGGTGTTGTTCACAAACCACACAAGTATTAAAGTTTCCGCTTAATACAATTCTAGCATGGAATATAAACATTATCATGAACAAGAATTATAATAATAACATCTTTATTATTGCCTCTAGGGCATAATTCCAACACTATCATGTATGCCATGCTGTGTACTAGACCGGATGTGTCCAATGCTGTTAGTTTGACGAGCAGATACCAAAGTGATCGAGGAGTGGAACACTAGACAACCGTGAAGAACATCCTAAAGTACCTAAATAGGACTAAATAAATGTTGTTAGTCTATGGAGGTGATGAACAACTCGTCGTAAAGGGTTACGTCAACGCTAGTTTCGACACCGACAAGGATGATTCTAAATCTCAGACAGGATACGTTTATATTTTGAATGGAGGAGCTGTGAGCAGGAGAAGCTGCAAGCAAAGCGTGATCGTGGGATTTACAGTGGAAGCGGAATATATGGCTGCTGCAGAAGCGTCAAGTGAAGGAGTTTGGATCAGGAACTTCATCACTGAGCTTGGCGTGGTTCCAAGTGCATTGGACCCACTGGAGATATTGTGTGACAACACTGGCGCCATAGCACTCGCTAAGGAACCAAGATATCATCCAAAGACCAAGCATATCAACCGCAAGTTTCATATAATCCGAGATTATATAGCAGATGGAGATCTGAAGATTAGCAAACTACATACAGATCTGAATGTCGCAGATCCATTGACTAAACCTCTTCCACGTGTAAAACATGATCAGCATCTTAGTGCCATGGGTGTTAGATTGTTGCCAAATGTAAACTAGATTATTGACTCTAGTGCAAGTGGGAGACTGTTGGAATTATGCCCTAGAGGCAATAATAAAGATGTTATTATTATAATTCTTGTTCATGTTAAAGTTTATATTCCATGCTAGAATTGTATTAAGCGGAAACTTTAATACTTGTGTGGTTTGTGAACAACACCGTGTCCCTAGTATGCCTCTAAGGACTAGCTCATTGATTAATGATGGTTAAGGTTTCCTAACCATAGACATGAGTTGTCGATTAATAATGAGATCATATCATTGGGAGAATGATATGATGGATGAATTCAAACTAAGCGGAGCAATTAGATCGTGTCATCGTGTTCATCTTTGCGAAGCTTTTCCTATGTCAAATATTGTATTCCTTAGACCATGAGATAATACAACTCCCTGGTATTGGGAGAAAGCTTTGAGGTCATCAAACGTCATCCTATGAGAGGGTGATCATAAAGGTGTCTCTCAGGTGATCGGAAAGTACCTGTTGGGTTGTATGTATCGAGATGGGATTTGTCCCTCCCAAGTCGGAGAGATATACTTCGGGCCCACTCGGTAATCGATATCAACACCGCTTGCAAGCATGTGGTTAAGGAGTTAGTCACAAAGTGATACCAGATTACGGAACGAGTAAAGTACTTGCTGTGAACGAGATTGAACTAGGTATGACGGTACCGACGATCGAATCTCGGGCAAGTAAAATATCGCGAGACGAAGGGAATATAAATATGGGATTGATTGAATCCTGGCATCATGGTTCATCCGATATGATCATCAATGAATGTGTGGGAGTCAATATGGGTTTCCAGACCCCAATGTTGATTATTGATATAAGATCATGTCTGCATGTTCTCGAACCCGAAGGGTCACACACTTAACGTGTCTCGACGCTATGATAGATTGGATAATTGGTTTATGAGTTTTTGTTCGGAGTCTCATATGGGATCTGGGACATCACGAGAGGTTCCAGAATGGTCCGGAGAATAAGATTCATATAAGGCAATGCAGTTTTTGGAGTTCGAAATTGTTTCGGGTTAATCGGTATTGTACCGGAAGCTTCTAGAACCTTCCGGAGGGGGACCAACGTGGCCCCACCTGTCGGGAGGGGGCATGGGCCTATGAGGGAGTGCCCTGGCCGCATTGGGCAGGGGCACAAGGCCCCATAGGGCCCAGCCGGCCAAACCTAGGGGAAACCCTAAGAAAGCTTCTAGAAGGAGGGGGGAAACTTGCCCCCCACTCTTCCCTCCTTGGCCGCCGGCCTAGGCTTGGGGGAGGGGCTAGGTTTGGCGCCCATCCCTCTATATAAAGAGGGATGGGGGCGCACCACCCCCCCACACCTCCTCCTCAAGCCCTAGCCGCCCTGCTGCCCTCCTCTCTCTCTCCCTCCCGACTGCACGTAGGCGAAGCCCTGCTGAAGAAACTATCCACCACTTGCACCGCACCGTCGCGTTGTAGATCCAATCCGTCTCTCCACCATACTTGCTGGAACGAGGAAGGAGGAGACGTCGAGGTGCCGCACGTGTGCATCTCTCGGAGGCATCGCCACTTGCGGTGTTAGATCGGAGCGGACCGCGAGGAGGAGAAGCGATTACGACTACATCACCCACGTTCCGACGAACGTTCCACTGTGCGAATCTTCAAGGGTATGAAGATCTCATCTAATCCCTCTCGTTGTTTGCATCTCCTAGATTAGATCTTGGATTTCCCGTTCGCATCCGTAGATTTTTTTTGATTTACTATGCTGCGAAACCCTTCACCGTTTTCACTTGTTGGAGGCTCGTTTTGTCCAGAATTTTCCGTAGCGTCCGACTGGGGCACCTACATCACAATTAGTGGAACAAAACTGGTGGAATCATTAGTAGATGTTAGATCAATGCTTTGTTGTCCCCCTTGATCTAAGCTCGTATTTTGAAGAGACTCGGGTAAAAGGAGGATTTATCACCGTAGAAGAGCACCCGCGTTGGGATGGAGTTTTGAAAAGGGAAACACCGCCTCATCAAAGACAACATCTCTGGAGATGTAAACTCGTCCTATAGAGACATCGAGACATTTGACACCCTTATGCATGTTGCTATATCCAAGAAAGACACATTGTTTAGATCTAAAAGCAAGTTTGCGGGTGTTGTAAGGACGTAGGTTTGGCCAACAAGCATAGCCAAAGACATAGAGAGAGGCATAGTCAGGTGTTTCATGTAGAAGGCGCACCATAGGAGTCTCATTATTGATAATTTTTTAGGGTATCATATTGATGAGATGAGTGGCTGTCAAAAAGGCTTCATCCCAAAACTTGAGTGGCATTGATGCATTTGCAAGGAGAGCTGGCCCTACTTCAACTATATGGCGATGCTTGCGTTCGGCGGAGCCATTTTTTTTGGTGGGCATGTGGGCAAGAGACATGGTGTGAGATGCCCACTTTTTGGAAATAGGGATTGAGTTTTTCATATTCACCTCCCCAATCTGTTTGCATTGCAATTATTTTACTGTCAAATTTTTATTCGACAAGGTTTTGAAAATTCTGAAAAACTTGAAACACTTCAGATTTCTTTTTGAGGGGGTAGATCCATGTATATTTTCTATAGTCATCGATGAAGCTTACATAGTATGAAAAACGACCAACAGAAGTGGGTGCCTTGCCCCATACATCGGAGAAGACAAGTTCTAGGGGTGCGGTAGACACACTAGTGCATCTATGGTAGGGAAGTTGATGATTTTTTGCTCGTTGACATGAATCACAAATAGACTCAACCCTAGACTCATTAGAACAAGGAAGCTCAAATTTGCTAATGACTCGTTGAACAACTTTAAATGAAGGATGACCTAATCGATCATGCCACCTTGTAGTTGAAGGCTTGGTGGTGCTAAGGACTTGTTTATTCGTGCTTGATGAAGATGACACCAACGGATAGAGACCACGAATGCATCTTCCTTTAAGAAGTACCTTCCTCGTTCCCCGTTCCTTCACAAAAAAATGCCACGGATGATACTCAACAAAGACATGGTTATATTTTGTGAGACGATGAATAGAAACAAGGTTTTTAGTGGAAGAAGGAACATGGAGCACATTGCGAAGTTGCAAGGTTTTGGAAGGGGATTCAACAAAAGCATGACCAACATTACTAATGTTCATACCTGTCCCATTGGCCGCATGAATCTTCTCACAACCGTTGTACTTCTCTTTCATGGCAAGCTTGTCGAGCTCACCGGTGATGTGGTCGGTGGCGCCGGTGTCGCCGTACCAGTTGGTGTCGATTCCATAGGAGGCGGCGTTGGCCCCCTTCTCTTCCTCCTCTTCTTCGTCATCGGAGTAGAGGTGCCAGCACTTCCAGGCTGGGTGGCCCGGCTTGCCACAGATCTGGCAGGCGATCCTGTCGTCCTTTCCCTTGCCGTTGCCTCCACCGCGGCGGCCGTTGCCGCCACCACCTCCTCCTTGTTTCTGGCATCCGCGACCATAGCCACGACCACCACCGCGGCCACGAGGTGCTCCTCGGCCATTGTGTCCTCGGGCGGCAGCGTTGACGAAGGAGTGGTTGCCGTCGTTGACGATGCCGAGCATCTCCATGTGGTTGTCGTAGGACGTCATCTGTGCATAGAGTTCACTCACCGTGAGCTTGTGGGTGGGGTTGGCACCGATGGCGGCAAAGAGGGGGATGTATGGATCATCGAGTCCCGCAAGCAGGTAGTCAACGACCTGATCTTCATCAATCGAGCAACCTGCGGCTGCGAGTTCATCAGCGACGGCTTTCACCACAGCAAAGTACTGCAGCGTCGTCTTCCCTTCCTTCTTGTTGTTCGCCAGCTCGACGCGGAGGTTGGCGATGCGTGTCCTGGACTGCGCGGCGAACATGGTGGTCACAACAGTCCAGACCGTCACGGATTTCTTCATGCCGATGCAGGAGATCATGATGTCCCTGGACATGGAGTTGATGAGGTAGGAGAGGACGTTCTGGTCCGTCAGCATCCACGCCTCGTGGGTGGGGTTCGCCTGCTCGATTTCCTTGTCGTTGTCGTCCTTGGCGGCGATCTTCTTGGGCGGCTCGGCGCAGGATCCGTCGAGGAATCCCATCAGGCCGCGACCGCGCACAGCAGGCAAGCACCGCGTCTCCCAAATGAGATAATTTTCTCTGGTGAGTTTCTCCGACGTGCCCTGGCTCGGGATAGGGTTGACCATTGCGCCAGCGGAGGAGGATGCAGTGTTCATGATTTCTAGATGTGTTTTTGGTGGAAGAGTGGCTCTGATACCATGTGATGTTTTGGATGAATCGATGCCCTTTGTCTCAGATCGTTTGCGTGTTATATAGGCCTATGCATAGCCATCAGCAGAGATTACAACATGAGAGGTTACAACGTGAGAGGTGGAGATAAGATCGATCTAATCCTTATCACATGGATTAGATCGTTACAACAACTCTAGCCTTATCTCTCTACAGAATATTGTTACACAATAACGTTACATGAAAATGTTCAGGTCGCTAACACCTCGGTGCTCTGGTGATGGACCTGTAGACGGACTGGTGCTTCAGCCTTCCCTGAATAAGGCCTTGGTCTTGACCCTGCTCGTGTTTCTCCTTCCTCCCTTGCTCCTTGTCGGCCGGCCATGGCGGCGATGGATGGTTGGGGGTGGTGACCGATGGGGTGCTGGACGGGATGGCTTCCTCTTGGTGGTGCTTGGCGCGATGTCAAGGGGAGCTTCCGAGCTTTGTTGCTATGCTCCCGTGGTGGGGGTCGGTAGTGTGCGTCTCGGCGGCAAGCCTCCCAAATAATTCCCTCCACCGCCTTCTGCTGCCTACTGACGACTTTACTGCCGGCCGGGGTGGCGAGGGAGAGGGTGGGTCCGTCAGTTGTGCGGCTAGTCTTGGCGGTGGCGGATGCCGAGTTACTCTTGGCGTGCTGGAGCAACGTCAGGAGGTTGTGATGCGGCCCAGTTTCGACGCCCCCATGGTGGGTGGTGTCATTGGAGGTGCGGTGTTTGCATCTCGGATGATCTGCACGCGCTTCCCTGTTGAAGCACCAGATTCTGCTATTCTCTTGGCTTATGGCCGGCCGTGGCGGCGAGGGTGAGCGAGGAAGTGGCTTCCATTTGGTGATTCTTCTCGACAAAGCATTTTACCTAAGAGGTGCTATGATGTTGTGTTTCTTCACAGGAGCTTCTCTCCAGCGGTTTCTTGGTGGCTGGTCTGCCAACGGGCCGGACCCTATGGCAGTTTCATAACGTTATTTTCTACTAGTGATTAACTCACTCGACTTCCCATCGAAAGCCGGTACCCTACTCAAAATCATGAGACCTCACATACTCATCAACAAAAGCGCACATTTAATACATACAAATTTACGACCGAGAGTTGAAACCTGACACCCAGGGCCGGCCCATAGGCAGGGGCGACGGGGCGCCCGCCCTGGGGCCCAGGAAGGGCCCTTGCCCAGGTAGTAGCTACGTACTATTTCTGCCTTACGTCCAAGAAACGAAAGAAAAAAAGATGACCCAAGTAGAAAAGTCAGGCCCATCACATAGCTGGAGATTCACGGACCAAATTATGGGATCTGTAATGCTAGAGGAATTAGGAATTGTTTGATGCCTTGATGGCTACTCGTCGACTCGACTCCTTCCCCGAACTCCCATTGAGAGAGAACAATACGGCCGGTCCGATTTTCGATGTCGCCGCAGCCGTTAATGGAGATCAATAGCGCGATTTCGTTCCTAAGGAAGCTCTTTTTCCATTATTCTCAATGTTCTAGTACTCGTTTCCCATGACCCATGTTTGAGAGATCTGATATGGTACGACCGCGTCTTTCATGTAATCTCGTTCATCAATTCGATTTACTGTTAAATAGCTCTACTCCTGGGCTCTGACTAAATTTGATTTATGCAGGAAGCTTTGGAGAAGTTTTATTCGGGATAGAAACATGGAGTGAAGAAGATAGCAGATTGGGGAGGATGGACACCAATGGAAGTACGTGCCTAGGACCTTTTCTTGTACTAAAATTATACTGTATATACCATGGTAACAAAAAAAATCTTTAAGGACCAATCTGTGTTCACAAGGTTATTTGTTTTGGTGATGAAAAATGGTCCGTCACACTTTAAAAAGCAAGTTGTTGGGTCTGGATCAATAATTCTGCGACCTGTTCTGTAGAACAATATTGTTTCCCTACTATGCAATTTCCCTTGATTGTTGAGAAATAATTTAGTTTGTGGTATTAGTTTTATAGTTCAAACACCAACCATCTACTATGTTACTTTATTGGTTTGCTTTTGAATTACCATTCATTCAAAATCTATGTTAATCAACAAGGGCCCCTTCTTGTTGTCTTGCCCTGGGGCCCCGAATATGTGTGGACCGGCCCTGCTGACACCGACTAATTACTTAGTAGTGACATCCACATCTAATTACTGGTCATCGTTTCTACTCCCTCTGTTTCAAAATATAAGATATTTTAGCTTTATGAAGCAAATGTATCTAGACTACTTTTAGTATATAGGTTCACTCAGATTTGGAATGAATCTACACATTAGAAGAAGTTTAGATACATTTTTTTCATAAACATAAAACATCTTATATTTTGAAACGGAAAGAGTAGAACACATCTGAATATATGGGCGCCACTGTACTGTCGCTTGTTAGCCGCGGTCGTCAGCTCGAGCAAGTACCTTTGACGGGCAAAAATCGATTTGATCGTTTGTGTTCAGCAGCTTGGACGACGAGTGCACAAACGATCAGCGGTAATGCCGATTCCTGACTTTGTTAGTGGTAAGCCATTTTGTAGTAACGGAGGTTTGTCTTGTCACGGATATATATATAATGCCAATGGATGTCTCCTGGCATGTCTTTATCTTATTTAACAAAAACCATTATGAGGATCTTATCGTCTCTGGTTAAGAGGCATGTTTTGCTTTTCCTGAGCATTCAGTCTGATAATTATGAACGAGCTTTGACGGGAACATACTCGCGCAATCAGCCAGCCTTTCTGTGTTTGCTGTGGGACTTTGTTGCATTTTTTCAACATATAAAAGTCTGAGTCATCGAATTATCTCTCTTTGGATGGAAGTTGGTTGGGGCGCGATTCAGAGATCACCGGCGCCGCACTGTTGGCGCAGCAGAGCGCGACAAGTCCGGGTCTCCGGGCGGCGGGGAGCTCGCACATGCGCAGCGGCCAGCGGGGTGCTCTTCAGAGATGAGCAGGTCTTTCAATTGATTGCTGCATGTTACTAGTACTAGTAGCATGTTGTGATAGTAAAATAGTCTCTCCATGTACCCTGTTCCTGCCAAATCAAGAAAAGCTCCCCTCCCTGCTGGCCTGGCCTACCCATCCGTTTGTCCACTCCATCATCTCTACTATGGGAGCAGATAGATGATGATCCCTTTTCTCAAGCCTGCCCAATCAATAGTTGGTTCACAGATCGAGTGGCAGTAACTGAAGGTACCGGTCTTCTCTTCTTAGATGAGAGTGCGCAACAACAAATTCAATATGATCATCGCGAAAACACTCAAATTAATATAAGGCCGGTTCAAGAACTGGGAACAGGAAGAGTGGCGCCCCTCCCGGCCCCTAGGAGTCCCTCTGATGTCACTCATGGTGCATGAGGTGCCTGATCGTGATGGGTGTGTGGGGGGAATGGATGCAACGCAAGAGTAGGATGGATGGATGGATGCTTCCTTCTCACGCCAGCCTGCATGCATGCGTCGAGCAGCAAGCTACGGCTACAGCTACAGCTACAGCTACAGCTACAGGAGCAGCCGGCCGGCCGGCGGGGCCATGGGCCATGGCATACATACTCCATGATAGTGCATGGGACGTACCTCCTCCCTGGCCGGCGGCCGTGCGCTGACAATCGGTCACCACCACCCCGTGTCGGGTCGGCTCCCATCATCGAGTGCGTACGCTGCAAGCACCAACTGACTTAACTCCTCCTCCTCCTCCTCCTCCTCCTCCTCCTCCTCCTCTCCCCTCGATAACATTCGTCACGCACAACACCACAAACACACGCTTCCATTCTCGGTCCACTGCCCACTGGAGAGCTTGTACGTCGTCCCCTAGATCCCATCTGTTTGTGTGCATACGCGTTATTGGTCAGATATTGAAAGAACTGACGACTTGGGGTAAAAGTAAAACGCTGGCTCTCGTGCATGCTGACCAGTGAATGTAAAGGGGTCGGCGCAACCTTTGGTTCTAATCTGTTCTTGCTTCCTCAGATGGAAGATCGGCCGTCAACACATTTGAATCTTATTAGTAGAAGTCGATCTACTACGTAGTCAAGTTCCGTCGAGAGAGGTTCCCTTGCACACAGTCGATCTGCATGCACCTGACGTAACGCTTGGGCCGGAGAGGTCCCGATCGAGTCCCTGCTGTTTAGGAGCGCCACACTTGATTTTCCTCTGTGTTGACCCGAGGAATACACGAGAGATCGATCAAACCACCCAAGACTTTGTGTGGGTACGCCGCAGAGCGAGGTGAGCCTGAGTGCGCGTTGGTCGACAGCGCAGTGCGCCCGTAAAATTCAACCCTGGATGGTGGCTGTCGCAGCCACGGTGCAGTGCGCGCGCCCGCCCCGCCCGCACCAAAAATTAGGCCGTCCGTATCGTACGTCCGGCAGATCGATACATGTTGCCCACACACACTGTGTTCCAAATCGACAGGGTAGGCGACCTGTGTGCAACCTATTACACCAATAGTTGGTGGTTTGTGCAACCTATTACACCAATAGAATTGCAGTTAATCCACTTAATATGAGATTTAGACCTGTGTGCAACCTATTACACCAATAGTTGGTGGTTTGTGCAAAAAACATGAACATTTACTGTTTTGCGCAACACCGACGGTAATAAGTAGTGGTTTGTTCAATTTCCTCAGTTTGACCATTAATGCAATTTAATCTAAGATTAAGCATACTTAAAGTTACAAAAATTTCCTTGTAAGATTAACAAGTCAAACAATTCTAAAAAATGGAAAAGGAAGTCCAAAAAAAATTTGGAAAAAAAATCAAAAAAAAGTTGGAAAAAAAAACTAGGCAGACGGTTAAGCCGTCGGCATATCCTAACACCCGTTAGTTGTCTAGGTGGGGCCATCTAAACTATGCCGACGGGCGTATTCCTCTACACCGACGGCTTTATTACGCTTGCTACGCCGACAGCAATTTGGCTTATGCCGTGAGGTGTTCCTGTAGTGAGCTACACTACGCTGCATGATGCCGGTCAGCCAAAGCCAAAGCATGTGACCTCGGATCATAGCAGTGCAGTGCCTTTGCATGAGATGTGAAGCTATCTAAAACTACCTAGCCGATCGAGGCTGCGACACCTTTTCAGGATCATCACCTGCGTCTGCCTCCCTGATGGATCGACCGATCATCATTGCCCCATTAACTCCCTTGTGTATTTCGCACTTGTAAGCAACAAGTTAGGACCGTACGTGCCGGTGGCCTGACCAGCCACGGGGTTCCTTGCTCCCTTTGATCACACACAAACACCAACTGCAATCTGCATACACTTTTCTTCGCCCCCTTCTTTTGCCCCAAGCTAGCTACTAGTAGATGCTTTGGCTGGGTTAGCAAGGAAGATGAGTAAGTGGACAGCAACGGGTACATTACATTGGGGGACCCTCCCTCGCTCTTCCTAGGACTAAGTTTGCTGTTAGTTGGTGCCATTAGAGTACAAAGCGCAACCGACCCCTTGACACTTTTGGACTTCATGCACGTCCTTGCCCTCACATGCACCACCATGCAGGCGGGCAGGCGAGCACAGCTAGCCCACATCTCAATTTTGGTAGTACCACCTTGGCACACACCTTGCTGCGCCAGATTAATGAATAAACTTTGCTTAAATTTTTAGCTTTTCGGTACTACTACTTGTGTCTAGCTTTTAGAGGAAGAAAAGGCTGCTTAAAGGAAACATGCATGAGCAAAATCTCACACTAATTACTTTGCTAGCTCATGGTTAGTTGGTTGGTAAATGTTGGTACGTTTTTTTTTCTAGTGTTCTTGTTTAGGATCGGCGCAAGTCTTATTTCTGCAGCCATGAAGACATGTGTAGGAGTGTAAGCCTTGTTTGCAAACCCTTGTGTATAAACTTAACGTCACTTGGCTTGATTCTCAGAAAACATCACATTAGTTCAGTCACCCAAGAATCCGAGGAAGCTTAAGGCATTTCTTCAATGTAGTACTCTAAATGTACAAACATCGCTATCTGTCCAATCAATCATGGATTGTAACCTAAAATCTGATACAAACACTAACAGTTACCATTCAGACATTGAGGTTTTCAAAAAATATTGTAATGGGTTACTTCGTCTTATCTTTTGTTGGCTAAAAACCGTTTTAGCTATATTTTTTTCTTTTTAAAGTAGCTTCATAACGAAAAACCTGGCAAAACGGTCTACAACAAGATATAACCTAAAACAATGACGAGGTTTTCGGGAATGCATTAAGGAATTTCCTCCTCTTAACGTTACATTTACATTCTTATTGTGAGAGAGTAGTTTCGTAATGAAAAACCGGCGAAACGATCTACAACAAGATCAACCTAAAATAATGACGAGGTTTTCGGGAATGCAATAATAAGGAATTTCCTCCTCTTAACTGCATGTCTACATTGTTCTTTGTGAGAGCATAATCCCATAATAAAAAACTAGAAAAACCATCTACATCAAGATGTAACTAACAATTTAGGGAACGAGGTTTTCAGAAATGCAATGAAAAATTCTCCTCTTAACATATGTCTACATTCTTTTTTGTGAAAGAGTAATTCCGTAAGAACAAACTGGAAAAAACATCTACATAAAGATCTCACTAACAATTTAGGTAACTAGGTTTCCGGAAATGCAATAAAAATTTACCCTTATAACTTTATGTCTACATTCTTCTTTGTGGAAATCCTCCTATGAACTTTTTGTCTACATTCTTTTCCATGAGAGGTTTTCATAACGACAAACTGAAAAAACGATCCATAACAAGGTCTAACCTACAATTTAAGCAACCTGCGCCAGTGAGTGCTTTCGTGTGTTCTAATCCACCTCTGTCGATCAGATTTTGTGATTGATCATGCCCTGCCATGCCTTGGTAACCCCACATTCATGTGTGCCATGTCAGGGAAGCTGAAGATCTAGTGGCCATTGGCTCTCTGCTTCATACGTTTTGATGGATGAACTGATTCGCTAGCGTTGTAGTGCGGCAGCCAGCGTGGCGTGGTTGAAGGCTTTGGAGCCTTTTGGCCGCTCCGACCTACTAATAACTGAAGTACTACCCCAAGCAGGCAATTGATGTGATCTGGTGTGATAGCATGCAGCACTAGAGTTACTACCAGTACTGTTTAAGCTAGTACCCATAGTTTAGCCTAGAAGCAAAACCAAATGCTTTACATTTGCAGCTACTCATGCTTCATGCATGAGTGAGCTTACAAATTTGCAATGAACTGGGCTACGTTAGGTGATTGTCAGTGAGTAGTTGTTTCCAGTTGCACCCATGTGCTGTGCATGAAGAAGTTCAGTTGGTTGAGCCACTCTCCTCATTTTCCTTACACGATTTCTTTTTTGAGGAATCCTTACACAATTTCAGAAGCAATAAAACAAATTCTTAACAGTCATGTGCTAGCCAATTCTGGAGAAAATGTGCACCATATCCGTTTGGTTGTCCTTACTATTCATCCAACACTTTAAATTCCTAGGGAAACAGATTTCCTTCTCTCCCTTCCTTTTTGAAACCCTTTCCCCCTTGATTAAGTAAGCTCATTTTCTTCTCATGCGCTGACACTCTACATGCAAAAACATAAAACAGGAACGGTAGCAGCCAGGCACTGATGCTCAGGTACTGCCGGGAAACATCTACACAGTTGTCCTGGCCTCCTCCATCACAATGTGTCGCCATAAACAAAAGCAGCATGAAATCTACTTTGGCCGTGGGCAAATATTATTGGCATTGATTCTGTCATGTTGCTTTCGAACCCCCACTAATTAATCTTGTGCTTTCCTTGCATGCAACAAAAGTACGGCTCATGACGTCTCCTTAACTTAACCCCAAGTTTTTTCAAATGATCTGCTCTCTCGTTCACTGTTGTTTATTAGGTCTAGTCGGCCAGCTGCTGGTAAGTCAGATAGTGGTCCTAGGCCAAGGATACCAACGGAGTAAACGCCCAATTACACACTTTAGTCCCCTATGGCTTTGACAACACGCTTGTTGGTACGTTAGAGGGGTCATCTCTTTCCATGCAAGAAAATAGCTATAGTTCCATCGGCAGCACGGTTCCATGAAAAAGAGAAAATTACAAAAAAAAAAACAACACAATTTCTGCCAGGGTGTCAAAAAACTACCAACACTGATCCAGTTCTGATCCTTGATAGACATTCAAACTGGCTGTTGGGACCCGCTGCCAGGCCTCGATGATGGTCATGACCGGACGGGCGTTAATGGCGCTATCAGAACCCTAACTCCCCTATTTGGGCAGGGATTGAGCTGCGGTTGCTCACTCTCCGCGCTCGCACAAAACCAACGGTGACGGCTAATTCACCCTATGCAAGCTCTCACGGCGACGGCGAAAATGACGGTGGAGAGGGTGGTGCAAGGGCAGGTGGCAGGGTGCCCAAATTCCCCATCGAAGGACTTGGACCGCTGCCGGAGCTCGAACTCGACCGCCAGGAAGGGGGTTTCACTGATGAAGGCGGCTATAGAGTCCTCAACAAGATCTGGAAGGATAATCTAGCCTAGAGCCACCGCCGGACATCCACCTTCACCGGCTGTGTCAATAAAGTTAGCTTATCCTCTCTCAATGTGTGTGTGTCGATTTGATTTCGATCATTAGTTCCTTGGGAGTTTAACATTAAGATTTTGTTTTGTAAATATGTGTAGTTTGGGTGATGATGCATGGGATGTGAGGTTCAATTTAGAAAGGTTAGGTCATTCAGTGTGCTTATTGGACAGTTACACTACAAGAATCTGGTCGATACAAGACGTTACCAAAAGATCATGGTTGAAACGCAGAATGTCACAGAGGTCCTTCTATGACAAATTCCACGATAAAAAGAATGTGTTGTATCTCACTTCCTAGATGGATCCATGATGTTTTGGCTACCTGAAAACTTCCCGAGCATCCGTGACGTTCCGGCGATTTCACCACGGGCAATGGTGATGGGTTTGTGACATGGAAAACAAAAAATTGTCCTACAAGATTGTGGAAGAAAATCCAAGATCTGATCTATGAGATGTTAGTAGTAAGGTGTATCAGATCTACTTACCCTTGAAAAACATGAGTTTTAATGATCTAGTGATTGTGGATGATGTAGTAATACTACCATTAGATCAATCCGATGCAGCACCACACGAACAACACCTCCAAGAGTCGCACACGTACAGCTTGTTGATGGTGTCTCCCACTTCTTGATCCATCAAGCAAGGGTGAGAGGTTGGTGAGATCTGGGTAGCACAATGGTGTGGTGTAGGAATTATGGTGGAGAACCAGTAGAGCTTCGCTAAGCCCCTGCGGGGAGGAGGGAAAGTATATGTGAGAGAGGGAGGGAGGCGACGCCAGGATGATGATTGGATCACTAGAAGAGAAGTGGATGATGATGATGAGGATAGTGTACTATTTCCAAGCATAGAATGTGTACAGTTAAGTGAAGATTCAAAGAGTGTTTACTTTCTTACTCAGCAGAGAAACAATAATTTACAAAATAATAAGCATATTATTCAAATTAATGATGGTGATGATGATTATGTACTGACCAAACTTAGTTGCATCAAGGAGAAGGACAAGGAGACTATTCAAGAAGCAGAAGAATATTGTTTAGAGCGTTGGTAACATCATTAAGCCAAGATTTAAGTTAGTTCTCACTCGAATGAGAGCTAGTCACATCATTTGTAAAATTGTAAACTCATACATGAGTCTTGTTGTTCTAATTGAACAACAAACGATAAGAGGATGTATCGAGCAACGTGGTTGTGAGTTATTTGTGGTTATTAGGGATTTAGGGGTGTGTACGGTGGTCTCACAGAGAAGGTCGTGGCACACTATGTGAGAGTTGACACGTCAATATTTTTTGAATAGGTCTAGTTGCCTTGTTGGACCGCGATTAATCCTATGTTAGGAAACTGTCGATGGGGTCAGACATGGACCTCGAGACGCATGAGACTTACAGGGAAAATCCAAACGTCCACATGATGTCGGTCTAAGAAATACGCGACTCCTCAAATCCAAAACTAGAGGCTCTCGTTCGATACTTGGAGCTCTACCCCTTTCCCCTTCTTGATTGAGTATTTGAATTGGTGTGAATGGGTCTCCATCCCTTGGGGGATTTATATGGGCAAGTGGCTTTGATAAATGACCAGGTCTAACTTTTATGGTGGTGGGTGTTGGTACTTCGATAAAGCTTGATCCTCTAGTCTAGATGGGACATGAATGTGAGAGAGGCAGTCCATGATCCATGATGGATTAGCCCGTCCATCCCTATACCTAATGAGCTTCATGTTTGTGAAGGGTTTCGCAGCATAGTAAATCAAAAAAAATCTACGGATGCGAACGGGAAAGCCAAGATCTAATCTAGGAGATGCAATCAACGAGAGGGATAGGTGAGATCTTCATACCCTTGAAGAAATCGCACAGCGGAAACGTTCAACAGAACGTGGGTGATGTAGTCGAACTAGCCTTCTCCTCCTCGCGATCCGATCCGATACAACGCCGCAAGTGGCGACGCCTCCGAGAGATGCACACGTACGGTGCCGCGAAGTCTCCTCCTTCCTTGGTCCAGCAAGTGGGTGGAGAGATAGATTGGATCTACAGCACGACGGCATGGTGCAATGGTGGAGAGTTTCTACGGCAGGGCTTCGCCTACGCGCAGTCGGGAGAGAGAGAGAGGTAGGGCAGCAGCTGGAGGCTAGGGTTTGGGGTGAGGGGACGGTGCGCCCCCTGCCCACCTTATATAGGTGGTTGGATGGCCCCCTTGCCCCTCCTCCAAGCCCTAGGGCGGCGGCCCCAAGGATGGAGTGGGGGGCAAGTCTTCCCCCCTTCTAGAAGGTATCCTAGGGTTTCCCCTAGGGTTTTGGCCGGCTGGGCCTATGGGGCCTTGTGCCCAAGGCCCAACGTGGCCAGGGCACTCCCTCGTAGGCCCACACACCCCTCCGACAAGTGGGGCCACGTTGGTCCCACTCCGGAAGCTTCTAGAACCTTCCGGTACAATACCGAATACTCCGAAATGATTCGGAAATCCAAAAACTGCTTTCCCTTATATGAATCTTATTCTCCGGACCATTCCGGAACCTCTCGTGATGTCCTGGATCTCATCCGAGACTCCGAACAAAAACTCACAAAGCAATTATCCATTCTATCCTAGCGTCGAGACACGTTAAGTGTGTGACCCTACGGGTTCGAGAATATACAGGCATGATCTTTTATCAATAATCAATAGCGGGATCTGGAAACCCATATTGACTACCACATATTCATCGATGATCATATCAGATGAACCATGATGCCAGGATTCAATTAATCCCATATATATATTCCCTTCGTCACGCGATATTTTACTTGCCCGAGATTCGATCGTTGGTATCGACATACCTAGTTCAATCTTGTTCACAGCAAGTACTTTACTCGTTCCGTAATCCGATATCACTTTCTGATTAACTCCTTAACCATGTGCTTGCAAGCGGTGTTGATATCGATTACCGAGTGGGCCCGAAGTATATCTCTCCGACTCGGGAGGGACAAATCCCATCTCGATACATACAACCCAACAAGTACTTTCCGATCACCTGAGAGACACCTTTATGATCACCCTCTCATAGGATGACGTTTGATGACCTTAAAGCTTTCTTCCGATACCAGGGAGTTGCATTATCTCATGGTCTAAGGAATATAATATTTGACATAGGAAAAAGCTTTGCAAAGATGAACACGATGACACGATCTAATTGCTCTGCTTGATTTGGGTTTGTCCATCATATCATTCTCCTAATGACATAATCTCATTATTAATCGACAACTCATGTCTATGGTTAGGAAACCTTAACCATCATTAATCAATGAGCTAGTCCATAGAGGTGTACTAGGGACACGGTGTTGTTCATAAACCACACAAGTATCAAAGTTTCCGCTTAATACAATTCTAGCATGGAATATAAACTTTATCATGAACAAGAATTATAACAATAACATCTTTATTATTGCCTCTAGGGAATAATTCCAACAGTCTCCCATTTGCACTAGAGTCAATAATCTAGTTTACATATGGCAACAATCTAACACCCATGGCAATAAGGTGCTGATCATGTTTTGCTCGTGGAAGAGGCTTAGTCAACGGATCTGCGACATTTAGATCCATATGTACTTTGCTAATCTTCAGATCTCCATCTGTTATATAATCTCGAATTATATGAAACTTGCGGTTGATGTGCTTGGTCTTTGGATGATATCTTGGTTCCTTAGCCAGTGCTATGGCGCCAGTGTTATCACACAATATCTCCAGTGGGTCCAAGACACTTGGAACCACACCAAGCTCAGTGATGAAGTTCCTGATCCAAACTCCATCACTTGACGCTTCTGCAGCAGCCATGTATTCCGCTTCTACTGTAGATCCCGTGATCACGCTTTGCTTGCAGATTCTCCAGCTCACAGCTCCTCCATTCAAAATATAAACGTATCCTGTCTGAGATTTAGAATCATCCGGGTCGGTGTCGAAACTAGCGTTGACGTAACCTTTTACGACGAGCTGCTCATCACCTCCATATACCAAGAACATTTCTTTAGTCCTATTTAAATACTTTAGGATGTTCTTCACGGCTGTCCAGTGTTCCACTCCTGGATCACTTTGGTATCTGCTCGTCAAACTAAGAGCATTGGACACATCCGGTCTAGTACACAGCATGACATACATGATAGAACCTATGGCCGAGGCATATGGCACTTTGCTCATAGTTTCTCTATCGTTTACCGTAGCCGGACACTGAGCCTTGCTCCATATCTTACCTGACAACATGGGCACTGAACCTTTCTTTGCCTTATCCATTCTGAACCTTTTCAGAACTTTGTCTAGGTATGTACTTTGGCTTAAAGCTATTAGGCGTCTTTGTCTATCTCTATAGATTTTGATGCCTAATATATAAGCAGCTTCTCCTAGGTCTTTCATTGAAAAACATTTGTTCAAATAACTCTTCACATCGTTAAGCATACCAATGTCATTTCCAATAATCAATATGTCATCCACATATAGTACTAAAAATGTCACTGAGCTCCCACTCACTTTCTTGTAGTTACAAGCTTCGTAGCTGTAGGGTTTCGTAGCATGGAAAACAAAAATTTTCTACCGCATACAAACAAACAAGCCAAGATCTATCTACTAGATTGTAGCAACGAGTCGATAGAATAACTCACCCTCGAAGATTCCAAAGTGTTTAACGAGAGCGGATTCTCGTGGGTGATGTAGTCGTACTCTTTCCGATCTCAAGATCGCGTGAGCGATCCTTCGGCTGCGTTCGGCGCTCCCTTGATCGGTCACACGTTCGGTTTTCGGCGAAGACCTTCCTCTCCCTTGTTCCAGCAGGCGGAGGTTGTAGCACTCTCCTCGCGATTCCGGCAACGTGGCGTGGTACCGAAGTAGAGGGAGATCTCATGAGGCCGCCTTAAGCCGGAGCGAGTATGGTGGAGTATGAGAGAGTCCTCGGTGTTCTAGGGTTTAGACACACCAAGGAGGGGGCAAGCCGACGGCTAGGGTTTAGCTAGGCGGCAGCTAGGGTTTTACCCTAGGGCCGGCAGCGGCTATGGAGGTGGCGGCGGCTTGGGGCTAGGGTTTGGAGGAGAGGATCTTGTGTGTCAAGGAGGGGAGCCCTGCCCCTCCTTATATAGGTGGAGGGGGCCGGCCGGCCAAGGGGAGGGAGAGGAGTCCCTCCCCAACTCGGCTTGGGTGGGCGCCGCCGGTTGGAGGAGGGAACTCCTCCCCAACTCGGTTTCCCACTCCTCCTCTTTTCCTCTTTCCAAATTTAGCCGTTTGACTTTTCAAACTAGCTGTTTGACTTTTCAAACTAGGATTTGAATTAATCCTTTATTTGGTTCAGCGATGACACTTAGTACATGATGCAATCATACCAACTTGATACAACACATTCATGTACCCTTCCCCTCCGGAGTGCCGGACATTCCGGAACATTCTAGAACATTCCCGATGAAAACACCGGAACCATTCCCCAACTCCAAAACGGGACTTTCCTTATATGAATCTTATTCTCCGGACCATTCTGGATCTCCTCGTGATATCCCGAATCCCATTCAAGACTCCGAACAACATTCGGTCTCTTTCTCATCATTCCATAACTACTCAAACAACGTCGAATCCTTAAGTGTGTCTCCCTACGGTTCGTGAATTATGCGGACATGATCGAGACACTTCTCCGAACAATAACCAATAGAGGAATCTGGAAATTCATATGGCTCCCACATATTTCAACGATTACTTTGCGATCGAATGAACCACTTACATACAATATCAAATTCCCTTTGTCTCACGATAGTTTACTTATCCGAGGTTATGATCGTCGGTATCTCTGCATACCTAGTTCAACCTCGTTACCGATAAGTACTCTTTTCTCGTTCCCATGATATGTGATCCCTTGTGAGCCATTCACATGCTTGCAAGCTAATTGGATGACATTTCACCGAGAGGGCCCAGAGTATATCTATCCGTCATATGGATGGACAAATCCCACTCTTGATCCATGTGTTTCAACCAATACTTTCCGAACACTCAATGCCATCTTTATAGCCACCCAGTTACGGTGTGGTGTTTGATGTCATCAAAGCATCCATCCGGTAAAGGTGATATGCATGATCTCATGGTCGAAGGAATTAGATTACTATGTATCAGAAAGCATATAGCAATTGAACTATTAAAATGACTTGATCTTTATGCTACGCTTATCTATAGGAGTATGTCCATCATATCATTCTCCTAATGATATGATCTTGTTGTTAATAACATCTCAATGTTCATGATAGGGAAACCACAATCATCCATTAACCAACAAGCTAGTATTATATAGAGGCTTTACTAGGGACTTCAAATTAAGTTCACAAATCACACAAGTATTAATGTTTCCTTATTAATACTATTATAGCGTGAATGTAAACATTTATCATAAACACAAAGATATAATAATAACTACTTTTATTATTGCCTCTAGGGCATATCTCCAACAGTCTCCCACTTGCACTAGAGTCATCTAATCTAGATTACATGGTAATATACCGAACACCCATGGCAGTTTGGTGCTGGTCATGTTTTGCCCTCGGGAGAGGTTTAGTCAACGGATCCGCCACATTCAGATCTGGGTGTACTTTGCAAATCTTTATATCCCCATCTTGGATATGTTCTCGAATAGCGTGAAAACGTAGCTTGATATGCTTCAGCTTCTTGTGTGACCTTGGTTCTTGCGCATTGGCTATGGCGCCCATGTTATCACAGTAGATAGACATTGGGTCCAGCGCACTAGGAACCACACCTAGCTCTGTAATGAACTCTTTCATCCATATCGCTTCTTGTGAAGCCTCCGAAGCAGCCATGTATTCCGATTCAGTTGAAGATCTCGCCACAACGCTTTGCTTTGCACTCCTCCAGCTAACTGCTGCACCATTCAAAATAAATCGTATCCAGTTGTGATTTAGAATCATCGGATCGGTGTTCCAACTAGCATCGGTGTAACCATTAACAACGAGCTGTTCATCACCTCCATAAGAAAGAACCATATCCTTAGTTCTTCTCAAGTACTTAAGGATATTTTTGATCATTGTCCAATGATCCACTCTGGATCACTTTGATATCTGCTAGTTAAACTAACGGCATATGCAATGTCGGGTCTAGTACATAGCATGACATACATTAGAGATCCTATGGCTGAGGCATAGGAGTCTTACTCATCCTTTCTCTATCTTCTGCGATGTCGGACTTTGAGTTTTACTCAAGGTCGTATTGAGCAACATGGGCAAGAACCCTTTCTTGCTATCTTCCATTCAAACCTCTTTAGAACTTTGTCCAAATATGTACTTTGTGACAATGATATTTGGCGTTCGATCTATCTCTATAAATCTTTATGCCTAATATGTATAAGCTTCGCCAAGATCCTTCATTGAAAAACTATTATTCAAATATTCCTTGACACTATTAAGAAGGTCTACATCATTCCCAATCAATAATATGTCATCCACATATAGTATTAAGAATGCTCTGAGCTCCCACTCACTTTCTTGTAAAAACAAGCAACTCCAAAAGTAAGTATAAAACCAAAACTTTGATCACCTTATCAAAGCGTTGATTCCAACTTCGGGATGCTTGCTTCAATCCATAGATGGACCGTTGAAGTTTGCATACCTTGTTAGCATCTTTAGGATCAACAAAACCTTTGGGTTGCATCATATACAACTCTTCATCAATGTCTCCATTGAGGAATGCTGTTTTGACATTCATCTGCCATATCTCATAATCGTAATATGCAGCGATTGCTAACATAATCCTCCAGACTTTAGCTTGCTCTTGGTGAGAATGTCTCATCGTAGTCAACTCCTTGAATTTGTCGAAACCCTTTTGCGACAAGTCGAGCTTTATAAACATTAACATTCCCATCTACATCTGTTTTATTCTTGAAGATCCATTTGTTCTCGACAGCCTTCCGGCCATCCGGTAAGTCCACCAAAGTCCATACTTGGTTTTCGTACATGGATCCAATCTCGGATTTCATGGCTTCTTGCCATTTATTGGAATCTGGGCTCATCATCGCTTCCTCATATGTCTCAGGGTCATCGGTGTTGTCCACCAACATGACACTCATAACGGGATCATACCAATCTGGAGTGGTACGAGTTCTCGTTGACCTGCGAGGCTCTGTAGCAACTTCAACCGAAGTTTCATGATCATCATCATTAGCTTCCTCTCTTATTGGTGCGGGCACCACAGGAACTTCTTCCGGTGCTGCGCTACTCGCAATTTTGAGAGAAGGTTCGACAACCTCGTCGAGTTCTACTTTCCTTCCAGTCACTTCTTTTGAGAGAAATTCCTTCTCTAGAAAGGATCCATTCTTGGCAACGAAGATTTTGCCTTCGGATCTATGATAGAAGGTATACCCAATAGTTTCCTTCAGGTATCCTATGAAGACGCATTTTTCCGCTTTGGGTTCAAGCTTGTCCGGCTGTAACTTCTTTACATAGGCTTCGCACCCCCAAACTTTAAGGAACGACAATCTAGGTTTCTTCCCAAACCATAATTCATACGGTGTCGTTTCAACGGATTTAGACGGTGCCCTATTTAAAGTGAATGCGGCTGTTTCTAATGCATAACCCCAAAATGATAGCGGTAAATCTGTAAGTGACATCATAGAACGAACCATATCTAAGAGAGTTCGATTACGACGTTCGGACACACCATTACATTGTGGTGTTCCCGGCGGTGTCAACTGTGAAAGTATTCCGCATTTCTTCAAATGCTCGCCAAACTCGTAACTTAGATATTCACCTCCACGACCAGAACGTAGAAATTTAATCTTCTTGTTACGTTGATTCTCTACCTCACTTTGAAATTCCTTAAACTTCTCGAAAGTTTCGGACTTATGTTTCATGAAATAGATATACCCATATCTACTCAAGTCATCCGTGAAGGTAAGAACATAACGATAACCACCGCGCGATGCTACACTCATTGGACCACACATCGGTATGTATGATTTCCAACAAGTCCGTAGCTCGCTCCATCATACCAGAAAATGGAGTCTTAGTCATTTTACCCATCAGACATGCTTCGCATCTATCAAGTGATTCGAAATCAAGTGATTCAAGAAGTCCATCGGAATGGAGTTTCTTCATACGCTTCACTCCAATGTGACCAAGACGACAGTGCCACATATAGGTCGAGTTATCGCTCGATTTCAAACGTTTAGCCTCAATGTTATTAATATGTGTATTTCCACTATCGAGATTCAACAAGAATAGACCATCTATCAAAGGTGCATGTGCATAAAACATATTACTCATATAAATCGAACAACCATTATTCTCAGACTTAAACAAGTAACCGTCTCGCAATAAACAAGATCCCGATATAATGTTCATGCTTAACGCAGGCACCAAATAACAATTATTTAAGTATAAAACTAATCCTGATGGTAGATGAAGGGGTAGCGTGCCGACCGCGATCACATCAACCTTTGATCAGTTTCAATCGCGCATCGTCACCTCGTTCTTCGCTAGCTTCCGTTTATTCTGCGACTTGTTCGAGTTACAAATATGAGCAACCGAACCAATATCAAATACCCAGGCACTACTACGAGTACTAGTGAGATACACATCAATAACATGTATATCAGATATACCTTTCTTCTTGATGTTGCCGTTCTTCAAATCCGCCAAGTACTTTGGGAAATTCCGCTTCCAGTGACCTTCTCCCTTGCAGTAAAAGCACTCAGTATCAGGCTTAGGTCCAGCCTTGGTCTTCTTCGTCGGCGTGGTAACTTTCTTACCACCCTTCTTGAAGTGTCCCTTCTACGTAGACTTGCCTTTCTTGAATTTGGTGGTCTTATTGACCAACAACACTTGGTGCTCTTTCTTGATCTCCACTTCTGCAGACTTCAACATGGCAAAGAGTTCTGGCAACGTCTTGTTCATGTTTTGCATGTTGTAGTTCATCACAAAGTTCTTGTAACTTGGTGGTAGTGATTGGAGGACACGGTAAATCCCCAAAGCATTAGGAATCACAATACCCAAGCTTTGAAGTTTGTTTGCGTGCCCAGACATCTTAAGCACATGCTTTCGTGACGAGTCGCCCTCTTCCATCTTGCGTTAAAGAACTTTTCGAAGCCTCATAGCTTTCAATTGCCGCATGAGTCTCAAAGATCAATTTGAGATCCTCGACAATATCATATGGGTCTGAATTCTCAAACCTTTTACAAGCTCGATTCTAAACCATACAAGATAGCACACTTTGAGCGTAGATCTTGAGTCTTAGAGTGAGGTAAACATTCTTTACTTCATCGGCGCATCGGTGCGTGGGTCACCAGATTGCATCCAGCACATAGGTCAAATTACCAGCTGTGAGGACAATCCTCAAATTGCGGAACCAATCCGCGAAGTTGCTTCCATTGTTTTTCAACTTTTCTTTCTCTAGGAACGCATTAAAATTGATGGTAGGGGCTGCCATTGATCTACAACATATTTGCAATAGTTTAGACTAAGTTTATCACAAATTGAGTTCAAATTAATAAATTTAATCTAGGTGAACTCCCACTCAAAACAATATCCCTCACATTGTTTTAGTGATCACACGAACCAAATCCACCACATCAACACCGATCATCACGAGAGTTGATATAGTTTCAATGGCGAACAATCGACATGTTCATCATATCTACTATATGATTCATGCTTTACCTTTCGGTGATCCGTGTTCGAGACCATGTACGTACATGCTAGGCTCGTCAAGATCAAACCTTAGTTTCCGCATGAGCAAATCTGGCTTGCTCACATTGTATGCACTTGCAGAATCTAACACACCCGATCATCACGTGGTGCTTCGAAACAACAAGCTTTAGCAACGGTGCCAACTAAGGGTGAACACTTTACGACTTGAAATTCATGTGCATGAGGGATCATCTTATAATGCTACCGTTGTCTACTAAGCAATACAAGATGCATAAAGGATTAACATCACATGCAATTCATAATATGTGATATGATATGGCCTTTCTTCTTTGTGCTCCGATCTCCATCTTCTAGCACGAACATGATCTCCATCATCATCGGCATTGCATCAAGGTCAATGGCTTCTCCATGGTTGTCGTCCACGGCTTCAACTATTACAACTACTTTGAATAGACACGGGTCTTAACATAAATTAAAGACAACCATATGGCTCACGCGGTTGCCAACTTACAATAAGGAACATTGCATACATCAAATATAATCACAATCATGGCCATATCACATCACGACACACCTGCAAAACATAGTTAGGCGCCTCTACTTTCTTTGCATGTTTCGTGGTTTGGGGCTTTCAATAAGTGTCGTTCTAACTTACGAACATGAACCACAACATTGATACTAGTATTGTTAATCACCCGTTGTAAATTGGATCTTAACTATGCTAGGAGAAAGCAGCACCCACAAAGCCACTTATGCAATACAAGTTGCATGTCAAGCGTGGAGCAAGTCTCATGAGCGATGTCATGTAAGGTTAGCGGCGCTTCATCCCAACATCCATAAGATGCAAAGTACACAAGAAGCAATCGACAATAAAAGCATCAACGCCCACAATGACCATTGTGTTCTACTCGTCAACAGATCTACATATAGACACAGCTACGATACCCTTTGTAGGGTTTCGTAGCATGGAAAACAAAAATTTTCTACCGCATACAAACAAACAAGCCAAGATCTATCTACTAGATTGTAGCAGTCGATAGAATAACTCACCCTCGAAGATTCCAAAGTGTTTAACGAGGCGGATTCTCGTGGGTGATGTAGTCGTACTCTTTCCGATCTCAAGATCGCGTGAGCGATCCTTCCGCGCTGCGTTCGGCAGCGCTCCATGATCGGTCACATGTTCGGTTTTCGACGAAGACCTTCCTCTCCGTTGTTCCAGCAGGCAGCGGTGGTTGTAGCACTCTCCTCGCGATTCCGGAAGCTTCTTGGCGTGAATGCAGAAGTAGAGGGGAGATCTCGCAGGGCTTCGCCTTAAGACGGAGCGAGTATGGTGGAGTATGAGAGAGTCCTCGGTGTTCTAGGGTTTAGACACACCAAGGAGGGGGCAAGCCGATGGCTAGGGTTTAGCTAGGCGGCGGCTAGGGTTTTGCCCTAGGGCCGGCGGTGGCTATGGAGGTGGCGGCAGCTTGGGGCTAGGGTTTGGAGGAGAGGATCTTGTGTGTCAGGAGGAGGGCCACCCTCCTTATATAGGTGGAGGGGGCCGGCCAGGGGAGGAGAGTCCCTCCCCAACTCGGCAGGTGGGCGCCAGGTTGGAGGAGGGAACTCCTCCCCAACTCGGTTTCCCACTCCTCCTCTTTTCCTCTTTCCAAATTTAGCCGTTTGACTTTTCAAACTAGCTGTTTGACTTTTCAAACTAGGATTTGAATTAATCCTTTATTTGGTTCAGCGATGACAATTAGTACATGATGCAATCATACCAACTTGATACAACACATTCATGTACCCTTCTCCTCCGGAGTGCCGGACATTCCGGAACATTCTAGAACATTCCCGATGAAAACACCGGAACCATTCCCCAACTCCAAAACGGGACTTTACTTATATGAATCTTATTCTCCGGACCATTCCGGATCTCCTCGTGATATCCCGAATCCCATTCGAGACTCCGAACAACATTCGGTCTCTTTCTCATCATTCCATAACTACTCAAACAACGTCGAATCCTTAAGTGTGTCTCCCTACGGTTCGTGAATTATGCGGACATGATCGAGACACTTCTCCGAACAATAACCAATAGAGGAATCTGGAAATTCATATGGCTCCCACATATTTCAACGATTACTTTGTGATCGAATGAACCACTTACATACGATATCAATTTCCCTTTGTCTCACGATAGTTTACTTATCCGAGGTTATGATCGTCGGTATCTCTGCATACCTAGTTCAACCTCGTTACTGATAAGTACTCTTTTCTCGTTCCCGTGATATGTGATCCCTTGTGAGCCAGTCACATGCTTGCAAGCTAATTGGATGACATTTCACCGAGAGGGCCCAGAGTATATCTATCTGTCATATGGATGGACAAATCCCACTCTTGATCCATGTGTTTCAACCAATACTTTCCGAACACTCAATGCCATCTTTATAGCCACCCAGTTACGGTGTGGTGTTTGATGTCATCAAAGCATCCATCCGGTAAAGGTGATATGCATGATCTCATGGTCGAAGGAATTAGATTACTATGTATCAGAAAGCATATAGCAATTGAACTATTAAAATGACTTGATCTTTATGCTACGCTTATCTATAGGAGTATGTCCATCATATCATTCTCCTCACGATATGATCTTGTTGTTAATAACATCTCAATGTTCATGATAGGGAAACCACAATCATCCATTAACCAACAAGCTAGTATTATATAGAGGCTTTACTAGGGACTTCAAATTAAGTTCACAAATCACACAAGTATTAATGTTTCCTTGTTAATACTATTATAGCGTGAATGTAAACATTTATCATAAACACAAAGATATAATAATAACTACTTTTATTATTGCCTCTAGGGCATATCTCCAACAGTAGCAATTTGGAACAAATCCAAAGCTCTTGATCACTTGACCAAAACAAAGGTTCCAACTCCGAGATGCTTGCTTCAGTCCATAAATGGAACGCTGAAGTTTGCACACCTTATCAGCATCCTTAGGATCGACAAAACCTTCGGGCTGCATCATATACAACTCTTCATCAATGTTGTCATTGAGGAACGCAGTTTTGACATCCATCTGCCATATTTCATAATCATGAAACGCAACAATTGCTAATAAAATCCGAATGGACTTTAACATCGCTACGGGAGAGAAAGTCTCATCGTAGTCAACACCTTGAACTTGTCAAAAACCTTTCGCAACAAGTCGAGCTTTATAGACAGTAACATTACCATCCGGTCCGTTTTCTTCTTGAAAATACATTTGCACTCAACGGCCTTACGATCGCTAGGCGGGTCCACCAAAGTCCATACTTGGTTTTCGCTCATGGATCCCAATTCGGATTTCATGGCCTCTAGCCATTTCTTAGAGTCTGGGCTCATCATCGCTTCCTCATAGTTCGCAGGTTCATTATTATCTACCAACAAGATGGTTAAGACAGGGTTGCCGTACCATTCAGGAGTGGCACATGACCTTGTCGACCTGCGATGTTCAGTAGCAGCATCGTTCTAAGCTTCATGATCCTCGTCATTAGCTTCCTCTATTGTTGGTGCAGACGGCACTGGAACAATTTCAGGTGCTGCACTACTCTCCGACTCGAGAGAAGGTTCAATAACCTCGTATAGCTCTACCTTCCTCCCACTCACTTCTTTCGAGAGAAACTCCTTCTCAAGAAAGGATCCGTTCTTTGCAACAAACACTTTGCCTTCGGATTTGTGGTAGAAGGTATACCCAATCGTTTCCTTAGGGTATCCTATGAAGATGCATTTCTCTGCTTTGGGTTCGAGCTTGTCCGGCATCAACTTCTTGACGTAAGCTTCGCATCCCCAAACTTTAAGAAACGACAACTTAGGTTTAGCACCAAACCACAGTTCATACGGTGTCGTCTCAATGGATTTAGATGGTGCCCTATTTAAAGTGAATGCAGCGGTTTCTAATGCATAACCCCAAAATGATAACGACAAATCTGTAATAGACATCATCAATCGCACCATATCTAATAGAGTTTGATTCCGGCGTTCAGACACACCATTGCGCTGTGGTGTTCCGGGTGGCGTGAGTTGCAAAACGATTCCACTTGCTTTACGATGTGTGAGAAAATCATAACTCAAATATTCACCTCCACGATTGGATCGTTGAAATTTAATTTTCCTGTTACGATGGTTTTCCACTTCGTTCTGAAATTCTTTGAACTTTTCAAACGTTTCAGACTTATGTTTCATTGAATAGATATACCCATATCTACTTAAGTCATCAGTAAAAGTGAGAAAATAGCGATATCCACCGCGCGTCGAAACACTCATTGGTCCGCATACATCGGTATGTATGATTTTCAACAAGTCCGTTGCTCGCTCCATCATTCCGGAGAACGGGGTTTTGATCATCTTGCCCATGAGGCACGGCTCGCACGTGTCAAATGATTCAAAATCAAGAGACTCCAAAAGTCCATCAGAATGGAGTTTCTTCATGCGTTTTATACCAATATGACCTAGACGGTAGTGCCACAAATAAGTTGAATTATCACTATCTACTTTGCATCTCTTAGCCTCAATGTTATGGATGTGTATTTCATTGCTTTCGAGATTCAGAAGAAATAAACCATTCATAGCAGGTGCATGACCATAAAATATGTTATTCATATAAATAGAACAACCATTATTCTTCGATTTAAATGAATAACCGTCTTGCAATAAACACGATCCAGATATAATGTTTATGCTCAACGCAGGCACATAATAACACTTATTAAGGTTTAAAACTAATCCCAAAGGTAAAACTAAGGAGAGCATGCCGACGGTCATCGCATCAACTCTTGATCCGTTGCCAACGCGCATCGTCACCTCATCCCTTGGTAGCCGCCGTCTATTCCGTAGCTCCTATTTTGAGTTACAAATATTAGCAACTGAACCAGTATCAAATACCCAGGCACTACAACGAGCGCTAGTAAGGTAAACATCAATAACATGTATATTAAATATACCTTTAATGGTGCCAGCCTTCTTGTCCGCTAAGTACTTTGGACAATTGCGCTTCCAGTGACCCTTGTCCTTGCAATAGAAGCACTCGATTAATCGGCTTAGGTCAGACTTGAGCTTCTTCTCAGCGAGGCTCTGGCGCTTACCTGCCTTTCTTGAAGGATTTCTTGGCACCCTTCCCTTTCTTAAAGCTAGGGGGCTTGTTGACCATCAACACATGATTATCTTTCTTGATGTCCACCTCCGCAGCTTTCAGCTTAGCGAAGAGCTCAGTGATCGTATCAGTGGATCCAATCTGATTGTGAGTAACTACAAAACCTTTGTAGCTAGGAGGGAGTGATTGCAGAACTCTGTCAATCTTGAGCTCTTCTGGAATCTTGCAGTCCAGTTGCTCAAGACGTTGAGTGTAGCCCGACATCTTAATGGCGTGCTCACTAACGGAACTCCCTTCCTCCATCTTGTAGTTAAAGAATTTCTCAGAGATCTCATATCTCTTAGAACGGGCTTGAGTCTGAAACATGGTTTTCAGTTCCTCAAGTATCTCAAAGGGCCCGGCGAACTCCTCAAAACAATTTTGAAGGTCCGATTCCATAGCAAACAACATGGTACTCTTAATCACTCCATAATCATCTTTGCGCGACTGATAAACAGCTTTTTCATCAGCCGACGCATCTATAGCAGGGGCGTCACCTAGCGCTTTCTCAAGGACATAGTCCTTTTGTCCGCCAGTGAGAATGATTCTCAGATTACGGAACCAGTTGGTGAAGTTAGACCCATTGTTCTTAAGCTTTTCTTTCTCAGCAAAGACGTTGAAGTTGAAGTTGGACTTAGCCATTTGATCTACAAAATTTGCAAGTACAATTTAGACTATGTTCATGATAACTAGTTCAACTTAATCAAATTACTAGATGAACTCCCACTAAATCCAACATCCCTCAAGTTGTTTAGTGAACATGATCCAAATTCACCACACCTAATCCGATCTTCACGAGAAGATATGTGGTTTCAATGGTGGACAACAAAGCGTCGATCATATCATTCATATGACTCATGCTTAACCTTTTGGTTCGTGTGTTCCGAGGCCATGTCTGTACATGCTAGGCTCGTCAAGTCAAACCCAAGTATTTCCGCGTGTACAAAACTGGCTTGCACCCGTTGTATGTGAACGTAGAGTTTATAGCACCCGATCATCATGAGGTGCTTGAACACGACGAAATTTCGCAACGGTGCATACATGGGGAGAACAAAATTTTATCTTGATCTTTAAGTGAGGAATCATCTTATAATGCTACCGTCACGATCTAAACATAATAAGATACATAAAAGGATAAACATCACATGCATATAATCTTATGTGACATAGTATAGCCAATCTCCGCACAATGATCTCCATCTTGTGCGTGCCAGCATGATCTCCATCATTCCACCATGATTGCCTCCACCACGAATAGCAACTACAACTATTGCTAACTACTTAGCGATAAAGTAAAGCTATTACATGGCGTATAAGAAGTTGACACACAGGTCATACACAATTATAAAGACAACCATATGGCTCCTGCCGGTTGTGTACTCATCGACATGCAAGTCGTGAAATATTACAAAACATGATCATTGCATACAACATACACATCATATCTTGGGCCATACCATATCACAAACACTCCCTGCAAAAACAAGTTAGATGCCTCTACTTTGTTGTTGCATGTTTTACGTGGCTTATGGGAGTAACAAGCTAAGAACGATTCTTACCTACGGAAAGCCACAACGGTGATATTATGGTTGCTAATATCCGGTGTAAATACCATGACTACTATAGTGAAGCGGCATCCACCCGCATGTGTGGAACAAGCCACACGTCAAGTCGGAGCGGTCTCGCGAAGAGGTCATGTAAAGTTAGCTGGACGCTTGATCTCACTATCCCGCGTCATAAGAAGTACCCAACAAGAGGCTTGCAACAGAAAACATCAACGCCCGCAACAAGCATGTTGCGTTCTACTCGTGAAACACATCTACGCATAGATCTGGCTCTGATACCACTGAATGGTTTCGCAGCATAGTAAATCAAAAAATTCTCTGATCTGAGCGGAAAGCCAAGATCTAATCTAGGAGATGCAATCAACGAGAGGGATAGATGAGATCTTCATACCCTTGAAGAAATCGCACAGCGGAAACGTTCAACAGAACGTGGGTGATGTAGTCGAACTAGCCTTCTGCTCCTCGCGATCCGATCTGATCCAATGCCGCAAGTGGCGACGCCTCCGAGAGATGCACACGTACGGTGCCGCGACGTCTCCTCCTTCCTTAGTCCAGCAAGTGGGTGGAGAGATAGATTGGATCTACAGCACGACGGCGTGGTGCAATGGTGGAGAGTTTCTGCGGCAGGGATTCGCCTACGCGTAGTCGGGAGAGAGAGAGAGAGAGAGAGAGAGAGAGAGAGAGAGAAGAGATTAAGAGAGAGAGAGAGGTAGGGAAGCAGCTGGAGGCTAGGGTTTGGGGTGAGGGGAGGGTGCGCCCCCTGCCCACCTTATATAGGTGGCTGGTCGGCCCCCTTGCCCCCTCCTCCAAGCCCTAGGGCGGCGGCCCCAAGGGTGGAGTGGGGGGGGGGGGGCAAGTCTTCACCCCTTCTAGAAGGTCTCCTAGGGTTTCCCCTAGGGTTTTGGCTGGCTGGGCCTATGGGGCCTTGTGCCCCATGGCCCAATGCGGCCAGGGCACTCCCTCGTAGGCCCACGCACCCCTACGACAAGTGGGGCCACGTTTGTCCCACTCCGGAAGCTTCTAGAACCTTCCGGTACAATACCGAATACTCCGAAACGATTCCGAAATCCAAAAACTGCTTTCCCTTATATGAATCTTATTCTCCAGACCATTCCGAAACCTCTCGTGATGTCCTGGATCTCATCCGAGACTCCGAACAAAAACTCACAAACCAATTATCCATTCTATCCTAGCGTCGAGACACATTAAGTGTGTGACCCTACGGGTTCGAGAATATGCAGACATGATCTTTTATCAATAATCAACAACGGGATCTGGAAACCCATATTGACTCCCACATATTCATCGATGGTCATATCGGATGAACCTCGATGCCAGGATTCAATTAATCCCATATATATTCCCTTCGTCACGCGATATTTTACTTGCCCGAGATTCGATCGTTGGTATTGACATACCTAGTTCAATCTCGTTCAGAGCAAGTACTTTACTCGTTCCGTAATCCGATATCACTTTGTGATTAACTCCTTAACCACGTGCTTGCAAGCGGTGTTGATATCGATTACCGAGTGGGCCCGAAGTATATCTCTCCGACTCGGGAGGGACAAATCCCATCTCGATACATACAACCCAACAAGTACTTTCCGATCACCTGAGAGACACCTTTATGATCACCCTCTCATAGGATGACGTTTGATGACCTCAAAGCTTTCTTCCGATACCAGGGAGTTGCATTATCTCATGGTCTAAGGAATATAATATTTGACATTGGAAAAAGCTTCGCAAAGATGAACACGATGACACGATCTAATTGCTCTGCTTGATTTGGGTCTGTCTATCATATCATTCTCCTAATGACATGATCTCATTATTAATCGACAACTCATGTCTATGGTTAGGAAACCTTAACCATCATTAATCAATGAGCTAGTCCATAGAGGCGTACTAGGGACACGGTGTTGTTCATAAACCACACAAGTATCAAAGTTTCCGCTTAATACAATTCTAGCATGGAATATAAACTTTATCATGAACAAGAATCATCACAATAACATCTTTATTATTGTCTCTAGGGCATAATTCCAACAGTTTGATCTTGTCTTTAAAAAACACATAATACAGATTCAAATGCTCGCAAATACATACATCATGCTACAACCATGGACTTTTGTTGATTGGTCTTGGCTTGAGTTTCTTTGACTTTGTCGGTAGAGGCGTCTAGTTCGCTCCAGCGGGGTCCTTCATGTAATTAATGTTTATTTCCACAATTGATCTCGATATCATTATCGAATTAACAGTTCTTAAGATTAAAATAGTAAACAAGCAAAAAGATGGATAGAAGCCTGGAAACGCGAGTGAGAAATCGTGGAGTAGCTTGCGAAGGCAGCAGCTTAAGCCAGATAGATCGAACAATGCTTGCTCCACACGCATGCACGTGCGACGACGACGACCAGATGACTCTTCCCCTCCCTAGTCACAGCACCGCCACAGCACCACAGCACTTGTGCGAGAGAAAAGCAGCCGATCGAGGACAATATATCCCACACTTGTGCGATGCGATCGATATGTGATGCCATGCCTTTTTTCTGTCTAGCTCGCCGCCGTTGTTGCCTTATCTCCGTGACATGCTGCCAGTGAACGGTAGCTTTTTACTACGGTTTGCTTGCTTGTAACCTTTTCTTTTGGCCTTTGGCTCCAGTCTACCCCATTATGTCACGTTGGAATCGAATCTCGATCGTCCGGCCTTTTTTTTTCTCTCCCGGTGATCCTTTCATCTCTTTCTCAAGCTTCCGTCTTTTTACCCAACCAACTTTTTTAATTTGTTGTGGTGAGAAAGGTAAAGGATAATATGTGTGAGAGATGTGGAATGGAATGAAATGGTGGGCGTATGCGTATCGGGATATGTCCTCTTTACTTTCAGCCTCGGATTCCTTGTACTCCTCCCACTTCCATTTGTCCCTCTACACACATTTTCTCTCTGAATTTATATACTATCACTTTTTTTATTCCACGTTTTATAGTGGTGTGACGTCAACGGAGATTCACTAAATGTTAGGCGTGTGGTAATATTCCACTACTCCCTCCGGCTCATATTAATTGACTTTGATTTGTTAAATTTTGGATAAACCTATATACTAAATAGTGTCTAGATTCATTTAAATTTTGACAAATCCAAGTCAATTAATATGGACCGGAGGGAGTACTAAAACAAAACTCATACATCAACAAGATTTAGAATCGGATAAATTTACAGGTAATATTGTCATCATGGCCACGAAGCCGCAGCAAGAGTAGCTAATGATCACTGTCAGTACAGAGCACGCTCCCGCTAGTCGCTACCGCTGTTCTCACTGTCAGCCGCCCTCTTTTGACCCGGTTCCCGAAGAAGTCAGAGCTCGACTTACCCGCGACGCAAAGCTAAACCTGTATTGTCAAGGTGCGACGCACTTACTAACTAATGGAGGCCTAAAGCTAACCTTACTAGCATCCCCACTCGGGCGTTTTGCAGATCGAAATCCAGACTAACTTTTGGTCGGACGGAACTTGATTTCGGTATGGAAACACCGAGTTTTTCACTCGCAGGCCGAGTTCCCGCGTTCGGCTAAAATTCAGACGAGTTTGGTAAATTCAGGCGGATTTTATTAAACATGGGCGAATATAGCCAGATTACATCGAATTTAAACTATATTACTAGATAATAAACTAGAAACATTAAAAAAGGCCGCCGCCATCGCCTTCGTCGATGCCGTCGCTGCTTGTACATGCCGAAGTTGCCGTAGAAGGACGTGTAGCCGCGATCGGCCCTGCCATCGTCCTCGCCGTCGTCATCATCGTCGTCGCTCGGCGGCTGTGGCTGGCGGGAGCTCCCCTGGCCAGAGTCGCCGCACCTCCTGGGCTGGTAGGAGGGGCCGTCCTCCTCGTCGTCGTCAAGGACGAAGAGCGGGGCGTCCTGGTAGGCGAGCGTGCATCCGGACCACACCTGGCGCTCGTTCTGCTCCTGCCTGAAGGGTTTCGTAGCATAGTAAATCAAAATTTTCTACGGATGCGAACGGGGAAAGCCAAGATCTAATCTAAGGAGATACAAACAACGAGGGAGGATAGATGAGATCTTCATACCCTTGAAGATTCGCACAACGGAACGTTCGACGGAACGTGGGAACGTGGGTGATGTAGTCGTACTCGCTTCTCCTCCTCGCGATCCGATCCGATCTAACACCGCAAGTGGCGATGCCTCCGAGAGATGCACACGTGCGGCACCTCGACGTCTCCTCCTTCCTCGGTCCAGCAAGTGGGGTGGAGAGAGAGATTGGATCTACAACACGACGGCATGGTGCAAGCGGTGGAGAGTTTCTGCGGCAGGGCTTCGCCTACGCGCAGTCGGGAGGGAGAGAGAGAGGAGGGCAGCAGGGCGGCTAGGGCTTAAGGAGGAGGTGTGGGAGGGGTGCGCCCCTAGCCCTCTTTATATAGAGGGGTGGGCGGCTAGACCTTGCCCCTCCCCCAAGCCCTAGGCCGGCGGCCAAGGAGGGAGGAGTGGGGGGCAAGTTTCCCCCCTTTCTAGAAGCTCCCCTAGGGTTTCCCTAGGGTTTGGCCGGCTGGGCCCTATGGGGCCTTGTGCCCCTGGCCCAATGCGGCCAGGGCACTCCCTCATAGGACCATGCCCCCTCCCAACAAGTGGGGCCACGTTGGTCCCACTCCGGAAGGTTCTAGAAGCTTCCGGTACAATACCGATTAACCCGAAACAATTCCGAACTCCAAAAACTGCATTGCCTTATATGAATCTTATTCTCCGGACCATTCCGGAACCTCTCGTGATGTCCTGGATCTCATCCGAGACTCCGAACAAAAACTCATAAACCAATTATCCAATCTATCCTAGCGTCGAGACACGTTAAGTGTGTGACCCTTCGGGTTCGAGAATATGCAGACATGATCTTATATCAATAATCAACAGCGGGGTCTAGAAACCCATATTGACTCCCACACATTCATCGATGATCATATCGGATGAACCACAATGCCAGGATTCAATCAATCCCATATATATATTCCCTTAGTCGCGCGATATTTTACTTGCCCGAGATTCGATCGTCGGTACCGTCATACCTAGTTCAATCTTGTTCACAGCAAGTACTTTACTCGTTCTGTAATCCGATATCACTTTGTGATTAACTCCTTAACCACGTGCTTGCAAGCGTTATTGATATCGATTACCGAGTGGGCCCGAAGTATATCTCTCCGACTTGGGAGGGACAAATCCCATCTCGATACATACAACCCAACAGGTACTTTCCGATCACCTGAGAGACACCTTTATGATCACCCTCTCATAGGATGACGTTTGATGACCTCAAAGCTTTCATCCGATACCAGGGAGTTGCATTATCTCATGGTCTAAGGAATACAATATTTGACATAGGAAAAGCTTCGCAAAGATGAACACGATGACACGATCTAATTGCTCCGCTTAGTTTGGGTCTATCCATCATATCATTCTCCTAATGATATGATCTTATTATTAATTGACAACTCATGTCTATGGTTAGGAAACCTTAACCATCATTAATCAATGAGCTAGTCCATAGAGGCGTACTAGGGACACAGTATTGTTCACAAACCACACAAGTATTAAAAGTTTCCGCTTAATACAATTCTAGCATGGAATATAAACTTTATCATGAACAAGAATTATAATAATAACATCTTTATTATTGCCTCTAGGGCATAATTCCAACACTGCCGGCACTGGACGTGGAGGCGCTCCTGCTCCTCTCAGTCCGCCCTGGACCAGGCCAGGATGTCTGGCGACGACGGCTCCACCATCGGCTGCGACGCCGAGTCCCGGAGTGACTGTTCCATCGCCATATTATGGCGAAGGCCTCCTCGTCGACCGGCGGCTCGGCCGGCCGGCCAAAGCGGCGGCGATGGGGCGGCACACGCTGGGCTCATTGATTATGATGCCCCACAAGCATGTCCACGGCGGCGAGCGAACCGGCGATACGACCTTGCGCTTGACTGGTCATAGCGCCGTCGAAGGCGAAGGCACCGGCATGGAGCCCGAGGAGTGGAAGGCCGAGGCGGAGGAGGAGGAGCTCAGGCTGGCCATCCTCCTCGTCAGCCAGTTGTCCGGAGGGCGCCGTCCTGACCTGGATGCCGGTGTGGATGTGCGCGGGAAGCCGAGACGCGGAGTGTTCCCGGCGTGGATGTGTTGTAGCACCGCCGCGAGCGTCCGGCCTTGCGCGCTCCACCAACACCGACAACTCGCCGCGTTGTTGCACTTTGGCGGCGAGTCGAGTGGCCCCTCGTGGCGGGCGAGTTCCTGGATGCGACGGCCAGGAAAGAAGGTATCCCAGTAGAGGAGGTTGTCAGGGATCTCGGCATCGGAGGGATCGTCCATGGCCGCGATGAACGCCTGGATCTTGTCGGGGAGCTCGTCGGGCGTCGGTGCCGGCGGGATTGGGATGCCGCCGGCGCTAAGCTTCCAGCCCGGCGGGTTCCGCGTGTCCGGCGGCGCCATGTAGCCGGCTTCATAAAGCATTCGCGCCTCCCGCGGCTAGAGCGTGCGACGGCCGAAGCCGTTCGCCGCCGCACCATTGCCGGGAAAGCGCTCGGCCATGGGGAAGTAGGGAGGGAGAGCGTTCACCGGAGTGTTTGGTTCGCCAGAGTGGGGGCTGGGGAGCTGTGAGAGAGTGCGAGGAGCTCCAACGAGGGGTACTGCTTTTATAGGCCGAGATGGACGGCGAGGGCGGGAAAAGGGGAAACGACGGGAAGTTAGTGCCCGCCAGTCTGTCGCGGGAGCCGAGGAGGCGACAGTGGCGCGACATTTTGGCGATGCGTGGCCAGCACGGCGGGCAGTTATTGTCCAGCGGTCGCCGCATAGTTCCGAGGATGACGATAACTCGGCTTTCGTCGCTGACTCGGCGGGTCCACACGCCGCTTCCTTTTTTGCCGAGTTCACTTCGTCCAGCGTTTCCAGGGCGTTCCCGGGATCCTGGGAATGGCCTGGGAAGTTTGGACCAGAGTTGGCTCAAATCCAGATGAAAAGAGGTTCTTGGGAACGCGACTGGGTCGAATTTCGGCCTCTAGACCTAATTTTGGGGTCCGGATCGGCGTCCTAGGAATGCTAGTGGAGATGCTCTAACCACAACTATCTAGTACCGGTATCCCCTGGAGGAGGAGTAGTGATCAGTGGGAGAAAGGTAAAAGAAGCTAAGGTTGTCGGTCATGGTGGAGCATGCCACGCCTCCCGATCGCGCCGCAGCTTCATTGCTTCGGTCGTGGCGGGGACTCCGGCGAAAGCGAAAGAAAACCTAGTTTTCTCCTCACAAAAGCAAGATTAAAAATCACGTACTTTCGCGTCGCTGCTAATTCTAGTTCTAGCGTGTGTGTGTGTGTGTTTCCGGACCGTTATTGCGATGGCGCGAGGCATCTCCACCAAACCCGCTAGGGCATCTCCACCGGGCTGACCCATCCGGTCGCTCCAAATGGTTTGTTTCTGTTTGTTTGGGTCGGGACGCGGTCGATTAGGGGCCGTGGTCCAGCCCGTCTAGGCGACCGTGCCCATCTACCCAACCCATATGTTTCTTTCCCTCCTGTTGTCATCAGTTGACACCCTTGCGATAGGACGTTAATGACGACGCGACGTCGGCTATCAGCGCCGGCGGCTTCCTGCGCGGCTGGTGTTTCCCGCCATCGTTTCCCGCGCGTGCCTCCCTTCTCGTGGTGAGAAAACATCCCACGCACTGTTTCCTGTCTCTGTCGCGATCTATAAAAGACGGTCGCCGACGTGGATGAGACAACAAGCCCTAAAGAAAGAGCAAACCAGCAGCCGAAAAAGCGCCAGCCACCAGCAGCCATGCCTCGCGGCAAGATCGCCAACTAGACGAAGATCCTGGAGATGTGTCGCACCCGCTACCCAAACGTGGCCACAGTGCTGGCCCAGCGCATGGCCGAGGCGCATGTGCTAGCCTTCGAGAAGGAAGGCGATCGCCGAGATGGCGCTGCAGCGGGTGGTAGAGGCGACGGCAACGGTGGCCGCCCAATGGGCGATGATCGACATACACCACGTCGCTGCCAAGGAAGTGGTGGAGGCGGTGGCCTTCAAGGCCGCATCTACGGCTCTTCGCGAGATCCACCACGAGGCGTCCATGACCACACTGGAGGAGGTGGCCAACGAGGTCGCCATCCGTGAGCTCCACCACCCTGCTAAAGCGCGCAGTGACACGGAAGCGGCACGGCGCGAGCATGTCGCCGACTCGGCATCAAAGGAGGAGCGTGTGGCTCTGGCCGCTGAGGCGGCGTTCGCGTGGGGTCTCGTCAACACCGAAGACATGGAGGTGGCAGGGGAAGACGACGAGGAGGGGTAGGAGGTGGACCAGCTGGAGGCGCCAATCGCCGTCCTCGTGCAGATAGCGCAGGCGCTGGGCTTCGACCTCAATGGTGCTCCAATTCTGGTTCCAGCTCCGGCTCCTTCTCCGGCGTAGTTGCTCGCCGACCAGGAGGCAAGGGACCACTGAGCCGCCGAGATGGACTTAGAGAACCGGGCGGCAAAGGACCGGAGGAAGGCGGTGGGCAAGGCGGTAGGTCGCGACCATGCGCGTGGCCGTCACCGCGAACACGTCCAGTAGTGGGCCATCTGGTCCGCTAGGACGGCGATCGATAGAGCCGGCGGCCGCGGCAACAGTGGCCGTGGCAACAGCGGTGAGTAGCCGCCATGCCGTCCTCCTCCAGCAGTAGTCGTAGTCGTATCAGCAGTTGTAGCATCGCCCTGTTGTAGCGCCTTAGATGTCGTTGCGAGTTTCACAACGCCGGTAGATAGCGTATCTATGCATAACTTCTTTTTGCAGGAAGTTGTGAATGGTATGGTTCATGTGCATGTGGTGTATGTGTGTAATCTATAAGTGATCTGCGAATCATGGTTTTGTCAGCCGGCTGGAGCCTAGGTGCTGTCATTTTATTGTATAACGACCTGCGTGTCGGATTCTCCATGTAATTTACTATACTAAGCTAGTGTAGCTGTATGGAGAACCCGGATGGCATGCAATGTCATGTACAAGTCGGCGACATGGTGTAAGACGGCAAGTGACAAGAGTTGGCACGAGTTGGATTACAGGCTTCGTGGAGATGAAGATCGCCATGAAGAGAGCCATACCATTTCACATTATAATTGCTTTATTTTGTGTTATTGATATGTCTCTGTTTTACCTCTATTAGACAATAGGTAAACTTTAATCCCTCAAAGAAGGTCTAGTCGGTTTTCCCGCCAGTGTTTGCACCATCACAAGTCGGACATTTTTGGTAGTGGGCTCATAAAATTGAGGTGCTGCCAATTCTTTCCGACTAGGTGGGTTCGAGTCGAACTCTTACAGCGGAAACACTGGGTAATCTAGACGGGTCTATCACAACGATTGTGGGGCTCAGGGAAAAGTCGAATGGGAGACGAGGCATGTGATACCACCTGACGAGGTTTAATCTCGTCAATGCCCATTGTTATGGACTTGGGTTTTGGAGAAGATGGGGATGCTGGAGATCGTGGTACGGTTAACAGACAAGCAACCAGGGACACAGATTTACCTGTGTTCAGGCCCGGAGGGAAAAACCCTACTCCTGCTTATGCGCTCTTTGATTACGGCGGAACCGAAGGTTCTGAGTCAGATTCGATCTGGCGTGGATGCGTGTGCGAAAGTATGAGTCGAGTTCTAGGTCTATTGTGTACGTGCCCTCCTCGTTGGCCCCTCCTAGCCTTTATATATGGGGAGGCTAGGTCTCGGGTGCCGATACGAGTAGGCTACAAGTTGTATTCAAACTCTAGTCTTGCTCTCCAAGGATCCGAAGACATCATGGGCCTTGGTCACCCGAAAATCTTCATGGGCCAGCGTATGTCTGCCGTGGGCCTTCCTTGGGCTGGACTAGGTATGCTGAAGTTACGTACCCGTAGGGTATAACCATGTCAGTAGCCCCGGTGATCAGTCGAATCGTAGATTCGGCTGAGGAATCTTCAATCCTTCGGGTGCAGCTATCTCTGTTTGTCTAGAGAATGATTTGAGTGTGTAGGGATTGTTGATGCGTGTGCCTGACTCTCCCGACAGATCAGGGTCAGTTAACTGTCTTAGGACAAAACAACACGATCTTCGTCAGATTCGAGTCCCTTGACTCGAACCCGGAACATATGCTGGCGTAATTCGACTCAGGCCGCGGAGGACTTAAAGGAGTGGAATTCCAGTGAATTTAAATGATGTACCCAACGCGTCCGTCGGGATTTTTCATCGCGCCTGCTGGCACGGGTTTCCACTAGCAGAGCGCAGTCGTGTGTGTTGCCAGACCATCAGATGATATCTGTAGGTCTTATCTTTGTGTCGCAGACACAGCATCCAAATGTTTGTCACCGCGAAGGTGCTTCGGGTGGACGAGGAGATCGTCGCTCACTCAGCATTTTGTTGGGGCAGAGTTGCCAAAAAAGTTTTTGCATGCGGATCCGGAAGATCGCAGTCGAAGATTTCATAGGGTGCGCGACCAGCGCTCCCTATGGGAGTAGCCCCCGAGTGTCTGTTCGAGTCGTGAACTGCTTGAGACTTTAGTGCAAGCATTGCTCAGTTGTTTAGTCCGTAGGACTCGAAAATTTTCGGATGCTTAAATCCTTCCTCCCTATGGGAGTAGCCCCCGAGTCCGTAGTGGAGTCGCAGACTCGACGTAGGGCTCAGAGAATTGCTTTGTCTTCATTTGTCTTTCGGGTGCGCGGCCAGCGCTCCTGATAGGAGTAGCCCCCGAGTATTTAGTCAAATCGTAGATTCGAGTGAGTACTCTTAGCTGTGGAGCTGAAGAGTTGTAGTTGGTGCTAGTATAGCTTTTGATGACATCAGTGCTGACGATCGATGACCTCAAGCGTCTGCTATGCCAGAGATGACTTGACTGGACGAACGTGGGTCCCACTTGCTGACTTGAATTGATCGGTCACGCGCGGCGTGGAGATAATTACGGTGTCTCCTCGATTTCCACGCGTAGTGGACGGCGTGGTAACGACGGTTTGTTTTGGTGCTGACACGTGTACGGCCAGATCTACCGTTGGCGTTAGGTCTTCTCGATGGACGGCCAGCGTGCGTCGTCTTCGCTGTTATAATCCCTGGTGAAATCGTGGTTTGTTTTTCACCCCAGCAGTTCATCTATTCACTGCCCCCTTGTGCTCGAGCGATTATTGCTTTGCGCTGGGATTTCCTTCCACATTTTCGTCGTTTTTCCTCGTTGGCAACGCCACCACTGCCGTAGCGCCATGGGGAAACCAAAGAAGTCCTCATCTGCAGTTGGGACCAGCGCCGCCGGAGGCAAGAAGGGCACCACGCCATCGTCATCACCGACGGTGGCTGGCGGCGATCAGAAACGCGGGAGAGCGATCTCCGCAAATTGCGCGAGCGGAGCCTGATCCCGCAAGACACGACGACCGTGATACTCCCCGGCAATGAGGTAATCCCCCGTCCCCCATCTGGGTATCGGGTTATGTTTGTTGCCTTCATGATTCGCGCGTTTTCTTTTCCGGTCCATGACTTCCTTCGTGGACTGCTCTTTTTCTATGGGGTTCAACTCCATCATCTCCCAACTCCTTCTTCACATTCGTGTTTTATCACACTTTGCAGTGTTGGCTTGGCATTGAGCCGCACTTTGGCCTCTTCCGAAGCTTTATTCCGTGAAGAGGCAGTCTGGTTCGGATGGTGTGTATCCCATTGGGGGTTTCATCATCTCCCTCAGTCCCAATGTGCAATTCTTTTCCTTTTCCATGTCCGAATCTGTCCAGTACTGGCGAAGGAAATGGTTTTACATCCGTGACTCCGTACTGCCTGGGCAAGATTTTGGTCTCGTTCCTTTTGACCCCTCCCAGTTGATCGAGAAGAAAAGATCCTGGAAAAACCACATCTTGGATGGTGAGGTGGCGGAGATAGAGGCCCTGTACCGTCGGGTGGAGGATCTCCAATTGATTCCTGAGAAGAAGGTGAACAGTGTCGACATCATCCGGACGTTTCTTGAGCGTCGGGTGCAGCCTCTCCAAGCGAGGGCGCATCCGATGTTTCATTACTCTGGGCGCCGTGATCCGACGAGGGTTTCGAGTGAGAAAATCTCCGAGGTGGAACTTGACAAGGCTCTTCGCGTGCTGTTGAAGTTCAAGGCCGACGAGGGACTCCCGGAGAAGTCGCTGACTCCTCCCTTTTCTTCGACGTTGGCCGTGCCAAAGGTGTAGATTTATGCACGTAGTGCTCCCCTTTTTTGTTGGGTGTTTATTTGTGTCCTTTGTTTGCTAACAAAGTTTCTTCTCATCTTGTAGAGCTTCAAAGTGCCGGGCATGGCACCACCGTTGCCCGAGAGGTATCCGAATGCCCCGGATAATGAAGTGGTGGATTCCGTGTCCGAGCTACCGTCAGCGCGATCCCCAGCGAAGGATGCCGACGAATCGAGTGAGGACCATTCATGCGATCCACGAGCTCTAGCGAGTCGTCAGATGCCTCGACTCCTCCGACTCCCAGAAATCCTCTGGGCCTTGAGCGTCATGATGATGTTCATGGGGGTTCTTCCTCTCCCCTTCCTGCCATTCCTGTGCGGGCTGTTGCTCCGCACCCGCCAGCAAAGCGGAAGAAGGAAGAAAAGAAGGAGGAGAAGAAGGAAGAAAAGAAGGAGGAGAAGAGGGCCCGAAGGGCTTCTCCTATCTTCGACCTGAGCGCGTTGGGCTCGTAAGTTGTTCTTGTTGCACTGTTGTCCTTTACTTTTTATGATGTTTGCACCTGTGCTGATTGGCCGTTCAGAGGCAATCCTCCGGCGGCTTCAGTGATGGTGCGGGGGAGATGATGGGGGAGTCGAACATTGCGTCGCCTCCTCCTCAGACGGTGGCGACTTCGGGTGAACCTGCGCCAGTTCCTCCTGTGCAGGAGAGGCTGGTGGTTGCGCCTCAGAATTTCGCAGGCGGGCCTGCGGGTTCGCCTTCGGAGCACGTAAGTTTTCTGCTTGATGTTACGGGGGGAGCCCCCGAGTGTCTTCGTATGCTGATGTTGTTTATGCTTCTTTGTGTTGGGCGTAGCCCCCAAGTCCTGCTCTTACTACTATTGCCTGTTGCTGCAGCCTTTTGTCCAAGAGGCCAAGCGGCTGGTGGAGGAACGCCTGACGCTGGAGGCGAAACTGCGACAGCTTCAAGGTATTCGTCTGCCTTGTAGTACTTCTCTTGCTTATCCTGGTCCTGTTCTTTGACACTTGCTTGTTGTAAATGCAGAGGAGCATAACGACTCTCTCCGTGAGGTTGATGCTCTGAAGAAGAGCCTTGGCCAATCGGAGCAGAAGGCCGAAGCTGCCGCTGGGGCGAAAGAGCGCCTTGAGCTGGAGCTGAAGAAGGCAGCGGCCGAAGCGTCTGCAGCGGAGGAGGTAGATCGTGAGGAGCAGCTGGCCACCGTTAAGGCTGCTTTCGTGAAAAAGGGGTGGCGGAGAAGCTCATGGCTGCTGCCAAAGGCTATTTCGGTGGCGCTAGCTTTTGTACTTGCTTCTTTTTCTACGGATCTTCTTCTGTTGCCTTTCTTCATGTTTTCTTCTTTTTGTCTCGGATATGAGCGCATCGAGTTTGTTTCCATGTGCTCTGGAGTACGGGAGTGCTCTAGATGATGCCACTGTAGCGGTCGAAGACCGCTGCAGCACCGTCGTCAACTCCCTCGCCAAGGCGAAAGAGGTCCTTGGTCGCTTCTACTAGGAGCTCTTCCCGAAGGGCGCATCCCTTGAAGATGTGAATGCCCTGGCAGAGGCTCTGTCAGCCGAAGCACCTGTAGCGTACAAGCGCAAGCAGAAGGGCATCGACGCGTCCGTCGGGCTGGCGATGGCCATGGCGGCTGGAGCAGAGCTGGACCTGCCCCAGATCACTTCTCGGATGCCGACGGCTGCGGATGGATCAGAGGTATCCTTCGCTGCCTACTCCGGTCACTGCAGACGATATGGGCCCAAGCTCATTGACTTGCTGTCTGAGTACGCGTTGCGGCAGCAGGGCGAGGCCAGAGCTAGGCAGTCTGGCTCTGAGGCGACTCAGTGTCCTGCGCCTTAGGCATAGGAGATGTAGGATAGTATGTAGTTTACTTTTGCTGTAAATATCTTTTTGTAGCACCATCCTTGTGCCACGCAATGGCCTTATTTAATGAATTCCTTCGAGTTGAGCTCTATCCTTGGCTGAATGTCTGTGTGCCTTCTTTTTTCTGCTGCTATAGGTTCCTTCGGGTGCTGACCCGGTTGACACTTCATCCGCAAAGCCCTTGCGACCATCATTGGATGATTCCTCGCATCTTGCTTTTCTTCGAGATCGCGTGCGCAGCTTGGAGAGAGATTTGCTTGGGTTACGCGGTCGCGCTGACGTTTGGAGATCCAAAGACCGTGGTGCAGCCAGAGAGGAGTATTTGATGGCGGAGCTGGGTCGGCTGTCCGAGCAGCTGCAATGTAAGTTGATCCTTCTTTCGGGCTGTAGCTCAGTTCTTCGGGTGAGCCTGCTGGCCTTACTCTTGTTTTGTGCGGTTGTCGCAGGTGCCAATCTTGCTCCGAGGGAAGAAAAGGAGCGTATTGCTATTCGAGTCAATTGCTTGACTCAACAGGACATGGAGGCGGCTTCTTACGGATGGATCGTGATCGCGCCATAGTTACAGCAGTGCGGGATCGTGTCTACCAGGTTTCGCGGGTGCTCCGCCGGTGCACATCGCTTTCCTCGGTGCTGCGTCATGTTTCCGTTGGATGCCGTACAACGACCCTTGCAGGTCTTTCGGCGAAGTTTCGAGTGCCGGCAATGTCAAGGAGCTGGTGCGGCAAGCTTCGTCGCAGGTGAAGGCTGCCTTGTCTCTTGTGAGGGTGCATCGCCCTGATGTAGATTTCTCTGTTGTGGAGACTGGGCCACCTACTCGAACAGATGGTGGAGATTGGAATATCGTCCGCATTACAGCGGTAAGGCGAGATGCGAACAGTTATGTAGATTTGTTTGAGCAGCGTGCTCAGGTTATTCTTCAGAATAGGTAGGACCTGAAAATAAACAGATAGATGTAAAATTTGTATATTGCGGCTAGGCGTGTATGTGCCCTTTGTTGTAAAGGTTCGCTTGTTTGCGAGCACGCAGTGCTTTGATTTAGTACGTGCCCTTTTCGTTTGCCTGACGTGGTCAGCTACTCAGGTGTACACGTTTTGTCCTCAGTCGATGAAATCGTGAGGTGGGGGGAGCCCTCGAGTGCGTTTGTAGCATGTAATAAAGTTGTAGAGAAATAGTCAACCGAAGGTTGGGGGCGAGACACTTAGCTTTCTTTGTAGCGTAATGGAGGAGGTACATGGTTCGGCTGAGTAGCCTTGGCTGAAAGCCTTATTGAAGGTAAAAAGGGGGGTAGGTTGCTATGGGTAGAATCGTCGCAGGTGCAAGACGTTCCACGGGTTGGAGTATGCGACTCCAGACTCCACGTGCTTGAGGCGATAGGCGCCACCTGGGATGACTTCGGTGATGACATAGGGTCCTTCCCATGGTGAATCGAGTTTGTTCGGTTGCTTTTGCTTGAGTCGCAAGACGAGGTCTCCTTCGACGAAGGACCTTGGGCGCAGCCGGCGGCTGTGATAGTTGCGGAGACTCTGCTGGTACACCGCTGATCGAGCGGCTGCTATATCCCGCGCTTCATCGAGTGTGTCGACGGCATCTTCGAGTGCAGCCGTGGATTCGGCTTCGCTGTAAGCAACGACTCGTGGAGCCTGGTGGCGTACTTCGGCTGGTAGCACGGCCTCAGCTCCGTGCACCATGAAGAACGGTGTGTAGCCGGTGGAGCTGTTTGGCGTAGTCCGTAAGCTCCACAGGACAGACGGTAGCTCTTTTGTCCAGTTTCTAGCTTTGTGCTCGAGTGAGCTCATGAGGCGCTTCTTGATGCCAGTGCCGATTAGGCCGTTGGCCTTTTCCACTTGCCCGTTTGTTTGCGGGTGTGCCACTGAGGCATACGTGATATTGATCCCGAGGCCTTCGCAGAAGTCCTGGAATTCTTCGGAGATGAAGTTCGATCCGTTGTCGGTGATGATGCTGTGCGGTACGCCAAACCGGTAGACAATGGATTCGAAGAACTTGACGGCGGTTTTGCCCTTCTGGTTGGTGACTGGCATGGCTTCGATCCACTTGGTGAATTTGTCGACTGCGACCGGGAGGAAGACGTGTCCTCCTTTCGAAGATTTTGGCAGTTTGCCGATCATGTCAAGGCCCCATTGGGCAAAAGGCCAGGCTATGGGTATGGGTCGAAGTTCGGACCCAGGTGCATGCGGTTTGTCGGCGAACCGTTGGCACCCGTTGCATCTTCGGACGATGTCCTTCGCGTCGCTCATGGCCGTTGGCCAGTAGAATCCTGCTCGCAGAGCTTTGGCGACGAGGGGCGGCGCACGCATGGTGGCCGCAGATGCCCTCGTGGATATCTTGGAGTATGGCCTTGCCGTCGTTGATGGTGACGCACCGTTGTAGTACGCCCGTAATGCTGCGTTTGTACAGCTCGCCGTTGATGATGGTGAAGGCTTTTGACCGACGAGATACGCGCCGGGCATCTGTCGGGCTGTATGGCAATTCTTCGTTTATCAGGAACTGGAGGTATGGACGTGTCCAAGTTTCTTCGACTGCCATGACCTGCATCAGGTTGACCATGGCAACTTCGGTATCCAACTTTTCGGGTCCTTCATGACCTTCGGGTAGCGTAGTCCCCGAGTGTTCTGCTTCTTCGGGTGATCCCCTGGGGAATTTCCGCTTGACGGATGGCACGCAGATCTGTTCGAGGAACACACCATGGTGGTACCTTTGCACAAGTGGAGCCGATGTTGGCGAGTCTATCAGCCTCCTCGTTGCTCTCTCTTCCAACGTGCCGAAGTTCGCAAGGCCGAATTCTCCTTGAGTGCATTGTATAGGCCGATGCGCGATCATGTTTTCGGCGTGCGTCGCACTCATTCATCGTCTGGCTGACGACAAGGTTGGAGTCACCGTAGATGACCAGGCGCGTTACCGCATATTTTGGCCATCTTCATGCCATGGATGAGGGCTTCGTATTCGGCCTCGTTGTTGGAGGCTCTGAATTTCATCCGAAGGACGTACTTCATCTTGTCACCTTGCGGGGAGGTCAGTATGACTCCTGCCCCTGCTCCGGCTTCGCGTTTGGAGCCGTCAAAATGCATTGTCCAGGACTGCGACATGTCTGGGGTGTCAGGCAGCTGCAGCTCCATCCGATTACTAGGAAGTCCGGAAGGACTTGAGATTTGATGCGTGTCGCTTCTCGTAGATGATGTCCGGGGTGATAGTTCAATTCCCCCACGCCATTCTGTGGCCTCTGGGTTATTCAGGATGCTGTTTAGGGGTGCCTCGTTGACGACCATCACCTGATGCTCCTGGAAGTAGTGGCTCAGTCGTCGAGCCGTCATGAATACGCCGTAGGCCAGCTTCTGGTAGTGCGGGTACCGCTGTTTTGTTGGAGTGAGAACCTCGCTGAGGTAGTAAATTGGGCGTTGTACCCCGTGGGTCTTGCCTTCTTTGGGTCGTTCGACCACGAGTACTGTGCTGACCACCTGGTGTGTGGCTGCTATGTACAAGACAGGGCTCGCGCTTTTGGCGTGACCAAAACTGGCGAGGTGGAGAGGAGCCGCAGAGGCTTTCGAATGCGTCGTTGGCTTCTGGTGTCCACTCGAACTTGTCTGCCTTGCGCAGCAGCTGGTAAAAAGGTAGGGCCTTCTCGCCCATGGGCTGATGAACCTGCTTAGTGCCGCTACTCGCCCTGCGAGCTGCTGAACGCCCTTGAGGTTTTTCGGCTTCTCCATTGTCATGATAGCTTTGATTTTCTTCGGGTTTGCTTCAATCCCTCGTTGAGAGATGAAGTACCCGGCAGTGACCGAGGGTACGCCAAGGCACTTTTCTGGATTGAGCTTGATCCTGGCGATCAAGGTTGTCGAACGCCTCGCGGAGGTCGTCGATAAGTGTTCTTGCCTCCTTGGTTTTATGACTATGTTCGACATAGACTTGGGCGTTCGACCGATCTGGTCCTTGAGGCGAGCCTGCATGCATCGCTGGTACGTGGCACCAGCGTTCTTTAGCCGAAGGGCATTGTGTTATAGCGGTATACTCCGAGCGTGTGATGAACGCCGTTTTCTCTTGATCTTCGACCTTGAGTCGAATCTGGTTATAGCCTGAGTAGGCGTCGAGGAAGGAGAGTTTCTCACAACCTGCAGTCGAATCGATGATCTGGTCGATCCGAGGAAGAGGGAAGTGGTCCTTAGGGCAGTGTTTATTTAGTGACGTGAAGTCCACGCACATCCGCAGGATGTCCGTGTCCTTCTTCGGGACCATCACCGTGTTTGCCAGCCACTCGCTTTCCTTGATTTCCCGGATGAAGTCTGCTGCGAGTAATCTGTTGATCTCCTTGCCGATAGCTTCGGCTCGTGGCTCCGACAGTCTTCGGATGGACTGCTTGACTGGCTTGGTGTCTGGGAAGACATTGAGTGCGTGCTCGGCGAATTCCCTGGGAACTCCTAGCATGTCCGCAGGACACCAGGCGAAGATTTCCCAGCGCTCACGGAGGATTTTGACGAGCGCGCCTTCCTATGCGGTGCTGAGGTCATTGGCGATCAGCGCCGTCTTGGAGGCATCCGTTGGATGGACCTGCACCTTCTTGGTGTTGATGGTGGAGTCGAAAGACATGTCAGGTGCGTTCTGCTTTGTGACTGGGGGTAGCCCATTGTCCGTCACCTCGCGGAGCCTTACAAGCTCGTCTTGCATGCCGAAAGACTGGGAGATTTTGTTGAAATCCCTGTCGCATTGGTCCGATCGGGTGAAGCTCCCGTGGACTGTGATGATGCCCCTTGGTCCTGGCATCTTGAGTAGTAGGTATGCGTAGTGTGGGACGGCCAGGAACCTTGCGAATGCTACACGTCCCAGGATGGCGTGGTATTGCGACGGCCAGTCCACCACTTCGAATTCTAGGCACTCCTGCCGAAAGTTGTCCGGCTTCCCGAAGATGACGTCGAGCCCTATTTTGCCCAGGGGGGAGATGCCCTTCCCTGGGACAATGCCGTGGAACGTTGTGTCTGATTGTTCCAGGCTGCATTGCGGGATCCGCATAGCTGCTAGAGTGCTTGCGAACATTAGGTTGATGCCACTGCCGCCGTCCATGAAGACGCGACTCATCTCGAAGCCTCCGATCTGCGCCTCCAGCACCAGGGCAGCATGACCTGGGCGAGGGATCTGGCAAGGGTGATCCGCGCGAGTGAATGTGATGCAGGACTCCGATCCGCTGAGGTACTCAGGGATTGCAGGCGGAGTTGCCACGGCCAAATTGATTTGTCGGGTGATTTTCTTCTGCACCCTGTTGGTTGGGCGTCCCTTCTGGATCATATTTAGTGCTCCCTTTGGTGGGGGATATGCGACCCCGGCGTTGTTTTGTGCTGGTGCGATTGGTTGATTTGGGCCTCCAATAGGCAGCGGTGGAGGAGCTCCGTGTGCTATTTCACCTGGCGCAGGTGCGTTTCCGAACGCAGGAATTGGAGCTTGTTGCCTCATCTGCATCATGCCTTCGCTGAGTTTCTGGAACTCGCGGCAGTCCTTGAGCATGTGGCTAGCTTTCTTTTTGCCATCTTGTTTGTCGATGTAGAAGTGGATGGTGCATGGACCCGAAAGTTTGTCGAATGCTGAGGGTCCGTTGTCGCGGTCGCGGCGTTGCCACGACTGCGTTGGTCGTCCGTTGTCGCGGAAGTTTCCTCTGTTGCGGCTGTTGTTGTTACGGCGGTCGGTGTAGCCGGCTGCGACCATGTCGGGTCCATCGCGGTCCTCGTAGACGCGCGATCTCCTCTTGCTGCGGTGTTCGTGTCTTCGGCCGTAGTCGTCCTCTTCATCTGATTGCGCCCGCTGGATGCAATCTTCGCCGTCTGCCCAACTGTTGGCGATTTCCATGAGCTGGTCGAGTGTCTTGGGCTTTACACGTCCAAGTTTCTCCTTGAAGTCTGGGCGTTTGACGCCGTCCCTGAAGGCGTCGATGGCCCGCTCTTCGGAGATGTGTGCTGCGGAGTTCTTGGTTGTAGACCAGCGTAGTATGTCTGGCGAATAGATTCACCCGTTCTCGAGTGCGGGCTCGCAACTCTTGATTGAGGCCTCTTGCTGGTGCCTTTGAAATTTCGGATGAAGCTATAAGCGGCGCCTCCCACCGGATGGATCCGATGATAGGCTGCTAAGCCAGACCATACCGCCTTTGTCATTGCGGTGAAGGCATTGCATGGCGGTTTCTTTGTTGCCTCCGTGAAGCTTAACGGATGACAGATGGTCACTGAGCCAGGACTTTGGATCTTGCGTGCCGTTGAACTTCGGAGTATCCGAAGAAAGCTTGAAGTTGCGTGGCATTTGTGTTCGCCGGACGGATCTGCTGAAGCATCGAGCTCTGCAGAGTTCTCCTTCGTCTTCATCCATCTCAGATTCAGACGAGCATGCGTGTTTGGCGCGTGCTTTGTCGATCTTGCGCCGTGTAAGCTTGTCTCTGGCGTCGTAGTCGTGTTTATGACGGTGCGAGCTCTTCTTCCTTCGAGGAAGATCGTGTTCTTCTTCATCTTCGGATGAGGGAGTGGGGCTCCGGTCGCGCCTGGTCGGAGCTTTCTTCTTCGGCTCCGTAGGAGCGTCTTCGTGGAGCGCAGCTCCGATTAGTCCTAGTCCGGTGAGTGCGGACCTATGCATGGCCCTTTTCGGATCCCCCTCCGGAGGTGGGTGAGCCGCGAGATCTGTGATGGCTGCCATGATCGCAGCTTGTGGCGTCTTCGGGGTGATGTTGCCGTCGGCGTCCATATCCATGAACGATGTGTGGAGAGTTCGGGTCACGTCACGCCGCTCCTTCGGGTCCATGTTTTCCACCCAAGAGCGGTGTTTGTTTCCCTGGTTTCCGTTTGTGCTAGAGCCGGGTCCTAAGGCGGAGAGCGCAGCTCGTCGCGCACTGGACTCAGAGGCTGCTTCCTTGCGTTTGTCGAGCGTCTCCTGCATCTTGACTTGCTTCTTGTACTCCTCGATGAGGAGGTAGTGGTATGCCATGAGCAGATCACGTGGGGAGTCCAGAGGTAGGACTATTTCGCCTGCGACGGCGCGGCGTGCCTCGACCCATCCTTCTTTGCTAAGTTGGATGAGGTGGCCCCTGTTTTCCCCGTTTTCGCTGTTTCCACCGTTTTCGCCGTTTACATCCTGGGTTGGGGTTGGGGCGGGTTAGGTGTTCCTCGTCGGTTTGGATGACTGCGGCGCATGATAGCGCCGCAGATTGGTTGCTGCTGCCGCAGCTTTCGGATCCGAATCGCAGTCCCTTCATCCGAAGGTGGATCGCTGAGATCGGAGTTGCATTCCGCTGCTGTAGAACTCATCTGTTGATGGTGACGTCGTAGCACGGGTGTGGAGCCCATGAAGCGGGCCTGATTGGCGGCACGGGCACCCGCTTCGAGGCGGAGGGTGCGATTTGTCCCACACAGGCGAAGCTCGAACAAGATTTCGAGTCCGTCGCCTACGGGCTCGAAATCCTTCATGGTATCCGGCGAGTGGACGGTGAAGTCGAAAGCGCCGAAGAGGAGGTGATTCTCCGTCGCCACGGAGTTGTAGATCGATCGGGTCGGAACCGTCACGACCGCACAATCAGCAGCCCCAGTTCCCACAGACGGCGCCAATTGACAAGGTTTAATCTCGTCAATGCCCATTGTTATGGACTTGGGTTTTGGAGAAGATGGGGATGCTAGAGATCGTGGTACGGTTAACATACAAGCAACCTGTGGGACACGAGATTTACCAGTTCAGGCCGGAGAAAAACCCTACTCACCTTGTCTGCTCTTTGATTACGGCGGAACCGAAGGTTACAGGGTGCGCAGATTCGATCTGGCGTGGATGCGTGTGCGAAAGTATGAGTCGAGTTCTAGGTCTATTGTGTACGTGCCCTCCTCGTTGGCCCCTCCTAGCCTTTATATATGGGGAGGCTAGGTCTCGGGTGCCGATACGAGTAGGTTACAAGTTGTATTCAAACTCTAGTCTTGCTCTCCAAGGATCCGAAGACGTCATGGGCCTTGGTCACCCGAAAATCTTCATGGGCCAGCGTATGTCTGCCGTGGGCCTTCCTTGGGCTGGACTAGGTATGCTGTCATTTTATTGTATAACGACCTGCGTGTCGGATTCTCCATGTAATTTACTATACTAAGCTAGTGTAGCTGTATGGAGAACCCGGATGGCATGCAATGTCATGTACAAGTCGGCGACATGGTGTAAGACGGCAAGTGACAAGAGTTGGCACGAGTTGGATTACAGGCTTCGTGGAGATGAAGATCGCCATGAAGAGAGCCATACCATTTCACATTATAATTGCTTTATTTTGTGTTATTGATATGTCTCTGTTTTACCTCTATTAGACAATAGGTAAACTTTAATCCCTCAAAGAAGGTCTAGTCGGTTTTCCCGCCAGTGTTTGCACCATCACAAGTCGGACATTTTTGGTAGTGGGCTCATAAAATTGAGGTGCTGCCAATTCTTTCCGACTAGGTGGGTTCGAGTCGAACTCTTACAGCGGAAACACTGGGTAATCTAGACGGGTCTATCACAACGGTTGTGGGGCTCAGGGAAAAGTCGAATGGGAGACGAGGCATGTGATACCACCCGTCCAACAGGAGTCGTATGAGATGCGATTGACAAGGAGTTGTCTACCTAGATCACTTGGCGGCTAGCGGTGATGTTAAAGATCCCTAGCTGACTTGCTTATTTAGGATCCTGAATCACTAAGCAACCATCGGAGGGGTGTTGGTTCTAGTGGGAGCATAAAATATTAAAGTGTTTAATATGCTTGCTTCTTTTATGAATACATGTCTTAAGTGTTTTGCATATTTTCTGTTGTAGATCATGGCACCAAGTAGCAGTCACTCTCAGATATCCGGTTCTGCATGGAGAACCATTCTGGAGAAAGATAAACTGAACGACACTAATTTTAACAACTGGTATCAAAATCTGAGAATTGTTCTCAAACAAGAAAAGAAGGACCATGTCCTAGACAACCCACTTCCAGATGAGCCAAATGAGAATGCGACTGTAGCTGCCACAAATGCCTACCGTCGGGCTAAGGATGAGTCCACGAATATTAGCTGTCTTATGCTTGCTCACATGGAACCGTACTTGCAAAAGAAGTTCGAGAATGTTGAGGCCTACGATATGATCGAAAGCATCAAAAGTATATTCCAGGCTCAGGCGAAGACTAAGAGGTATCAAGTCTCTCAGGTTTTGCTGAGTTGCAAGCTTAAGGATGGTGATCCACTGAGTCCGCATGTGATCAAAATGGTTGGTTACGTGCAGTCTCTGGAGAGGCTTGGCTACCCCATTAGCGAAGAGTTTGCTACGAATATAATTCCAAACTCTCTTCCTAGTGCATATGAGCAGTTCATTTCGAACTACCACATGCATGGTATGGATAAGAAGCTCACTGAATTGCATGGGATGCTCAAGCAGGCTGAGGCGGATCTCAAGAAGGGCGCCAGTCAAGTGTTGATGGTGCAGAATAAGGCTAAGTTCAAGAATAGTTCTTGGACTAAGAAGAAGGCTAAGTCGGGAGGAAAGCAGTCTCAGGACCCGGTCCCAAGTTCTTCCTCAGAGACTAAGCCATCTCCTTCAGCCGGATCCTCTTGCTTCTACTGCAAGGCGGATGGCCACTGGAAGAGGAATTGCAGCAAGTACTTGGCCGACAAAGCCAAGAGTGGAGGTATGACTTCCGACTCAAGTACACTTGTCTGCAATGTTATAGACATCTATCTTGCTGATGCACCTAATAGTTCTTGGGTATATGATACCGGATCAGTTATTCACATCTACAACTCGTTGCAGGGACTGGTAAGAACTACGAGCGTAGCAAGAGGCGAGGTTGATATTCGAGTCGACAACAAAGCAAGAGTTGCCGCGTTGGAAGTCGGCACGATGCAACTTCATTTACCTTCCGGATTCATTATGGAACTGAATAATTGTTATTATGTTCCATTGCTCAGTCGAAACATTATTTTTGCTTCATGTTTGATGAGGCAAGGCTATGAGTCGAATATCAAGAATAATGGTTGTTCTTTGTATTTGAATGATATGTTTCATGGCTTTGCACCCGTCCAGGACGGGTTATTTATTTTGAATCTTTATGGTGAGTCGGTTTATAACATAAATGTTAAAAGGTTGAAACCAAACGATCTGAATATGACATACCTCTGGCACTGTGGGCTTGGTCATATAAGTTGGAAACACATGAAGAAGCTCCATGATGATGGACTCCTAACTTCGTTCGACTTGGAGTCGTTCGAGACATGTGAATCCTGCCTATTCGGCAAAATGACCAAGACACCTTTTGCAAAGAGTTGCGAGAGGGCGTCCGACTTGTTGGGACTAGTACATAGTGATGTATGTGGACCAATGAGCACGACATCTTGGGGTGGTTATAAGTACTTAATTACCTTCACTGATGATTTGAGTAGGTATAGATATATCTACTTGATGAAACATAAGTCGGAAGCCTTTGAAAAGTTCAAAGAATTCCGGAATGAAGCACATAATCAACTCGGCAAGAAAATAAAGTTTCTTCGGTCGGACCGAGGAGGCGAGTACATGAGCCATGAGTTTGATGACCATCTAAAAGGTTGCGGAATAGTTCCCCAACTTACTCCGCCAGGAACACCACAAAGGAATGGTGTTTCGAAAAGGCGGAATCGGACCTTGTTGGACATGGTACGATCAATGATGAGTTGGACAGATCTGCCTTTATAATTTTTGGGTTATTGTCTAGAAATAGCGGCGTTCACACTAAACAGAGTACCATAAAAGTCGGTAGAGAAGACACCGCGTGAGATGTGGACAGGCAAAGAGCCGAGTTTGTCTTTTCTTAAGATTTGGGGTTGTGAAGCATTTGTCAAGCGACTTCAGTCGGACAAGCTTACGGCCAAGTCAGATAAATGTATTTTCATGGGGTATCCGAGGGAAACCTTGGGTTACTACTTCTACAACCGATAAGAGGGCAAAGTGTTTGTCGCTCAGAACTGTGTCTTCCTTGAGAAAGAGTTTCTCAGTCGGGGAGTAAGTGGGAGCATGGTGCAGCTCGAAGAAATTCGAGAGGAACTGGCTAGTAGCGAGTCGGCAAAAACCTTGGAGGTTGAGCCGGTCATGGTAGCTAAGACGGTAGCAGCACCTGTGCTACGAAGATCAACGAGATTACGAAGTGTTCATGATGTATTACTGTTGGAAAGTGATGAGCCGGCTGATTCCAAGTCATGGCTTGGATCCATGAGATCCGAGTTAAAATCCATGGATGAAAATCAAGTTTAGAACTTGGTTGATCTGCCAGACGGTGCAAGACCCGTCGAGTGCAAATGGGTCTTTAAGAAGAAAACTGATATGGATGGAAATGTTTCCGTCTATAAAGCACATCTTGTCACGAAGGGGTTTCAACAAGTTCAAGGAGTTGATTACGACGAGACCTTCTCGCCCGTAGCGATGCTTAAATCGGTTTGGATCATGTTAGCTATAGCAGCCTATTTTGACTATGAGATATGGCAGATGGATTTCAAAACGGCTTTCGTTAATGGAAATTTAACCGAGGGCGTGTATATGATACAGGCTGAGGGTTTTGTCGATCCGGCTAATGCTGACAAGGTGTGCAAACTTTAGAAATCCATTTATGGGTTGAAGCAAGCATCTCAGAGTTGGAATATTCGCTTTGATGAGGTGGTCAAATCGTTTGGTTTCATCAAGGGTGATCATGATTCTTGTTTATACAAGAAGTTTAGTGGGAACAAAGTAAACTTCTTAATCTTATATGTGGAGACATATTGTTGATTGGAAATGAAGTCCAGATGTTGCAAGAAACCAAGGAATCATTGGAAAAGGGTTTTCCAATGAAATACTTGGGTGAGGCAACATATATCCTCGGAATACGGATCTATAGAGATAGATCAAGACGGCTCATTGGATTGAGTCAGAGTACTTATTTGGACAAAGTGTTGAAGAAGTTCAACATGGAATCATCTAAGAAGGGGTTCTTACCGATGTCCCATGGTGTGAGACTTAGCAAGACTCGGTGTCCTTCGACGACTGATGAGCTAAGTAGGATGAGTGCGATTCTGTATGCTTCTGAAGTCAGATCCATCATGTATGCCATGATTTGTACTAGGCCGAATGTTTCCTATTCTCTAAGTGTTGTGAGTAGATACCAGGCTGATCCTGGAGAAATCCACTGGACAACGGCTAAAAATATCCTAAAGTTCTTGAGAAGGACTAAGAATATGTTTTTAGTTTATGGTGGTGAAGATGAACTCAGTGTAAAGGGTTACACATATGCGAGTTATCTTACCGACTCTTATGATTCTCGTTCGCAATCCGGATACATGTTTTGTATAAACGGAGGTGCTGTGAGGTGGAAGAGTTCCAAGCAAGAGACTATGTATACATCTACAACAGAGGCTGAGTATATTGCCGCCTCGGAGGTAGCAAAGGAAGCTGTTTGGATGAGGAATTTCCTCATAGATCTTGGTGTGGTTCAGGGCTTGTCCAATCCGTTAGACTTGTATTCTGACAACAATGGTGCTATTGCACAAGCCAAGGAACCTAGACAACACCAGAAGAACAAGCACATACTCATGTGGTACCACCTGATTCACCAGTTCGTGGATCAGGGTGATATCAAGTTATGTAAGGTATACACGGATGCAAATATTGCGGATCCATTGACAAAGCCGTTACCACAGCCAAAGCATGAGGCACACCTAAGAGCTATGGGCATTAGATGCCTAAACATGTGATGTCGGAAGATTGACTCTAGTGCAAGTGGGAGACTATTGGGAATATGCCCTAGAGGCAATCATGCATGATGATATTTACCATTGTATTCATAAAGATATTAAGTTGTCCTTGTATGAGCATATGATGTATATCATTGAATATGTGATTCAGTTATGGAACTATACATTCATGTTGTTTGTACTAAATATCCTTGGTCATTGAGGTTGTGCTGGACACACAACTTAGACCAATGTGAAAGTCGGCTTGATGACTCGGCTCCACTTGTCATGGGCATGGAGATTCTATTCCGACTTACACAGATTCGGCTAAAGAGTTTAGCGAGTCGGATTGACCCATATTGAGGTAAAACGAACAAGTTGTCATTTGTATATCTCAATCAATGTAATCCTTAGACCTGAGGTTGTTGCACAGTCCGAGTTGAGGATCACCGACTTAGGTTCTGTCAAATGCTGATCCGTGAATCGCGCTTATAAAGGCGTAGTTCGGTGAGAATCAAGCCGCGTGATGTGAATAACCAAGACGGGATTTTGCCCCTCAACTTGGAGAGATATTATCTGGGCCCTCTCGGATGATATGATTTGGAAAGCATGGCCATGCACGACTCGGTTAAATGTTAACTGAGGTGGTCAACTAAGAGTTAGTCGGATGAATCACTTATCTCGGATCGAGAAGAGAGTCGGACTATTTAAGGGATGACAAATATTCGCCTATAGTTTGACAAGGTATATCGTGAGGAAAAAGGGACTTAGACGCAAGTCGCATTGGAAAGGCAAGTCGTCATGACTCTTTGGTACTTGGGAGTTGGCACATTCTGGTAGGATCCGGTACCGACTGATCGATTGAGATTCAGACTCCAATCGTGTCCAAGTAGCCATGAGCCTGCGGGTCACACACTTAAGAGCGGGAGCAAGTTCGGATTGGATCTGAATCATAAATCTGGTTGGGTTGGACCTGAGCCGGATTTGGACTGAGTCAGTGAGTCAGACTCACGGTGAATAATGCTATATGGGCTTTAGTGAATGGGCTACGTGAGTGGAGCCCACGTTCACTCCCTATATATAGTGGAGCACAGTAACCCAGAAGGGTTAATCATTGATCGGTTAGGTAGTTTCATGTGTTGGAAACCCTAGCTCCACAGCAGTCCTGCCGTCGTAAAGAACCTAGCAGTTCACTGCCGGTGCTCCTCCTCGTACGTGTGGACACTAGCAGAGGTGTTGTACCATCAGCGCTTGGACGATCGTGGATCGGATCAGGATCGCAGGGACTGCACTACATCAACTGAAGCGCTTCATCAGTAATCCGCAACTGCGCGTCTAGTTGTAAACCTCGTGGCCTTCTATCTTAGCTAGATCTTGGGATCACCACGTTAGAGAATTTTTTTTGTTTTATCTCTACGTGGCCCAATATTGACATGTGTGTAGGTGTTGATGACGATTATGGATAAAGCAGAGGCAAAAGGAATAAAGAGAGCATAGTATGGAGGAGCTGCAGGGACCAGACTTAGCCATTTGGGGTGTTGGAAGAAGTGAATTTTTTCAACTTATCAAAATAAATATCCAAGACCACTGGATTGTATCCCTCGTCAATACAAATCCAATGAGCCCAAGAACACCGAAAACGGAGTTCGTATGAAGAAATGACGGCCCAAACACCGCGGAACCCGAAGGTTTAACGAGCAACTATACGGCGGAAGCAATAATTCCGTCCGTATAGTTGCGAAAAAGTTTGGAAACGACGGGATTTCACCCCCAAAAGCTCCAGAACTTTCCCTAAGTCATATGAAGGTATTAGGGAACCCTAGGGCACCCCCAAGGCCTATATAAAGAAGGGAGGAGCCAAGAGAGAGCCACCAATCCATATTCTCCACCCCGGCGGGGCCCTGCCGCCGTGCCACCGCCATAGCCGCCTCCAATCAGATCTACACCATCACCATCACACAAGAGGAGAAGGTCCTAGGATCTTGAAGGCCTCCACATCAATCTACGTCATCATCTTCATCAACAACGTCTCCATCACCGATCCCCTTTGGTTACTTGTTATAATTCTAGATTGAATCTTGGATTTGCACTTGTCCTCAATTGTATCATCATACTTCATCCATATTTTATCCATGATATTGATTGCCTTCATGTGTGAGTAGTTTCCTTTGTTCTTGGGGAGATGGAGAAACCCTAGTATGTGATTGAACTGAGATAAATATTATTATGTGATATTGTTCATTATGTGTATGTGTTAGATTTCCTTCATCTTAATGTTGCGTGAAGCGCGCCACTCAATATTTGCCTCACCGAGGACTAGATGGAGGGAACTACTTGTTGGTAGATTGAGGGGTGATAGAACTTATAGTGACTATAAAGCTGTTAACACTCCTTTACGTATCAACTTGAGAACCGAGGAGAACTCAGTGAACATTGTCCATGCCATGGAATACATCCTACGGGATAAAGTCCCTTAATAGCGCAGTAATTCGATTGATGTCGATTGCTTGTCTGGTGTGGTTATGAGGATGCTGTGAGCAGTGGTTGCTGCCTATTCGTCCATATATAGAGCTCCTCCCACACATATCATAAATGGTATTATTTATTATAATAATTTTGATCACTCTTTCTAATTACTAGCGGTGGATCCACTACTCTCTGAGAACTCTTTCCATCATCTTGCAGACTTTCGTAATCATACTCGCATGCTCTTGTTTACTTACAACTTCAATTTACTTATCGTTCTCTTATTTGAAAACCCAAAAATATATTTTTACACAAAACTCGCATTTTATCTTGTTACTTAGAACGTTATTTAGCATTATTATTTCAATATTTAGTTTAAGAGTTATTAGACTTCAGACTCTTGCTCCCTGTGGGATCGATATCTTTATTTCGAAACTAGCTACAAACGATATGTGCACTTGCAGCCATCAGTGGCCAACGGGAAGGACACCCCGCGCGCGTCCGGACCGATGCAACTCATCAGTGGCAAACGATATGTGCACTTGCACACGGATGGGTCGACCCGGACGTGTTTGTCCGGATGGGTTGATCCGCTGGGACGCGGCGCACGTCCCGCGCGTCCACATGGACAAGTTTGGACACGCCCGGATGGCATGCATCGGCCCGGTGGAGATTCCCTTATATCTCCGCTCCAGGAAATATGTATACAAAGAAAAACAAGATTTTCCCCTTCGCGTGAGTCAAGGCGGAACAGACACCGTATCGCTAATATGCGTAAAATAGAATATTCGTTTTTTATTTCATCGCTTCGTCGTCTTCGTGTACAAATAGGGCCGTGGACCGAAGGTCCTTCCCATCCATCCCCTCCCTCTCCACTCTCCACCACGCCGCCATGGAGGTGCCGACACTCAACTTCTTTGAGACGGTGATGTTCGCGCACTTCGACATCATCGCGCCGCCACGCACGATGGTTGGAAAATTATCTACGCAGGGATGCTGGTGGCGCCACTTCCAACTGGATTCGAGTTGGCGAGAAACATCGAGGCACGCCGCCGCCAACTGCCGGAGCAGAAGAGGGCGATGCCCCGATACGCACGTACGAGCCCGTATTGGCCAGAGTTGTTCGAGAAGGAGCGGAAGGCGGAGCTGGGATCGTGCGTCATTCACGGGCGACGGGTGCACCCGGATCTCCGCAACCGGGAAGGAAGGGAGTGATTCTGGGCCGTCCCTGGCCGCACCAAGTACATCGCCATCGATGCGGCTCGCCGCGAAGAGCTTCGCTGTGCGGAGAACAATGCTGAAATCGTGGAGTTCGATGAGGAGGAGGATGTTGGCGACACGGGGAAGGAGGACGGCGAGGACAGGGGGAGCGGGGTTGGGAACGTGGTCGTCGAGTGGCGGCGGCCTTCGCGGCGGGAGGAATTCGTCTGCGAGGCCTGAATCGACAACGGCGCCCGGCGGCGGCGATGATGGTTGAACGCGGAAGGGAGGGGAACAAACTAAAATGTTCGTCCCGGGGTTTACATCGATACGGATCGGCTACGGGTCATGATCGGTTCGAAGGCTAAACATGGGTATCTACAAGCCGGGGTGGTTTTCTAGGGGCTCTTAAAAATTTCGGGTCTTTTTTCCGGCCAAAACCAGAAACTTGCGATTAATTTTTTATTTCGGACATTTTAAGGGTCTGTTAAAGTTGCCACTAGAGAATTTGTTTTTTTCAGGCTGCGCGGGATGATCAGGCACGATACGAACGAGACACGCCAGCGGGTTGAGTTTATGAGGGTACGATCCGCGTACCGGTACGTGTTGTTTCCGGCACGATCGCATGCCTGCTGCGCACGTCCGTGTCACGTTCCGGCCGGAGGGATCCGAAGATTTAATCTCTGACATGACCATATTAGATCTCGCAAAACTTTGGCGCTCTTTTCTGCTCCCTCCGATTTCAAAATATAAGATATTTTAGTTTTGTGAAGCAAATGTATTTAAACTATTTTTAGTATATAGGTTCACTCAGGTTTGAAGTAAATTTATACAGTAAAATAAGTCTAGATATATTCTATTTACAAACTAAAACATCTTATATTTTGAAACAAAGAGAGTAGTACGTATCGTTTTCGTGCTGGTCTTTTTCCAAGAGTAGACAAGACAAGCCGTATGAAACGTATATACAGTATACGGGTGGCAACACAGTGCGGCAATGAATGGCGCTGCCAATCAAGCCACGGATCAACACAGTAGTACGGGCAATATTTTTGGGACCCGGCCTATCAACTTAGAGCATCTCCACTCGCAACGCCGCCGATCTGAACGTGGAATTTAGTTTCAGACGTCGAATTTAGCTCCGGATTTCGAAAATTGGACCAGTCATGTATCTAGAATCTGTTTTTATCTGGATTTCGCCAATTTTGGTTCGGACTATCCAGACCGAATCCAGGTTCCCGGATACGTCTTGGGAACGCCGGTCGCAGCGAACTCCGCGAAAAAAACGAAGCGGCGCGTGGACCCGCCGAGTCAGCGATGGAAGCCGAGTCGTCGTCATCCTCGAACCACGCGGCGACCGCCGGACATTAACTGCCTGTCACGTCGGCCACACGTCGCCGAATTTCTAGGCCACCGCCACCGCCTCGGCTCCCGCGATGGACCGGCGGACACTAACTTCCGGTCGTTTCCTCTTTTTTCCGCCCTCGCCGCTACACCCCTCCCGCCCTCACCGCCCACCTCGGCCTATATAAGACGTACCCCTCGCCGGAGTTCCTCACACTCTCTCACTGCTCCCTCTCCACTCTCCGGCGAACACCCTCACTCTCCCCTCCCCACTTAGCCATGGCCGAGCAGTATCCCGGCGACGGTGCGACGGCGAACGGCTTCGGCCGACGCATCCTCCAAACCTGGGAGGTGTGCCTGCTCTACGAGGCCGGCTACATGGCGCCGCCGGACACGCACAACCCTCCGGGGTGGAAGCTTAGCGTCGGCGGCATCCCTATCCCGCCGATGCCAACGCCGGAAGAACTGTCGTACGAGATTCAGGAGTTCATCGGCGCCATGGATGACCCCTCCGCCACCGAGAGCCCCGACAACCTCTTCTACTGGGAGGAGTTCTTCGCCGACCGCCGCGCCCAGGAGCTCGCCTGACATGGTTATACCCTACGGGTACACGACCTTAGCATACCTGGTCCAGCCGAAGGAAGGCCCACAAGAATATGCGCCATCCCATGAAGACTTTCGGGTGGCCTAGGCCCATGATGCCTTCGGATCCTTGGAGAGCAATACTAGAAAAGATAGAATATTCAAAGAGGCAAACCCTAAACTTGTAACCGACTCGATCTATGCCCGGGACCTGCCTATCTCTATATAAAGGCTAGGAGGGCACGACGAGGAGGCTTTCACTTTTTCATACACACCTCCACGCCACATTACATCTGCGCACCCCTGTAACTTTCGATTCCGCCGTAATCAAAGAGCAGACAAGCAAGAGTAGGGTTTTCCCTCCGGGGGCCTGAACCTGGGTAAATCTCGTATCCCCTGGTTGCTTGTCTATTAACCGTTCCGCGATCTCCAGCATCTCCATCTTCTCCAAAACCCAAGTCCATAACAATGGGCATTCACGAGATCAAACCTCTTCATCGCCTGCCACGAGGGGCCGCCGAACGAGTCGCCGCCAAAGCGCAACAACGCGATCGGTCGCCGGCATTTTTGGAGCGCGCCAGGCCGGACGCTCAAGGCGGTGCTGGAGCACATCAACGCCGGGAACACGCCGCGCCTCGGCTTCCCGCGCACACCCACGCCGGCGGCCAGGTCGGGGCGGCGCCCTCCGGCGAACTGGATGCCGAGGAGGATGGCCAGCATGAGCTCCTCCTCCTCCGCCTCGGCCTCCCACTCCACCAGCTCCACGCCGTTTCGTACGCCGACTAGGCCTTCGCCAGGGCTGCGCCCAGTCAAGCGCGAGGCGATCTCGCCCGTGCGCTCGCCTCCGCGGACACGCTCGCGCGGCATCGTCATTGACGAGCCACGCGTGCATGAGTTGTCGCCGCCCACTGGCCGCCTTCGTCTTCGTCGCCCGAAGACTGAGCCGGCTGAAGGCTCGGCGCCGCCTGAAGACAGCGCCTTGAGGATGGCATTGGAGCAGTCGCTCCGTGACTCGGCGCCGCAGCCGCCGTTGGTGGAGCCCTCCTCGCCGGACATCCTGGAATGGTCCAGGGCAGACTAGGAGGAGACGGAGCGGCAGCGCGTCCACCGCCTGCAGCAGCAGGCCGAGGAGCAGGCGGCCCGGCGACGGACGTTGTCCGGGCGCGAGACCAGCCGTGGAGGTGCGGCGGTCCGGGCCAGGGAGCTCCCGCCCTCCCTAGGCGTCGAGCGACGACGACGGCGAGGATGATGGCAGGACCGATCCCGGCTACACGGTGTTCTACAACAACTTCGGCATATAGAACGGCCACGGCATCGGCGAAGGCCACAACGGCGGTCTTTTTAATATTTTTTTAGTTTATTACGTACTACTTTTAGTTTAAATTCGATGTAATCCGCTATATTATTCGTCCATCTTTAATAAAATTTCCCCATCTTTAATAAAATTTAGCTAAACGTGGGAACTCGGCCTGGGTATGCGAGTGGGAAACTTGACGTATCCGTACCGAAAACTTGTTTCGTCCGGCTCGAAAATGGTCCGATTTTCCGTATGAGTTCCCGTAACCAGTGGAGATACTCTTACGTATTCTATCGGGAGGCCTCTGAATCGACGACGAGACGCGCCATCAGTCACTGTGCGTGCTCCAGGCCGTATGACGTGCGTAGTACGTAGCGTCATCAGGGAAGGAAAACTTCCAAAGTTTCAAAAAGCAGCAGACGCTCCCCGTCAATCCCGCGTCAGTCGTCGTCGCTGCCCAGATCGATCGATCGCTGCCATAAATGCGATGCCCCCGTCGGCCCGTCGTCTACTAGTTCAGCGAACCTTCTGGCTCTCTCTTGAGCGACTCCAGTGCACCAGCACACCCCTGCCCAGCGCCATGACGAATTGACGATCCATCCAGCACTGTACCCCTGCACTGCACAACGCAAGGGACAAGAACAGCAGATAAACTCCAGGATAACGTGCCTTGTCGGCCGTGGCCTCTCCTCTCCATCATACGACAATTTAAACAAAATTAATCTAAAGGCCGAATAAATTCAAATAATAAACTTATTTTCAAATAAATTCACAGCTGGTAATTTTTTTGCAATTCCAGCCCGCGCGGTGCTGCACACAAGGTTGCGGCTTCACTCGGACAGCGCCGAGCACCTGCCACGCTGGCGCTGCGGGCCTAGGCGCAGCAGCGCTGCCACGCTGGTGAGCACGGCGCTGCAGGCATCGCTGCAGCGCCACTTTGGCCGGCGCCGCACGTCCTGCCACGCTAGCCCCGCGGGCCCAGCAGTGTAAGTGTTGCGCCAGTCGGGCTGGCACCTCACGCACAACTGTCGCGCCATCACGCGAGGCGTCGCACAGCCGCAACCACTTAGCGCGCTCGCCCTCCCCCAGCCAGACCCAACCCTAGTTCTTCCCCCATTTTGAGCAGAGCATGATGGGGATGTGCCTACCGGGGTATACCCAGCAGGATGTTTCCGACTGGCCCAAGAACTGGCGAGTGAGCCTGCAAGACGGCGACTGGATCAAAGCCCGACGTGGATCCAAGCGACTGGAAGCTGAAGGCCCATGCGAGTAGATAGGCCCAGTCGGATTAGGTTAAACAAGAACCGAAGCCTTAACTGATTCGGTTGAGATATGTAAACCCTAGAGGAGGTGAGCCTATATAAACCTCCCTGCGAGGCGTGTAGAGATACGTTCCATCATATACCCAAGCGACTCGCCGTCTAGCCGCCGAGCTCGCCCATTGTACCACCTTCATAATACAATCTAGCAGGAGTAGGTCTTTACCCTCCGGGGGGCCGAACCTGGGTAAAACCCTGTGTCTCCGCCCTCATCTCGCACCGCAGATGGCTGGCCGCCCTTGCCCCTCGTTCTACTACTCGCTGCCGATTGCAGCATCTGCCGTGACCATTCCCACGGCGGGGCGCCCACCGTGGGGCCTGGCGGTCTGGCGGTGTTACGGCGAGATCCAATCTACCCATCAACGAGTCGGTCGCCACCGGCCGCATGATAGCGATTGGCGAGATGCTCCAGATCTTGCCAAGCAGCTACGTCCCGGCGGCGCGACCCGTCACGCACAGCATGATCCTGCCAGTAGGCACGATCAGCCTTTTCGTCGGCCTCACCGACATCATCGTCTCGGAGGACTCGGCTCGCATCCGCGAGTCGCCGCCACGTGATCGGCTTTCTGAGAGCCAGGTCCGCACCATCCATCGCCTCGCCTCCGAGTATAACTCGGCCCACAGCGACGTGGCCGAAAACTCCGCGGCCACCGAAGACGTGGCCCTCAACGACGACGCCGACTCGGCGACCCCGACGTCACTCGCCGGATCCATCACCGCGGGTTCACCCGCGGACCCGCGGGCTCCATCACCCAGGTCTCCAACATAGGAGACTTCGAGGATCCCTCCATCCTTGGGATCTTCGACTTCGACTCCGGGTCGGAAAACTCCGCCGATCTCTGCGACGGGACCGGTCGTCACGCCGCAACCTATATGGCGACTGGCACCGATCCGCCGGAGGATCCATTCTCCACCCCAATCCCTCCCAACGCCACGGCAACAGAGGTCGAGGAACTCCGCCTGAAGCTGGCGGAGGCCGTCCGCAAACAAGCAAGCGGCCGAAAAATTTCGCCTCGGCAGGTGGCGCGAGGAGCTGTCGCGTTACCACGCAGCGAATCAGGGCGGCGCTAAACCCTACCGTTCAGGCGCCCCTGAACTTCCGGCAACAACGACCTGGCCCGCGCGGCCGAGCGCGCGATCTGCGAGAACGCGCCACCAGGAGGAACCGCCTGGCCCCCTCCAGGGTCGACGGCGATGGGCGCCCCACCTCCACCCAATCGCACACCCCCCAGGGATCAGCCGCGGATAGTAGTCTCCTCACGGGAGCGAGACGCGAACGGCCTCCCACTGTTCTCCACCCTGATGGACAACCTCGTGGCGGGCCGAGCAGCAGCTGACAACATCACGGCCACCGGCGACGGCGCCCTGCAGATTCAGTATGTCAGGGCCCTGCTCGCGAAGGCCGTCGAGCAGCAAAACGCGGGTGTTGACTCGCAGGGTCGCGTGTACTCACGTTCTTCGGGAAGCAGAGCGGCCTCCAGCGGTCGCCCAATGGCGGCAAACACCCTCAACTGCCCGCCGCCAGAGCCTCTGCAGCTCCAACACCGACCCACGAACGCGGCACTCTCCACCAACGACCCCAGGCTAGCGACCAACTTCGTTGCCGCCAACGGTCAACCCATCGACGCCCGCACCCACATCATCAACAACCAAAGCTGGCGCGCACGCCAGCCCGAGGACCTGCGACACACCCTAATCAATCGCCACGACGGTGAGCCAATGGGGTCGCTCAGTCGACTCGGCCCCAAGTGCTTCGGACCAATGATCCGAGGCGAGAAGTACCCGCCAAACTTCAAGGCGCCGAAGGAGATAGAAAAGTACGATCCCTCGTACGACCCCGTCGTCTGGCTCGATACATACCTCATGGCGATGGGGATCGCAGGCCACACCGACCTGCTAGCTGCCCGTTACCTCCCCCTGATGATGGAGGGGACGTGCAGGCAGTGGATCAACACCCTCTCCCAGGATAGTATCGACTCCTGGGAGGAGATGCGCGACAACTTCGTCAGGCATTTCGAGTGCTCCTACACCCGCGCCACCACCATCGAGGACTTGGAGCGATGCGTCCAGGGACCTCGCGAGTCGACCCGCAACTGGGTGCAGCGGTGGCAAGAACTTTGGTACAACGCAGTCGGCATCCACCCGGACACCACTATCCATTGCTTCAAGACCTCATGCCACTATGAGCCTTTGGTCGCCAAGCTCAAGCGACACTCTCGCACACTCGACAACATACCGGACCTCCTTGAGATCGCCAAACGGTACGCGGAGGAAGACCCAAATCAGGAAACTGACGACGAGTCGGGAGGTCAACGCCGCACGAGCGGCAACGACAGCGGACGACGGTCCGACCTACGCTACATCAACACTCGCCTCACCGGCAAGCGTCGCAGTGACGGGCGATTCGACTGCCATAACGCTGGCACCAAACAAGCTTCCGCCGCGACGGAGGACAACGCCGCGACGGCGGCAACTACAAGGCCAAGCCAAGGTTCGATCCTGCGGCCCTTCTTAACCAACCTTGCGTGTTTCATAGCAGGGATGGGAAGCCCGCAACACACACAACCGCCGACTGCCACACCCTCAGGGAGATCGAGAAGGCACGGCGAGCAAGGGAGGACCCCGACAACAACCCGCCAAACGGCGGAAAGTTCGGCAACGTGGCCGGCTCGCTCCATACCTTCACCGGCTTCAACACGAAGCGCGAGAAGAAGGTCATTACCCGCGTCATCGCCGTCAACGCGGCGGCCCAGGTGGACGTTCCCCAGTTCCTCAACTGGTCGGAACAGCCCATCACCTGGAGCCGCCAGGACCACTCGCCGCACATCGAGTATCCAGGGCGAGTCGCCTTGGTGGTCAAGCCAAAGGTGGGCGACTACTGGCTCTCCAAGACATTGATGGATGGCGGCAGCTCCATCAACATCCTGTACCTGGACACCTTTAGGCGGCTGCGGCTCCCGCAGTCGATGATCGAGACAACCCACACCACGTTCCACGGCATCGTCCCCGGTCGGAAGGCGTACCCGATCGGCAAGGTCACGCTGCCAGTCACCTTCGGCACCCCGGCAAACTTCCGCACCGAGCGGATCGTCTTCGAGCTGGTGCCCTTCGACAGCCACTACCACTGCGTCCTGGGGCGCCAGGCGTTCGCCAAGTTCATGGCAGCGCCACACTACGCGTACAACGCAATGAAGCTCCCTGGGCCGTGTGGCGTCATCACCATCAATGGCGACCCCGACATGGCCGCCGAGTGCGAGGCCAAAGGAGCCGAACTCGCCGACGCCGATCGCCAGAGGCTAAACCTGACGCCGACGAGCTCGCCAAATGCGGCGGGTGAACAAGGACGACGCCACCATACTCAAGAAGCCCAACTCGGAGGGCGCAAACACCTCAGCCTTCGAGGCAACGACGCACACTTGCACCGTCGAGCTGGTCCCAGGCGACTCCAGCCAGACGGTGACGATCGGAACAGGGATGAGCCCAGCCTAGGAAGGCGCGCTCATCGAGTTCCTCCATGAGAACAGGGATATCTTTGCATGGAAGCCCTCCGACATGCCTGGTGTTCCTAGGGAGCTCGCTGAGCACAAACTAAACACCGACCCCAAAGTGCGACCCGTCAAGCAGTCGCTGCGGCCCTTCAAAGAAGAGAGCCGCCGAGCCATTGCCGAGGAGGTGCAGCGTCTACTCGCTGCAGGCTTCATCCGGCCAATCAAGTACTCCAAGTGGCTGGCGAACCCAGTCCTGGTCGAGAAGAAGAACGGCACCTGGAGGATGTGTATCGACTACACAAACTTGAACAACGCCTGCCCAAAGGAGCAGTTCGTCCTCCCGCGGATCGACAAATAATCGACTCCACCGCGGGCTCGGAAGCGCTATGTTTCCTCGACGCCTACTCTGGATATAACCAAATCAAGATGGCTGTCGAGGACGAGGAGAAGACGGCGTTCATCACGCCATTCGGATCCTTCTGCTACACCACCATGACCTTCGGCCTCAAGAACGCCGGGGCGACCTATCAGCGGTGCATGCAGGAGTGCCTAGCGAGCCAAATTGGCCGCAACATCCACGTCTATATCGACGACGTGGTCGTAAAGTCCGCTCGCCAGGATGATTTACTCGCCGACCTGGCGGAAACGTTCGCCAACTTGCGAAAATACAAGATAAAGCTTAACCCAGGCAAATGCACATTCGGTGTACCAGCAGGGCAACTACTGGGTTACGTCGTCTCCGAGCGCGGAATTGAGGCGAACCCCACCAAGATCGACACGATCGCCCGACTCGGCAAACCCCGAGTGCCTCCGCGACGTCGAGAAGCTAGCCGGGCGAGTAGCGGCTCTCAGTCGCTTCATCCCCCGCCTGGGCGAAAAGGCGATGCCCCTATACCGTCTAATGCGCAAGAACCCCACCTTCTAGTGGGACAAGGAGGCAGACGACACACTCCGCGACCTCAAGAAGGTGCTACTCGCCGCACCGTTACTTGCCGCCCCTGCCGACAAAGAACCCATGCTGGTCTACGTCGTGGCTTCCGAGCGCGTCGTCAGCGCCGTCATGGTCGTCGAATGGCCGGAGGAGGGAAATGAGCGCCCAGTACAACGACCGGTGTATTACATCAGCGAGGTCCTCACCGAGTCGCGCTAGCGATACCCGCAGTACCAGAAACTGGTATATGCGGTCTTCAGAGCGCAGCGGCGCCTGCCGCACTACTTCCAGGAGCACCCGATCACGGTCGTCTCCTCAGCACCATTGCAGGACATCATCCGCAACCGCGAGGCGACCGGGCGGGTCGCCAAGTGGGCCGTCGAGATCGGCGTCCACAACATCAAATACGAGCCATGAAGAGCGATCAAGTCGCAAGCCCTAGCGGACTTCATCGCCGACTAGGAAGAGGCCCAACAGCCAGAGAAGCTGTCATAGCTCCATTACTGGAGCCTGCACTTCGACGGCTCCAAGAACGCGGACGGCGCAGGCGCAGGGATCGTGCTAACTTCACCGAAGGGCGACAAGCTCCGCTACGTCCTCTGCCTCGACTTCACACCCTGCACCAACAACATGGCCGAGTACGAGGCCTTACTCCACGGCATGCGAGCTGCCAGGGAGATGAATGTCAACCGCCTACGCTGATACGGAGACTCCGACCTCGTCGCTGGGCAAGTCGCTGGCACCTGCGACACCGTCTCCCCCACCATGGCGGCTTACCGCCAAGCGGTGGACAAGCTGGGCGGACACTTCACAGGATACTCCGTCGAGTGGTTCGACAGGCAGAAGAACGAGGAGGCCGACGCACTCTCTCGCATTGGGTCGGCTCGACTCGCACCACCCGCCGGTGTCTTCCTCGACACGATCACCAAGCCATCAGTCTCTCCCCCGAGGGAGATCGACATCGGAGTCCCGTTACAACCGGAGGCAGCCCTGGTCGCTTTTCGTGAGCAGGCGACTGGACCATGCCCTACGTCGCCTACCTGGAGACCGGCACCTTGCCGGCAGACGAGACGGACGCTCGGATGATCGCACGCCGATGCAAGTCCTACACAATCATTGACGGCGAGCTCCACAAGCGCAGCGTCACCGGCGTATTCCAATGCTGCGTCCAACCCGCCGAAGGACGCAAGATCCTCCACGATATCCACTCCGGCGACTGCGGCCACCACGCCGGCGCCCGCTCTCTGGTCGCCAAGGCTATGCGGCATGGGTTCTACTGGCCTACCGCATGCGCCGATGCTGTCGACATTGTCCAACGGTGCGCCGGGTGCCAGAAGTACGCCAACCAGACGCACGTGCCGAGCTCAGCGCTCAAAACAATCCCCATCACCTGGCCATTCGCCGTATGGGGCATGGACATGGTAGGCCCCTTCAAGAAGGCTCCCTCTGGCTACACCCACCTCCTGGTCGCGGTTGACAAATTCACAAAGTGGGTAGAGGCCAAGCCAGTCCGGAAGTGCGACGGGAAGACCGCCACCAAATTCCTACGCGAGCTCATATATAGCTACGGGTTCCCAAACAGCATCATCACGGACAACGGCACCAACTTCGCCAAAGGAGCCATGGCCGAATTCTGCGAGGAACACCACATCCGGCTCGACCTCGCATCAGTCGCCCACCCGGAATCCAACGGCCAGGCGGAATGGGCCAATCAAAGCATCCTCCACGGCCTGAAGCCGCGACTCCAACTACCACTAGAGCGCACCGCTGGGTGTTGGGTCGAGAAGCTGCCCTCCGTCATCTGGGGGATCCGCACCTCGGTCAACAGGTCGACAGGATTCACCCCATACTTCATGGTGTACGGCGCCGAGGCAGTCATGCCCACCGACCTCGAGCACGACTCGCCGTGGGTCGTCCACTACATGGAGGCTGCAAGCGAACTCGCCCGCCAGGACGGAGTCGATCAACTCGACGAGGCACGTGACCTCGCTCGGTCACGCACCGCCATCTACCAGCAGGGACTCCGCCGCTACCACAGCCGGCGGGTGAAAACTCGCACCTTCCAAGAAGGCGACTTGGTCTTGCGCCTCATCCAGGACAAGAAGGGCATGCACAAGCTCTCCCCTCCGTGGGAGGGACCATTCGCCATCGGGCGAGTACTCGGCAACGACGCCTACTACCTCATCGACATCCGCGGGGACGGCGAACTCGACGTCAAGCGACCATGGAATGTAAACCTCCTACGGAAGTTCTACCCCTAGAACCCCACATATGTACTCTCCAGTCGCTATGAAATAAAAAGAATTGGTTACCGCAAATTGCGCCTACTCTCCGTATCTTGTGCCACTTTCACTTTTCGGAGTAACAGCGTCAAGCTAACCGCAGAAGTCAACCTTTGGTACAGCGATCGGCACGGCTAAGTAGTGCGGTGCAAGGGCACTGAGTCACCTCAGGTCTTGCACCGTCCATGAAAAACGCCTACCCGGAGCCCCATTGGAGTCGCCCAGCCCGACTGGCTCTACGAGCCAAGACAACTGCCTTCGCTTCTTACAGCGACCATGGTCCTCCGCATCCTCGACATAGCGACTCGAACGGCCAAGTACCACGCTCGGGGACTGACGACCAGTTTAGCACGAGCGGCTCGGAAAAACGCTAAGTATGAGAGCATGTCCAGGACTCGCCACGCGACTGACCCAACGGGCCAGGCTGGAGTGACGCGCCAGAACCAACGCGCCAAGTCCTCACCCACCCTCGAGTCGCGCCTAGAATAACCAAGTACCACGCTCGGGGACTCGGCCACCCGACCCCGTTCGCGCAAGAAAAGCGGTGAAGTCTGAGCGTTCAAGGGAGTCGCCCTGCGACTGGCTCTTCGAGTCCGGGCGAGTAGACCACAATAACAAAACATTCAAAACCCACAAACAAATCACACACGAGGTAAACCCCACAAAAGGGCGGACACGCTCGGGGACTCGTTCAAACCTCAGTCACAAAACACATGTCAAATCCCAAAACAGACACGACGTCTCATTCAATAGCATGTAGCATTGTCTCAAATTACAAAATATGCCTAAACGGCAGACCTGCTACTAACGCCTGTGGCAAACTATCCTATTCTCAGAGGCGATGACGACTCGCCAGCACCGGGCGATGCGGATGAATGGCGTGTACGGGTTTGACGGGTACGTCGTCAGTTCACCCGCCATCGCCGCGCGGAAGGGCTGCTCGACCTTGAAGTCCCGATGCTGCGGCTCGGGGTCGTTGGGCGCGACGACCGTCTCCTGGTACGGAAGGAGGTCGCCCATCGCCAAGACAAGCTCGGAGTAAATCGTGGCGCGGTCCGTCAACTTGAGCACCTCGGACAGCTCCACTGCGCCAGTCGACGACGGGTAGCCACTCGTCACGTCGTCGATGTCGAAATCCTCCGGGAAGTGAGCAAGTCCAAGGCTAAGCGCCGTCGCTGCTCCGCGCCGAAACGCCGATCGTGTCATGAACTCAACGACCGAGGGCGCCTTCTCCAAGTACTTCCACACCTCGACGAGGTCGTTCGGAATTACCTCTGTGGGAGATATCTCCTGGAGGTAGGCTCGGATGCACGTCGTCGACAACATCGCCGAGTCAACGAGCGTGGACACACACTGCCGCTCATCGAACGAGCTCGCCTCTTCCGCGCTATCAAGGATGCGACCTGCGAATGGAAGATAACAATGAGTACATCGGGCACCACAACAGAACACATGTTATTGGCAGAGGCAGATACACTCGCCAATCAAGGGGCGGGAGAGATCCGTGATGAAGCATTGAAGCGAAGTATAGTCGTCCTGAAGCCCAGCAACAAGCGCGTCGGACACTTTACGATCCTCTGCGGCGGCGGTAATAGCGGCCTTGGCTCGCCCATTCGCCGAGTTTGCTTCCTTCTTCGCATCCCTCAGCTCGCGCTCGAGTTCGGCGATCCGCTTCTCAGCCGAGCTCAGTGCTGATTGAGCCGCCGCAAACTCACCCGCTGGGACAAGACCCTGGCGAGCTTCCTCCGCCTTCGCGGCAACCGCCTGAAGCCCCTTGTTCGCCTCCTGGACGGTGGCCAGTTCCTTATCCGCGCGGTGCTTCGCTGCCAACCGGTCAGCTGATTCACGTTGCAGACCCTGCGCATCATTCAAACAGTTAATCAAAGCACATCCTAAGTGCCCACCCGCTGAAATTCAGCACGTGCGCACTTTCGAGGGGCAATCAAAACTCCTAAGTGCCCACCGCTGAAATTCAGCGAGTGCACTCGAGGGGTGCAATCAAAACTCCTAAGTGCCCACCGCTGAAATTCGCGATGCGCATCGGGACTGGACGCGAAAAATAACAACTATACACTAAAAGAATCAGACCGCTGCAACACACCGACCTGATCCTCGGGGACTGGACATACCTGGATGGCTGCGCCAAGCATGCCATGAAGTTGTATCGCGTCCACGGACGCGAGGAGAACTGGCGTGTGCCCACGATGCTGCTCGACTTCCGCATCAGCGACCCCAGGTGCACGGCTCGAGGGCGAAGTCCCACTCGCTGTGGCCGCTTTGGCCATGAAGCGCGGGAATGTTGCGATGGAGGCACCCGCACCAAAGGAGGTCGGCTCGCCGCCCAGTGCAAGGAGCGCCTCCTTCGTGGATGCGGCCGCCTCTGGTGCGGGTTCGGTCGGCGCGACCGCCGTGTCGTCAGAGATCGTGACAACATCGTCGCCCTTGGCCTTCTTGCCACCATCCGTAGGGACGACGACCTCGTCCGCCTTCCTCTGACGGGAAGGATCCTCCTCGCTGACGACGGATGGCACCTTAGCCACGGTCGGGTGGCCCATCTTCTTCACACCGGTCCTGTAAATCAATCATGTAAGCAAGATAATTCAAACTGCTATGGAAGACAAAGGTAGGTGAGCAAACTCACTTAGCGACTGGAATGAAGCGCAGCCCCGTGCGGAGGCCGGCCGGCTTCTCCAGTTCAGGGCCCAGTCGGCGGCTGAGCCCCATCTCCAGGACGTCATGTGCCCAAGACACGGACGGCTTCTTCGTCGTCGAGGCCGCAACGGGAGCCTCTGGGACATCTTCGGCAGGAGCTTCCCTGCGAGGCGAAGCCGCCGCAGCTGGAGCGTCCCCCAGCCCAGAGACTGGGGCGAATGGCGGAGGCATCGAGGCCAGTGGCACCTCGACAGTGGCCGTGTCCAGCGCGGCCGCCGTCGGTGGCGCTTCGTCCTTGGCCGAGCTGGGGGCGTCGGAGCTGCTCGCCGAGTGCGGTGGCAAAGCCGGCCTCATCGGCTTCGTCTTCTTCTTCGGGCGGGCCTTCGCCTCCTTCTCCTTCTTCTTCTTCTTCAACGGAGTAGCCTGGCGGCGCGAGGTGGTCTCCGGAAGATCGTCGTCGACATCGTGACGCTCGAGGCTTTTACTCGCCTCAAGCTCGCGTTGACGCTGCCCGCGGGTCTTGCGTACCAGCGGGGCGACCTCCTCGTCGGACTCGTCGTCGCTGTTACTCTCGTCGCTCCCGGCATCGCCCTTGGCGGGAGGCTACTCGCCCATGTCCTGGACGGACGAGCTTGAATTCTCATCGTCCGAAGGCGGGAGCCACCCTTCTACCACTTGGAATAGCTGCAATGAAGGCAAGATGAAATTAGAGTGACGGCGACTGCAAAAAACTGCGACTGCGAATGATACGAGGTGATTACCGTTGGGGCTGGACGCTTTGCGGTGTAGGGGCGACCCCAGCCTGTGCGTCCAGGTACACCACCTGGGTGGTCTTCTTCAGTGCTGCGGTGTAGTCCTCGAGCTTCCACTCGGCTAGGCTGGACTTCGTCGAGTCCTCCCGGCCCATGTATTGGTACATGTAGTGGTCGCGCCGAGCCAGAGGGACGAGCCGCCGCCCGACCCAGCAGTTATATAGGTTGATCGTTTGGAGGCCCTTCTTCTTCAAACCGCGGATGGTTTGGAGCATTTCGTCCACGACCATCCGCTGGTCGCTGGGGAGCTTGCCGACTTGAAGACGGCGCGGCTCGGACCGGTTGGCGGAGTACCCATGGGATCGCCGTCTCGCCCTCTGGGGTCGCCTCGACAACATAGAACCACGACTTCTTCCAGTCGCTCGCTGCCTTGGCGGGCAGCATCAAGTCAAAGAATGAAGCCTTCGACTTCAGCTGGAAGGTTAGGCCGCCCGCGGCAAGCATTGGGCCGCCGCTTCTTCGTGCCTGATCCGTGTGTGGAACAGATCTTGCCATAGAGGGAAGTAGGGCCAACAGCCCAAGTAGCACTCGCAGAACGCCACAAAGATGGCGAGCTGCTCGATGCTGTGTGGACCCAGGTCCGACGGTTGGATCCCGTAGTAGGCGCAGAAGCGCCGGAAAAACAGGGACGTGGGGAATCCTAGCCCCCGCTCTAGGTGGCTGGTGAAGCAGATGAACTCCCCTTCGCGCAGGTTCGGGGTCACCTCTCCGGCTGCAGGGATGCGCCAACAACCGGCGCGCAGGATCCCGGCCTCCTCAAAGGAAGCCAGTTGCGCCCTCGTACACTTAGACCTCCCCCAAGGTTCGGTAGAGAGGGCCATGGCGGAAGGATTTGCGGGGGGTCGGAGGATTTTGGGTCGTCTGGATCGCGATGCGAAGGGAGGCGATAGTGCGCGCAATCGGAGGAAATAGCGAGAAGATGGTTCTTTGATCGCCTGCCATTCCCCTTATATAGCGGCTGTTACCCGCCAAATCAGGAAGCCGTTACTATGCGGTGATTACACCAAAAGTTACCGTTGGATTACCCCAACGGCTAGTTTGACCATGCTTAACGGTCCAACTTCAGCCACTCGGCTCGCTGACCCGATCACTACGACAGTGTTTCGCCGACTCGACTCGCCAAATCTGCGATCAGAATGACTAGTTTTCTCCTTTATACAGGAGCCCACCGACGATTCGACTGGATGTCTACTTTGAAGCCGTATACTCCGACTGCCAGCAGCCACCTACGCCAAATCGACGACGGCCTCGAGGACTACTGATGGGGATGTGCCTACCGGGGTATACCCAGCAGGACGTTTCCGACTGGCCCAAGAACTGGCGAGTGGGCCTGCAAGACGGCGACTGGATCAAAGCCCGGCGTGGATCCAAGCGATCGAAGCTGAAGGCCCAAAGCGGTAGATAGGCCCACCGAATTAGGTTAAACAAGAACCAAGCCTTAACTGATTCGTTGAGATATGTAAACCCTAGGGAGGTGAGCCTATATAAACCTCCAAGGGCGGTAGAGATACGTTCCATCATACCTCAAGCGACTCGCCGCCTAGCCGCCGAGCTCGCCCATTGTACCACCTTCATAATACAATCTAGCAGGAGTAGGTCTTTACCCTCCGGGGGGCCGAACCTGGGTAAAACCCTGTGTCTCCGCCCTCATCTCGCACCACAGATGGCTGGCCGCCCTTGCCCCTCGTTCTACTACTCGCTGCCGATTGCAGCATCTGCCGTGACCATTCCCACGATAGAGCAAGAAGGTGGCGGCGCCTCTTCTTTCTCCCCTAGTCTAATCTCTACCAAAAAGCACGAGATTTGAAGAAAAACTTAGGGGATTTCTTCCCCAATCGCTTCCCCAAGGTATTCTCCTCTACTCCCATCAATTTCATCCAAAAATTTCAAGTTATTTATCCCTAGTTTGGAAAATGATATGTAAATTTGTATGGAGCAATGGGATGTTTGGCTGACATATAGAGTTAGGATTGGTATAGTAATCCTTCATGTGTATAGGTAAGATTATGAGGGTTAGGGTTAGGATTAGGGTTATGATAAGGGTAAGTTTATGGTTGTGTGAGCATGTTGTTAGTGTAAATTTTGGCATAGATACTTATTGAATTCATCTACCGTTGTGTTCTTATACTTATTTTAGGGATGGCTAGAATTGTCCATATGTTCATCATATGGGCAAGGAAGCTTTCTTGGGAGGAAAAATATTGAGCATCATCTCTTTGAAATGCCCGTGATACCTCAGTCGTAGGAGAACAAGAGGCTGCACACAAGCTCGATTATAACATGTCCATTCAACTTGAGAAACATATCATGATTTCGAGGGGTTTATTTTTCTTACCTTGATCCCTTCGGAGATCATGTAGCCACGGTGACACTTATCATACGACGCCTCAAGAAGCGACATGCCTTCGACGAACCCGATTTGTACATGGGGTGGTGTAAAGTATAACTAAATATGTGAGCATCTCTGTGAGCAAAATCTATAAAGAATTTTTTCTATATGGACATCTCTATGTGACCAAGGTTCCAATAGTTATGAAAAAAATTAAAACTAAGTACATGGGGAATTCCTACCAAGTATATGAAGGATTACTATATCAACAAACTCTAGTATGAAAGTTTACTACACCAACAAATTAGAACTAACATGTATATCAAGGATTACTCTACAATTGCTATTATTAACAAATTAGAACTGACTTGTATATGAAGGATTACTATTCCTACAATTAATATTACTAACAAATTAGAAATACATGCCATTTCTCCATATATTCCTACAATTTTTCCAAACTTAATCATACTACAAGCTCATCCTAGACCTAAACATACTATCACATTATGTATTCTCCCTCTAAGTAATCAACAAATCAACTATATTTCTTGATTTTGGGTTGAACTAGGGTTTTCCTAAACTATCAATATTAGGGCAAAATAGAGAGATTTCTTGGAAAAATTGGGAGGAATACCGGGGGATGTGGTCAACAACAAGATCCACTGAGCCTTTCTTCAGTGTCGTGGGAATGACCACGGCAGATGCTGCAATCGGCAACGAGTAGTAGAACATGGGGCAAGGGCGGCCAGCCATCTGCGGTGCGAGATGAGGGCTGAGACACAAGGGTTTACCCAGGTTCGGCCCCCCGGAGGGTAAAGACCTACTTCTGCTAGATTGTATTATGATGAGAGTACAATAGGGCGAGCTCGACGGCTAGGCGGCGAGTCGCTTGGGTGTATGATGGAACGTATCATCTATGCGCCCTCTAGGGAGGTTTATATAGACTCACCTCCCTAGGATTTACGGATCTCAACCGAATCAGTTAAGGGTTCGGCGACCCTATGACCTAATCCGATTGGGCCTATCTACGCTTCTGGGCCTTCAGCTTCCAGTCGCTTGAGTCCACGCCAGATCTTGATCCAGTCGCCGTCCTGCAAGCCCACTCACTGACGCCTGGGCCAGTAGGAAACGTCCTGCTGAGTATACCCCGGTAGGCATATCCCCATCAGTAGTCCCCGAGGCCATCGTTGATTGGTCGCAGGCGTTCGTTGGCAGTCGGAGTATTTGGGTCCAACACGGGCGCCCAGTCGAATCGGCGGCGGACTCCTGAATAAAGAAAAAACTAGTTATTCCAGTCGCAATAACAGCGACCAATCGTGTCACAGCTCGGCGAACGGGTCGGTGAATATTCAGTCACTGTCATAGTGATCGGGTCGGCGAATCGTCGAGTCGCGTGGAGCGACGAGTCGAATGGATGAAGTTGGACCGTCAATTGGGGTCAAACTAGCCATTGGGGTAATCCAACGGTAACTTCGGCGTAATCACCGCGTAGCAACGGCTCCCGAAATTGGCGGGTAGCAACCGCTATATAAGGAGATGACAAGCGAATGCGGAAAAACTCCTTCGTTCTTCCTCCGATCTCGCTCATACCCGTTCCCTTCTCCGCACAGTGATCCCACCAATCCAGAGAGCCCCGACCTCCACGAATCTTCCAACCAATGGCCCCCTCTGCCGAACCATGGGGCAGATCCAAGTGCTATGGCGCCATCAAGGCCCTTCGAGGAAGCCTGGATCCTTCGCGCCGGCAGATGGCGCATCCCCGCGGCCGGAGAAGTGACTCCGGACCCGCGCGAGGGAGAATTTATCTGCTTCACCAGCCACCTGGAGCGGGGGATAGGGTTCCCCACTTCCCTCTTCTTCCGGCGTTTCTGCGCCTACTACGGGATTCAGCCGTGATCTGGGTCCACATAGTATCGAGCAGCTCGCCATTTTCATGGCATTCTGCAAGTGCTATCTGGTCTGCAGGCCCTACTTCCCTCTCTGGCAAGAGCTATTCCATGGGAGAATCAGCCGCAAAGAATCAGGCGGCCCGATGCTAGCCGCGGGTGGCCTAACGTTCCAGCTAAAGTCGAAGGCCTCGTTCTTCGACCTGATGCTGCCGGCCAAGGCGGCGAGCGAATGGAAGAAATCCTGGTTCTACGTCAGCGAGTCGACTCCAGATGGCGAGGTGGCGCTTCCAATGTACTCTGCCGACCGTCCTGAGCCGCGTCGGCTCCAGGTCGTCAAGCTCCCACTGGATCAACGGATGGTCGTCGACGAAATGCTGCAGACCATCCGCGGCCTGAAGAAGAAGGGCCTCCAGACCATCAACCTCTACAACTGTTGGTTCGGGCAGCGGCTCGTGCCCTTGGCCCGCCGCGACCACTATATGTATGAATACACGGGTAAAGACGACCCAACGAAGTCCTCCCTAGCCGAATGGCATCTCCAAGACTACACCCAGGCCTTGAAGAAGATTACCCAGGTAGTGTATCTTGACGCGAAGGCCGGGATCGCCCCCTACACTACAAGGCGCCCAGCTCCAACGGTAAGTCGTTATTTCGTCACCACTCGCAGTCACAGATGATGCGTTCGCGGTTGTGCTGACGTTGTATCATTTTTATTGCAGTTGTTCCAACTAGTGGAAGGGTGGCTTCCACCCGCAGACGACGAAAACTCGAGCTCGTCCATCCAGGACGGGAGTGAATCTTTGCCCGCCGAAGGCGACGCCGAGAGCGACGAAGGAGATGACGACGATGACGGCGAGGACGAGCCCGTAAAGGTCGCCGCCCCAACGGTTCGCAAGACCCGCGGACAACACCAGCGCGAGCTCGAGGCAAGCAAAAGCCTCGAACTTCACGGTGATGACGACGACGAGCTTCCTGAGCACACCTCACATCGTGAGGTCACGTCGTCAATGAAGAAGAAGAAGAAGAAGAAGAAGAAGAAGAAGAAGGAGGAGGAGGAGGCAAAAGCCACACCGAAGAAGAATATGAAGCCGGCGAGACGGGTGTCTCCGCCCTGGTCCACATCCAGTTCCAGCGCCACCAGCTCGGCTAAGGGCACAGATGCACGCGCACCCGTGGCACCGGATGCTACTGCCCCCTGGACGAGGCGCCTCTGGCATCACTGCCGCCTCCATTCGCCCCCGTCGCTGGTTTGGGCGATTCTCTGGTCGCAAGGGCCTCGCCTCCAAGGGAGGCTCCCGCAACGATTATCGCGGAGGCTCCTACCGCGGCCTCATCGTCGAAGAAGCCATCGGTGTCTTGGGCACACGACGTGTTCGAGACGGGCCTTACTCGGAGATTGGGTCCCGAGTTGGAAAAGCCGGCTAGCATCCGCACCGGTCTGCGCTTCATACCAGTCGCTAAGTAAGTACTATTGATCTTCCTATTTTTTGTTGTAGTCGGACGGTCTTATTCATATCGTTGCTTCATAGGACTGGTGCCAAAAAGATCGGCCATCCCTCCGTTGCCAAGGTTCCACCAGTCGTCACCGAGGTGGACTCCTCGCGGAAGAGGAGGATCGAGGAAGTCGCTGCTCCTGCCGAAGGTGTTAAGAAGGCGAAAGGCGATGACGTGGTCACGGTCTCTGATGACACAGCGGTTGCTCTGAGCGAACCTTCGACTGCGGTTGATGTGGCTTCGAATACCAAGGAGGCTGCTGCATCACCCGACGTGGTCGAGACAGCTCCAAGTGGCGCCGCGACGGCTGCCGCAACTTTCCCTCGCTTCATGACGAAGGCGGCTGCAGCGAGTGGCACGGTGCCAACGAGCCAGATGCCCGGGGTCGCCGAGATGGAGGTCGAGCAGCGTCGCGGCCACTCTCCGGTCGTGCTTGTGTCTGTGGACGCGCTGGAGCTTCACGACATGCTGGGCATTGCCATCCAGGTATGTCCAGTCCCCGAGGATCGGGCCACTGAATTTCAGTGGCCGGATTCTTAGTGTTTTTATATCGTCCAGTCCCCGAGTGCCGGTTGCTGGATTTCAGCGAGTGGGCGCTTAGGATTTTTAATGTCCAGTCCCCGAGTGCCTGGTCGCTGAGTTTCAGCGAGTGGGCACTTAGGATTTTCAATGTCCAGTCACCGAGTGCCTGGTCGCTGAGTTTCAGCGAGTGGGCACTTAGGATTTTCAATGTCGTTGACGTTGTAGTTTGTGTGCAGGGCTTGCAACGCGAATCGGCCGATCGGCTTCCAGTGAAGTGTCGCATGGAGAAGGAACTCGCTGCCGTCCAGGAGACGAACAAGGGGCTGCGAGCCATTGTAGCCGAGGCGGAGGAAGTCTGCCGGGGCCTTGTCTCGATGGGTGACCTGACGGCGGCTCAATCTGCGTTGAGTGCGGCCGAGAAGCGGATCGCTGAACTAGAGAGTGATCTCAAGGAGGCGAAGGCGGAAGCAAGTTCGGCGGATGGGCGAGCGAAGGCTGCTGTTACGTCTGCTGCTGAAGAGCGGAAAGTGTCTGACGCGCTCGTTGCTGGGCTACAGAACGACTTCATATCTCTTCAAAGCTTCATCGCGGGCCTCTGTCGTCCGCTAATTGGTAAACTCTTCTTCCTTTTTCCTCTGCCTACATAACTGCGTTTGCAAAGTCGTTGACGTGCTCACTGCCTGCTTTTGTTCCACTGGCCGGATTATTGACAGCGAGGAGGAGGCGCAGTCATTCGACGCCCGGCAGTGTGTGACTACCCTGGTCGACTCGGCCGCGTTATCTGCGACATGCATTCGAGCATACCTTCAGGAGATATCGCCCACAGAGGTGATTCCCAGCGACCTTGTCGAGGTATGGCGCTACCTTGAGAAGGCTCCGTCGGTCGTTGAGTACATGACGCGGTCGGCCTTCCGGCGCGTGGCGGCGACGGTGCTCAGCCTTGGGCTTGCCCATTTCCCGGAGGACTTCGAACTTGACGACGTGACGAGCGGCTACCCCTTGTCCACGGGCTCTGTGGAAATTGCCGAGGTGCTGAAGCTGATGGACCGGGCCGTGGTGTATTCCGATCGTGTTTGGGCGATGGGATACCTCCTCCCCTATCAAGAGACGGCAATCGCCCCCAACGACCCCGAGCCGAAGCATCTGGACTTCAAGGTCGAGCAACCGTTTCGCGCGGCGATGGCGGGCGAGTTGACGACGTACCCGTCAAACCCGTACGTGCCCTTTATTCGTAACCGCAGGGGTGACGGCGGGTCAGCGTCCAAACCTGCAGAGTAGAAGTGTTGTGCCCTGAGGCGTTAGAAACAATGAATATTGAATTTTCCTTGTAATTTGACACAACTTTGTGCTGCTATAAAGGAGATTCGTGTTGTTTTGTTATTTGCTTTGTGATTTTGGGTTTTGATTGAACGAGTCTCCAAGCGCGTCCGCCCTTTTTATGGGGTTTACCTCGTTTGTTATGTGTTTGCACATTTTTGGTGGATTTAGGTCGACTCGCCAGGGCTCGGAGAGCCGGTCGCAGGGCGACTCCCATGGGTGCACTTTACTTGACCGTTTTCCCGTGCGCGAACGAGGTCGGGTAGCCGAGTCCCCGAGCGTGGTACTTGGTGATTCTAGTCGCAGCTCCAAGGTAGGTGATGACTAAGCGCGTTATAGTAGGCGCGTCACTCCTGCCTGACCCGAAGGATCAGTCGCATGGCGAGTCCTGGGCACGCTCTCATACTGGGCGTTTTTCCCTAGTCGCTCGTACTTGGCTGGGTGTCAGTCCCCGAGCGTGGTACTTGGCCGTTTGAGTCGCTGTACCAAGGATGCGGAGGACCTTGGTCGCTGTGGGAAGCGAGGGAAGTTGTCTTGGCTCGGTAAGCCAATCGAGCTAGGTGACTCCAATGGGGCTCCGGGTTGGCGTTTTTCATGGACGTTACGAGGCCTGGGGTTTCCCAGTGCCCTCGTACCGCACTACTTGGCCGAGCCGGTCACTGTACCAGAGGCTAACTTCTGCGACTAGCATAACGCTGTTATTACGAGTGCGAGTGGCACAAGACACGGAGAGTAGACACAACTTTCGGTAATCACTGTTTTATTTCATAGCGGGTGGGGAGTACATGTATAGAGTTCTAGGAGTAGAACTTTCGTAGGAGGTTTACATTCCACGGCCGCTTGACGTCGAGTTTTCCGTCGCCTCGGACGTCGATGAGGTAGTAGGCGTCGTTGCCTAGTACTCGCCCGATGGCGAATGGTCCCTCCCAAGGGGGGGAGAGCTTGTGCATGCCCTTCTTGTCCTGGATGAGGCGTAGTACCAGCTCACCTTCCTGGAAGGTGCGAGTCCTTACTCACCGGCTATGGTAGCATCGGAGCCCTTGCTGGTAGATGGCGGTGCGGGAGCGAGCGAGGTCGCGTGCCTCATTGAGCTGATCGACTCCGTCTTGGCGTGTGAGTTCGTTGGTGGCCTCCGTGTAGTTGACCACCCTGGGCGAGTCGTGCTCTAGGTCGGTGGGCATGACTGCCTCGGCGCCGTACACCATGAAGTAGGGGGTTAACCCTGTCGACCTGTTGACGGAGGTGCGGATTCCCCAGATGACGGAGGGTAGCTCCTCGACCCAGCATCCGGCGGTGCACTCGAGTGGTACTTGGAGCCATGGCTTCAGGCTGTGGAGGATGCTCTGATTGGCGCGTTCCGCCTAGCCGTTGGATTCCGGGTGGGCGACTGAGGCAAGGTCAAGTCGAATGTGGTGTTCCTCGCAAAATTCGGCCATGGCTCCTTTGGCGAAGTTGGTGCCGTTGTCCGTGATGATGATGTTTGGGAACCCGTAGCGATAGATGAGCTCGCGTAAGAACTTGGTGGCGGCCTTCCCGTTGCATTTGCGGACTGGCTTGGCCTCCACCCATTTTGTGAATTTGTCGACTGCGACCAGGGGGTGGGTGAAGCCGGAGGGGGCCTTCTTGAAAGGGCCTACCAAGTCCATACCCCACACGGCGAACGGCCAGGTGATGGGGATTGTCTTGAGCGCCGAGCTGGGTCTGGTGGCGTATTGGCAACCGACGCACCGTTGGACCATGTCCATAGCGTCTGCGGTGGCAAGATGAAGCCGTGTCGCATGGCCTTTGACGAGAAGAGCGCGGCGTGGTGGCGCGATGGAGTGAATGTCTTGGAGGATTTTGCATCCTTTAGCGGGTTGAACGCAGCGTTGGAACACGCCGGTCACGCTGTCCTTGTGGAGCCCACCGTTGATGATGACGAAGGATTTGCAGCGGCGTGCTATCATCCTGGCATCTATTTCGTCTACTGGCAAGGTGCCTTCCTCTAGGTAGGCAATGTACGGCGCGGTTGCCAGCGACTTGCCCGACGACAAGGTCGGAGTCTCCGTAGCAGCGTAGGCGGTTGACGTTCATCTCCTTGGCAGCTCGCATGCCGTGGAGTAGCGCCTCGTACTCAGCCATGTTGTTGGTGCAGGGGGTGAAGTCGAGGCATAGGACGTAGCGGAGCTTGTCGCCCTTTGGAGAGGTTAGCACGATCCCTTCTCCTGCACCGTCCGCATTCTTGGAGCCGTCGAAGTGTAAACTCCAGTAATGGAGGTATGGCAGCTTTTCTGGCTGCTGGGCCTCCTCCTAGTCGGCGATGAAGTCCGCGAGAGCCTGCGATTTAATCGCCTTGCGCGGCTCATATTTGATGTTGTGGACGCCGATCTCGATGGCCCACTTGGCGACTCGCCCGGTCGCCTCACGGTTGCGGATGATGTCTTGCAACGGTGCTGAGGAGATGACCGTTATCGGGTGCTCCTGGAAGTAGTGTGGCAGTCGTCGTTGTGCTCTGAAGACCGCGTATACCAATTTCTGGTATTGCGGGTAGCGCTGGCACGATTCGGTGAGGACTTCGCTGATGTAGTACACTGGTCGCTGCACCGGGCGCTCCTTTCCTTCCTCTTGTCGTTCAACGACCATGACGGCGCTGACGACACGCTCGGAAGCCGCGACGTAGACCAGCATGGGTTCCTTGTCGACGGGGGCGGCGAGTAGTGGCGCTGCGAGTAGCACCTTCTTGAGGTCGCGGAGCGCATCATCCGCCTCCTTGTCCCACTGGAAGGTGGGATTCTTGCGCATCAGGCGGTAGAGGGGCATCGCCTTTTCGCCCAATCGGGGGATGAAGAAGCCGAGACTCGCCAGCTTCTGGACATTGCGCAGGCACTCGGGTTTGCCGAGTCGAGCGATCGTGTCGATCTTGGTGGGGTTCGCCTCGATCCCGTGCTTGGAGACAACATATCCCAATAGCTGCCCAGCTGGTACACCGAAGGTGCATTTGCCTGGGTTTAGCTTTATCTTGTACTTCCGCAGGTTGGCGAATGTTTCCGCCAGGTCAGCGAGTAGGTCGCTCTGGCGAGCGGACTTCACAACCACGTCGTCGATGTAGACGTGGATATTGCGGCCAATTTGGCTCGCAAGGCACTCCTGCATGCACCGCTGGTAGGTCGCCCCGGTGTTCTTGAGGCCGAAGGTCATGGCAGTGTAGCAAAAGGCTCCGAATGGCGTGATGAACGCCGTCTTCTCTTCGTCCTCAACGGCCATTTTGATCTGGTTGTACCCAGAGTAGGCGTCGAGGAAGCATAGCGACTCCGAGCCTGCGGTGGAATCGACGATTTGGTCGATCCACGGGAGGACGAATTGTTCCTTCGGGCAGGCGCTGTTTAAGTTTGTGTAATCGATACACATCCTCCAGGTCCCGTTTTTCTTCTCGAAAAGGACTGGGTTTGCCAGCCACTTGGAGTACTTGATTGGTCGGATGAAGCCTGCAGCGAGTAGGCGCTGCACTTCCTCGGTGATAGCTCGGCGGCGCTCTTCATTGAAGGGCCGCAGCGACTGCTTGACAGGTCGCACTTTGGGTCGGCGTTGAGTTTGTGCTCAGCGAGTTCCCTGGGGACACCAGGCATGTCAGAGGGATTCCATGGGAAGATGTCCCTGTTCTCATGGAGGAACCCGATGAGCGCGCCTTCCTATGCTGGGCTCATGCCCGTCCCGATCTTCACCGTCTGGCTGGAGTCGCCTGGGACCAGCTCGATGGTGCGGGTATGCGTCATTGCCTCGAAGGATGTGGGGTTGCCGCCCTCCGAGTTGGGCTTCTTTAGTATGGTGGGGTCGTTGTTGTTGACCCCGCTCGCGTACTTAGCAAGCTCATTGGCGTGGTTGGCCTCTGCCGCGATGACGGCGTCGGCGAGTTCGGCTCCTTTGGCCTCGCACTCGGCGGCCATGTCGGGGTCATCGTGGATGGTGATGACGCCGCACGGCCCGGGTAGCTTCATCGCGTTGTACGCGTAGTGGGGCGCTGCCATGAACTTGGCCAACGCCTGGCGCCCCAGGACACAGTGGTAGGGGCTGTCGAAGGGCAGCAGCTCGAAGACGATCCGCTCGGTGCGGAAGTTTGCCGGTGTGCCAAAGGTGACTGGCAGCGTCACTTTGCCAATCGGGTATGCCTTCCGACCAGGGACGATGTCGTGGAACGTGGTGTAGGTCGTCTCGATCATTGACTGCGGGAGCCGCAGTCGCCTGAAGGTGTCCAGGTATAGGATGTTGATGGAGCTGCCGCCGTCCATCAATGTCTTGGGGAGCCAGTAGTCTCCCACCTTGGGCTTGACCACCAGGGCGACTCGGCCTGGGTACTCGATCCGTGGCGAGTAGTCCTGGCGGCTCCAAGTGATTGGCTGCTCGAACCAGTTGAGGAACTGGGAGACGTCCACCTGGGCCACCACGTTGACGGCAATGGTGTGGGCGATGACCTTCTTCTCGCGCTTCGTGTTGAAGCCTGTGAAGGTGTGGAGCGAGCCGGCGACGCTGCCATATTTTCCGCCGTTTGGCGGGTTGTTGTCGGGGTCTTCTTGCGCGCGTCGTGCCTTCTCGATCTCCTTGAGAGAGTGGCAGTCGGCGGTCGTGTGCGTAGCGGGCTTTCCTTCCCTGCTGTGAAATACACAAGGTTGGTTAAGAAGGGCCGCGGGGTCGAACCTCGGCTTCGCCTTGTAGTTTCCACCGTCGCGGCGTTACCCCCATCACACGCGCGAAGTTTGGGCTCGCGCTGCGCAGATCCAGCGTTGGCGGCGAAGTCGACTCTTCCACCGTGACGCTTACCGATGAGGCGAAAAGTTGCTGTAGCGTAGATCGGGTCTTTCTCCGTTGTCGTGCCGCTAAGGCGGCGTTGTCCTCCCGACTCGCCGTCGGTTTCTGGTTTGGGTCTTCCTCCGCATTTTTGGCGATCTCCGTGATATCTGTATGTTGTCGAGTGTGCGGTACGCCGCTTGAGCTTACGACCAGGGCTCGTGGCGCACGAGGTCTTGAAGCGGTGGATCGCGGTTGCGGGTGGATGCCGACCGTGTTGTACCACGTGTCTTGCCATCGTTGGACCCAGCCGCTGGTCGACTCGCGAGGTCCCCGGACGCACTGCCTGTGTCCTCAATGGTGGTGGCGCGGGTGTATGAACCCTCGAAGTGCCTGACGAAGGCGTCACGCATCTCTTCCCAGGAGTCGATGCTATCCGTGGGAAGAGTGTTAATCCACTGCCTGCACGCCCCCTCCATCATCAGGGGAAGGTAGCGGGCGGCTAATAGATCGGTGTGGCCGGCGATCCCCTTTGCCATGAGGTAGGTATCCAGACACACGGAGAGATCGTACGAGGGGTTGTACTTCTCTATTTCCTTCGGCGCTTTGAAGTTTGCTGGGTATCTCTCGCCTCGGATCATCGGTCCGAAGCACCGGGGCCCTAGTCGGCTTAGCGACCCCCTCGGCTCGCCGTCACGACGGTTAGTAAGGGTATGCCGCAGGTCGTCGGGCTGGCGTGCGCGCCAGCTCTGGTTGTTGATTATGTGGGTACGGGCGTCGAAGGGTTGACCGTTGGCGGCGACGAAGTTGGTCGCCGGCCGGGGGTCATTGGTGGAGAGTGCCGCGTTCGCGGGTCCATATTGGAGCTGTAGCGGTTCGGGTGGCGGGCAGTTGAGGGTGTTTGCCGCCATTGGGGCGGCCGCTTGAGGCCGCTTTGCTGCCCGATGAATGCGAGTACATCCGACCCTGTGAATCGACGCCTGCGTTTTGTTGCTCGACCGCTTTTGCGAGCAAGGCCTTGGCGTACTGGATCTGCAGGACGCCATCACCAGTGGCCGCGATGTTGTCGACTACTGCTCGGCCCGCAACGAGGTTGTCCATCGGGGTAGAGAATAGTGGGAGGACGTTCGCGTCTCGCTCCCATGAGGAAACCACGATTCTTGGCTGGTCCCTGGGGGGTGCGCGGTTGGGTGGTGGCGGGACGCCATTGGCCGTTGCCCCTGGTGGGGCCCAAGCGCTTCCTCCTGGTGGCGCGTTCTCGCAGATCGCGCGCTCGGCCGTGCGTGCCGGGTCGTTTTCGTTGTCGAAGTTCAGGGCGCGCCCCTGGATGGTGGGGTTCAGGCGCGACCTGATTCGGAGCTGGTGGTAGCGTGATAGCTCCTGCGCTGTCACCTGCTCGAGGCAAAAAATTTCGCGCTCGGCTTGTTCCTTGCGGACTGCTTCCGCCAGCTTCAGGCGGAGTTCCTCGACCTCCGTTGCCGTTGCGTTGGGAGGGATCGGAGTGGAGAATGGATCCTTCGGCCGGTCAGCGCCAGTCGCCATGTATGTCGCGGTGTGACGGCCGGTTCCGTCGCGGAGGTCGACGGAGTTATCTGATCCGGAGTCGAAGTCGAAGATCCCAAGGATGGAGGGATCCTCGAAGTCCCCGATGTTGGAGACCTGGGTGATGGAGCCCGCGGGCGACACGGCGACAATGGATCTGGCGAGTGACGCCGGGGTCGCCGAGTCGGCGTCGTCGTTGAGGGCCGCGTCTTTCGCGGCTGCGGTGGTTTCGGCCACATTGCTGTGGGCCGAGTCGTACTCGGAGGCAAGGCAGTGGATCGTGCGGACCTGACTCTCAGAGAGCCGGTCGCGTGGCGGCGACTCGCGGATGCGAGCCGAGCCCTCCGAGACGATGACATCGGTGAGGCCGACGAAGAGGCTGATCGTGCCGACCGGCAGGATCATGCTATGCGTGACGGGTCGCGCTGCTGGGACGTAGCTGCTCGGCAAGATCTGGAGCATCTCGCCGATCGCGATCATGCGGCCGATGGCTATCGACTCGTTGATGGGCAGATTGGATCTCGCCGCAGAACACCGGCAGATGCTGCAATCGGCAGCGAGTAGTAAAACATGGGGCAAGGCGGCCAGCCATCTGCGGTGCGAGATAAGGGCTGAGACACAAGGGTTTACCCAGGTTCGCCCCCCGGAGGGTAAAGACCTACTCCTGCTAGATTGTATTATGATGAGAGTACAATGGGGCGAGCTCGACGGCTAGGCGGCGAGTCACTTGGGTGTATGATGGAACGTATCCTCTATGCGCCCTCTAGGGAGGTTTATATAGACTCACCTCCCTAGGGTTTACAGATCTCAACCGAATCAGTTAAGGGTTCGGCGACCCTATGACCTAATCCGACTGGGCCTATCTACGTTTCTGGGCCTTCAGCTTCCAGTCGCTTGAGTCCACACCAGATCTTGATCCAGTCGCCGTCCTGCAGGCCCACTCGCTGACGCCTGGGCCAGTAGAAAACGTCCTGCTGAGTATACCCCGGTAGGCATATCCCCATCATTCAGATCTGAGCCATGAGGAAGGATTAGAGGAGGGGGAGAAGACCAGCCGCCGCCATGTTCTATTCGTCGTGACTGGAGAGGAAAAGGAAGAAGAGGGGCGGGCCAGGCCGACCCCTGCACGCTAAGTAGTTGCCATTTGTGCGATGCCGTGCGTGACGACGCGGTAGGGGTGAGTGCGGCGCCAGCCCGAGTGGCGCCACACTTACGAGGCTGGGCCAGCGTGGCAGGACGTGCGGCACCATTCCAACTAGCGCAGCAACTTTGTTTGTGGTGCCATGTTAGCTGGCGCTACACATGCGCCAGCGTGGCAGGGTGCGACGCCTAGACCCACCTAGCCAGCATGGCAGTTCCGCGACGCCGTGTCGGGTGGAGTGGCAGTGGTATGTACGGCGCCGCGCGGATGAGAATGGCAGAAAAGGGTTTGTTTCTGTGAATTTTTTTACGAATAGGTTTATTATTTAAATTTCTTCGGATTTTAGGTTATTTTTATTTAAATTGCCTCATACATCTTGTGAGATTCCACCGCGGCTAGGCTGCCGACACCTCCGGCCATTACATAGGCATTGGATTCATGGATGGAGCTCGCGGATAGCACGGGAGACCGACAGATCCATCGATCTCCCAGCTCTGATCAGTCGGCCGCGACCTTTCCGCGGCCTGCCAGAACCTGCAACTGTCTCAGGGAATGGAGGAGAAAAGAGGTCAATCAAAAGGAGAGAAAGGCATGAGCGCGAGCGCGAGCATAGTTTTCTTTTTCAGCTTTATTCCGGCGCACGCACGCACTCACGCTTGTTCCTGCTGGCTCCCTTTGCATCTTTTCCAATTCCAAAGGCGCGCGCCCTTGCACGAATCAATGATGATCAATCAAGCTTAATGACAAGGTCCACTTGGCTGGAACACAGAAATTCTCCCTCACACGAACCGCTACTACAGTCTCAGCTCTCATTTTAGGTGACCCCAAAACATCGGGTCGTCTTGCTGGCACCAAACTGTTCCGGGTTTAAGTGGCAACAGAACCAACTTATTAGTATTAGCCTATATCAAGAGCAATTATAGCCTGAACATGTTGTGTGCACGGTCGATCAAACTGTGTGCCCGTTGCCTGCTCTCCCACTGTCCATTGCTTTTCACATGACACCTGATGTCCCTCTCCGCCACAGCCCACAGACCACTGCCACACGAAAGTTCCACAAATAGCCCGCGTCGTGCAACTCTGACCGTGTGTCTGGAATTCAGTAGCCATGCTCTCACTAGTCGCACCACTCATGACGGTCTGCTTCAGACGTAAACCTAACGGCAAAACATTATAAAAATGTTGGAGTTTGTATTTTCAGGGAGGACTTGTGAGAACTTGTATTTGAGCATGATGCAGCACCGCGGCAGTATACGAAGTATCAACTACAATCCATACTTTAGGTATGTGCATCACCCCATACCCCATACATCTGCATTTGTTGATGTACGCTGCCATTTTATTGCAATGTTCTTTTATGTTTTTATGTTCAAATGCAACATTTATAAGTACGGATCTATTGCCTGAGTTTGTAGATCACCACAAGTTGCTAGTCATCATCGCCTTGGAGTGAACAAACTCAACCGTGGGCTACGTGAGACCAACCAATGGTATAGTAAGATATCTGTGCATTGTCAATGCTTTGTCATGTCGCTAAAATATCTGTTACAATCGCGACAAGAAGATAACGAAGAACGAAAACGAAAAACACAGCAAGGGGACACAGATTTAACGTGGAAAAACCTCTCCAACAAAGAGAGGAAAAAACCACGGGCGCCAGCCAGCGAAACTTAACTATATCGAGGAGTGTTTACAAACGCCGGGGATTTCACAGATGCAACTCATCCCAACCGGCGGCTTACAAGGGGTTTATATATCGGTGGAAACCTAGGTCTTTGACGATCCGTACCATACCGCGGGGGGCTGTCGCCCCCCGCACCCCCCACATGCGTCCCCGTTGGGAACGGTGTGGGCCAACTTCACACTCGTTACACTCGCCCCAAGCCTCCCGTCGATATCCTTCCACTGGTTCAACGAACCATCTCGCGCTCTTGAATGACTCCGGTGCGCCTGCTGCACATCGCTGCCCAGCGCCATGACGAAGATCCAGCACCCCCCTGCACAGCGCAAGTGACATGCACAGCAGATAAACTCCACGATAACGTGCCATGTCGGCCGCGGCCACTCATCACGCCTCTCCATCTGCACCTGCGACACGGAAGGAGATTCCGCCGCGGCTACGCTGCCGACACCTCCGGCCATTACCTGGGCATTGGATTCCCCGATCCAGCTCACGATCAGTCGATCCATCGATCGATCAGTCGTCCGCGAGCTTTCCACGGCCTGCCACTGCCAGAACCTCCAACTGTCTCAGGGAATCGGAGGAGAAAAGAGGTCAATCAAAAGGAGAGAAAGCCACGACGAGCATGAACGCGAGAACCCAAGCCTCCCGGCGAGGGGCCTCACTCCACTCGTCAGAAGTTGGCCTATACTTTGTAGAATTTGGATCAACATATAACAAACTCCACCTTGAGACAAATTCCTCCTTGTAGCATCAGCAGCAACCATCTCCCTGAACAAACAAAACAAACACTTTCAGCGCCAATAGTCACTTGGGCTAATCAGTTAAACCAACTAAGTTCGAGCAAAGCTCAAACTTAGCAACAGGAACAGGTTTAGTCATCATATCAGCAGGATTATCATGAGTGCTGATCTTGCATACCTTTAATTTACCTTGAGCAACAATGTCTCTAACAAAATGGTACTTGACATCAATGTGCTTAGTTCTCTCATGGAACATCTGATCTTTTGTAAGGTATATGGCACTTTGACTGTCACAAAACAAAGTAATGCAAGAATCATCTCCACAAAGCTCAGCAAACAAACCTTTCAACCAAACAGATTCTTTGCAAGCTTCAGCAATAGCCATGTATTCAGCTTCAGTAGTAGATTGTGCAACAACAGCCTGCAATGTAGCCTTCCAGCTAACAGCACAACCACCAACATTAAACACATAACCTGTGAGGGATCTTCTCTTATCCAAATCGGCAGCAAAATCTGAATCCACATAGCCAACGAGTCCCTCACCGGTCCTGCCAAACTTCAAACAAGCATTGGAAGTGCCAAGAAGGTACCTGAAAACCCACTGAACAACCTTCCAATGTTCTTTACCAGGATTAGCCATGTATCTACTTATCAAACTCATAGCATATGATAAATCAGGACGAGAACAAACCATGGCATACATCAAAGAACCAACAGCACTAGAATATGGCACCTTTGACATGTACTCAAACTCTTCATCAGTAGTAGGACACTAAGAAACTGACAATTTAAAATGAGGAGCAATAGGAGTACTAACTGACTTGGCATCATCCATATTAAAAAGATGAAGAACTTTCTTAATGTAACTTTGCTGACTAAGAAATAACAAACCAGATTTTCTATCTCGGGTAATCTCCATACCTAAGATCTTCTTAGCAGCACCAAGATCCTTCATCTCAAACTCACTACTTAGGTGTGCCTTCAAAGTAGTGATTTCTTTCATGCCCTTGGCAGCAATTAACATATCATCAACATATAGCAGCAAGTATATAGGTGACCCATCAATAAACTTGATATAAACACAACTATCATATTTAGATCTCTCAAAACCATGTGAGATCATAAATGAATCAAACCTTTTATACCACTGTCTTGGAGATTGCTTTAAGCCATAAAGAGACTTCTTTAATTTGCACACAAAATCCTCTTTACTGTGCACTATGAACCCTTCTGGTTGGTCCATGTATATTTCCTCATCAAGCTCTCCATGCAGAAAAGAAGTCTTGACATCTAACTGCTCAAGCTCAAGATCACGCATAGCCACAATACTAAAGAAAGTACGAATAAAACTATGCTTCACAACTGGAGAGAACACATCATTATAATCAATACCTGGAATCTGGCTGAACCCTTTTGCTACTAACCTTGCCTTATACCTTGAAGGCTCTTTAGGAGACAGACCTTCCTTTTTCTTGAAGATCCATTTGCAGCGGACCGCCTTCTTTTGTTTAGGCAAGCGCACAACATCCCATGTGCCATTTTTCTCAAGCAATTGCATCTCTTCTTGCATAGCAGAAACCCACTTCTCGTGGTCAACGGATGCAATGGCTTCATTATATGTAGCAGGTTCAGAATCGCTTCCAATTGCTCAAAGACAACTCAAAGCATAATGTACAAGATTACACTCTTCAATTAAACGAGGACGAGGACCACAATTACGCCTCGGTCTATCAGCAGCAATGGACTCATGTGGCTGCTGCAAAACAGTAGGTGAGTGCTGAACAACAATATCATCAATGTTTTCCTCATGTGTATCTTCAATGATAGCATCATTATCAACAGTTTTCTGCAGGTTCTCCACCTGCACATTAACTCTCTCCTCTCCAACAGCAACAGGAGAGGTATCTGATGGCAAGCTATCATGATACATAACGGACTCATTGAAAACAACGTTTCTACTTAGCAAAATCTTTTTAGTTTCAGGATTCCATAGTTTATATGCTTTAAATACTGAACCATAACCAAGGAATATGCACTTAACAGCCATAGGCTCTAACTTTCCATTATCAACATGAGCATATGCAGTGCAGCCAAAAACTCTCAACTGTGAATAATCAGCAGGCGAACCTGACCATACCTCAATGGGAGTTTTCTTTTCAAGTGGAATAGAAGGTGACCTGTTGATGAGGTAACACGCTATGTTGGCTGCTTCATCCCAGAAACGCCTATGCTTACCTGTATTAGACAACATACAACGAGCCCTCGAGATGATGGTTCTGTTCATGCGTTCTGCCACGCCATTCTGCTGAGGAGTATATGGGGTGGTGTGATGCCTCATCATGCCATCGTTACTGCAAAACTCCTCAAACTCATTAGAACATAATTCCATACCATTGTCAGTACGTAGTACCTTTACCTTCTTCTTAGTCTGTTTTTCAACCATAACTTTCCACTTCTTAAAAGCATCAAAAACATCAGATTTATGCTTCAGAAAATAAGGCCACACTTTTCTTGAGTAATCATCAATAATAGTAAGCATATAATTAGCACCACCAATAGAAGTCTTACGGGACGGACCCCATACATCACCATGCACATAATCTAATATGCCTTTGTGTATGAACGGAAGCATTGAATTTAACTCTTTTATGCTTACCAAAGATGCAGTGCTCACATAACTCAAACTTACTCAAGTTGCAACCATCAATCAACTCTCTCTTGACCAACTCTGCCATGCCTTGTTCACTCATATGCCCAAGACGCATATGCCATAGATGTGTTTTATCACAATCATCAGAATCATTAGAAGTAACAGCAGCAGCAATACCAGGCAAAGTGCTACCTCTAAGAACATATAATTTAGCAGAATTCATATCACCTATCATGTGAATAAGAAAACCTTTTGATACCTTCAGAACTCGATGCCCACCGGCATACTTGTATCCATCAACGTCCATGGTACTCAGGGAGATCAAATTTCTGGCCATGCTTGGTATGTGCTTCACCTCACTCAACGTGCGTGTCACGCCATCATGTGTCTTGATCTTAACAGATCCAACACCAACAATATGGCATGGCTTGTCATTCCCCACACGCACAAAATCTCTAGTCTGCACAGACTCATATGAACTGAATCAATCTTTGTTACAGCAAATATGAGACGAACATGCAGTATCAAGTATCCATTCATCATCACGAGAAGCACAAGCAGCAAAAACAACTAAGCATTCACCATCAGAACTATCAGAAACAACAGCAGCCTTACCAGAACCTTCAGACCTATCTTTCGGTTGGTAAGTTCCGTTTATTTTCTCCTTATTCTGCAACTTCCAACAATCATCAATAACATGATTAGATTTCTTACAATACCTGCAGAATTTATCCTTTCCCTTGGACTTTGAACGACTTCTACCATCCTTGCTCTTATCTCTGTTGCCATAGTTATTGTATCTCCGCCGGTCCGCCATTTAACCTGCAGAGCCTCAGCCTTGGATGACAACCCATCTGACCCTACCATAGTTTTCATCTTTTCCCTCTGTTTGAGGGCGTCATGTACTTCGGCAAGGGTTAGTTCATCACGGCTCAGCAATATTGTATCACAAAAATGTGTATAGGAACTAGGCAACGAGCATAAGAGTAGAAGAGCTAAATCCTCATCATCATATTTTACCTCCATAGACTGCAAGTCTGAAACAATCTCTTTAAAAACAGATATGTGATTCATTACCGATCCACCTTCTTGCAGCCTGTGCGAGAACAACTTTATCTTCACGTTCATCTTACTGGTTAGATCCTTTGACACACAGATCGTTTCCAGTTTTTCCCATAGGGCAGCAGCAGATTTCATCTCCAGTACTTCCTGCAAAATATTATTGGACAGATGAAGTTGAATCAAAGACAAAGCCTTACGGTCCTTCCGCTTCTCTTCAGCGGACCAGGTCTTAACATCCTTTCCACCGAATCCATCCAGCGCTTCATCCAGATCAGAAGTTTGGGCGAGAATCGCCCGCATCTTCACCTGCCACAAGGAGAACCTTGTGGTGTAGTCCAGCTGTGGTAGATCGAACTTCAATGACATGTCGCAAAACCCTAGATTAGAACCTGGGCTCGATACCACTTGTTACAATTCGACAAGAAGATAATGAAGAACGAAAACGAAAAACACAGCAAGGGGACACAGATTTAACGTGGAAAACCTCTCCAACAAAGAGAGGAAAAACCCACGGCGCCAGCCCAGCGAAACTTCACTATATCGAGGAGTGTTTACAAACGCCGGGGATTTCACAGATGCAACTCATCCCAACCGCGCTTACAAGGGTTTATATATCGGTGGAAACCTAGGTCTTTGACGATCCAGACATACCATGGGGGCTATCGCTTCGCACTTCACAGCGTCCCGTTGGGCACGGTGTGGGCCAACTTCAGACTCGTTACACTCGCCCCAAGCCTCCCGGCGATATCCTTCCACTGGTTCAACGAACCATCTCGCGCTCTTGAATGACTCCGGTGCACCTGCTGCACATCGCTGCCCAGCGCCATGACGAAGATCCAGCACCCCCTGCACTGCACAGCGCAAGTGACATGCACAGCAGATAAACTCCACGATAACGTGCCATGTCGGCCGCGGCCACTCATCACGCCTCTCCATCTGCACCTGTGACACGGAAGGAGATTCCGCCGCGGCTACGCTGCCGACACCTCCGGCCATTACCTAGGCATTGGATTCCCCGATCCAGCTCGCGATCAGTCGATCCATCGATCGATCAGTCGTCCACGAGCTTTCCACGGCCTGCCACTGCCAGAACCTCCAACTGTCTCAGGGAATCGGAGGAGAAAAGAGGTCAATCAAAAGGAGAGAAAGCCACGACGAGCATGAACGCGAGCATAGTTTTCTTTTCCAGCTTTATTCCGGCGTACGCACTCACGCTTGTTCCCGCTAGCTCCCTTTGCATCAAATCCTAAGGCGCGCGCCCTGGCACGAATCAATGATGATCAATCAAGCTTAACAAGGTCCACTTGGCGGGAACACACAAATTCTCCCTCACACGAACCACTACTACAGTCTCAGCTCCTCATTAGGTGACCCCAAAACATCGGGCCGACTCAGACTGTTCGAGGTTTAAGTGGCAACACAACCACTTTAATTAATAGGTTTTGCTACAAATCAGGCGCATGATTTTTATTTAGGTCTCAGTCGCCTCTTTCACCATTGAATATATCTCGTGATTCGTGCAATGTATGAGTTACACATGAGTTGCAACTAGGTTGTAACTGAAAATTTAATAAGTTGCAACTAGGTTGCAACTGAGAATTGATACAAATTTTATCAGTTACAACTAGGTTACAACTGAGAATTAAAATAAAATAGAGGATGACATCAGCGACTTAGACATAACTAAAAATCAGGCGCCTGAAATCTAAACGCTCCTTTAATTAATTAGCTGAGTATAAATCGAAAGCAATAATGGCCGGATCCACGGATGGACTGGCGACGATTGCTCTCGGTCAAAGGTCCGAACATGTTGTGTGCACGGTCGATCAACTCTGTTCCCGTTTGTTCCTCCCCCACTGTCCATTGCTTTTCACATGACACCTGATGTCCCTCTCCGCCACAGCGAAGACCATTGCCACGAAAGTTCCACTAATAGCCCGCGTCGTGCAACTCTGACCAAATGTCTGGAATTGAGTAGCCATTCTCTCAGTATTCGCACCCCTGATGACGGTCTGCTTGAGACGTAAACCTAACGGCAAAACATTACAAAATCGTTGGTGTTTGTATTTTCAGGGAGGAATTGTGGGAACTTGTATTTGAGCGTGAGGCGGCACCGTGGCAGTATACGAAGTATCAACTACATTCCATATTTTAGGTATGTGCATCACCCCAAACCCCAGACATCTGCATTTTTTATGTACACTGCTATTTTATTGCAATGTTCTTTTATGTTCAAATACAACATTTATAAGTACGGATCTAATGCCTGAGTTTGTAGATCACCACACGTTGCTAGTCATCATCGCCTTGGAGTGAACAAACTCAACCGTGGGCTACGTGAGACCAACCAATGGTATAGTAAGATATCTGTGCATTGTCAATGCTTTGTCATGTCGCTAAAATATCGAGTTTTAATTTTCATCGGCTTCATACATTAACAAAGTTGCCTACATCATTTTAGCATTTTTGTTGTATTTTGCCACGGTTGTGTCATACGGTAACTCTGTTGGTCAGAAATTGCAGAACATTAGCGTGTTAGTTGGAGTAATGTTTCACACGAACTACTTGATGTGTATCGCATCACCACATATATACATGACACCAACTAAAGTAATTCAAATCGACATCGCAAAATACTCTCAGGCCAGATTCTATAACCGACACTGAGTTGAATCAGATCAATGCTCGGTAATTTGTTTTTGCTCTCGAGATCGAGTGAGCTCATTTCTTCACACATACCATAACTAACAACTTAGAAATTCCAAAATATTGTTAGAATCCAATCCATGTATAAGGGTAATGCACTATAAATAACCAAAAAAAAGGTACTCCATGCGATCCATACTAGTCGCCACTGATTTGGTACAACTAATATATATGGCTTGAAGGGAGTATCATTCGTGTGCTAGACAGAAAAAGTAATACCTGGTGATTGTAATTGCAAACAATGATGCCATTGTATGCTATAGAGATCATCATAATAGCTTTTTGTTCCGTTTAATCTTTATTTTTTGTTCATGAACTCCCTAGTATATTCATTATGTGTCTAAATGTGTACAGTCCATGCTAGATATATTGAGTGCTTTTTTGGGAAATTACAAATATTTATTGAGTAAATTCCATTTTTTACCCCCTAGTTTGCCATTTGTGATACCGGTTACCCCATTTAAGAAAAAATTCCTCCTGCTTACCCCCATTTAGTGATACGTGTGCCACATTTTACCCATTTTAAGAGTTGAAAGAGTTCTACCAGGTGTGGCTTGGTCGTCAGGTATGCCACTTGCTCCCGATACCTCTACATGAAATCAATCTATGCACAATAACTTGTGCTGTGATGGAAGACGAATGAGTGTTCACAGCTATTTCGAAGGCAAGGCCAAATGCAGTTGTCCAGCAACCGTAATCCTCCCATTTCTACGGACTAGGTGCAGGTGGAATACTTGCATATAACTGCAGGAGCTGGTCGTGGAGCTTACGTATCACCATCAGGATATAGTACGCGAACGGAGCCGGCACACACATAGCATTTTGCTTCTTGACTTGAACATGATCGGCATGGAGATTACTGAACATATGATTGTGCCATTGGCCTTGCCAGTGGCCGTGTAGGTAGTATTTACTAAAGAAGATGTTGGGAGTAAGGGAGCTTGCCGCTCACCGATGAAATGTTTCATCAAATGCGCAAAAAAATCCAAGCTTCTACAAGTACCACCATACACCTTTAGATTAGGGAACTCTGTTTCTATACATGTGGATAAAAGAAGAGACAAAAGAAAAAAATATATGTCTAGACCTACCGGCCGGACATCACTTGACAAAATGCTCCTAAATCTTAAAAGGGGTAAAATCTGTCACAAATTTGACTAAATGGGGCAAACGTTAAGGATTTTTTGTTAAATGGGGTAATTGCTGTCACAAATGACAAATTAGGGGGTAAAAAGTGGAATTCACTCATATTTATTTAAAGATAAAAGTCCTTTAGAGCTTGGAGGGTAGTTCTTGTCTATATCTAATATATGTAAATAAACCTAGCATTTTTTTTGTACGGTTCATGTTTGAAATCTTTGTTCTTCATTAAATCTCTAGTCGACTTATAATGTGTTCAAATGTACAGCCCATAATAGATATATTGAGTACTTGTTTAGAGACTACAAACAGTTAAGATAAAAGAATCATTTGTTCACACAAAAAAAGATAAAAGAATCATTTAGAACTCGGGAGGTAAAATTGTTTGTCTATATCTAGTATGTGACTAAACCTACCAAGTGCAATTTTGATGTACAAATATAAATAAAATACTATAAAAGCAATTATTGCATAAGTTCGGTAGTTGTCCATCTAGCCTACTCATGGGGATCAAATCTCTATCATTATGTGTGTCTCAGAAAAAACGGATTATTTTCTCCTTTCAGCGGGTCGTTTTCGTCGTTGCAAAATATGTGTGATGCATTCATCCAAAATTTAATCAACACCCACTCAAACACTCCAACTAACACGAGAGAACAAGTACGCGCGGTGGGGTTCTTGCGTCCACATCTTTCTTGTGTTCCTAAAAGAAAACACTATCCATCTTCATCAAAGCTAACAAAGGCTATTATGATCGTCCAAAATTTAAAAAACCTAAGACATCTATTTTGGGACGGAGGGAATATTAATAATTGTATATGTGTGTTTGGCCTGTTGTGTGTGACTATTTTTATTTAAAACTATATAATAAGTTAGAATTATATTGTTAAAAACTATGCTATTTATCTCTAACTTTTTTTGCGAAATCTAATTTTGTTGGTGGCAGGATGTTTTGGACAAGGCATTGTGGGGCAGTCCTCCCACAATTTAGTCAACAACTGCCGGCGCTCCACATGGCCTTGTGTTGGTTATAGCGCTAGACCGTTTGTTCGCATGTCTTTTATCTTATTTAACGAAAACCGTTACTACCTTTTGATCTTATCGTCTCTTGCTTTTCTGAGCATTTAGTCTAATAATAATTATAAACGAAAGTATTACTGAGCATTTAGACCTTTTCTGAGCATTACTGTCCACGGTACAGCTGTCGGAGGGTGTGGACGAATTCAAATGGGAATTATTAAAGAATGGTAAATTTTCTGTTGATACTTTCTATAGAGCTTTGATCCAACCAAATATTCCAGTTGATGATAATAGTAGAATTTGGAAAATGAAAATACCCCTGAAAACGAAAGTATTTGCTTGGTATCTTCGCAAAGGGGTAATTATTATAAAAAATAATCTTGTTAAGAGGAATTGGCATGGAAGCAAACAATGTGTCTTTTGTCATCATGATGAGACAATTAGACATTTATTCTTCCAGTGTAAATTTGCTCGTGCTATATGGTCAATCATCCAAGTGGCCTCTGATTTATCTCCCCTTCCTCGGTTGCTAATGTTTTTGGCAATTGGTTGTATGGGATTGATGATAAATATGGGACTGTGATTAGGGTGAGAGCGCTTGCCATTATATGGTCGCTGTGGCTATGTAGAAATGATAAGATCTTTAATAACATGGTGTCTTCTCCTTTGCAGGTTATCTTCCGAGCTACGGCTATCCTTTGATCATGGACAATTCTTCACCGTATGGAGTACCGCGACTTGTTTGTGGAGGGGTGTATGCGATTGGAGGCCGCGGCGAGGGATATTTTCTCACGACATGGATGACAGCGTGATTTACGAATAGATATATCATAGTCACACTCCATTATGTTATTGTCATGTTTTTCACTTTTTATACTTTTGGTACTGGTTGTAAGGTGTGAAGGTCATCGGCTGTGTGCATCCTAGTTATGCAGATGGCAGGTGTAAATATTGCTATGAGTAATAAAGCGCTCATTTAAAAAAAAAAATTATAAACGGCCTTTGACGGGCATGGAGTACTATGGAAACCGTCTGTCGTTTTGTTGTGCGTATTTGGACATAAAATTGTGTGCCATCCAACTATATCTTTGGAAGTTGGTTGCGACGCGATTCGGAGATCACCGGCGCGGCACTGTTGGCGCAGCAGGGCGCAACGCGTCCAGGTCTCCGGGCGGGGAACTCGCACCTGCGCAGCGGGGTGGAGGTTATTAAGAGATGAGCAGGTCTTTGAATTGATTGCTGCATGTTACTGCTACTTGCATGTTCCTGCCAAATCAAAAGTCTTGTGATGATAGTCTCCTTGTACCCTGTTCCTGCCAAATCAAGAAAAGCTCCCCTCCCTGCTGGCCTGGCCTACCCATCCGTTCGTCCACTCCATCGTGGCAACTAGTACTATGGAGATAGATGATGATCCCTTTTCTCAAGCCTGCCCAATCACTAGTTGGTTCACTGATCGAGTGGCAGTAGCTACAGGTACTGGTCTCCTCTTCTAAGATGAGAGTGCCCAACAACAAACTCAATATCATCATCGCAAAAACACTCGAAATATAAGGTTCAAGAACTGGGAACAGGAAGAGTGGCGTCCCTCCCCTAGCTATGAGGAATGTGGTTCCCTCTGATGATGTCACTCATGGTGCATGCGGGAGGGCCGGACAAAAATGGCCTTGTGAGGTGCCTGACGGTGATGGGTGTGCGGGGGAATTAATGGATGCAACGCAGGAGGAGGATGGATGGATGCTTCCTTCTCACGCCAGCCTGCATGCGTCGAGCAGCAAGCTACGGCCACAGCTACAGGAGCGGCCGGCCGGCGGGGCCATGGCATACATATATACTCCATGATAGTGCATGGGACCTCCTCCCTGGCCGGCGGCCGTGCGCTGACAATCGGTCACGCCTCATCACCACCCCGTGTCGGCTCGGCTCCCATCATCCAGTGCGTACGCTGCAAGCACCAACGACTTAACTCCTCTCCTCTCCGTGTCGGGTCGGCTCCCATCCTCTCCTCGTAAGTCTAGTCAAGAACATGGTTCCGTCGAGACAGGTCCCTTGCACACAGTCCATCTGCACCTGACGTAACGCTTGGGCATGTTACGCCGGAGAGCTCCCGACCGCTACACTTGATTTTCCTCTGTGTTGACCCGATGAATACACGAGAGATCTATCGAACCACCCAAGACTTTGTGGTCGTATGCCTTGGTCGACAGCAACGCCGTCCACCGTACCTGCCACGGTGCAGTGCGCCCGCCCCGCCCGCACCAATATTTAGGCCGTCCGTATCGTACGTTCGGCAGATCGATACATGTCGATCACGCACACTGTGTTCGAAATCGACAGGGTAGACATATAGATATAGATCCAGAAATTCCAACCTCTCGGAACACGCTGCAGCTGCAACATGCATGCATCGCACGGACGATGAACTGATTAAGGCCATGCCCAACGGCCCTCCCGCATTTCGGACTGCTTGGACAGCAGTTTGGTCCGAATTAGTCCGTTTGCGCCAGTTGCGGTGGCCTGTGCCCCCAACCGGCTATCCCATATGCGGCCTCCTCTTGTCCGCCAGGAGCCATCAAGCTCGAGCTGAACAGAGGATCAACGCTAATGGCGGTCGGCGATTGTCCCGCGAGAACTTCGGTTCCCGCCCGTCGTCCCGGCCTTTTCCCGCCGCGTCATTTCTCGCCTGACCCCGCTCGCCGTTCCCGCCGAGCCCCGCGAATATAAAAAGGGGCTGGCTGCTAGCACCAACCCCTCGCCGTTCCCTCCCTCATTCACCATGGACAACCTCCCTGTGACCTGGGCCAACCTCAGCAAGTTCTCCCTCGCCGCGTATCCCCATTCTCCCCCTTCCCCTGCCCCGCCGCGCGTCGATGAATCGACGGAGGGGAACATGGACATGTGAGAGTTGGTGCAGAGCGAGGCGGAGTTGGTGGCGCAGGCCAAGGCGGACGCGGCGGAGCGGGGCGCGGAGGCGCAGGCCGAGGTGGAGGCGGCGGAGGGAGAAGTCGACAGCGCCGACGCCGCGCACTACGTCCTGGAGAAGTACGTCCGCGAGCTGTACACGGCCTTCAAAACCAGGGAGGACGCCAGTCGGCAACCCGCCGAGCATCTTCAGCTGGAGGCTGAGGAGGTGGCGAGAGAGGCGGAGGTGGCCGTTGAGGACCGCGACGTGCGGGAAGCGCATCAATCGCTGGCGGCCGAGGAGACCACCCGCCTTGCCGCTGAAGCCATGATGGAGGGGGGGCGGCAGGACGCGCAGGAGACGATGGAGGCCGCGACCATGGGCAGCATCTTGTCCAAGGCCACCGTCGAATGGTGCGAGCTGGCCGAGGCGATCAAGCGGGAGGTGGTGGCAGAGGCCGTGGCCTTGGCCAAGAACGCCGCCACCCAACGGAAGGACCTGGCGGATGTGCATGCAGCGGTGCGCCGGGAGGTTCTGGCGGAGGTGCTGGAGGATGCGACCACCTTGCGTGCTGTGGTGGTGGCGGTGGCCCAACGGGAGGTGCTCCTGGCCGCTGCCAACAGGGAGGCACGAGCGGCACGCAACCGCGTAAACACGATGGCGGCTAGGCCGAGGGAGGTGGAGACCCTGGCGCGCCATCGCCGGAGGCAGACAATAAAGGCCAAGACCACTGCCTTGGCGGCCCGGTGGATGCAGACGGCCAAGGGCGAAACCTACGGCCAGGCCTCTGGCGGCCAGGACGGGGCCAATGCTTAGTAGGTTAATTAGTTAGTCTAATTAATATGGCACTAGTAATTTTGTATGTATGACGTGCGGTCCTAGAATCATATGCAATGACAGCTTAATTCACGTTTTTTGTATGCATTGTGTGTATGATGCGCGGGCCCAGCTGTGGACGCGGGCGGCCGAGGCCGGCGTCCGAGCCCCTACAAACCAGGCGCAGGTTTTGGCCCGGTTTGCGCCAAATCGAACCCCGTCGCGTAGTCCGGTCCGTTTATGGGGGCCATTGGGCCTTGGGCTCAGTTCGGGAGGGCGAGATCGGACGCGCGGCGTCCGTTTGCAGGGGGCCATTGGGGATGTCCGAAGGGCATCTTCACCGGGTCGACGCATCCCGTCCAAGCGTGTGTGAACTTATCCACGCGGACGCGCGGGGCGTGCGCGGCGCCCCAGCGGGCCAACCCATCTGGACAAACGCATCCGGCTCGATCCATCCATACATCTAATGTGGGCAACGATTGCGTCAGCCTGGATGTGGGCGGACAACGCGCGTGTCTGGCCTGCGCATGCTACTGGCCTACCCGTCAGCCACCACTTACCGACTATATTGATTCAGACGCGGTCAGCGGCACCAATTCAGACGAAATCGTGGCAGCGATTCAGAGGCGCTGCGCGGAAGGCTGACCGGCGGCATACTGCGCCATCAATGGCGACGAGACGGCACGCTGACCCACTCGGCGCTGCATGCGTTCCTGCGCTGACATTGATGACGAAGGAGCGGGAAGCTACTTGTGTTCACGGACGGCTGGGCTATTTAACCCTACGCCCGTCGGTGCTTCCCTCCTCACCTCTCGCCATTGCAAACCCTAGCCGCCGCCACCACCACCAACGATGAAGACTCTGTCATGACTAAAGAGGAGCAAGAACGACCACGAGGCATCTGGATCTAGCAGCCAGCGCTCCAGGCTTCCGCCTTCCTTCGCGGCACATCCCTGCCGTCTTCGCCGCGGCCGAAAGATTTCTGGGGCCGCCCCGCGGGCGTGGAGTGCGAGTGCCGGTGGAGGGAGGGCTGGGGCATCAGCCACAAGGATGTCTTCCTCCCCACCGGCTGGCACCTCAACCGGGACCGTTGATGCGGCTCAGTTTATTGTAGAGCCTCGTCGGGAAACCCCAAAAGGAAGGTATGATGAGGACATCAGCAAGTTTTCCCTCAGTTATGAAACCAAGATTATCGAACCAGTAGGAGTAAAGGAAACAACTCCAAGGTGTTGCTAACAACTTGGAACCTCGACAACACAAACTCAAAACTTTGCCCCAACTTACAGTGAGGTTGCCAATCTCACTGGTTCGCTGAAAACAAAGGATTAAACGTATAGTGTGGAAGATAGTAGTTGCTTGTAGAAAGAAAATGGAAATAGTAGATGATGTATCAATGATAAAGGAATGGACCAGGGTCTACAGTTCACTAGAGGTGTTCTCCTTAAGATAGATAATATGTTGGTTGAACAAATTATAGCGGGGCAATTGACAGATTGAGAGAGCATAACAATGCATATACTAGACATCTTGACTCCTATGAGATTTAATTGGGCATTACAACATAATACATAGACCGTAATCCAACTGCATCTATGACTAATAATCCACCTTCAGGTTATCATCCGAACCCCCTCCAGTATTAAGTTGCAACCAATAGATAATTGCATTAAGCAATGTGTGTAAAGTAAACAATACAATTGTTCCATGAAAAAAGATTGTTGTTTTCTACCTAGTAGCAATAACACATATACAACCTTAGATATTTATGTCACTTCCCTAGATTACTAGAGGCATGAACCTACTATCGAGCATAAATACTCCCTCTTGGAGTTGCAAGTATCTACTTGGCCAAGATAGGTACTAACAACGGAGAGCATGCAAGATCACAAATAACAAAGACAGGATAGAATCGATAATCAATCTGATATAGTATCTCAATATCCATCGGATCCCCGCAAACACAACATGTATGATTACAAATAGATGATCTTGATCATGAACGGAGCTCACAAGATCTAAACATGATAGCACAAAGGCGGAGAAACAACCATCTAGCTACTGTATGGACCCATAGTCCAAGGGTGAACTACTCACGCATCACTCCGGAGGCTGGCATGATGATGAAGAAGGCCTCTGGGATGATCTCTCCCCTCCGACAGGGTGCCGGGAAGAGCTTCAGATCCCCCCGATCTAGGGACGATGGTGGCGGTGTCTTCGGACTGTTTCGTGGAGATTTGATCGGGTCCTTAGGGTTTCTGCATCGGAGTGCTTTTATAGACGAAAGGGCAAAGGTCGGTGGGCGACCGAGGGGCCCACACCTTGTGGCGATGCCCCCCTTGGGCCACGCGGCCCTAGGGTTTTACCACCTCATGCCCCCCCTTCGGCTACCCTTCGGACTCCGTGTTCCTTCTGGTAAAATATTGACTTTAGCTTTTGTCTCGTCCAATTCTGAGAATATTTTCTTACTAGCTTTTCTGAAACCAAAAACAACAGAAAATAGGCAAATGGCACCGCGGCATCTTGATAATAGGTTAGTCCCAGAAAATGTATAAAAATACCTCAAAGTGTAGACAAAAACATAACAAAGTTGATACTAAACAAGCATGGAGCATAAAAAATTATAGATACGTTTACGACATATCAAGCATCCCCAAGCTTAACTCCTGCTCGTCCTCGAGTAGGTAAGTGATAAAAAGAATAATTTTGGAGGTGACATGCACCATCACAATCTTGATCAAACCATTTGCAAAGCATTGATAGCTGGGATCAAAGTACTCTACACATGAGCATGAAAGATGTAGTTCTAACAATAAGACATAGTAACTATGGTGTAACATGAAAATGTACAAACAAAGATCATGAATAACTATGCATTGAAAGACGTTTGTTTGTTTCACATATAGAAAACATAGCATGTGTGGTATTCAGTTTGTTCTTCATGGAGTAGCAAAACATAAATGCATAGGACACCTTCAAAGTTCATAAGGATGACTAGATACAAATAGTTCAAGAACAAGCAATATCAACATTATAAATCAACCAATAAGTTTTGGGACAATGCACATAAAACTAAGAATGACAACTATGCTCTCTTAATTGGTGCATAAATATAGAAGGTGGAGACTCAACATAAAAGTAAGAAGAAAGGCCCTTCACAAAGGGAAGCAGGGATTTCAAGTTTTATAAAGAGCTTCCAAAAATTATGGTACTTATTAGCTTTTAGCTCTCATTGCCCCTATCATAAGCATCTTAAAGTGATTAAGGTTAAAGTGAAACAAATATGAAGTATATGCTTGACAAATCATAAGTTGGCAATCTCACGTCCCTTGAGTACGAGGGTTGTTCCTCATGCTACCCAACTTTAGTCACAAGCAAGTTATTGCCATTGTAAGTATATGTGTATCATAGAGAACCGCCAATGGGGTACCCCTTTGATACGTCCAACATGTATCTACTTTCCCGAACACTTTTGCTATTGTTTCTCCTCTAAACTTGTGTGATTTGGATACAACTAACACGGACTGACGCTGTTTTCAGCAGAATTGCGTTGGTGTCTAGTTTTTATGTAGAAAATCAACTTTCAGGAAAAATCCCAGAAAATACGCCAAAAAATCCTATTTTACTAGAAGACTCACCAAGCCAGAAGATGAGGCAGAGGTGGGCCACGAGGTGCCCACACCCCCTGGCCGCGCGGGCTAGGCCAGGCCATGCCTGGAGGGGGTGTGGCCACCTTAGGCACCCCCTCTGCCTCCCTCTTCGCCTACTTAAAGCATTCTGACCTAAAATCGACAGGGGGTTCGACGTTTTTCCAAAAAGAGTTCCGCTGCACCACGACCACCAGAAACCGCGATTCGGAACCAGAACCTCTGTTCTGGCACCCTGCCGGGACGGGGATTTGGAGGAGATCATTGCCATCATCACCGACGCCTCTCCATCAACCATCCATGTTTTCCCCATCCATGAGTGAGTAATCCCCCGCTGTAGGCTATGGGGATGGTAGGGATTGGATGCGATCTATCATGTAATCGGATAAGATTGTTAGGAAATGGTGCCTAGTATATTTTTAGTGCTATTTGACTTTGTTGCGACTTGTTGTGCTTAATGCTTGTCACTAGGGCCCGAGTTCAATGATCTCAGATCTGATCTTATTATTGATTCATGATGATAGTATTATTGGTCATCTTATCTGCAAGTTGTCTACATATATCATTATCCGGAACCAAAGGCCCCAAAGTGACAGAAATTGGGACAACCGGAGGGAATGGCCATGATATGAGGATCACATGTGTTCATGGAGTGTTAATGCTTTGTTCCGGTACTCTATTAAAAGGAGTACCTTAATTGCTAGTAAATTCCCTTGAGGCCCCACTGCAACGGGCTGGCAGGACAAAAGATGGTGTGCAAGTTCTCATTGCGAGCACGTATGACTATATATGGAAAACATGCATATGATTGTTTAGTACTTGGATGCTTTATCTTATTTATCTGCAATTGCCCTAGATCTTGAAGTTATATGAATAGTATCGTCCATGCAACGCCCGTCCATCCATCCCTATGCCTACCGCACTCATATCCTACTATTTGCTACTATTTTTACTACTGCCTTTGTTTTACTGCTATAGTTACTTTGCTATTGCTACTACAAAACTGTTGCTACTAATAAATTTCAGTGAGCAAGATTATTTCTAGGTGCTGCTGAATTGACAACTCAGTTGTTAAGGCTTATAAGTATTCTTTGGCTCCCCTTGTGTCGGATTAATAAATTGGGTTATACTACCCTTGAAGACTGTTGCGATCCCCTATACTTGTGGGTCATCAAGACTATTTTCTGGCACTGTTGCCGGGGAGCATAGCTTTATTTGTAAGTTCACTTGGATCTATTATTTTTTTGTTGCTATTCATTTCATCATGGGGAAGTCTCGTGATTGAAAGTTTCCTATTTTACCATCCACTACAAGAAGAGGTACAGTTCTAAACACCTCTGCTGCTCTGGATTCACCGTCTAGTATAAGTAAGCTTGTTACACCATAACCACATACACATGCTACACACACTGCTACTACTGCTGAATCTGAAATTGCTTCTGATACTCATGATGTTACTTCTACTATGCTTGATGCAAGTGGTTCATTAGGTCCTTTCCTAGATGCTACTATTGCTAGAACTATTTTGGGAAACACTGAAACTCCTAGTGAAGACACTATTACACCTGTTATCTCACCTGAGTCTATGAGATATATATGATATTAATGATGGTTACATTGAAATGACTGATGAATTTATTGAAGAATATCGAAACACACGTGGTGCTAGTGCTATTAGGAGTCTCCTAGAGAGACGTACTATTAGACCTAAACTGTCTCCTGATGCTAAGTTTTCTACTTCTCCCATAGACATTAAAGATAAAGATTATGATTTCTCTCTTAAGTTATCCTATATAAATATTGTTGAGAAAGAACCTTTTTGTGGAACTGAGAATGAAAGTGCTGTGGCACATATCAATGAGCTTTCCACTATGAGTTCCTTATTTTATAATGATGTTAAGATGCACAAGTACTTTAAACTAAAATCTTCCCTTTTTACTAAAAGGAGAAGCTAAAGCTTGGTTTAATAGATTACCTCCTGGATTCATCGATAGCCCTGATTGCTTGATTGCTACTTTCTTTGAGAAATATTTCCCTCCTAGTGCTAGACATGCTGCTTTGCAAAAACTTTTTTATTTTAAACAGGTAGAAGAGGAGCCTGATTCATGGACAAGGTTCTGTTCCTTGATTCATGCACATCCTGGATGTCCATTACCTAAAAATAAGCTTCTTGATATCTATTATAATGTACTAACTGATGATTCTAGGACATACCTGGATAGCTTTGCTGATTGTGTTTTCCGGAAAAAGAACCCCTACATAAGCTGAAGAATTAATGGCTAAAATAAGTAAGAATTATGATGATTGGACTTCAACTGAGCCAATTACACCTGAGCCTACTACTCTTGAACCAATTGTGCCTGAACCAACTCCAACACCAACACCAAATAATAGGGGATTGATTGAATTAAATGATGAAGTGATGAAAGAAGCTAAGAAATGTCTTAAGGAGAAGGGTATTAGATCTGAAGATGTGAAAAATTTACCTCCTATAGAAGAATTATGTAAGCCAATTCCCCACTCATCTACTATTGAGGTACACTCTCTCCAACACTTTGATGAAGGTGATATTCCCTATGGTAAACCTCCCGATAAATGCTTAGAGGAACTTGACATTTTTATTGTTAAACAAGGTAATTTTAATACACAAGTTCAGAATCATTTATTGGAAAACTCTAGAGCTATTAATGAGTTGAAAGATATTGTGGAAAGAACTTCTAATGATGTTAAAATGCTTGTTAAACACTTCCAAATGGTTCAAACCCAAATTGATCAACTTGCTAAGGTACAAAAAGATTTGCTAGTTAATGCTTCAGGAGATAAACATGTTTATGGAATTAGAACTAGGAGTGGTACAGCCACTCAAGATCCTTTATACCCTGAAGGACATCCTAAAAGAATTGAGCAGGATTTTCAACAAGATGAAAATAGTGGTAGTCCTCATAAGAGAACGAAAAAGAAACATAAAATAGTTGAGGAACCTCCTGAACCTGTTGTAGATCCTAATAGTATATCTGTCTCTAATGCTGAAACTGAAAGTGGTAATGATAAAAATGATGCTCCTGATAAGGAAGAAATTGAAGAAGAACCTGAGAAGCACACTAAGAACCCTAGATACACTAAGGAAGATTTTATTGCTAATAAACATGGTAGTGAAATAGAAACTTGGGTGCAAAAAACAAGGCCTTTTTCTAATAAGAAATACAAGTCAAAGGAGGAAGAACACTATACAAGTTTTGTGAGTGGATGAAACCTTTATTTTTGCAAATTCCTTTGACTAATGCTATTAAGTTGCCTCCTTATTCAAAGTATATGAAGGATATTATCTCTAATAAAAGGAAGATTCCTAATGAGGAAGTTTCTACTTTGCTTGCTAATTATTCCTTCAATGGTAAGGTTCCAAACAAACTTGATGATCCAGGTATTCCAACTATTCCTTGCTCTATTAAAAATAATTATGTTAGAACTGCTTTGTGTGATTTGGGAGCTGGAGTTAGTGTTATGCATTTTTCTCTCTACAAGAGACACTAGATAGAAAATTTGATACCAACTGATATATCTTTGCAAATGGATGATAAGTCTACTACTATTCCTATTAGTATATGTGAGGATTTTCCTGTTCAAGTGGCTCATAGTTGCTTGGTTTTAACTGATTTTGTTGTGCTTGAGATGCCTGAAGATGATAATATGTCTATTATTCTTGGGAGACCTTTTCTTAATACTGTAGGTGCTATCATCAATTATAATCAAGGAAAAGTAACTTTTAATATTAATGACAAAGAGCATACTGTCTATTTCCCAAGGAAGATTGATAAGATCTATGGCCTGAATTCCATTGAAAATACTGAGAGCGTCAAAGTTGGAGAAATATATTGTCCCATTCCACAAGAAAGTTTTGAAACTATTATGATTGGGACTATTTCTATCAAGATTAAGGTAACATAATAATTTAGTGAAATACAAAGTTTTCTTTCATATAAGATTATTTTGGTAACAAGACTTGATCAACCTTGTTAACAAAGGCATTTTAATGAACAAAACAATGCTTTCATAGTGGTTATACTTGCTCACTTTTATTTTTCTCCCTTCCATTCTTTGATATTCGTCTTGTTAGTCTTAGTTATGATAGTGGTTTGCTTTTTGGAGTGTCTTACAACTTCTGTAGTTTTGGTTTGCCTCTGTTTCTTTCAAAAATATTTTTTCTGCGAGAAAATCAATTTTCATAACCTGAAAATTGGCCAAAATAAATTTTCCCGAAAAATTCCAGAAAATTCATATTAATTTTTTCCTCAAAAAAGGGGTAGAGGGGCACCTGGAATGGCCCAGGGGGACCCACCAGGCCAGCACACCCCCTGGTGCCATGGCCAGCCCCAGAGCGCGCCTCGCCTGGGTGGGACCCACCTGTGGCCCTCCAAGATGCCTCCTTTCAGCCACTTCTTTCTCTCTCCCAAAAAACACCGGAAACTTTCTCAAGCTCGAGTTCCTACTGTTCTTGCTCCTGATTTTCGATCTCCTTGCTCAGCCCATCTTTGCTGCTGATTTTTGGAGGGATTGCTCTCTGGTATGTGCCTCCTCGGGTGTCCAATTAGATTTTTGATTGGTGGATTGTATCTTGAGTATTTTGCTACTGTAGGTGACTGGTTGTGTGAGCTTGCCTGCTTGTTCTATGCTGAGAGATCTCATTTTGATGCATGTTTATCCCTATAGCAAGTTCCCATAGTAGTTCCTCATCATTTATCAACTTAGAAATCACTTGGTTTGATGTTTGTCTAAAAAATTCAGAAAAAGGGTCATGGACAACCTCACCTTTGGAGAAGTATTTGAAAGTGATGCACCTGGGAGAACAAGGCCTTCGAGATCATCCTCTCGAGCTAGGCCATCATACAATGAAGACCTTATTGCACCGTGTTTTGGCAGCGAGGGAGAAGAGGGGGATGCGCACCCTTCTACCTTCCCTTGTTTTACCTTTTTGCAAGCTGCAGGGATTCTTGATTATTTCCTAACTCTTGTTCGTAGGGTTGTACTAACTGATTATATGCAGGATGAGAGTGTGCAATATGCTATGCTCACTAAAACTTTTGTGGAGAGTTTCTCTTTCACTAACACCCCTTTTAGGACAGACGTTTCATTCAAAATCTATGGCAGGCCTATCACCATGACATTGAATTTTTTTGCGACATTATAGGTATTGGCATGGCTGGGATGGTGAAGAAGATTTAAGCTCGACCCGCTGATTTGTTGGAGCTCTACCGCGGGGTAACTAATGATGATGACAGCATAGCCCAGCGCGGGAAGATAAGAAATATTCGACTCCCAGCTATCAGATATTTTGCTCATTATCTTGCCACTAGTATTCTTGATAGGGAGAACACTAGCAATATTTCCAACTATCATTTGGCCTTTCTAGTTGCTGAACTCAACAATGAAACCAGGTATAATCTTGGTTCTCTCATTGCTCGTCGCCTAGCTGCTAGAGGACCCATTTATAGGGGTATTATTGTTGCACGTGTAGTTGCTTCCTTAGAACTTTATGTTGATCCAAATGATACAATTTTGGCTCCACAAAGGCTTGATCTTGTTGCTATGAAAGTGCATCACTTTGTTACTGCTAGCTCTAGCCTTGAGAGTTTAGTTTCCAGGATGATGTTTACTGATGAGGAAGAGAGGGAAATTCCTTTGCCACAAACTACTTTGTTCAGTATTTGCAGGGGGGCTTGGTCATGCTCGAAGGAGGATATAAACGAGCAGCTGCGCATTCGTGGTTTCCATGGACACTACCAGGGGGACACGCCATCTTATGACCACTCTGTGCACTACACAAGGGCTTCCTCGAGCACGTACCAGGACGAAGGCACCTCTTCGTCACACTACGGAGGCGCTCCTTCTTGGCCAGGTTGGGATTGAGCCCCACATAGGCCAAAAGCCTAAGCTTGGGGGGAGGTATACCGACATCACACTCATCTACATATCATGTTCTGTCGGTACTTTGTATATCCGTGTTTTCGCTTTCTTTTTGGTTTTTGTTTCTGCTTTCCCAAAACACAAAAAGACCAAAAATATTTTCGTTGTTTCTCTTGGTTTGTTTCTTTGCTTTTAGCTTTGGTTTGCATTAAGAAAAATCCAAAAAGATTTTGCTTTGAGTGCTTGCTTTAAAAATTCGAAAACACCAAAAATATTTGTTGTTCTTCTTTGGTTTTGCGAAGTTCGTTGCAGGGTTCAGCGGTCCTCAGTGGGTTTGGTTTCATGTTATTATTCAAGCCACACAAGTGAAATGCAATTATGATAATTTATGACAACTCGAGATGTGGTAAGAGGCTGGTAATGAACTCTATTTGTCTTCATTTTTGTACATATACTCACCATTGTGAGCATGTTTAGTCTGTTCATGTAAGGTGTATGTATTTACTGGATACTTAGTTGTTCTTGCTCTCTTATGATTAGCTTCATCTTGCTAATAGTTTGTAGCATGTCATATGAATGTTTGTTTGCATTGTTCTATTCATAACTTGGTATGATATTGTGGTATCCTCCTCTAAATGTTTCATTTGAATCAACTTGGCACATGCTCACGCATGCATATGACTAAACCAAAGTCAGTTAAGCCTCGTTGATTTATTTTGCCTCAGAGTTCTTGTTTCACTTTTATGCCATAATTAATTCAGTTTTGTTGCAAGCATGATTATGACAGTTATTACTCTCTCGTTTTTCGCTCACTTTCTATTGCTAGCCTTCACTTGCACTGAGTATGAGATCTACTTGTGCATCCAACTCCCCAAAACCAATATTGTCAAAAGTGTCCACCATACCTACATATTAGCATCATTTGCTATTCCGTGTATATTTATTATGCCTTGTTTTCTTCCAAATAAAATGTTTGCTTGTTATGGGAAAGTTTGTTAGTAAAGCTCTCATAAACTTGATGGCACACTCTATTTCTTGCACTTAATAAACCTGAACCATTGTGACTATCCATGAAAGTTATATGCTTGCAAATTATAGGCTGGGAGTTAGCAGAACCGTGCTGTCATGGGGAATGCTTTCAACACCTGTAATCATTTACCCAGTTGATATCATGCTCTTTTGTTTACGGATGTCGCCGGTGTGAAATAAAAGGGGAGCTTGTAATTCCATGGAGTTATGTATATGTGTTTGAGAAACGCCTGGGCCGCTAGCCTAAGCCATGCCTAATCATGGTGGAAACATGCAGCATAACCATAATGAGCAATCTGTGAAGCATCCTCAATAAAAACCTATGCAAATAGCAAATAAAAAGATCGCTCAGATGCTCATCGTCTGCTTGCCTTGTCATTTTGATATGGGATAGCTCCTGTATCATGGGGCAAGGGTTACCCCGTTGGTGGTTCTCTATGATACTGTTGATGACTCCTTGATGGCGCCAGAAAACTTGGTGCTTGATGTGGAGTCTCGTTGGGAACCCCAAGAGCAACGTGTGAAGAGCACAACAGCAAGCCTTCCCTCAGTTGAGACCGAGGTTATCGAACCAGAAGGAGGAAGGAAACGTCACATAGGTGTTGCAAGCAACACGGCGACCTGCACAACACAAACTCAAGACTTTGCCCCAACGAATCAGTGAGGTTGTCAAGCTCACTGGTTTGCTGTAACAAAGGATTAAACGTATGGTGTGGAAGGTAATGGTTTGCTGCAAGTAAACAAGTATGTATCAATGGTAAAGATTGGACCGGGGTCCATAGTTCACTAGAGGTGCTCTCCTTAGATAAACAACATGGCATGAAGGGTAAACAAATTACAGCAGGGCAATTGACAGGACCTGAGCAAGGCATAACAATGCAATTACTAGCCAGAAAGATCCTATGAGGTTGATTGGGCAATACAACAATATACATAGACCGCCATCCAGCTGCATCTATGACTAGAAGTCCACCTTCAGGTTATCATCCGAACCCCCTCCGGTATTAAGTTGCAAGCAACAGACAACTGCTTTAAGCAAAGTGTGTAAGGTAAACAGTCCACATGTTCCATGAACAAGATACCATTGTTTTCTCCCTAGTAGAAATGGCACATCTACAACCGAAGAGATTTCTGTCACTTCCCTTGGAAACTAGAGGCATGAAGCCACTATCGAGCATAAATACCCCCTCTTGGAGTCACTAGCAACTACTTGGCCAAGATAACCACTAGCAACGGAGAGCATGCAAGATCACAAACTACACAGACATGATAGAATCATAAAGACAAAACCATTAATCAAACCAACATAATAATCTCAATATCCATCGGATCCCCGCAAACACAACATGCATGATTACAAATAGATTAGATCTTGATCATGAACTGAGCTCACAAGATCTATACATGAAAGCACAAAGGAGGAGATACAACCATCTAGCTACTACATGGACCCATAGTCCAAGATGGAACTACTCACGAATCATACTGGAGATAAGGCCTCCGGGATGATCTCCCCTCTGGCAGGATGCCGGGAAGAACTTTAGATCCCCCCCGATCTAGGGACGATGGTGGCAGCGGCTACAAACGGTATCGTGGACTTCTGATCGGGTACTCAGGGTTTCTGCATCGGGGGCTTCTTATAGGCGAAGGGGCGAGACCGGGAGGCGGCTAGGGCCACCAAACCCTAGCCAGGCGCGGGCCCACCTGCTCTGTGCCTGGGTTGGGTCTGGCCCCCCTGGCTGGCCCCTCCACCTCTCCTCTGGTCTTCTTGTTCCCCACGGAAAGTAATTGACTTTGACGTTTGTCCCGTCTAATTCTGATAATATTTCTTTACTAACTTTTCTGAAACCAAAAACAGCAGAAAACGGCCATCTGGCACTGTTGCAACTTGTTAATAGGTTAGTACCAGAAAACATGTAAAAAGCACCTCAAAGTGTAGACAAGCAAAGCAAAGCAAAGTAGATACAAAACAAGCATGGAGCATCAAAAATTATAGATACATTTCCAACGTATCAGCATCCCCAAGCTTAACTCATGCTCGTCCTCGAGTAGGTATGTGATAAACAGAATAATTTTTGAGGTGACATGTACCCTCATAATAAAGATCCAACCATTTGCAAGCATTGAAAGCTGGGATCAAAGAACTCTAAACATGTGCATGAAAGATGGAGTTCTACAATAGGACATAGTAACTATGCATGCAACATGACAAGCTACAAACGAAGATCATGAATAACATGCATTGAAAAACGTTTGTTTGTTTCACATACAGAAAACATGGCATAGTGGCAATCAGCTTGTCCCTCATAGAGTAGCAAATAGATGCATATGACACCTTCAAAGTTCACAAGGGTAACTAGAAACAAATAGCACATGAACAAGTAATATCACAATATGCATCAATCAATAAGCTTTGGAACACTGCACACAGAATGACAACTATGCTCTCTTAATGGTGCCTAAAGGTAGAAGGTGGAGACTCAATAATGGTGGAAGAAAGGCCTTTTTGTAAAGGAAGCAGGGATTACAAGTTTCAAAAAGAGCTTCCAAAAATTATGGTACTTGTTAGCTTTCAGCCCTCATTGCCCCTATCATACGCATCTTGAAGTGGTTAAGGTTAAAGTGGCAAAGCTAGAGTATATGCTTGATGAAGTATAAGTTGGCAATCTCATGCCCCTTGAATACGAGGGCCACACCTAATGCATACTCAACTTTGGGTCCAGGTAAGTTCTTGTCACTGTAAGTATTTGTATATCATTGAGAACCGCCAACGGGGTACCCCTTGCACATGGTACAAGAGCTTTCCCATAACTAAAATGAGAAGGCAAGCAGACAATGAGCATCTTAGCAATTCTTCTTATGTACCATGGGAATATTGTGCGTTTTTCTCTCTTTCCTCTTTTCTCAATGTATTTATTTTTTTATAAGAAGAATGCTTCATAGATGTCACTATGGTGATGCTGCAAGTTTCCACCATGATTAGGCATGGCTTAGTGTAGCGGCCTAGGCGTTTCTCTAACACAGGATAAAAACTCCATGGACTTACAAGTTCCCTCTTTATTTCACACCGGTGACATCCATAGACAAACGAACATGATATCAACTGAGTACAACAAGGTACAATTGCAATGTTGAAAATGTTCCCCGTGATAGCACGGTTCTGCTAATTCCAACTTATAAGTGCAAGCATATACAACAAAGTTGTCACAATGGTTCAAGTTTAATAGGGGCAAAGAATAAAGTGTGCCATCAAGTTCGTGAGGGCTTTAATCACTAAGTTTTCACATAACAAAATAGTTTTTAATTCGAAGATAGATGAAAACAAGAATATACTTGGAATGGTGTAACACACCATGCATAGGAGTTTATAATGGACACTTTGGAATAACTTGGTTGCTTGGGAGTTTGAGGCATGAGTAGAACTTACTCATATAAGTGGAGGCTAGCAAAAGACTGGGAGCAACCAACTAAGAGAGCATAATGGCCAAAATTATGCAGTACAACAAAGCAAACTAATCAAAGCAAAGAGTGGTACTACAAGTCAAGGACTAAATGATCATAGAGGCTAATGGTGACTTGTCATAGTCATAACATGGTGTGAGCATGTGCCAAGTTAACCCAAGCAAAACATCAAAGGAGAATACCACAATACTATGCTTTTGCATGCTAAAACAACGCATAATTTCTTCAAGGCACACTAAGAAATCCCAATTGTTTGGAACAAGACATGCTATAGCAATAATCACTAAGCATAATTCTAAAACAACACCTAGCATGTCATGCTAAAGTCTAAGTCACAGTCAATGCAAGGTCCTCTTGCACTTCAAGCAAGAACTTACTACTCCTTTCCAAACACCAAGCAAACTTATTTGCAAAACAACACAGCGAGAACGGGGGTCCAAACTACTTTAGAAAACTAAATAAACTAAGCAAAGCAAACGAAAACTAAGACGCTCCAAGAACAACACAACTGTGCATGAAACAATAAAAACGAAGCGTCTAGACACACCTGAGCTTTTTATTAATGAAGAAGGGGATGCCTTGGGAATCCCCAAGCTTTGACGCTTGTACCTCTTAGATATTTATTGGGGTGACACCATGGTGGCATCCCCAAGCTTGAGCTTTTGTCCATTCTTCATCTCATTAAATCATTCTCTCTTTACACCTGAAATTTTTTCCTTCATACAAAACTTCACACAATCTTCATTAGCAACATTAGTGTATTCAAAAGATATTAGACCTCTGGCAAAGCTTTGGAACAACAAGGATTTTCATTAAAAACACAAGCTACTGTGGTAACTCTTTCAAAATCTCAATTTACCTGAAGAGAACTCAAAAAGGAATCAATAAGAAGTAAATGCAAATAATGGTAGAAATCTGGCAAAACAGACAAGCAGGTATAAAAGAATTTTTTCGAACATCTTCTGTTGCTCAAATTAAAAAGTGTTGAACTAACAAAAGTTATCTAACATACTAGGGGATTTATTCATAAATTTTGAGCTCAATCCGAGTTACAGAGCCTCCTCACAAATTTTTTTTGGTGGAGGACAGAAATCTGTTTCGGGACAGCAACTCCCCAAATCTTACTTCCCTCTCATTAGAGGTCATTCTTGGCACAAAAAGAAAAACAAAAAGGATAAGGAGAGGTTATTACAGAGGTAATAACTTCCAAGACTTAAGGAAACTCTTGGGTTATCTCCCAACAAGTACTTTTCTTTAACGCCTTTAAGTTAGGCACAAGAAGCAAGAAGAATCAAGTATTTTCAAATGAAGAAGCATTAATATTCATACTTGCAAAATCTTCAACTATGAAAGGTATCTCATCCAAATGGGTTTTGTAGGATCCTTTCTCATCTCTCTTTGGTCCACTACCTTCATCAAAAATATTTTCAGGGGCAATCCAATCAAAGTTCTTTTCAAAGGCTTCATGCATTCCAACAAGCTTAAAGGGTATGGGTATATTGAATTCCTCTCTAGGCTTAGTTTTATCAGAAATACCCACAACATCTACACTTGAACCTAGCATATTGAAACGTTCAAAAACCTTTTTGGCCTCCCTAGCAACATCATGGAATTCTTTTGATAAAGTTTCAAGGATGAATTCCCTTTTTTCAACATTCTTCTCTTCTTTTAGTTTTAGGAACAAGAATTGTATGAAGGGATTAAGGTTAACAAACCTAGCCTCCAACATATGAACTAAAGAAGCTGCAGCAATCTCATAATTAGGAGCAAGTTCAGCTATAGATTTATCCTCAATATCCTCATGCTTGCTAACATAATTAAAGAATTCTTCAATATTATCTTTCCCAATTATGGAGCCACTACCTATTGCAAGATATTTCAGGGAAAACTGGGGGAGCAACATGGTGAGTAAGAGCGGGAACTATTTTTTTGTTTTTTTGAATAAAGAAAGCAAACCAAACTAGACTAATTTTTTGGGTTTTTTTTGAAAAGAGGCAAACAAAACCAAGCAAAGGAAACAAAGCAAACTAAAAACAAAGTAAAGAGAAAGGAAGTGAAGGACTCCCCTAGTGAAGACGTCCTTAGCCACCCTAGAAACGGCGCCAGAAAACTTTTTGATGACTCCTTGATGGCGCCAGAAATCTTGGTGCTTGATGTGGAGTCTTGTTGGGAACCCCAAGAGCAAGGTGTGAAGAGCATAACAGCAAGTCTTCCCTTAGTTGAGACCGAGGTTATCGAACCAGAAGGAGGAAGGAAACGTCACACAGGTGTTGCAAGCAACGCGGAGACCTGCACAACACAAACTCAAGACTTCGCCCCAACGAATCAGTGAGGTTGTCAATCTCACTGGTTTGCTGTAACAAAGGCTTAAACGTATGGTGTGGAAGGTAATGATTTGCAGCAAGTAAACAAGTAACAGTGGAAGATGTATCAATGGAAAAGATTGGTCCGGGGTCCATAGTTCACTAGAGGTGCTCTCCTTAGATAAACAACATGGCATGAAGGGTAAACAAATTACAACAGGGCAATTGACAAGAACTGAGCAAGGCATAACAATGCAATTACTAGCCAGAAAGATCCTATGAGGTTGATTGGGCAATACAACAATATACATAGACCGCCATCCAGCTGCATCTATGACTAGAAGTCCACCTTGAGGTTATCATCCGAACCTCCTCTAGTATTAAATTGCAAGCAACAGACAACTAATTTAAGCAAAGTATGTAAGGTAAACAGTCCACATGTTCCATGAACAAGAGACCATTGTTTTCTCCCTAGTAGCAACTGCACATCTACAACCGAAGATATTTCTGTCAGTTCCCTTGGAAACTAGAGGCATGAACCCACTATCGAGCATAAATACCCCCTCTTGGAATCACTAGGAACTACTTGGCCAAGATAACCACTAGCAACAGAGAGCATGTAAGATCACAAACAACATAGACATGATAGAATCATAAATACAAAACCATTAATCAAACCAACATAATAATCTCAATATCCATCGGATCCCCACAAACACAACATGCATGATTACAAATAGATTAGATCTTGATCATGAACGGAGCTCACAAGATCTATACATGAAAGCACAAAGGAGGAGATACAACCATCTAGCTACTACATGGACCCATAGTCCAAGGTGGAACTACTCATGCATCATACCGGAGAGAAGGCCTTCGGGATGATCTCCCCTCCAGCAGGGTGCCGGGAAGAAGTTCAGATCCCCCTCGATCTAGGGACGATGGTGGCGGCGGCTACAGACGGTTTCGTGGATTTCTGATCGGGTTCTCAGGGTTTCTACATCAGGGGCTTATTATAGGCGAAGGGGCGAGACAGGGAGGTGGCCAGGGCCACCAAACCCTAGCCAGGCGCGTGCCTACCTGCCCCCGTGCCTGGGGTGGGTCTGGCCCCCCTGGCTGGCCCCTCTGGCTCTCCTCTGGACTTCTTGTTCCCCACGAAAAGTAGTTGACTACGACGTTTGTCCCGTCCAATTCTGAGAATATTTATTTACCAACTTTTCTGAAACCAAAAACAGCAGAAAACAGGCATCTGGCACTGTTGCAACTTGTTAATAGGTTAGTGCCAGAAAAATGTAAAAATCACCTCAAAGTGTAGACAAGCAAAGCAAAGTAGATACAAAACAAGCATGGAGCATCAAAAATTATAGATATGTTTCCAACGTATCAGATACACATGTACTTACTATGACAAGAACTAACCGGTAAATAAAGTTGAGTCGCATGAGGAGCAGCCATCATACTCAAGGGACATGATATTTTCAGTTTATGGTCTGTCAAGCATATAACTCATATTGGACCTCACTTTCACCTTAACCATTTAAAGATGCCTATGATAGGGGCAATGAGAGACCAAAGCTAATGAGTACCATACTTTCAGCATTTGGAAGCCTTTCAAACTTTTCAAAACCTTTTCACTTCCTTGTTGAGTCACCACTTATTCTATGAGCACCTTCTTGAGAGCATAGTTTTCATTCTTAGTGTAATGTGCTTGTCTCAAAACTTGGTTAATTATGTTATAACTTTGATGCTTGTATCTCTGATATCTTTATTTCTAGTCTTCACTTGAACTTCAGAGGTGCCTTGGCATTTATGTTTTGCTCCACAACAAAAGGGAAGCGAGATACCACTCTATCATACTTTCTTATGAGCATTGTAGTGTTGGCTATGTTTATGTTTCATGCTACTTATTATTATTGTGTTGGAATTTGTTCATAGCTTGCAATGACTATTGAGTAGACTTAGCTGCATACTCTTTATTATGAATTGTCTAAGTACTGATCATATGCTGAGAATATATACATTAGATGAAGCAAATGTGTTCGTGAAAGTTCTTTTATTGCACTCAGTTTTCAACTGAATTGCTCGAGGACAAGCAATAAGCTAAGCATGGAGGGAGTTGATACGTCCAAAACGTATCTACTTTCCCGAACACTTTTGCTATTGTTTCTCTTCTAAACTTGTGTGATTTGGATACAACTAACACGGCTTTTTTCAGCAGAATTACTTTGGTGTCTAGTTTTTGTGCAGAAAATCAACTTTCAGGAAAAATCCTGGAAAATACGCCAAAAATCCTATTTTACCAAAAGACTCACGGAGCCAGAAGATGAGGCAGAGGTGGGCCCCATGGGGCCCACACCCCGGGCCGCGCCTGGAGGGGGTGTGGCCACCTCGGGCACCCCCTCGGCCTCCCTCTTTGCCTACTTAAAGCCTTCTGACCTAAAAATGTCGGGGGTTCGACATTTTTCCAGAAAGAGTTCCGATGTGCCGCCACCACCAGAAACCGTAATTCGGAACCAAAAACTCTGTTCTGGCACCCTACCAGGACTAGGATTTGGAGGAGATCATTGCCATCATCATCACCGACGCCTCTCCATCAACCATCCATGTTTCCCCCATCCATGAGTGAGTAATCCCCCGCTATAGGCTATGGGGATGGTAGGGATTGGATGAGATCTATCATGTAATCGGATAAGATTGTTAGGAAATGGTGCCTAGTATCTTTTTAGTGCTATTTGACTTTGTTGCGACTTGTTGTGCTTAATGCTTGTCACTAGGGCCCGAGTGCCATGATCTCAGATCTGAGCTTATTATTGATTCATGATGATAGTATTGTTGGTGATCTTATCTGCAAGTTGTGTACACATATCATTGTCCGGAACCAAAGGCCCCAAAGTGATAGAAATTGGGACAACTGGAGGGAACGGCCGTGATATGAGATCACATGTGTTCACGGATGATACGTCGGAAACATATCTATAATTTTTGATGCTCCATGCTTGTTTTGTATCTACTTTGCTTTGCTTTGTCTATACTTTGAGGTGTTTTTATATATTTTCTAGAACTAACCTATTAACAAGTTGCCATAGTGCCAGTTGCCTGTTTTCTTCTGTTTTTGGTTCCAGAAAGGCAGAAAATCAATATTCTCGGAATTGGACGGGACAAAAGCCAAAGTTATTATTTTCCCGGAGCAACACGGAACCACGAAGCAGAGCCGGAGGGGGGCCACAGGGTGGACAAATCCCCCTAGGCGCGGGCAAGCCCTGGAGGCGCTGGAGGGGGTGTGGGCCCCCTGGACCCCCACCAACCTTGATTCCTGCGCCTATAAGAAGCCTCCGATGGGAAAACCCTAAGGAATCCATCAGAAATCCACGAAAACCTCTATAGCGCCGCCGCGACCAAATGGGAGATTCAAGGGACAAAAAGTCTCTGTTCCGGCACCCTGCCGGGACGGGGAAGTGCCCCCGGAGCCATCTCCATCGATCCCCATCGCCATCTTCATCATCGTTGCTGCTTCCCATGATGAGGAGGGAGTAGTTCTTCCTCAGGGCTAAGGGCTCTACCGGTAGCTATGTGTTCATCTCTCTCTCTATGCATGATCTTGTTGTGGTCATGAGCTTTGTAATCAAGTAGATCTACCTTGCTACTCAAGTGCTTCAATAGATCTCTGCTCTCCCCATGTGTGTGAAAGTGACAGCATGCACGCCATGGTGGCACTTAGGTTTGAGTCTGCATAAATACTCTTTGTGCTTTAATAGATCTATGCTTTTCCCCACGTGTGTGAAAGTGACAGCGTGCATACCGTGTGTGGCACTTTGGCTAGATTGAATATTTGTTATGAGTTATATTTGGAGTTGGATGTCTCTATGAAATTGTGGTGTTTGTTGGAACCATCTAGCGCTCAAGGTGACAGTGTGGGGTTATCTAGATTGGGGAAGGAGGACTTTGAGGTGTGCTGTTATAGCCCTACCATGGATTAGAGTGTCCAACCGGAGAGTAGTTAAGAGTAGTATCATGAAGAGAGGATATTTATATGAGAGAGTGTTCACTAGTGAAAGTATGATCCCTAGGCCTTGTTTCTAAGCATTGAAACATCGTTTGCTACTAGATCTGTTGCATGTTTGCTTGCTTCCATCTTTGTTCCGTTTGCCGAGGAGGTTTTGGGCTTTACCTTTCCTCCACGCCATCAACTCTTTTCTGGCACCATTACCCCACGTCAACAACAAGTCAGAAGCTCTTTTCTGGCACCGTTACCACTTGTATTTAACTATCTCTTCGCCGAACTAGTGCACCTATACACCTGACAAGTGTATTGGGTGTGTTGGAGACACAAGATACTTCTTGTATATTGATTGCGGGGTTGCTTGAGAGGGAATACCTTTGACCACTTCCTCCCTAAATTCGATAAACCTTGGGTGATCCACTTAACGGAAACTTACTGCTGTTCTACAAACCTCTACACTTGGAGGCCCAACGACTGTCTACAAGAATAGAAGTGCGTAGACATCAACAGAGTGTTAATGCTTTGCTCCGGTACTCTATTAAAAGGAGTACCTTAATTGCCAGTAGATTCCCTTGAGGCCCCACTGCAACGGGCTGGCAGGACAAAAGATGTTGTGTAAGTTCTCATTGCGAGCACGTATGACTATATATGGAACACATGCCTATGATTGTTTATTACTTGGATATTTTATCTTAGTTATCTACAATTGCCCTAGATCTTGAAGTTATATGAATAGTCTCGCCCATGCAACGCCCGTCCATCCATCCCTATGCCTACTACACTCATATCCTACTGTTTGCTACTATTATTACTACTGCCTTTGTTTTACTGCTACTGTTACTTTGCTATTGCTACTACAAAACTGTTGCTACAGATAAACTTCTGTGAGCAAGATTATTTCCAGGTGCAGCTGAATTGACAACTCAGTTGTTAAGGCATATAAGTATTTTTTGGCTCTCCTTGTGTCGAATCAATAAATTGGGTTATACTACCCTCGAAGACTGTTGCGATCCCCTATAGTTGTGGGTCATCAAGCCTATTTCCGGCGCCGTTGCCGGGGAGCATAGCTTTATTTGTAAGTTCACTTGGATCTATTATTTTTTGTTGCTATTCCTTTCATGATGGGGAAGTCTCGTGATGGAAAGTTTCCTATTTTACCATCCACTACAAGAAGAGGTACAGTTATAAACACCGCTGCTGCTCTTGATTCACCGTCTGTTATAAGTAAGCTTGTTACACCACCACCACATACACATGCTACACACACTGCTACTACTGCTGAATTTGAAATTGCTTTGGATACTCATGATGTTACTTCTACTGTTCTTGATGCAAGTGGTTCATTACGTTCTTTCCTAGATGCTACTATTGCTAGAACTATTTTGAGAAACACTGAAACTCCTAGTGAAGACACTGTTACACCTGTTAGCTCACCTGAGTCTAGAGAGAGATATGATATTAATGATGGTTACACTGAAATGACTGATGAATTTATTGAAGAATATCGAAACACGCATGGTGCTAGTGCTATTAGGAGTCTCCTAGAGAGACGTACTATTATACCTAAACTGTCTCCTGGTGCTAAGTTTGCTACTTCTTCCATAGACAGCTCAATCCGACATACAGGGATTTTTCATGAATTTTTACAGTGAAGCATAAGAATATGTTTCAGGACAGCAACTTCACCAAATCTTACTTCTCCCTCATTAGAGGTTATTCTTGGCACAAAAACCACACAAAAAGAATAAGGAGGGGTTATTACAGAAGTAATAACTTCCAAGAGTCAACAAAATAAAAAACCTAACGAAATTTGGGTTATCTCCCAATTAGTACTTTTCTTTAACGCCTTTAAGTTAGGCAAAGGAAGCAAGAATCTAGTATTTTCAAATGAAGAAGCATTAAGATCAATTCTAGAAATTTCTTCAACAAGGCATGGTATCTCATCCAAATAAGTTCTAGAGGATCCTCTCTCAATACTCTTGGGTTCACTATTTTCATCAAATGGGTTTTCAGGAACAATCCAATCAAAATTCTTTTCTAAGGCTTCATGCATTCCAACAAGTTTAAAAGGTATGGGTATTTTAATTTCCTCCCCACTTTTGGTTTTGGTTTTGTCCAACTTTTCTAGCGTACCCATAACATCTACACATAAGCCTAGCATATTAAAGCGATCAAAGACCTTTTTAGCTTATTTACCAACATCATTGAATTCTTTTAGCAAAGTTTTCAGAATAAAATCTCTCTTTTCAGTATCTTTAAGTTTAAGAAACATTGCTTGCATCATGGGGTTAAGGTTAACAAACCTAGCCTCCAACATGTGAACTAAATAAGCTGCAGCAATTTCATAATTAGGAGCAAATTCTGCTAAGGATCTATCCTCAATATCGTCATGCTTGATAATATGATTAAAGAATTCTTCAATATTTTGTTTCCCAATTTTAGAGCCACTGCCTATTGAAAGGTCTTTCAAGGTGAACTTAGGGATCAACATGGTGAGCTAAAACAAGGTGACAACTATAGGAAGAACTATTTTTTTTGTATTTTTTATAAGGAAAAGCAAACCAAACGAAACTATTTTTTTGTATTTTTGAAAGAAAGAATCAAGCAAAACAAAGCAAAAGAAACTAACAAAAACAAAAACAAAGTAAAAAAGAATGGTTGTGAGAGACTTCCCTTGCGAAAATCTTCTTTCTCCCTGAAAGGTGACTAACGAGGAAGAAGAGACTGAAGTTGTCCTTATATCCCCGACAACGGCGCTAGAAAAGATCTTGATATCGCTCAGTTTAGCGTAGAGCCACGTTGGGAAACCCCAAGAGAAAGGTATGATGAGCACAACAACAAGTTTTCCCTCAGTTATGAAACCAAGGTTATCGAACCAGTAGGAGTAAGGAAACAACTCCAAGGTGTTGCTAACAACTTGGAACCTGCACAACACAAACTCAAAACTTTGCCCCAACTTACAATGAGGTGATTAATCTCACTGGTTTGCTGAAAACAAAAGATTAAATGTATAGTGTGGAAGATAGTAGTTGCTTGTAGAAAGTAAACGATAATAGTAGATGGTGTATCAATGATAAAGGAATTGACCGGGTCCATAGTTTACTAGAGGTGTTCTCCTTAAGATACATAACATGTTGGGTGAACAAATTATAGTGGGGCAATTGACAGATTGAGAGAGCATAACAATGCATATACTAGACATATTGACTCCTATGATATTTGATTGGGCATTACAACATAATACATAGACCGTAATCCAACTGCATCTATGACTAATAATCCACCTTCAGGTTATCATCCGAACCCCCTCCAGTATTAAGTTGCAAGCAACGGATAATTGTATTAAGCAATGTGTGTAAAGTAAACAATACAATTGTTCCTTGAACAAAGGATTGTTGTTTTCTACCTAGTAGCAACAACACATCTACAACCTTAGAGATTTCTGTCACTTCCCCAGATTACTAGAGGCATGAATCTACTATCGAACATAAATACTCCCTCTTGGAGTTGCAAGAATCTACTTGGCCAAGATAGCTACTAAGGAGAGCATGAAAGATCATACATAACACAGACATGATAGAATCAATAATCAATCTGACATAGTATCTCAATATCCATCGGATCCCTGCAAACATAACATGTATGATTACAAGTATACGGAAGGGAAGCCAAAGTCAATATCTACCAAAAGGAACACGGAGTCCGAAGGGCAGCCAAAGTCGATATTTTACCAAAAGGAACACAGAGTTTGAAGGGAGCCAAAGTCAATATTTTATCAAAAGCAACACGGAGTCCAAAGCTGGTAAAATATTGACTTTGGCTTTTGTCCCGTCTAATTTCGAGAATATTTTCTTACTAGCTTTTCTAAAACAAAAAACAGCAGAAAACACACAACTGGCACTACGGCATCTTGTTAATAGGTTAGTCCCAGAAAATGTATAAAAATATCTCAAAGTGTAGACAAAACATAACAAAGTTGATACTAAACAAGCATGGAGCATCAAAAATTATAGATACATTTACGACGTATCAACCGTGTCCCAGTGCCGCCCGTTCCCAAGAAGGGCAAAGGGCTGGAGAAGGAGATCCGTCGCCAGATCAGCAACCTCCCGCGGACTATACGGTGGGAGAGGGGCTACCAGAGCGAGGACTACTGGAAACAGTTCCTTGAGTGGAAGCACAAGCCGCGGCGCGCCACCACCATCCGCCGTGACCTGCAGCCGTGGGAGGTCTACGGTGTCCCTGACATCGACTCAGATGACAAGGGCGCGGACTCGACAGCGAGGACGGCAACGGCGAGGAGGACGACGATGACGACATCGTCGTCAAGCAGGAGGCGGTGGACGACGTCGCCGCGAACCTGCCCTCGGAGTATCGTGAGGTGCTGGCGCGGGCTACGATGAGGACACCTTCACCGAGCAGGCATTGCGGCCAGCACGCGGCAGGAGGAAGCCCAGTGGGTCGGCTACGAGGAAGCCGTCCATCTCACTGGCATGGTGGCGCAGGCGAACGCCCAGCTGCCTCCACCGCCGCTGCTGGCGGGATGGGCGCCTCCGATCGCGCCGGAGGTGGGGATGGAGTTGGTGCACCTCCCGCATGGTTGGGCGTCGTGGCATGTGCGGGCGATCTATCCACCTACGCCCGCTCCCGCTCCGGCACTGCCACCACCCAACCTCTGGACGTCGCCGGAGTACATCGACCTCGATCGGTAGATAGACGAGACGGCGCCGACGCGCGAAGACCGGTGGCTAGGGCTAGGAATAGTTTAAATTCTGATTTTTATATTTTGAATGTAAATTAAGTATGAAAACTTTGCCAGTTTTTAACGCGAATTGTTTGTGTTTAAATTTGCAAAAAGAATGTCGCGCTCAAGCCAAACAAATGGTCGCGGACTGCCAGACAGGCCGAACCCTTCCCCAAATCAACCGCGATCCGACTCAAACGAACAAAAACGAACCGTTTGGGACGACCGGATGGGTCGGTCCGGTGGAGATGGCCTAATAAGCTACACTACGCTGCACGATGCGCTGCCGGCTGGCTCCAAGGCCATTGGATGCCGGTCAGCCAAAGCCAAAGCATGTGACCTCGGATCATAGCAGTGCAGTGCCTTTGCATGAGATGTGAAGCTATCTAAACCTACATAGCCGATCGAGGCTGCGACGCTTTTCAGGGTCATCACCTGCGTCTGTCTCCCTGATCGACCGGTCGATCCATCATTGCCCCATTAACTCCCTTGTGTATTTCGAACTTGTAAGCAAGCAGTTAGGACCGACCGTGCTGGTGGCCTGGCCAGCACGGGGTGGCTTGCTCCCTTTGCTCACACACAAACACCAGCTGCATGCACTTTTCTTCGCCCCTTCTTTTGCCCCAAGCTAGCTACTTGTAGATGCTTTGGCTGGGTTAGCAAGGAAGATGAGTAAGTCGACAGCAACAGGCACATTACATCACACACATACATATGTTCTTGGTCCATCACTTGACTTGATTGGGGGACCCTCCCTCCCTCGCTCTTCCTAGGACTAAATTTGCTGTTAAGTTGGTGCTATTAGAGTACAAAGCGCTACCAACCCCTCGCAACTTTTGGACTTCATGCACGTCCTTGCCCTCACATGCACCACCATGCAGGCGGGCAGGCGGGCACGCAGGCACAGCTAGCCCACATCTCAATTTTGGTTGTACCTTGGCTGCGCCAGATTAATGAATAAACTTTGCTCAAACTTTTAGCTTTTCGGTACTACTTGTGTCTAGCTTTTGGAGGAAGAAAAGGCTTAAAGGAAACATGCATGACCAAATCTCACACTACTTACTTTGCTAACTCATGGTTTATTGGTTGAACATTTTTTTTCCAGAGTGTTATGCTTTTGGATCGGCGCAAGTCTTATTTCTGCGGCCATGAAGATATGTGTAGGAGTGTAGGCCTTGTTTGCAAACGCTTGTGTATAAACTTAACCTCACTTGGCTTAATCCAAGGAAAATATCACATTTGTTTGGTCACCCAAGAATCCGCTAAATGTACAAACATCGCTATCTGTCCAATCAATCATGCACGGATTTGTAACCTAAATTCCGATACAAACACTAACACTTAACTTTCAGACATTGAGGGTACTTCCTCTTGTTTTTTACATGACTTCCTTTTTGTTGGCTAAAAACCGTTTTAGCTATATTTTTTTTCTTTTTAGAGTAGCTTCACAATGAAAAAACTGGCAATACGGTCTACAAGATATAACCGAAAATAATGATGACCTTTTCTGGAATGCGGTAAGGATTTTCCTCCTCTTAACTATATATTTTGATTCTTCTTGTGATAGAGTAGTTTCATAGCAAAAAACTGTGGCTAAACGATCTAACATAAAATAATGACGGGATTTTTGGGAATCTAATAAGGAATTTCCTCCTCTTAATTGTATGTCTACATTGTTCTTTGTGAGAGCGTAATTCCATAATGAAAAATAGAAAATCCATCTACATCAAGATGTAACTAATAATTTAGGAGTCGAGGTTTTCTGAAATGTAATGAAAAATTCTCCTCTTAACATATGTCTACATTCTTCTTTGTGAAATTGTGAAACCCATAATGACAAACTAGAAAAAATCATGTACATCAAGATCTAACCACCAATTTAGGTAACAAGGTTTCCGAAAAAGGAATAAAAAATTCCCTCCTAGCTTTATGTCTACATTCTTCTTTGTGAGAGTAATTCCATAACGAAAAACTACAAAAAAATCTATATCAAGATGTAACCTACAATTTAGGCAATGGGGTGTTCAGAAAAAACACAATGAGAAATTTCCTCCTCTGAACTTTATGTCTACATTCTTTTCCATGAGAGATTTTCAGAAGGACAAATTGAAAAAACGATCCATAACAAGGTCTAACCTACAATTTAAGCAACCTGCGCCAGTGAGTGCTTTCGTGCGTTCTAATCCACCTTTGTCGATCCGATTTTGTGATTGATCATGTCCTGCCATGCCTTGGTAACCCCACATTCATGTGTGCCATGTCAGGGAAGCTGAAGATCTAGTGGCTATTGGCTCTGCCTCAAACGTTCTGATGTGTTGCTAGCGGTGTTGTAGTGCGGCAGCTGTGCAGCCTTTTGGCCGCTCCGACCTACTAATAACTGGAGTACTACCCCAAGCAGGCAATTGATGTGTTCTGGTGTGATAGCACGCAGCGCTAGAGTTACTACCAGTACTGTTTTAAGCTACCCATGGTTTAGCCCACAAGCAAACGCTTCACATTTGTTGCGTCCTCTGCAGCTACTCATGTTTCATGCATGAGTGAGCTTACAAATTTGCAATGCACATGGACTATGTTTGGTGATTGTTAGTACTTTCTCCCTCCAGGAATAACTGATTTAGTTTTGTCTAGATTCAAATATTTATAGATCCGTATTTAGTTTATAGATATATTTGAATCTAGACGAAGCCAAGTCGGTTATTTCTGGACACCTTATCTGTTTGGTTGTCCTTACTATTCATCCAACACTTTAAATTCCTAGGGAAACAGATTTCCTTCTCCCCTTTCCTTTTTGAAACCATTTCCCCCTTGATTAAGTAAGCTCGTTTTCTTCTCATGCACTGACACTGTACATGCAAAAACATAAAACAGGAACAGTAGCAGCCAGGCACTGATGCTCAGGTACTGCCGGGAAACATCTACACAGTTGTCCTGGCCTCCTCCATCACAATGTGTCGCCATAAACAAAAGCAGCGCATGAAATCTACTTTGGCCGTGGGCAAATATTATTGCCATTGATTCTGTCATGTTGCTTTCGAACCCCCTAATTAATCTTGTAATTTCCTTGCATGCAACAAAAGTACGGCTCATGACGTCTCCTTAACTTAACCCCAAGTTTTTGCAAATGATCTGCTCTCTCGTTCACTGTTGTTTATTAGGTCTAGTCGGCCAGCTGCTGGTAAGTCAGATAGTGGTCCTAGGCCAAGGATACCAACGGATTAAACACCCAATTACATACTTTAGTCCCCTATGGCTTTGACAACACGCTTGTTGGTACGTTAGAGGGGTCATCTCTTTCCATGCAAAAAATAGCTACAGATCCATCGGCAACACGGTTCCATGAAAAAGAGAAAATTACAAAAAAATACCACAATTTTTGCTAGGGTTTCAAAAAACTACCAACACTGATCTAGTTTTGATCCTCGATAGACAATCAAACTAGCCGTTGGGACCCGCTGGTAGGCCTCGGTGATGGTCGTGACCAGACGGGCGTTAATGGCGCTATCAGAATCCTAACTCCCCTATTCGGGTAGAGATTGAGCTACTGTTGCTCACTCTCCGCGCTCGCACAAAACCAACGGCGGTGGCTAATTCACCCGACGCAAGCTCTTGCGGCGACGACGAAAATGATGGTGGAGAGGGTGGTGCAAGGGCAGGTGGCGGGTTGCCCAAATTCCCCATTGAAGGACTTGGACCACTGCCGGAGCTCGAACCCAACCGCCAGGACTTGGACCGATGATGGCGGCTATAGAAGCCCTCGGCAAGATCTGGAAGGATAATCTAGCCTAGAGCCACCGCTGGACATTCACCTTCACCGGTTGTGTCAATAAAGTTAGCTTATCCTCTCTCTCTATGTGTGTGTGTGTGTCGATTTGATTTCGAGCATTAGTGCCTAGGGAGTTTAACATTAAGGTTTTGTTTTGTAAATATGTGTAGTTTAGGTGATGATGCATGGGATGTGAGGTTTAATTAGAAGGTTTAGGTCATTTAGTGCGCTCATTGGCCAGTTACACTACAAGAATCTAGTCGATGAAAGACGTTACCAAAAGATCATTCTTGAAACGCAGAATGTCATAGAGGTCCATCTATGACAAATTCCATGATAAAAAGAATGTGATGTATCTCACTTCCTAGATGGATCCATGACGTTTTGGCTACCTGAAAACTTCCCGACCGTCCGGAACGTTCCAGCGATTTCACCACGGGCAATGGTGATGGGTTCGTGACATGGAAAATAAAAAATTTTCCTATGAGATTGTGGAAGAAAACCCAAGATCTGATCTATGAGATGTTAGTAGTAAGGTGAATCAGATCTACTTATCCTTGAAAAACATGAGTTTTAATGATCTAGAGATTGTGGATGATGTAGTAATACTACCGTTAGATCAATCCGATGCATCACCACACGAACAACACCTCCAAGATTCGCACAGTACAACTTCTTGATGGTGTCTCCCACTTCTTGATCCATCAAGCAAGGGTGAAAGGTTGGTGAGATCTCGGTAGCTGATGGCGCCCAACACTTGCTGTGGAACGCTTCGTTGAAAACCCCAAGAGCAAGGTATGAAGCAGCACAACAGCAAGTTTCCCTCAGTATGAAACCGAGGTTATCGAACTAGTAGGAGGAAGGAAACGTCACACAGGTGTTGCAAGCAACGCGGAGACCTGCACAACACAAAGTCAATACTTTGCCCCAATGAATCAGTGAGGTTGTCAAGCTCACCGGTTTGCTGTAACAAAGGATTAAACGTATGATGTGGAAGGTAATGGTTTGCAACAAGTAAACAAGTAACAGTGAAATATGTATCAATGGTAAAGATTGGACCGGGGTCCATAGTTCACTAGAGGTGCTCTCCTTAGATAAACAACATGGCATGAAGGATAAACAAATTACAGCAGGGCAATTGACAGGAACTGAGCAAGGCATAACAATGCAATTACTAATCATAAAGATCCTACGAGATTCGTTTGGGAAATACAACAAGATACATAGACCTCCATCCAACTGCATCTATGACTAAAAGTCCACCTTCAGGTTATCATCCGAACCCCCTCCAGTATTAAGTTGCAAGCAACAGACAACTGTTTTAAGCAAAGTGTGTAAGGTAAATAGTCTACATGTTCCATGAACAAGAGACCGTTATTTTTTCCCTAGTAGCAACAACACATCTACAACCGAAGAGATTATTGTCACTTCCCTTGGAAACTAGAGGCATGAACCCACTATCGAGCATAAATACCTCCTCTCGGAGTCAGTAGCAACTACTTGGCCCAGATAGCTACTAACAACGGAGAGCATGCAAGATCACAAACAACACAGACATGATAGAATCATAAAGACAAAACCATTAATCAAACCAACATAATAATCTCAATATCCATCAGATCCCCGCAAACACAACATGCATGATTACAAATAGATTAGATCTTGATCATGAACGGAGCTTACAAGATCTATACATGAAAGCACAAAGGAGGAGATACAACCATATAGCTACTACATGGACCCATAGTCCAAGGTGGAACTACTCACGCATCATACCGGAGGGAAGGCCTCCGGGATGATCTCCCCTCCGGCAGGGTACCGGGAAGAACTTCAGATCCCCCCCGATCTAGGGACGATGGTGGCGGAGGCTACAGACGGTTTCGTGGAGATTTGATCGGGTACTTAGGGTTTATGCATCGGGAGCTTCTTATAGGCGAAGGGGGAGGCCGGGAGGCGGCCAGAGGGGCCAAACCCTACCCAGACGCGGGGTAGGGCCCACCCGCCCCTAGGGGGTTTGGACGCCCTGGCCCGGTTCCTCGTCTCCCCTCTGGACTTCTTGTTCCCCACAGAAAGTTATTGACTTTGACGTTTGTCCCGTCCAATTCCGAGAATATTTCTTTACTAGCTTTTCTGAAACCAAAAACAGTAAAAAACAGGGAACTGGCACTGTGGCAACTTGTTAATAGGTAGTACCAGAAAACATGTAAAAAGTACCTCAAAGTGTAGACAAAGCAAAGCAAAGTAGATATTAAACAAGCATGGAGCATCAAAAATTATAGATACGTTTCCGACGTATCAGTAGCACAATGGCGTGGTGCAGGAATTATGGTGGAGAACCAGTAGAGCTTCGCTAAGCCCCTGCGGGGAGATAGAAAGTATATGTGCGAGACGGAGGGAGGCGACGCTAGGATGATGATTGGATCACTAGAAGAGAAGTGGATGATGATGATGACGACGATGGTGTACTATTCCCGAGCACAGAATGTGTACAGTTAAGTGAAGATTCAGAGAGGGTTTAGTTTCTTACTCAGCAGAGAAACAATAATTTGCAAAATAATAAGCATATTATTCAAATTAACGCTGGTGATGGTGATTATTTACTGACCAAACATATTTGCATCAAGGAGAAGGACAAGAAGACTATTCAAGAAGTAGAAGAAGATTGTTTAGAGCGTTGGTAATATCATTAATCCAAGATTTAAGTTCGTTATCACCCGAATGAGAGCTAGTCACATCATTTGTAAAATTGTAAACTCATATATGAGTCTCGTTGTTCTAATCAAACAACAAACGATAAGAGGATGTCTCGAGCAACGTGGTTGTGAGCTATTTGAGGTTATTAGGGGTGTGTACGGTGGTCTCACATAGATGGTCGTGGCACACTATGTGAGAGTTGACACGTCAATATTTTTTGAATAGGTCTGGTTGCCTTGTTGGACCACGATTAATCCTATGTTAGGAAACTGTCGATCGGGTCAGACATGGACCTCGAGACGCATGAGACTTACAAGGAAAATCCAAACTTCCACATGATGTTGGTCTAAGAAATACGTGACTCCTCGAATCCGAAACTAGAGGCTCTCGTTCGATACTTGGAGCTCTATCTCTTTCCCCTTCTTGATTGAGTATTTGAATTGGTGAGAATGGGTCTCCACCCCTTGGGGATTTATATGGGCAAGTGGCTTTGATAAATGACCAGGTCTAACTTTTATGGTGGTGGGTGTTGGTACTTCGATAAAGCTTGATCCTCTAGTCTTGATGGGACATGAATGTGATAGAGGTGTCCATGATCCATGATGGATTAGCCCGTCCATCCTTATACCTAATGAGCTTCATGTTTGATCTTGTCTTTAAAAAAACACATAATACAAATTCAAATGCTCACAAATACATACATCATGCTACAACCATGGACTTTTGTTGATTGGTCTTAGCTTGAGTTTCTTTGACTTTGTCGGTATAGGCGCCTAGTTTGCTCCAGCGGGGTCCTTCATGTAATTAATGTTTATTTCCACAACTAATCTCGATATATCACTATCCAATTAACGGTTCTTAAGGTCAAAATAGTAAACAAGCAAAAAGATGGATAGAAGCTAATCTAAACCGGTACGTGACTTGAGAGGCGGCTATGGAGGCGATCAAAAAACCCATCTAGGGATTCGTCCCCCCGCCGGCGACGCTGGCGGTCCTCTCCATCTCCGGTAGTCTTAGGTCCTGGGAGGCCTGGCGGACCACGGCCCCTCGTCGGCGGGAGGTTTTCGTTCCTTTTTAGACTTTTGTTGTGTCTTCTTCGAGATGGTGAGGCGGCGGCTCTATCCCGAAGTCAGAATTGTCATCATTGGCGAGGATTGCACTCTAGTGCGTTGGTCTTTTGGGATCTTAGCACGAGGACTTTCCATCTGTCTACTACAAAAAGTTTTGCCCTTCTCTGATGATGGAGGGGGGAGGACGGCGGCGCGCCTTCGACTCGCGCTAGTGTCTATAGTCGCCGGTAGGTGATTGAAGAATCTAATTATAATTTTTATTATTTTTTACACTCTTTGTACTACTGTTGATGATTATCAATAGATCGGCGGAATTTTCATAAAAAAATTAGTAAACAAGCAATTCTCACGCAACCAGGAATTAGTAAAATTGTTTTCCTAGAAAGACGTAATTGCTGCCTCCTTTTTTTAGGGATTGTAATTGCTTTTTTCTTCTATATTCTAAGGGATAGTAATTGCTGCCTCCTTCCTGATGGGCCATTGGTCCAGCCGCTCAAGGAGCTCATATCCAACCGGGCCACAGGTAAATACTCTCTTTCTTCTAAAATGTAAGATATTTTAGCTTTATGAACCAAATATATTTAGATTATATTTAGTATGTAGGTTCACTTATATTTGGAGTGAATCTGTACACTAAAATAAGTTTAGATACATTTTTTAAAAAATTTAAAAGATTTTATATTTTAAAACGGAGAGAATACGTGAGTAGCTTGCGAAGGCAGCAGCTTAAACCCGAACGATCGAACAACGCTTGCTCCACACGCATGCACATGCGACGACGACGACCAGAGATGACTTTCCCTCCCTAGTCGCAGCACCACCGCAGCACTTCAACCCCACTTGTGTACGCGAGAGAAAAGCAGCCGATCGAGGACAATATCCAAGGTGGTGCCATGCGATCGATATATGCCATGCCTTTTCTCTCTACCTAGCCGCCGTTGTTGCCTTATCTCCGTGACATGCCAGTGAACGGTTAGCTTTTTACTACGGTCCGCTTGCTTGTACTAGTAGTAACTTTTTCTTTTGGCCTTTGGGTCTGGTCTACCCATTGTGTCACGTTGGAATCGAATCTCGAACACGTCCGGCCTTTTCTTTTTTTCTTCTGATGATCCTTTCATCTCTTTCTCAAGCTTCCGTCTTTTTACCCAACCAACTTTTTAAATTTGGTGTGGTGAGAAAGGTAAAGGATAATATGTGTGTGAGATGCGGAATGGAATGGTGGGCGTATGCGTATCGGGACATGTCCTCTTTGCTTTCAGCCTCGGATTCCTTGTACTCCTCCCACTACCATTTGTCTCTCTACATACATTTTCTGTCGGACTTATAGCTCCTATGCGACGTCGTTACGCGAAATTAGAAGGAACATGACATCGTTGCAAAGAATAGCTCGCATGCGACGCTTGTGAGACAACTAATAGCCCAGGGCCACACGGGTCATAAAACGGTCGTTAAGGACACATTTAACTTTGTTCCAAGATTAAGATTAAGCCAAACCGGTCGGTTGGGACAGCCAGTCAAGCCAGTCAAACCAACCGCTTCCGACCGAGAGCGCGTGTCACACTGACTGTAGCTTCCCCGACAGCGGCGGCGAACCTCATCCATCGTTCTCGGCGCCGGCGGAGGCGGCAGGACAATTCTTTTAGGCGGCAGCGCTTTCGTTCGACGGCGAAGGAGGTGAGTGCCATTTGAAACCTAATTCCTCTTCCATTCTTCTCAATTCCAGTTTTGAGCATGCCCATTGATGCTAGATTGTGGAGGCCGGGGTGTGCTGAACGGGGCGAGGGGGAACGAGATGGAGCATGGAGAGGGGACTTCTAATCGGTATATCCCGCATCTCTGCACTTAATTTTCTAAGGTTGAGCTCTTTGTTCGCTTCCACTAGCTCACAGTGCCCGCCAAAAACAGAGGAGACAATGTTGCGCGCCACACCTTCGAATTTCGCATCAATTTCTTTCCCTCTAGGGCAGTTTTAGTTGATGGCAGCACATAGATCATCGAGAGAGACACGGTTCTTAAATGGGAGGTGGAATTAGAAGATGTTGATCCCCAAGAGCTAATAAACATGGGAGAGGAGGCGATGAGGAAAATGGTGGAAAAAATTGGGGATAGTGTGGTTTGGGGGCCAGAGTAAGAAGTTTCTTTGTTACGATTTGATGATTGCAAATGTGACTATGTTAGGGTTGAGACATGGGAACATATAGTTGACGAAATCGATGAGCGAAACGGTTGGACAAGCAAAACTGTTCTGTTTTTAGCAGAGCTCATTGATCTAGAACCTGATTCGAGGGTTGGATATGTGGCCTCGAAGCTGGCTGCTCAGATGGTCGAGGATGATTGGGCTGCACAAAGGCAAGTAATGCCTATACTTACTAAGTTGAAAGTGTTAACAGTGGAGGCTGATGCTAATGCACAAGGGGAGGCTGCAGATGCTAATGCACAAGGGGCTGCACAAAGGATTGTAACTGTTGATTGGAATTCAGTTGAGATACATGACCAGACTGATTTGGTCATTGCACCAATAGATGATATTGAAATGGCAAAGTTTTTTGGCATTCCTATACATGACAGAGACAAAGAGAAGAAGAGGGATGAAGCTGCAAATGATAGTGGCAACCATTTAAGAGATGAAGAGGCAGATATAGATCCAGAGTTGTTGGAAAATGCTGCAGTTCATGTAGATGATGCACATGATGATAAGCTAGTAATAGTTTATGACAAAGAGGACCCAGTTATTGAAGTTGGGAGATTGTTTCCAAGCATGGATGAATTCAGGATGTGTTTCAGGACATATGCAGTCAAACGTGGGTTTGCTACCAAGACTATGTGGACTGATAAAAAGAAGTTCTATGCAAAATGCATAGGTTATGATGGTGGTGCCAGGCCTTTCAAGTGGTATATATCTGCTAGATGCCAACCTGATGGAAGGACAATAAGAGTGAATCAAATTCCAAAAGCTCATACTTGCATTACAAGTTATCAAACAGTTACAAAGATGACATCACAATTATGGGTTGCATAAAAAATCAAGCCTATTTTAGCCACAACACCAAACAGCACTGCAAAGAGACTGAAAATAGACTTGGAAAAGCAGTACCCCATTAAGCTGAATTATACTACAGTGTGGAAGGCAAAGCAAAGGGCAATGAAGGAGCTATATGGTGATTGGGCAAATACCTTTCGAATGCTTTATAACTTCAAAGCAGAAGTAGTGAAGAGGTCACCTGACAGTGTTGTGGAGATAGATACTGAGGTAACAGCTGATGAGAAAGTCTTCTTCTATAAATTTTTCATGGCTTTAAAGCCTTGCATCGATGGCTTCAAAGCAGGGTGCCGTCCATATTTGAGTATAGACTCATCTTTCTTGACTGGAAAGTGGAATGGTCAAGTAGTAGCATGCAATGCTTTAGATGGACACAATTGGATGTTCCCTGTAGCTATTGGCATGTTTCAGTCTGAGATAGAGGCATCATGGACATGGTTTATGATGCAGTTGAAAATATGCATAGGGCCAGTCTCTCCATTGGCAGTGCACACAGATGCATGTAAAGGTTTAAAAAATGCAGTGAAGATTGTTTTCCCTCATGCTGAGCAGAGGGAGTGCTTCGGCCATATGTGGATCAATTTGATCAAAAAATTCAGAGGAGATGATTTTGGACGCATATGGCCAGCAACAAGATCTTACACCAGACAGACACATTCATATCACCTTGATAAGATTAAGGCGGCATGCTCTGAGGAGGATAGGGTCAAGTTTTGTACATGGTTGGAAACCTACATTATCTTTAATGGTATAGGTCAGGTTTTAACACTGCCATCAAATGTGATCATATCAATAATAATTTGGCAGAAAGTTTCAACAACAAAGTGAAGGAGTTAAAAGACTTGCCTGTCCATGACATGGTTGACCAGATCAGGATCATGATCATGAGGTTGTGGAAATTGAGAAGAAGGCTTGGTGATGTTCTTCAAGGAGATAAGCTTCATGATGTTGTGCAGCAGGTGGCCGGTCAACAGGAGCAGAATCTTGCACATTTGCGTGTTGAGAAATTCTCATTGTGGGGTGCTGAAGTCAGAGATACAAAGACTGGCAGGAGGCATGTGGTTGACACTCAATTGCATGAATGCACATGCCTTGAGTGATAACACACTGGGAAGCCTTGTGAGCATGTCATACTTTTCTTGGCCTCCAAACACAAGCTAAATATGCACCCATATTTGCATGAGTACTATTCTGTAGCAAAATTCAAGGCTGCATATGGAACACCAATTCCAGAACTTACAGATCAGTCTCAGTGGCCTGAAGTGGATATTCAGTTCTTTTTGTGTCCTCCTTTGATGAAAATAAAGGCTGGCAGACCCAAGCAGAGTAGATTCAAGGCTTGGTTTGAGAAAGGTGGGAGAAGCAAGAAGGGAAAGAAGATGAAAACAAAGATGCCAAGCCAAAAAGGGCCCAAAAAGGTAACAAGAATAGATGCAAACTCTGTGAAGAACTTGGACACCGAGCTGGCTCTAGCAAGTGCAGATACACTGCTGAAAAGCCAAAGTATGTTCATCCAAAATCTATGTATTTCTTGCTGATGATTTTCTCCCCCAGCTAACTTGCTTGTTTTCAGGAGGAAGCGTGGAGAAAAAGGCCCACCTCTTGTTGTTGAAGAATGCTGGCCAGTGAAAAGGGCAAGAATCAATGGCCAAAGAAAGAAGAGAACTAACCAGATCATGTTTGGTACTGCTGAGGTGCAATCTGAACTTGTTTTGGAGGATGATGTGCAAACTATTGAGGTGAAAAGTGAACATGTTAATGCTGTTGAGGCTTTAGGGCACACCGTTTCTGATTTGGAAGCTCTGGTGCAAAATGAGGGGCAAAATGAGCATGTTGTCGAGGCTCTAGTGCAAAATGAGCATGTTGATGAGGCTGTGGTGCAAACTGACCATGTTGATGAGGCTCTGGTGCCAGATTGTGTTGTTGAGGAGGTGCAGGAGGTGAAGGTGACTCTTGGACGTGATGTGGGGAGGACAGATGGTTATGGTAATAAAAGAAGAGCATAAACCTGTTGTGTGGTGTGAAACTTGTGAAGGAGAAGAAAATGAGGGGTAAGAAGAGCCAAAAGAAATAGACTTTGAATTTGTCACGCGTTGTTGTTGTAAACATTTGTTATTGTAATAATTTGGCACTTGTTGTTGTTGTAAACATTTGTTATTGTAATAATTTGCCACTTGTTGTTGTAATAATTTGGCCGAAATTCAAATATAATGGTAAATTTGAATTTCAACCAATGTAACTATGTGTATTTTTCTATGTTTGTATGAGCTTCCAACGTTTTTCTCATATGTAGAGTACAACTCATTCTCACCCCAATCCTTTTGTGAAGTACAACTCATCCTCACCCAAAGTATGGTAGAGATGGGCTTCAAAGCTAGGGTAAACCACCTCATTTCTAACCAAGTTTTTTTTCGACCATTTCTAAAACCAAGTTTGATATTTTTTCTCACAACTATGTCACATAACATGACACCATGCGAAGGTTTTGTATTTTTTTGATGTTTTTAATTAGTTATGCACATTTGAATGTCTGGTCAAACTTTTTGAAGGATTTTCATAAATATTCTTAGCTAGGGGCTGAGGCTCACTAAACTAGCATTGGATCTCTGATGAAATAGCATGTTGTGAACCTAAAAATTATTTTTACAAAAAATCATCAGCATGAAATCATGTACCTGTAGTTCATATCTTACCCACTTCTAGCCGATTCGACAGGATTTGTCTTTTTCAGCAGGGATGGAATAAAAGGTTTGAGATACTCAAATTGGGACATTGTACATTATAGGTGGTCTAGTATTTTTGAAAAATAGGATGTTACCATTTTGAAACTTCAATTTGGTGGTTGCTTCACAAATCCCCCCTCTTTCGGCACTCAGAAAATAGAAAATGGATTTTCTGACCGTCAAAAAGGAAAACTTTGTACTACAACATTGTTAGTCATCCCATTATACACATGCATGCCCAATATGGGCACATTATCACAAACTATACCTTGATTATAGCCATATCATTGGTCATTTGACCCGAAAGTCAGAAAACCTCGGAGGAGATAGGTCATTTTGTGAAGGGTTTTTTGAAATATGATCAATATATAAAGTTTGATATTTTTCCTCACAACTATGTCACAAAACATAACACCATGCGAAGGTTTTGTATTTTTTTGATTATTTTTTATTTAGTTATGCACATTTGAATGTCTCGTCAAACTTTTGAAGGGTTTTCATAAATATTCTTAGCTAGGGGCTGAGGCTCACTAAACTAGAATTTGATCTCTGATGAAATAGCATGTTTTGAACCTAAAAATGATTTAAAAAAAATCATCAGCATGAAATCATGTACCTGTAGTTCATATCTTACCCACTTCCAACCGATTCGGTAGGATTTGTCTTTTTCACCAGGAATGGAATAGAAGGTTTGAGATACTCAAGTTGGGACATTGTACATGCTAGGTGGTCTAGTATTTTTGAAAAATAGGATGTTACCATTTTGAAACTTCAATTTGATGGTTACTTCACAAATCCCCCCCTCTTTCGGCACTCAGAAAATAGAAAATGGATTTTCTGTGCGTCAAAAAGGAAAACTTTGTACTACAACATTGTTAGTCATCCTATTATACACATGCATGACCAATATGGGTACATTATCACAAACTATGCCTTGATTCTAGTCATATCATTGGTCATTTGACCCGAAAGCCAGAAAGCCTCGGAGGAGGTAGGTCATTTTGTGAAGGATTTTTTGAAATATGATTAATATAACCAAGTTTGATATTTTTCCTCACAACTATGTCAGATAACATGACACCATACGAAGCTTTTGTATTTTTTTGATTTTTTGAATTAGTTATGCACGTTTGAATGTCTCGTCAAACTTGTGAAAACCCCGTTGACTGCATCCTAAATCCAGCTAACCCTAAAGCCGAATGAGGAACGTAGATCTAACCCTAGCGCGACACTATGGCCGTCCGACTGCGTCTTCTAGAAGGATTTCGCGGGTGGCTCTGGACGATCCGTGGGAGAGCTTCTCTGCAACCTGATTGGTTGACGTCTCTTAGAAGGTTTTCGTGGCTAGCTCTTGGCGATCAGTGGGATGGATGATTCTGGAATCTGATTGGCTCGCATCGTTTTTTCATAAACAAATAAGGTACAACGTGACACACTCCATTGACCGTTGGACCGAGTGTGGCATGCGAGTGCGCTGGGCGGGGCGGGATACACCATGCATGCATGCCATGCAGCTGCCTATCGCGTTGTAGTCTAGCTATTTTGCATGCAGCCAACCGACGCAGCAGCGCTGCAGCGTATTTACTCCCTCCGTCGCATTAAATAAGTGTACGTCTAACTTTTTTCTTCAGTTAAACTTACTCCCCTCCGGTTCATGCGCCATAGATGCAATTCCAAAAAATTACTCCCTGATTTATGCATTATTTGCCTTCATTCTACTCCGTCTATCCCAAATTATTCTGCGTTTTGGGATTAGTAAAAGTCAACATTTATAAACTTTGACTACGTATATAAGAAAAATATCAAAATCTAAAATATATAATAAATATAATTAGATTCACCATAACACATACTTTTGTATTATATAAAATTGATATTATAAATACTAGTATTTTGTTGAATATGCTTGGTGGAGTAATAATTTTTTGAGTAGGCTGACTTATGCATTTACTGCCCTGATTTACTACCCTGCAATTACTTAAATGGTCCATTTTCTTTTATGATTGTTTTTTTCATGCATGCATGCGGTGTAAAAATAGTGTAAACTTGTAATTACATGCGACTAATAAAGACTAAGTGTTTTTTCTTCCCTTGTACTACTCTGCATGCGGTGTGAACAAGGTTGCATGCGGTGAAAACTTTTAATTTGTTTTTAAACTTAGTTTCATAATATGACAAGTTTGTGTAATATATGTTCATATATTTATCTACAAGGTTGGTCAAATTTGACAAAGTTTGACTTAGAAAAACCTAGAAGTACATAGTGCGTGGGACTTGGGACTGTCAGGCTGTGAATGCTCTGCGGGCTCCAACACGGTGCGTGGTGCGTGGGACTTTGGACTCAGCGTGACTTGGGCGCCCGCCTGACTTTGGACGTTTTTTCTCTCTTTCCCATTAAAAGAACATGCTGGGCCCCCATGTGTGGTTTTGGTAATTAATGACAATCTTTATAGACTAATGTGTGTATTAAGCTATACTTGTAGGATTTGTCTCTTGGTATCGCTTGGAGCATGTGTTGGCGTCAAGGTCGATGAAATGCAAAGAAGATATGTTGAGCAAGCTCAATATGCGAGGTCGATGATGAGGACTTAAGAAAGGCGCTCCATCTTGAGAAGAGCAAGATCGTCTACATCGAGTTCAAGTGGATTGCTCAAGGCAAAGGTATAATCTTGATAGGTTTTCCTTTTTGCGGTCTCTTGTTGTGTGTAGGAGACCGGGTTTAGGATAGATAACCGTACTATCAAGAGGGGCTCTCGTATGAGTAATTCGGTCACATCATTCGGAGAGAATTCAAACCTTTGCATACTTGCATCATCGTATTTGGTTGTTATTTGGTCTTATCCATGTGAGGATATAGAGCTTGTGGTAATCTCCATAACAAGCTCTTGTTCATCAAAATCGGATCTCCCATATATATCTTGTTGCGATTTTGGTTTATGCGGCTTTTCGGTTTCTCACCACGTGAGGTATATCACATTATTCTACTTGATACTTTCTCACTTAGTGATAATTAATATTTCCACTTGTTATTGAGAAGCCCTTGTCGTCCTCTATCCAACACAATTTGAATCGGGTCAATCGGAGCTTCCAGTCAAAAGTTATCGCAGTTTGAATATTTGCCGGTCTATCTGTTTTCTGGGCCGAGCGGTAGTACCGCCCGGACGGGCCGGTACTACCGCCCGGACCTGAAAACGGCCCGTTTTTGTTCTGTCTCGCTAGGTACCCAGATCCGGTAGTACCGGCCGGCCCGGTAGTACCGCCCGGGTGGGCCGGTAGTACCGGTCAGCCTAGAAACTTTTCCCAGTTTTTCTTACCCAGTTTCTTTTCCCCTCAGATCTAGATCCAGTTTTTTGCGACCACTCGCGCGCGCGCCGCCATCGCCCGTCCCGCTCGCGCCTGCGTTGACCTGCCCCATCGCCCTGCGCTTGTTCGCCTGCACGCCATGCTGCTCGCTGGGCCCTGGGCCCGCCAGATGCGTGGTGCGCTGGCTCACTGCCACCACTGCTGTCGCTTAATCGACACAAGATCAGGTTGGCCGCAGACGCTGGCCCCGCCTCGCAGCCGCTGCGTTGCGCCACCACCCGCACCAGCGTCGTTGACCGCCTGGGAGGATCTCTCCTGGCGCTCGCCACTCGGCTCGCCTCGCCATGTGCTTTGCATACGTCTGCATGCTTATTGTAGCGGCTGGGCCATGTCCCGCGTGCCTCTGTTATCTCTATACCCGAGCTCTTTACTTATGCACTTTACATTGTGATAGCCTTCGTGCTTGAAGTACTATATATCTTGCTATCACTTTGCTGCTTGTATTGCTTAGCATAAGTTGTTGGTGCACATAGGTAAACCTTAGTTGTTTCTAGGTTGTGCTTTACAATGTAAACTCTAGTTTTATTCCGCCTTTGTTGAGCCACTCTAGGAAAAGTTTTAATCGCCTATTCACCCCCCCTCTAGGCAACATCCGTATCCTTTCAATTGGTATCAGAGCCCGGTCTCTCATTTTAGGCTTCACCGCCTTGAGAGTAAAGATGTCGGCTAGAGGATTAGTGCACAAGGACACGCTCACATTCGATGGCACAAATTATGATGTTTGGAAAATTTGCATGCTTAATTTATTTCGGGAAATTCACCCAATTATCGAGGGCTATCTATATGTGGGTTTCTCTTCTCCTATGGATACCCAAAACGAATCTTTAGAGGAGAAGTTGAACTCTCATATAGATGCTCTAGCTACTAAAATTCTTTTGCATGTTGTGAGCAATGTAGTTCTTTCATCTATCATGCCTTATTCAAGCGCTCGTGAGATATGGACCAAGCTTCAAGATAAATATAGCAAGTCCAACATTATTGAGGATGATTGTGTTGCTTCCACTTCCGGTCGAGATGAGTTCTCATCCTCTACCACTTCACCAACATGTAACTTTTCACAAGGTAATGATATGGTGAGTGGTGATAGAAATTGCAATATGGATAGTGTGTTCACTATTTGTAATCCCTCATATCTATCTAGTTGCAATGATCTATCTTTGGACCTTAACACTTCTAGCACTCAAAATTCCTCACATGCTTGTGTTAATAGTCCTTGCATATCATGTAGAAATGACTTAAATAAATCTCATGATGATATGCTCATGTTATCTTGTTGCCATGATACAAATGCTTCTATTTCCTCTAGTGCTTGTGTTGCTAACCATGTAGAGGAAATGAAGATTCTATGGGCCAAGACAAGGTCTTGAAGAGAGCTACAAGTGCAATCTCATCATCACCTTCTTCCAGTTCTCACATGTGCCTTATGGCTAAGGGAACAAAGGTAACCTCTTTGGATCCCATTGTATCTCATGATGATGATGATGAGGTTGAGAATGATAATGATGATTATCGAGGTAAGTATGATATTACCTCTATTAAGAAAATGGGTGAGGTTATCTATAGTGCTCTCTACAAAAATAAAATTGCTTCCTCCAACCTTCTTGAAATCTTGAATTATGTTATAGAAGGCAATGATCTCATTGAGGAGCAAGAAAACATAATTGATGAAAAGTTTGCACTTGAGCGTGAATATGCTAATGAACTTGCTCAAGTAAAGGACTCCCTTGAAGAAGAAAAAACCACCAAAGAATCTCTTGAGGAGACTTTTACTCTAGAATTATCTAGAGTAAAGGAATACCATGATAGAGAACTTGCGGTGGCTAACTCCTTCAAGATTAAAAATGATGAACTTGAAGTTGCTTATGCTAAACTTGTTGAGGATTTTAAGCATCTCGAAAATGGCTCTCGGGTCATTAAGAGGGAGCTCATCAAACTCACCGAGTCACATGAGCAACTTAAAGCTTCATATTTAAAAGAGCTTGACAAGTTGCCCTCACCTCTTGCTAATGATAATGATGCTTGTGCTACTAACTCTATTTCTTGTGAAGCATCTATTTTGAAGGAGAATGTTGAGCTAAAGGCTCAACTTGCTTTGCTAACTAGCAACTATGGGAAATTAGAAGAAAGCCATGTTAAGCTCTCAAGCTCGCATGAGGATCTCCTAGTCTCCCATGGTAAGAAAAAGTTGGCTCATGAGGCCATCATGTCAAAGGTAACATCTTGTGGGCCTCATGTGGACATTAGCACTATATCTACTTCAAATGTTATATTGCCATGTGCTATTCCTTGTAATTCATCCTCTCACAACCTTGATATATCTCGTGATGAATTACATTCCATGCCTTGTTGCTCTAACAATGTAGCATCTACTTCCTCTAGTACTTGTATTGAAACTAACCATGTAGAGGAAATCAAAGAGCTCAAGGCTCAAGTCACTTCTTTGAAGAATGACTTGAAAAAGGGTCATCAAGGGAAGGCTGCACTCAACAAAATCTTGAGTGTGCAAAAATCCCCCAATGACAAGAGTGGACTTGGATCCAACTCCAATGTCAAGAACAAGTCCACTATCAAGTTGAAGCACAAGGACAACAATAAGAATGGCCAAGATCAAGACAAATATCCGGCCAACATTGTTTGCTTCAAGTGCAAGGAAGAAGGGCATCATGTCAAACATTGACCATTAAAGAAGAAGTCCCTTGGCAAGAAGCAACAAGGGAAGCTGCCTCAAGCTCTACATCTTGTTAGAGATGGGCCTCCTCCCAAGAAGACTCAAGCTCTTCCTCAAGTGGTTTCTTCATCCAAAAAGAAAGATGGCAAGAGTAGAACTTGCTACATATGCCACGAGAAGGGGCACATTTCTTCCTCATGCACTATTGGTATCTCCTCATCCCATCCTATCTTGATTGATGATGCTTATTCTCTTTGTAAGGATGAGGTTGGCAATGTGTTTGCCAAATTTGTTGGTGCACAATGTGGGTTCAAGAAAAGAACCATTTGGGTTGCCAAGCCTATTGTGACTAACCTCTTAGGACCCAACTTGGTTGGGGACCAACAAGCCAAAACTTGATCAATAGGTATTGTTGGAAGGCATTGGAGTCTTTGCTACATTATGAAGAATTGAGGGATCTTCATCAATTATTATTGTCAAGCCAATCCATTTGGATTATCATGATTATATTATATTTCCAATGTTCCTCCTTGCGGTAACATATGCTTAACTCATTTCATTGAAAGTTACTCGCCCCCTTGTGCATGTGTTGGATTTGTATCTTCCATGCTTTTGTACATGTTGTGTTTTCCACCTAATTATCTTGAGGTATCAAACATATTTGTGCATGATTAGGTGGCACACCATGTATGTGTGTTTCTTGTATTGGAGCCTTAATTGATTATATTTGATATCTTATTTGGCTCTTGTGAGAGATTAATGGATTATCCCATTTTGGGGGAGTGTTATGCTTGGGCATTCCACAATCCTAAAAATCTGTGTACATGAGGAATACCACCTAGTATTTATATTGGATTATTGTCTAGTCTCTATGTGGTATAATTCTCATGAGAAATTTAATTTTATAATGTCCACTAATTATCTCTATTTGTATCCTTTTGCCTCGTGTTGGTTTTATGGTAGTATCACATTATGGGGGAGTCATATGCTTAGTGCATATTACAATCCTAGAAATTGTGAATATTCGAGGTTGTGTCACTTAGAATTGATATTGATAATTATCTAGCACCTATGTGACACATTTGCTCATACAAGTTCCAATTTGATTGAATGGCTTTATGGATCTTATGTTGGATCTTGTATATGAGAATGGTTCTTGTTATGTGTTTCCTCATATTTAGATATTTATATTCGCATGGAAACCATTTGCTTCAAGTTACTCTAATCACTAGTGATTGTGTGACTATTGGAAGCTACCAAGAATCTTGTTTGAAGTATCATGCTCAATTCTTATATTTAGTTATATGCTTCTTGTTGTGTGTATATGATCTTGGATATCCGTATGAACTACCTAGGGAAAATTATTCCCAATATTTCCTGTCCTTGGACAATGAGTACTCAATTTAAGGTAGAATTTGTTGATCATATTCACTTTGGCCTTTGTTTAATTTTATCCTATCTTTGGCCAAGAAAATGTTTTATGTTGTCTCCCAAGCTTCCTTGCTTCTTTTGGATCTTCTTATTTTATTGATATCCACTTGTGTTTTAGTTAATGTAGGTAGTAGTGATGATCCCATTTGTGTGCATTTTGCATTCTAAAGGAAAATCCTACATAATGCACTATCCATGGGAGAGCTCTCCTATATTATTGAGAACATTCATATTTATGCTTCTTTGTTTGATCCATATCGGGTTTTATGTGCTTGGAACCTCAATCTTTTCGTTTTGGTATTTTGTGCCATCATGAGAAGTTTGGGGAGTTTGGTTTCTTGTTGGAACATTTCTCCTTTTGGGAGTTGGTTTTGTCTCATTCCTTGCTTCTTGATTTGACCATTTTAGAATGAGATAAATCCTTGAGCATTTTTTTATTTCTATCCATTTTTGCTCTTTTGGCCTTAGCCTAGTTCATTTGTTGAACTTGTGATCGTTCATGTGTTGAATTGGTTCTTTGATACAATTTGGACACCGCTTGTCTTGTCACACTCTTCTGTGTGCCATCTCGGTTTACTTGGTGTTTTTGTTCAAATTGTATCTCTTTTTTGGTTCTTGAAAGATTTATGCATGCATATTTACTATATGTTTATATTAAGGCATGTTTGCTTTCTTTGATCCAATATATAGGGGAAACTCCACCAATTCCCATCGGCTAAGTTGTGCATGAAATTCAATTTCATATCAATGTGCACATAATTATGTGGAGTCTCTCCTATGTATTGTAGTTTCTCTAACTACTTTGGACCCAATAAGTTTGGGGACCATTTTGTACTTAAATGTGTTTTAGGTACATTGGAGATATATTGGACGCTTGTCTCTCAATTTTGAAGAAGTGATGCTTAGAAGAAAATTTGGGGCAAGCTATAGGATGAGCAACGAATTCATATCCTCTACATCCTACCTCGGTAACAAGTATCTCTTTCTCATGCTGACATATCTTGATTCCAACCGTTTGTCGGTTGCCTTCTAGCATGAATTAATGTATTTGTAATTGGTGTAGTTCTAGCCATGGTTTTAAGAAGACTCTCTATTGTATATGTGTTTAAGTTGAGATGAGTGCATATAATTGGGACTATACAAAATCATGCATATGATCCTCCAATCCCAAATATGTCAATCTAGCAATTTTATTGCCTATCATTTCATCAACTTCTCTCATATGCAATAGTGAGATTTTTTGCTAGTCTATTCTATCTTATGATACTTCTTGCCTTTCTCCATATATTCCAACTTTCTCCTTTTCCCTTGGTGATAGTTGTAATATATGTAGTGTGTTGGTGTTTGAATCTCATTAATGTACAATAAGATACATGTGAGCCTTTGGCCATGCTTTGAATCTAAAATCTTATTGATATATGTTATGACTTCATTTTTGCCTTTCATGTGCTTTCTTGTATAATCTCTTTTATGTGTGCATACTTCTTCTTTGGCATATGACTTTGTGATGTTTTCCAATTTGAGACATATGCACATATGAGGAGATAATTTTAGTTGATTTTTAATCCTTGGAGACCACCTTTCTATTTCTTTTGATTCTTCGGTGGCTTCTAAATTTAATTGCCTATGAGTGCTTGTTCCTCTTGTTTGCATCTTCGGGCACTCATATTTCTTCTCTAATTCCTAGTATTGTTAAATGAATTTGTATGAGTGAGGATTCCACGACTATGCACTTTGTTCCCAAATGCAATTATCATAATTGGTGCATTATCTTTGAGGAGCTCATCTAATTCATTTAATAACGCTCATTTGTCTTCCTTCTCATTTATTGTGCCTTAAATGTTTATGGAGGAGTGAGGATTCCATATTTGTGCATTTGTATATTGAAATACAACGATTCTAAAATATGCACAAATCTTGGGGAGCTTCTCTATTTTATTTAAGCAGTTGTTTAATCTTTCATTTAGTGTGTTTTAAATGCTTATGGGGGAGCGAGGATTCCATAATTGTGCAATATGCATTCTAATGCATTTATTTCGAATTGTGCACAAATCTTGGGGAGCTTCCCTATTTGTTATTTAAAACACTCTTTTGCTCATATCATAATATCTTGTAGTTTCCATTTGGACTCATTTGTTGTTTTCAAATTGGTTCGTCGGATCTTGTAGTTTCTTGCATCAGTTGACTTTATTTTTGCAATCTTCGGGTCCTCGATATAGTTCTACTCCCTCCCAAGTATTCATCATTGGATATGTGCGAAGGCACACCTTTGGAGGAATTATTACTATATTTGCCTTCTAGAACTTGTCACCCATTTCGGCAATCGATGCCAATGGGGGAGAAGTTTTAGAGGGTTTAAGGGAAGTTGATTTATGCATTGAGTTTGTTCTAGTGCATTTACTTCTCATGCTCTTGCATCTTTGTTGTTGCTTAGCATGTGGTATATATAGAGGAAACTCCTCCAATGATAATGATTGGCAATATATGCAATGAAATTCAAGTTCATCACACATGCATAGATTGTGGGGGAGTTTGCTCTATATATGGTGGTGGTACCAATAAGTTATACTTTTATAGTATTTGATATTGGTATTACCATTTTATTCATTAATATTCCTTATATAAACCCTCTTAAAGAGATTGTCATCAATTACCAAAATGGGGGAGATTGAAAGAACATGTTGGGCCCCATGTGTGGTTTTGGTAATTAATGATAATCTTTATGGACTAATGTGTGTATTAAGTTATACTTGTAGGATTTGTCCATTGGCATCGCTTGGAGCATGTGTTGGCGTCAAGGTTGATGAAATGCAAAGAAGATATGTTGAGCAAGCTGAATATGCGAGGTAGATGATGAGGAATTAAGAAAGGCGCTCCATCTTGAGAAGAGCAAGATCGTCTACATCGAGGTCAAGTGGATTGCTCAAGGCAAAGGTATAATCTTGATAGGTTTTCCTTTTTGCCGGTCTCTTGTTGTGTGTAGGAGACCGGCTTTAGGATAGATAACCGTACTATCAAGAGGGGCTCTCGTATGAGTAATTCGGTCACATCATTCGGAGAGAATTCAAACCTTTGCATACCTGCATCATCGTATTTGGTTGTTATTTGTTCTTATCCATGTGAGGATATAGAGCTTGTGGTAATCTCCATAACAAGCTCTTGTTCATCAAAATCGGATCTCCCATATATATCTTGTTGCGATTTTGCTTTATGCGGCTTTTCGGTTTCTCATCAAGGGAGGTATATCATATTATTCTACTTTATACTTTCTCACTTGGTGATAATTAATATTTCCACTTGTTATTGGGAAGCCCTTGTCGTCCTCTATCCAACGCAATTTGAATCGTGTCAATCGAAGCTTCCAGTCAAAAGTTATCGCAGTTTGAATATTTGTCTGTCTATCTGTTTTGTGGGCCGAGCGGTAGTACCGCCCGGACAGGCCGGTACTACCGCCCGGACCTGAAAACGGCCGTTTTTGTTCTGTCTCGCTAGGTACCCAGATCCGGTACTACCGGCCGGCCCGGTAGTATCGCCCGGGTAGAGGCCGGTAGTACCGTTCAGCCCAGAAACTTTTCCCAGTTTTTCTTACCCAGTTTCTTTTCCCCTCAGATCTAGATCCAGTTTTTCGTGACCACTCGCGCGCGCGCGCCGCCATCGCCCGTCCCGCTCGCGCCTGCATTGACCTGCCCCATCGCCCTGTGCTGGCTTCGCCCGCACGCCATGCTCATTGGGCCCCAGCCACAGCTGCCCGCTAAGTGTGCGCTGGCCCACCGCCACCACCGCGTCGCATGACCGACCACAGCGTGTCAGGTTGCAGACGCTGCCTGGCCAGCCGCTGCATTGGCGCGCCACCGCACCAAGACTGCGGCGTTGACCGCTTTGGGAGGCTTTCGCTTGCCACTCGCTGGCCCGCCTGGCCATGTGTTGCATGCGTCTTGGCTGCAGCGCTGTTCGCTGTCTGTTGCCGCTGCTGCCAGCTGGCCCGCCTTGCTGCCGCTGCTCAGCCAAGGCCGCTTACTGCTGCTTTCTCTCTCTCTCTGGCTCGCTCGCTGTTTGCGATTTGTGTTCGGTCCGGTAGTACCGGCCCAATCCGGTACTACCGGTCAGCCCAGAAAAATTGCCCCAACGACCATATTTTGGCTAGCCCTATATAATTCTTTTGTCAATTCTCATTTAGGGTTGCTTCTTCCTCCTTTTCTTGCCCAAGCTTTGCCCCCATTTGCTCTACTCTTTAAGCTTGATTTCTACACACCTCTCCATTGATTCTTGCAAATATTTGAGGGGTTGTTGGAGGAGATCTAGATCTATGTTTTGACCAAACCAAAATATCTCTTTGTGAGTGTATCTTTAGGGATCTAGATTTTGGGGGATTTTGTGTCTCTCTTTGATTCTTCCTCTCGTGTTCCCCCATTAGCTTTAGTAGCTTTGTTGGAACTTGAGAGTGAGGGATTTGAGCATCTTTGTGGTGTTCTTGCCATTTGCATTTGGTGCATCGGTTTGAGTTCTCTTTGGAGGATTTGGTTTGAATTGCTCATTGGAGCTTGCCCCTCTTGGGTTCTTGGAACCCTAGACGGTTTTGTGCCTTGGTGGCATTGTGGCCTTGGTGGCATTTGTTGAGGCCTTTTGTGGCGTTTGTTGGGAGCTTCCAATTAAGTTGTGGAGTTGTGCCCCAACCTTGTGAGAAGTTCAGGTTGCCACCGACAAGTGCACCGATAGTGGAAGCGTGGATCGATCCCATTGGGGTGAGATTCACCGGAGAATAAGGGAGGCCTTTGTATGCTGGTGGTTTGATACCACCCCCTCTCCAAACGAGACGTACTTCATGTTGGGAGGAACTCGGTAAAATATCGGTGTCCCCGCGTGCCTCGGTTATCTCTATACCCGAGCTCTTTACTTATGCACTTTACATTGTGATAGCCTTCGTGTTTGAAGTACTATATATCTTGCTATCACTTTGTTGCTTGTATTGCTTAGCATAAGTTGTTGGTGCACATAGGTAAACCTTAGTTGTTTCTAGGTTGTGCTTTACAAAGTAAACTCTAGTTTTATTCCGCCTTTGTTGAGCCACTCTAGGAAAAGTTTTAATCGCCTATTCACCCCCCTCTAGGCGACATCCGTATCCTTTCACCCATTAATGCATGCATGCATGCAGGGGGGCGACGGTGCAGGGCAGGGTCACTTCGCATCCTTGTAATTTTTTTGCACTGACCGCATTGATCGCGCACGCGGCTACGCCCGCTGCCTACACACAACGCAGTGCACGCGGCTGTGCAATGCAGGATTCCCACGCCGTCCTTCACGCTGAGCCCCGCTGATTCATGGTTCCGGCCCTCAATAAATAGTGGCAACGCCTTTACCTTCTCATCTTCAACCTCGAGTCCTTTTGCCTCCTTTGCCTCCTCCCAGCCCCAAAAAACACCTCTCCGGCGAGCGACCATGGCGACCTCCCCCTCCGCTGGCCTTCAGAATCTGAGGTCAGCGACAAGGACAACTACCCAGACCATAGGCGGATCTAGGAGAAGGAGGCGCCCACGCGCTCGAGGCGTGGCAACAAGGGGAGAGACGCAAAGCCCCAACCGACCCCTGGGCCCAAGGCCACTTTGTCCACAACCCCCGCCCCCGCCGCGGCGGCAACCTCCCCGACTCCGGCCCCTCCGACGAGACCCTCAAGGTGGAGGGGAGGCGGAGGCAAAGGAGCCGGCTGCTGCCGAGAAGGCGGAGGAGAAGGAGGCCGCGTGCGCCTGGAAGAAAAGGCGTGAACGGGAGGAGGATGAGCAACGGAAGGCAGCTCGTTGGCCCTTCAAGGAGAAGCAGAGACGGCGGGAGAGACGGGAGAGGGCGGCGGAGTGGAAGGCGGCGACGTTTGCCCGAGCGGCACCGCCCCCACCGCCGATGGAGTAGGGCAGCCTCCCGGCGGCGAGGTTGGCCGGCAGCCCTAAACCCACGTAGTAGCCCGTAGTAGCTAGGGTTAGGGTTTAGGCGCCCTTAGGTTTATGTAATGTGGGGGGCCCTCTCTATATTGTACCCCTCTCTATATTGTACCCCTTATATTATATCATATATTATCTATGTGATCGACTTATGTTTTATTGTATTGTCATTTGTCAAAACACCCAAAACAACAAGTACATAAAACAAAAGACACAAAAAAAGTTCTCATATAATACTCGTGCAATATTTATAAAATGAGTGAAATTAGAAAAGCTCAAAAGAAAGAATAAGTTAATGTTATGATGGTTGATTATTTTCAAACAACACATGCAACACATGGTTCATTTTCAAACAACACATTTACATATTTACATAAGTTAAAGGGGCGCACAAATTAAAGTGCTTGGCTTGTTAGTTAAATGGATGTGCTTGGCCTTCATTTATATATTTACTTTCACATAAAATAAAATATTGCGACCTGAGCACGAGTATCTGCAGATCCACACGTCCCTAGTTAGATTGTAACGTGGGTACTATTTTTTTCCCAATCTACAATTAGTTACTATTGGGCCTGGATATGATCATTTTGGCCTAGCTAAGTTCTATTTGGGCCTGACATTTTTCTATCACTCCTTGTCGATTGTTTTTTTAACTTTTCAACCCCTCCCCCTTCCCTACACACTGACGAAACTGAAGGAACAAAACAGAGCAGCTCAAAAATTGTCCGAATTTGTGTTGCATTTTATTCAAGCCAAAGACATAGACCATTACATCCATCTCCGCAGGTTCTACGATAACAAAGCATCACTCGAACGATGATTGCATTGTCTAATGACTAATGATCAGGAGATAAACAAATCCGAGAGAAATTACACAAAAATAAAAAAACAGCCATCAGATTGTCCTGCTTCTTCAATTCGATGATTTGCCTTAGCTAATTGTTTATCTTCTTTAGCTCGGCGTTCACTTCCGCATCCACCGTAGTATCAGTGGAAATGGGGTTGCCAGATCCCAATTGCCCCACCACGGACGGGTTTTCGAGATCCCGGGATGCTACCTCCACCCCAATTCGCTCGATGTACTCATCAAGCCACTCGAAATGCCCATATTTTGGCAGTTCCTGAAATCGCAGAGATGAACCCTAAATCCCAAATTCGATGAAATGCATGAAATTTCAAAAGAAAAGCGAGAAATTGGCGCTCGGAACACTTAGATCTCACCTTCCCCGGCTCGGGCTTGCTCTCACACTTCACAAAAATTCCCGGCCAATGTTGCCGTTCTTATCGGTGGATGTGATAAGCCGCTTCAGGGACGCGGTACGGGGGCAATCGGGGCACCTCGTCATCGGCACCGCACCATACCGAGGCCATGAGCGGAGGGAGGCTGAAGCGAGTCGACATCCTCGCCGCTTGCTCGTCGGAGAAGAAAACGAAAGGGGATGAGATGCTGGAACGGTGGCGGGAGGGCTCGGATGCAGGGACGAATCGGGCCAACGGCTCTCTTCTACCACAGCGTGGGTCCCACGGTATGAGGTGGACATCAGGTGGGTCTCGCCGTGACGTGGACATGCTGTGGGTCCTGCTCTGCTCACCTGATTCGAATTCGTTGACGGTCTCGTGAGGTTAAGTGAAAGTGCCGCACGGGAGGTATTTACCGCTTTAGAAGCGTCGCATAAGAGCTATTCTTTGCAACGATGTAGTGTTCTTTCTAATTCCGCTTAAAAACGTCCAGGGAAGCTATAAGCCAATTTTCTTTCTGAATTATATCACTTTTATTTTTATTCCACGTTTTATAGTGGCGTGACGTCAATGTAGATTCACTAACATTAGGCCGGCGTGTAGTAATACTCCACCACTAAAACAAAACGCATACATCAACAGGATTTTGTATACTAGAATCAGAAAATTTTACACGTAATGTCATCATGACCACGAAGCCGCGGGAAGAGCAGCCGCACTTTACCCGTAATGATCACTGTCAGAACACAGCACGCTCTGCTGTTCTCACTGTCAACCGCTCTCTTTTGACCCGGTTCACGGAGAAGTCAGTGCTCGACTTACCCACGACGCAAAGCTAAGCTTGGATTGTCAAGGTGCGAACGCACTTGCTAATTAACGGAGGCGTGAAGCTAACCTTAATCAGTAATCACTCGTACCCCCTGGAGGCTGGAGCAGTGGTCAGTGGGAGAAAGGTAAAAAGAAGCTGAGGTCTTCGATCATGCCGAAGTAGAGCGTGCCACGCTTCTCGATCGATCGCGCCGCAGCTTCGTTGCTCCGCCGTCGCGTGGACTCCGGCGAAAGCGAAAGGAAACCTAGTTTTTTCCTCACAAAAGCAAGCGAGAAATGGCGTCTTTTCGCGCGCGTTGCCGCTAATGCTAGCTCCAGCGCGTGTGAGTGTGTTTCCGGACTGTTACTGTGGTGGCGCGAGGCATCTCCAGCAGATCTCTTATATCTCCGGTCCAGAAAATACATATACACACAGAGAAAAACGAGAATTTCCCCTTCGCGCGAGTTGGGACGGAGTAGACACCGTATCACTGATACGTATAAAATAGAATATTCGTTTTTATTCCGTAGTCTTCGTGTACAAATAAGGCCATGGACAGGAGGTCCTTCCCATCCATCCCCTCCCTCTCCACTCTTCACCACGCCGCCATGGAGGTGCCAACACTTAACTTCTACGAGACGGTGATGTTCGCGTACTTCGACATCGTCGCGCCGTCACGCACGATGGTTCCCTCGGCTGGTGAATCAGTTACGCGAGGGTGTCGATGGCGCCGCTTCCAACTGGATTCAAGTTGGCGAGGAACATCAAGGCACGCCGCCGCTAGCTACCGGTACGAAAGAGGGTGATGCCCCAATACGCACGTACGAGCCCGTATTGGCCGGAGCTGTTCAAGAAGGAGCGAAAGGTAAAGCTAGGATTGTGCGTCGTTCACGGACGGCGGGTGCACCCGGATCTCCGCAACCGGGAAGGAAGGGAGCAATTTTCGGCCGTTCCTAGCTGCACCAAGTACACCGCCATCTATGCGGCTTGCCACGAAGAGCTCCTCCATGCGACGAACAATGCCGAAATCGTGGAGTCTGACGAGGAGGAGGATACCAGCAACGAGGGAAGGAGGACAACGAGGACAACGAGAGTGGGGTTGGGAACGTGGTCGTCGAGTGGCGGCGGGCTTCACGGTTGGAGGAATTCGTCCGCCGAGACCTGAATTGACGGCAGCGACGGTTGGACGTGAAAGGGAGGGGAACGAACTGAAATGTTCATCCTGCCGAGAGTTTCCACAGATACAGGTCGGCTACAGGTCATGCTCAGTTCGGAGGCGAAACCTGGGTCAGCTAGATATGCTGCTAGAGAATTTGATTTCTTCAGACTGCGCGGGATGATCACGCACGATACGAACGAGACCCGGCCGGCGGGCTGAGTTTATATATGACGGTCGGTGGTGATCTCGGCGCACGCCACGGGGTACGACCCGCGTACCGGTACGTGTCGTTGTTCCCGGCACGATCGCATGCCTGCTGCGCACGTCCGTGTCACGTTCCGGCCGCACGGATCCAAGATTTAATCTCTGACATGACCATATTAGATCTCGCTCAGAAACTTTTGGCGCTCTTTTCTTTCTTATTCATGCTGTGGTCTTTTCCCAGGAGTTAGTGGACTAGACAAGACGAGCCGTATGAACGTATGTATACAGTGCAGCAATGAATGCCGCTGCCAATCAAGACAGTACGGGCGATGTTCTGGGACCCGGCCTATCTCGTTACGTATTGTATCGGGAGGCCTCTGCATCGACGTACGACGAGACCCGCCATCACTGTGCGTGCTCCAGGCCGCCGTATGACGTGCGCAGTACGTAGCGTCATCAGGGAAGCAAAACTTTCAGGTCTTGTTTGATTCGTAGGATAGGAAAAACAAAGGAATAAGAAAACCATAGGATTGCAATGTCATGTCCACTTCAATCTTATAGAAACCCACATGGAACAAAGTTTGTTTGATTCCATCAAAAGATTCTAAGAAAAAGCTTTGGGTGGATGTTAGATTTTCTATGCAATCTAGTGCAAAGGATTTCCTAGAAAAATTTCCTATAGGAATCAATCCTACAAATCAAACAACCATCGTAGGAAAATTTTCTATAGGATTTAATCCTATAAATTTCTTATACAAATCCTTTGAATCAAACATGCCCTCAAAGTTCAAACGCTCCGTCCATACCGCGTCGGTCTCGGTCGTCGTCGTTGCCCAGACCGACCCCAGATCGATCGCCACCATAAATGCAGGGAAATGATAGTATTTCCCCGGGGGATCGGGTGATTCTATCCCCCGGGTCGCTGCCTGCTGCTCTGTTCGTACGTACCAGGTTGTGGTGGACCTGGCTATCGTGGTAGGTCCGTGTACAGACTAAGGACGTCTCCCACCGTCTTTTTTATCCCCAATTTCTCTTCTAAACACAGCCATGAAGCCTGCGCGCTGCCGCCGTCCTTGCCGTGCACTGCTGCCACAGCAGCCTCGCCTCCACCTCCGGCAGGGAGTGAGATCAGGAGGAGGGACGCCTCACTCTGCTCCTCCGTTCAATGGCAAAGCTCGAGCACCCTCGCCGGGAAGCCCCGTGCGCCATGGAGGCCGGCGACCTCCACACTGCGCGCTGGCGACCCTGCGCACCCTGGCTGAAGCCCCTTGCGTCATGGAGGTGCGCCCATCCGGTGCCGCGAGCTCGCATCCCCGCGTCCACCGGTCGGCGTCTTTACGGAGATGGACTTTTTTTGTCATGGAAGTGCTCGTGTAGATGGAGTGGCCATGGCCCCGACGACGACGTTGCTACGTACGGTGTCCGCTGTTGCTATTTGCAGTGTTGATGCTTGCTACATGCGGCCAGCGGTGGTGCTACTGCGATCGAACGACGGTGCTACAAACAGCCACGGGTTTTGCTACTTACGGCAGGCGGAGGTGCTATAAACGGCCACGGGTTTTGCTACAAGGTCTCCGGCGAAGTTGTTTTTTGCTACAATTACTAATTTTTATGCTACATACCTTTTGTGATTTTGCTATAATAGAGTAAATTTTTTGCTACACGGTCTCCGGCAAAAATCTCCGGCGAGGTCTCTATCGAAAGTCTCCGGTGAGGTCGGGTTTGATAAATTAATAGATTTTTTTGCTACAACCTTGTACTGGTTTTGCTACAATAGTGTATAGGTTTTGCTACGGGTCCCGGTGAAAGTCTCTGGCAATGTCTCTGTTGAAATTGTTTTTTTGCTACATTGTTTTTTGCTATATTAGCATTTTTTTTTGCTACCACAGTTTTGTGGTTTTGCCAAAATAGCATAAAATTTTTGCTATACGGTGTCCGGAGGTCTACCGGCGAAAGTCTCCGGTGAGATCTCCGGCGAGGTCGGGTTTGCTACATTAGCACAACTTTTTTGCTACACGATCGCCGACGATGTCTCCGGCGAACTCTCCGGTGAGGTCCAGTCTAATTTTCTATTTTCTGGGTCGAACCGTTTTTTGCTACGTTGTAGCAAAAGCGAGACTATTTGTAGCAAAAACGAGTATGTCTGTAGCAAAAGTGGAATTTTGAACCAAAAAGAAGACACGTGGTTGGCTGGGGATCCGGGGATAAAAAACACAAATCCCCGCAGGACGCCTAGTACTGCCCATAAATGCATGCGATGCCCCCGTTGGCCCGCCATCTAGTTCAGCGAACCATCTTGACCGACTCCAGTGCACCTGCTGCACATCCCTGCCCGGTGCCATGACGAAGATCCAGCGCACAGCAGATAAGCTCCACAATAACGTGTGCCATGTCGGCCGCGGCCACTCATCGCCACACCTCTCCCATCTGCATCTGCGACACCAAACAAAAAAATGAAAACAAAAAATATCCACGCGGACGCGGACTAGATTCTAACGGTAAATGCACCAGAATTCTTGGAGGACTAGATTCCACTGCGGCTATGCTGCCGCGCGACACCTCCGGCCATTACATAGCGCATTGGATTCCTCGATCGAGCTCGCGAATAGCACGGGGGAGGTGAGACCGACCGATCCATCGATCCTTGGATCAGTCGGCCGCGAGTTTTCCGTTGTTTTATCTATAAAGCGGGACGAAAGCCTATTTCGAGAGAGAGAGAGCGCTTCCGCGCCCTGCCAGGACCTGTAACTCGATCGATCGAGGAATCGGAGGAGAACGAAAGGAAAAGATGTCAATCAAAAGGAGAGAAAGGCACGACGAGCATGAACGCGAGCATACTTTTCTTTTTTCAGCTTTATTCCGGCGCACGCACTCACGCTTGTTCCTGCAGGTGGCTCCCTTTGCATCTTTTCCAATTCCAAAGGCGCGCGCCCATGCAGGAATCAATGATGATCGACCAAGGTCCACTTGGCCGGAACACACAAATTCTCCCTCACACGAACCGCTACTACAGTCTCAGCTCCTCGTTAGGTGATCCCAAAACATCGGGCCGACTCAGAGACTGGCTCATCTTCTCCAAAGGCGCGCGCCGTTGCACGAATCAATGATGATCAATCAAGCTTAACAAGGTCCACTTGGCCGGGAACACACAAATTCTCCTTCACACGAACCGCTACTACAGTCTCAGCTCTCATTTTAGGTGACCCCAAAACATCGGGTCGTCTCGCTAGCTGGCACCAAACTGTTCCGGGTTTAAGTGCCAACAGAACCAACTTATTAGTGTTAGCCTATACTATATCAAGAGCAATTATAGCCTGATCCACGGGTGGATTGACGACGATTGCTCTTGGTCAAAGGTCCGAACATGTTGTGTGCACGGTCGATCAAACTGTGTGCCCGTTGCCTGCTCTCCCACTGTCCATTGCTTTTCACATGACACCTGATGTCCCTCTCCGCCACAGCCCACAGACCACTGCCACACGAAAGTTCCACAAATAGCCCGCGTCGTGCAACTCTGACCGTGTGTCTGGAATTCAGTAGCCATGCTCTCACTATTTGCCCCACTGATGATGGTCTGCTCGAGACGTAAACTTAACGGCAAAATGTTTTGATGTGGGGTCTCACATGTGTGCTTTATTTATAACGCTGGACGAAAGGCTATTTTAAGAAGAATATTATAAAATCGTTCGAGGTTGTATTTCTAGAGAGAAATTGAGGGAACTCCTATTTGAGCACGAGGCAGCACCGATACGAAGTATCAACTACACTCCATATTTTAGGTATGTGTATCTAGATCTTCTTAATGCATCACCTCTTTTTTATTAATGGAGGCATACCCCGGACATTTGCATTTGTTGATGCACACTGACATTTTATGGCAAAGTTTTATCATGTTCAAATGCAACGTTTATAAGTACGGATCTAATGCGTGACTTTGTAGAACACCACACGTTGTCTGCCATCGTCTTGGAGTGAACAAACTCAACTGTGGGCTACGTGAGACCAACCAATGGTATAGTAAGATATGTGTGCATTGTCAATGCTTTGTCATCATGTCGCTAAAATAACGAATTTTAATTTTCATCGGCTTGATACGTTAACAAAGTTGCCTACATCATTTTAGCATTTTGTTGTACTTTACCACCGTTGTGTCACATGTGGTCTCTATGTTTGTCAGAATTTGCAGAACATCGGTGTGTTCGATGGAGCAATGTTTCGCACGACCTACTTGATACAATGTGCATCGCAGCCCGAGACATATATTGATGCAGCCCGTCCTATGGACGCACCTCCATCTACAACACCTAGTCCCCCAAGTGGACCAATGACTCGCGCCCGTGCCAAGCTCCTACAAGCCAAGATTAACTCGCTCCTTTCCTCATGTGATTTTGGACTACCTTTGGATGGCTTGCTACTTCATGCATCTACGTTGTGTATCCTCAGATATGAAGCAACACCACCACACCAAGCCACCAAGGAAGCAGGACCAGGGAAAGAAGCCGCTGGAGCGCTGCACACCGGAGTCTCCGGTGTAGACCGGAGTCTCCGGTCTCCTACACCGGAGTCTCCGGACCTTCCTCCGGTCCAGACCGGAGACTCAAGCCCGGGACAGTCTGATACCCCCTCCGGAGATGGGTCCGGAGATTGACCGGAGTCTCCGGCCCAGACCGGAGTCTCCGGACCGACCGACGCCAGGCATGTTAAAGCCTTTTGGGCCTGGCCCATGTAACCCCCAATTTCGCCCAAACTTCCAGTTTTATTCCAGAACTACCCTTGTTTTTGTGGTTGGCCTATATATAGCCCCACCCCTCATATGTAAACCCTAGACTTGGATAATGATAGATTAAGACACCCCTTGTGGATCTTTTAATCTATTGGTCTCATGCTCCTTGATAAGGAGCACCTATTGTCCACCCTCCTCTTGGATCTTGCCTAGTGCCTGTTGTACAAGGCCTTGGGTTCTCGGTTTCTCGCCCCAAGTCGTCAAGATCTCACCAAGCACCTCATCCCCATTGTTGGCGTGGAGAGCGAAGCTTACCAACACCGATCCTAGGATTATGTTGGACGGTTGCCACCGGTGTGAGGAATAGGCGTGTATCGTGTTTTGTTTATGTGTTCGTGGTTTTCATCTCCTCCCTCGATTTCATCCCCCGACCACCGCTCTCCCCCTCGTTCCTCGTGGGATTCGTGAAAGATCGGGCCAACCCCGGGGTTACCCTATAACATCTTGGTATCAAGAGCAAGGTTGATCACGAATTTCCCCCCAATTTTTCTTCTATCCACCATAAATTCGAAAATTTCCAAAAAACAGCCCCAATTTGCCTTTGGATCGATCTGTGCTTTTGGAGTGTTATTTATGGTTTTGATCCACCAAATCTTGTCTAAGGTGTTGGTTCAGCTTTTGCTCGCTTTCCCAGCCCAATTTTGGCCAAATTTTCATGGATTTGAGGACTCTAGGCGTGATTTCCGCTCAAGAACACGAAAGAGACCTCCCACACGGAGTCTCCGGCCCTGCACGGAGTCCCGGTCTACACTGGAGTCTCCGCCCAAGACCGAGTCTCCTCTGACGCCAGCTTTGCCTTTTTCCTCTTTTCCGCATTGGCTAATCTTCCACTTGTTGTTTGTGTTCCGTGCGTGTCACCAACTAATGAGATAGCTTCCGCAACATCGCCGCTCTTGACACCACGGACCCCAAACTCTTCCTCACCATCGACACAAGATCATCACCATCAACTAAGGTATAACTTGTGTCAACCCTTGTAGCCATATCTTCCTTTGTGTGTACCTATCCTATGAGAGCAACTCATTTTGTGTTTGTCTAAGCATTGTGCACTTGCCATTGGATAGTGAGAGTGTGAGGCAACACAAAGTTAACATAGTAGAATAGCAAGGAGAAAAGAAAAGAAAAGAATCAAAAAAGAGAAAAAGAAAAAGAAAAATAGAAAGATACATAGTCTCCCAATACAAAGAGAGAATCAAGCTTGTAAGCAAAGAGAGAGGAAGAAGCGCGCCAAGGCAAGTGCACGAATCCGTTGCTTACCCTCTTTTGGCAAACGAGTTGTGGTATCTCCTTGCGTTGGCACGACACCCGAGCGTAGTCTTCGTTAGGCCATTTCGTGCTCACTTTCATAGTCGTGCTAACCCTATTTTTCTCCACGCGTGTGTGTAGTCGAGGTTCTCGCCACCTTTTGAGTTGACCATTTCCTTTTGACTTGCGTTTTGTTGGATTTTCTCCACTTTTGACTATCCTTTATGCTCGTTGGTTCTTTGGCTTTCCCACAATCCTACCCATCCACCAAAAGCTTTTGAGAGTTGTAGCTCCTTTGTGTGTGAGTTTCTTTGCCATTTCACTTTGCACGATGTTTGCTCCTTTGTGTGGCAATTGGTTTGATATAATCTCCAAGGTGAGGTAAAAGGCTAGGTCTACGCACCCTTACTCTCCATATACAACCCTTGTCGGCTTTGCATCATGGACAGGAATGGCGAGCCGTCCCAACCACCACCACCACCTACGGAGGACGACAATCCATACATGACAAGATGGGACCATTGGAAGGTTCGAGGAGAATTCAACTACTGCTAGAAGCCCTTGAGCGGCGCCAAGATGAACAATTTAGCGAAGCCCGAGTGGAGTTCAAGAACATCGACAACCGCTTCGAGGAAGTTCGAGGCCAAATGCATGCCATGCAACACAACCTCGGTCATCAAAATGAAGCTCTTGGTCGTGCCCTCGCCTCAACGGATGAGAAGCTTCAACGCCTCATTGATGGGTTAGCAAGGCCACGCCCGCGCGACTCAAGCTCATCACGACACTCCTCAAGTGAATCAAGTGCTCCTCGCCGTCACGCTTCAAGGCACCGGGATGGACCCATCCTTCACTCCATGAGCTCTTCTCAAGCGGTACCATCGCCGCGACACACCGCAACGTCAAGCTATGATGGTGACCTCTCCGAAAGACCTCCAAGACGTGAAGCGGACCGGCCACAACAAAGGGCACTTGTGCTTCAACAAGAACAACCTCACATGGACCACCAAGCCCATCGCCATCGACATGTTCTTTCCACAACAAGTGAAGCCTCCGAAGTGGAAGAACAAGTTTGCCGGCGGCGTGAAGCACTCGAAGACCCACCAAGGCGTCCTCCTCGACATGAACGTCATCGCCGTCAACATGATTTAAACGACGAGCCTCCTCCACATCAAGAAGAAAGAGACCAGCCCATTGCGCATGCAGCTCGACATCCTCCTCGCCACATGGCGCAAGATAATGCTCCTCGGCATCAACCACGACAAGAATAAGAGCAAGCTCCCCAAGCTCACCGTGAGGACCAACAACCTCCTCCTCGTCCTCAACCGCGACAACAACAAGAGCAAGCTCCCCAAGCTCGTCGTCCAAATCAAGTTCCACCACCAAACGCGGCACCTCAACAACCGCAAGAGCAACGCCACCATCAATAAGCAAGACATGAGAGCTCGGATGATGAAGATGACCGCCACAATCATGGCAACCGTCGCAACCGGAACCGCAATGAGGAAGAAACTTTCGGCAAGCTCAAGTTCACCATGCCCAAGTTCACCGGTTCCAATGATCCCGAAGAATACCTCTCATGGGAACTCAAGGTTGACAAGATCTTCCGCATGCACAATTTTAGCAATGAGAAGATGATGGCCATGGCATCCCTCGAGTTCGATGAATATGCCAACCTTTTGTGGGAACTAGTCCAACTCGCTCGTGAATCAAAAGAAGAACCCCCAATATCAACTTGGCAAGATATGAAGGCTCATATGAGATCCCGCTTTGTTCCTTCACACTACACGCGTGACCTCTTCAACAAGCCTCAAACGCTTAGTCAAGGAAAAAAGACCGTGGAAGAGTACTTCAAGCAAATGGAGCTCAACATGATCCGTGCCAACATTGAAGAGCGTGATGAACAAACAATGGCACGTTTCCTCAATGGCTTGAACCATCCTATCAAGCGCATCACCGAGTTCCAACGGTACAACAACATGGTTGAGCTTGTGCACATTGCATCAAAGGCCGAACGTCAAGTGCAAGAGGACATCAAGTTCAATAAGCCAAAGACATACTTCACATACAAGCAAGATCCAACCACTACTTCGACAACACCAAGTGGCAGCTCCTCAAATACCACCAAGCTTCCATTCAAGCCAACACTTCCTCAAGGAAAACCGCCCCCAAGTGGCAAATACACAAGAGATGACCAACCATTCAATGGTGAGTGCTACAAGTGTGGAGGCAAAGGACACAAGTCGGTCGCATGTGGGAACAAGAAAGTTTTGTTCATCCATGACAACGGCGATGAAGAATACTTGAGTGAAGATGAGTTTGATGCAAGGGTCAAGGAAGCCATGGCAAGGCAACATTTGGAAGAGGACCAAGAGCTACTCATGTGTGAGCATGACGCAAGTCCATCGCCAGGTCACAAGGGTCTTAACTACTCAAGCCAATGAGAATGAAGACCAACGATCAAACATCTTCCAAACTCGTGCCGGTATCAATGGGAGGTCCATCAAAGTTGTCATCGATGGAGGGAGTTGCCACAATCTTGCAAGCACGGAATTGTGTGAGAAACTCAACCTCACCCTCCATCCTCATAAACACCCCTACCATATCCAATGGCTAAGTGACCAAGGATCCGTCAAGATCAAGCACACTGTCTCGGTAACGTTCTCAATTGGACCATACAAGGACACGGTGGAATGTGACGTGTTTCCAATGACGGTTTGCCATATGCTTTTAGGCAGGCCGTGGCAATTTGACAAGCGTGCTTTGCATAATGGTCACTCAAACACTTATACCTTCAAATGGCTTGACAAAACTTGTGTGTTGCAACCAATGACTCCTAGCCAAATAATTGCGGACAATGCAAAGGTTTTAGCGAGGGCGCAATACACAAAACCATCTTGTGAGAAGAGTGGTGAGCGAGAGAACCACACTATAGTGAGTGAGTGCCACAAGCCAAACTCGAGTGGAAAAACTAAGAGTGTCCTTCTTGCCACCAAAAGTGAGATGAGAGAAGTGCGGAACAACCCATCCATTTTGCACTATGTCCTTGTATGCAAGGGACTAGCGCAAGGAACTAATGACTTGACAAATGTTCCTCCTTCTTTGATGGCTGTTTTGCAGGAATTCCAAGATGTATTTCCCGAAGAGCTTCCTCATGGACTACCTCCTCTTCGTGGAATCGAGCACCGCATCGACCTCATACCCGGCGCCCCACTACCAAACCGCGCCGCGTATCGCATGAACCCGGAAGAGACGAAGGAGATAGAACGACAAATCAACCAACTCGTCTCCAAAGGTTTGATCCAAGTAAGCACTAGTCCAAGCGCGGTTCCCGTGATTCTAGTCCCAAAAACGGATGATACGTTGCGGTTATGCATGGACTGCCGTCCAATCAATGCTATCACCGTGCGTTATCGACATCCTATACCGCGTCTTGATGACATGCTTGATGAGTTATGTGGAGCCACTATATTTTCAAAAATTGATCTTCGTAGTGGTTACCATCAAATTCGCATGGCCGAAGGTGATGAGTGGAAAACCGCCTTCAAGACCAAGCTTGGTCTCTATGAATGGTTGGTTATGCCTTTTGGCTTATCAAATGCTCCATCTACCTTCATGCGCCTCATGAACCATATTTTGCGATCTCTCATTGGGAAGAGTGTAGTTGTTTACTTTGATGACATCCTTGTCTATAGCAAGTCACTAGAGGAGCATGTTACTCATGTTAAGGAGGTCCTTCAAATCCTTCGTCATGAAAAGCTTTACGCTAATCTCCCAAAGTGCACTTTTGCAAAAGACAAGCTGATTTTCCTTGGTTTTTTTGTGTCTTCCAATGGCATTGAAGTTGATGTCTCAAAAGTCAAGGACATACGAGATTGGCCCATCCCTACAAATGTTAATGAACTTCGAAGTTTTCATGGGTTGGCTGGCTTTTACCGTCGCTTTGTGAAAGACTTTTCTACCATCGCTTGCCCCCTCAACGAATTGACCAAGAAAAATATCACGTTCGTTTGGGGAAAAGCAAAACAAAAGGCTTTTGATGAGCTCAAAAAGAGGCTCACCGAAGCACCACTTCTTGCATTACCAGATTTCACAAAAACCTTTGAGATTGAATGTGACGCTAGTGGTATTGGCATTGGTGGCGTCCTTATGCAAAATGGGCGTCCTATTGCTTACCATAGTGAGAAACTTGATGGCGCACGCCTCAACTATCCCATTTATGACAAAGAACTTTTTGCCTTGGTTCGAGTCCTTCAAGTGTGGCAACACTATCTTTGGCCCAAAGAATTTATCATCCATTCCGACCCTGAGTCGTTGAAGTATCTTAAGGGACAAGCCAACTTGAGTAAAAGGCACGCAAAATGGGTTGAGTTCATGGAGTCGTTTCCTTACATTGTCAAATACAAGAAGGGCAAAGAAAATGTGGTAGCGGACGCCTTGTCTCGCAAAAACACAAGCCTTCTTACACGACTCGAAGTAAATGTCTTGGGTCTTGATGACATCAAATCTTTGTATGCGTCTGACCCTTTCTTTGGACCAATTTTTGCAACATGTTCAATACACAAAGGGATGGATGATTTCTATTTGCATAAGGGTTTTCTTTTCAAACAAAACAAACTTTGCATTCCGAAATCGTCTCTCCAACTTTTGCTTCTTCAAGAGTCCCATGGTGGAGGCCTTATGGGTCACTTTGGCCGTGGCATGACTTATGACATGCTCTCCACTCACTACTTTTGGCCAAAGATGAAGCGCGACGTGGAGCGCCACGTCCAACGATGCACTACATGTATCCAAGCTAAGTCTAAGTCCAACCCCTTTGGTCTTTATATGCCATTGCCTATTCCTCATGCACCTTGGTCGGACATTAGCATGGACTTTGTGTTAGGCTTGCCTAGATCTAAACATGGTCATGATTCTATATTTGTAGTAGTGGATTGCTTTTCAAAAATGGCACATTTCATTCCGTGCCATAAGACCGATGATGCTTCACATGTAGCAAATTTGTTTTTCAGGGAAATAATTCGGCTACACGGTGTACCAAGAACAATCGTCTCCGACCGCGACGTAAAATTCATGAGCTACTTCTGGAAGACTCTCATGGCCAAGCTCGGCATCAAGCTCCTCTTCTCGTCCGCCTCGCATCCTCAAACCGATGGACAAAACCGAGGTTGTCAATCGAAGTCTTGGCACACTCCTCCGGGTGTTGATAAAGAAGAACCTTAAAGACTGGGAGGAATGTATTCCACATGCCGAGTTCGCCTACAACCACGCCAAGCACTCCACCACCATGAGGAGCCCGTTCATGATCGTCTATGGCTTCGAGCCCTCACCGCTTCGATATTCTTCCTCTACCTCTTCATGAACGTGCCAATATGGACGTGGTCAAGCGTGCCCAAACAATGAAGAAACTCCATGAAGACACAAGAGCTACGATCGAGAAACAAGTCCTTCGCCAAACATCAAAGCTAAACAAGAACAAGAAAGAGATGATCTTCTAAGAAGGCGACCTTGTGTGGATACACTTGAGTAAAGACCGCTTCCCCAAGGACCGCGACTCCAAACTAAAGCCAAGAGGTGATGGACCCTTCAAAGTGCTACAGAGGATCAACAACAACGCCTACATCATAGATATCCCAACATCCAAGTATCTTGTGAGCCCGACATTCAATGTCAAGGACCTATCACCCTACCATGGCGAAGATGAAGTTGAGAAGGTTGAAGAGTCGAGACGACTCTTTCCCAAGGGGAGCTGATGCAGCCTGGCCCTATGGACGCACCTCCATCTACAACACCTAGTCCCCAAGTGGACCAATGACTCGCCGTGCCAAGCTCCTACAAGCCAAGGTTAACTCACCTTTCCTCATGTGATTTTGGACTACCTTTGGATGGCTTGCTACTTCATGCATCTACGTTGTGTATCCTCGATATGAAGCAACACCACCACACCAAGCCACCAAGGAAGCAGGACTGGGGAAAGAAGCCATTGAGCGCTGCACCGAGTCTCCGTGTAGACCGGAGTCTCCGGTCTCCTACACCGAGTCTCGGACCTTCCTCCGTCAGACCGGAGACTCAAGCCCGGAACGCTGATACCCTCCGAGACAGGTCCGAGATTGACTGAGTCTCCGGCCCAGACGAGTCTCCGGACCCTGCACTGAGTCTCCGGACCGACCGACGCCAGGCATGTTAAAGCCTTTTGGGCCTGGCCCATGTAACCCCCAATTTCGCCCAAACTTCCAGTTTTATTCCAGAACTACCCATGTTTTTGTGGTTGGCCTATATATAGCCCCACCCCTCATATGTAAACCCTAGACTTGGATAATGATAGATTAAGACACCCCTTGTGGATCTTTTAATCTATTGGTCTCATGCTCCTTGATAAGGAGCACCTATTGTCCACCCTCCTCTTGGATCTTGCCTAGTGCGTTCAAGTTGTACAAGGCCTTGGGTTCTCGGTTTCTCGCCCCCAAGTCGTCAAGATCTCACCAAGCACCTCATCCCCCGTTGTTGGCGTGGAGAGCGAGCTTCGCCCAACACCGATCCTAGGGATTATGTTGGACCGGTTGCCACCGGTGTGAGGAATAGGCGTGTATCGTGTTTTGGTTTGCGTGTGTTCGTGGTTTTCATCTCCTCCCTCGATTTCATCCCCCGACCACCGCTCTCCCCCTCGTTCCTCGTGGGATTCGTGAAAGATCGGGCCAACCCCGGGGTTACCCTATAACATATATACATGACACTGACTAAAGTAATTCATAAATCAACATCACAGATTACTCTCAGGCTAGATTCTATAACACACACTGTGCGGAATCGGATAAGGGCTTGTAGGAAGTATCATTTGTGTGCTACACATAAAAAGTGTAATACGTGGTGATTATAACTGCAAACAATGATGCCATCGTATGCAATAGAGATCATCATACTAGCTTTTTTGTACCGTCTACATGTGAAAGCTTTTTTCTTAATGAACTCCCTAGTATATTCATAATGTGTCTAAATGTACAGTCCGTGCTAGATATATTGAGTACTTTTTTGGGAAATTACAAACATTTATTAAATATAAAAGTCCTTTAGAGCTTGGAGGGTAGTTTTTTCTGTCCATATCTAATATATGTAACTAAACCTAGCCTTTTGTTTGTACGGTTCATGTTTGAAATCCATTTTCTTCATGGAATCTCTAGCCGACTTATAATGTGTTCATATGTACAGTCCATACTAGATATATTGAGTACTTATTTGGAAATTATAAACATTTAAGATAAAAGAATCATTTTGAACTTGGGAGGTAAAATTGTTTGTCTATATCTAGAACGCGACTAAACCTACCCAGTGCAATTGAGATGTGCAAATAATAACTAAATACTATAAAAAACAATTATTGCGTGTGTAAGGTTGTTGTCCATCTAGCCCACTCACAGGGATCAAATCTCTCCTATCATTATGGGTCTCTCAAAAAAATCGGATAGTTTTTCCTTTCAGCGGGTCATTTTCGTTGTTGCAAGATGTGTATGATGTATTCATCAAAATTTAACCAACACCCACTCAAACACTCCAACTAACAGGAGAGAGCAAGTACGTGCGGTGCGGTGCGGTTCTTGCGTGCACATCTTTCTTGTGTTCCTAAAAGAAAACACTGTCTTCATCAAAGCTAACAAAGCCAAATTTGACCGTCATTTTCTGCAAGACAAGATGGCAGCCGACTCACACTTCTCTAGAGATGCTGTCTCTCGGTAGCCATTGACCATCAACGCACACAATTATATGGACTAGTAAGCGCTAATTAATTGGTCCCTTCGGGGCTCTTGACCCTATGCCAGATTTTTTTTTGATTCTTTGATAGAAAAGAAATTTGATTTACAAGCCTAATAAAAAATCGAAACACCCGGTATTTACACAACCAACACTTAAAACTAGACTATGACAAAGCGGCCGAAATTCGTCGAGTGCTTCTCCAAGACGCCACAAGGTGAGCTCCTCCGCTAACCAGAACCCTCGCCGATGAGAGTCACAGTACTTGTGCAATGTCGTACTTACCAAGAGACTGCCAGTCGCTGCCAAGACGTGTTCCGCCAGAATCCCGCGAGCCAACAAAGGCTCAGCTGGGAGCAGTGTTGCTCTGGCCTCAGCCCAAATCCGGGTATACCGCCATGCCGACGACTACCTCACAGCAACCTCAACATGCGTAAGTGTGCAGTCCTCACCAGCCCGCCAACAAGCACAGAGGCCAACCCACCACCGCTCATCCGGAGGCTTGCTCGCGCCGTACAAGGAAGATCCTCGTCGCGCAAGCCACCACGACACCACTCGGGAGGCCGACACGCCATCACCGCAAGGCGCCTCCTATGTGGCCAACACCGAGATTCCGGACGAAGAACTAATGTCGAACCAGAGTCAAGTCTCCAAGACGACGACTCCATGGAGGATACGACATCAAAGACGCCGTCGTCGTTCGATCTGGCAAGCCAAATCTAAGATTTTCACCCGGAACATGAGACTCTAGGCGAGGGAGGTGCCGAAACTTCTCAGTGACGCCTCAGTGGGAATGGCACCCTCAGGCATCGTCGTCACTGGCCCCAAAAGGCAGGGCTTTTGCCTGAAGTAGGCCAGATCACGACATGCAGTAAAAGGAGAGAGGAAAAACAACACAATCAGCTTGCTTGCATCATGAAGGGTCGACAACACAAAGTTAATTACTGAAATCCGAGATGCCTAGGAGGCCGACGCTGAAAGTCATCAATTCCATTACCTCAAGTCCATCAAGAATAAGAAGCATTGCTTCATGGGTTACGTTGGCTCAGGATCAGACTATATTGATGCTAGAGCCAAAAACGACTCAATCCTTGACGCAATCTGAGAAAACACCGACTTACCTGCTTCCCCTTAGGAATCAATGCCGTCAGAGGAACTTCGAGAGTTCGAGAATAAGATGACGACATATGGTGAAGAATATACCTCCACAGCAGCGCAAGGTGAAGAGGAGACACCTCCAAGTTCGTATAATAGCATGGATGAATACTACACCTCGCAAGATGATATGGGCACCTGTGATTCTTCCGAGGTCCAAAAGTCCGAGCCAGTATTGGCAGAAAGGACAGATGGAAGTTTATCTCCCGGTACTAGACCTAAAGCCGTCTTTGCCACAAGTACGCATGTAAAAGATGCTAGTCGTGCAAGGAAGAAGAAGAACAAAAAAAATCCGACGCCAGTTCCACCGGCAGAGGAAATTGTCGAAGAATAAGTCGACATGGAACTCGAATTGGAGAAACCGGATCAGTGGCGAATCCAGCCCATTTTGTTAGGGTGGGGCAGGCCTAACTTGGGCCGGCCTTTTTCATTTTTTTTATTATTTTCTATATATACAGTATGGGTTGGGCCAAATCTTAGGGTGGGGCCAGCCCCACCCTTCCACCCAGCTGGCTCCGCCACTGAACCGGATGGATCTCTGGCCAATCCCAACTCGAACGATCCTCCACTTGATGGTCACATAGTTACTCAAGGTTCTCGTCAACTTTACAGAGAAGCATTAACAACACCAATTCCAACTGCTTGGATCTTACACCAGAAGAGCTGGAGAAAAGGGCTAACGAACTGGAGAAGCAACGTTTTATATTGCTCTAAGAAGCCACTCACATTGTGGAAGTCAAACAACGCATCGACAACGATCCTGCCCAGTACAAGTCATATTATAAGTGACTACCATATAACAAAACCAGAGGTGATCGATTTTGGCCAACAGAAACCCGGATGTCCACAAATCTCTCTTTGACGGAAGCGCTAGGGGATAGTTCCGGCTAGATGGCAGTGGAAACCGGGTCTACAACACTCGGGTGGAAAATGCATGGCTGTCCTGCGGTGTCTAATGTATGGAGCTCCTCCAGATACGAAAGACGACTATCTACGCATGTTTGAGAGCACATGCGGCGAGATCGTCCTTAGGTTTTAACGGCAGTTGTTGCAGTGTTTGGACCAACATATCTGACAGAACCAAATGAAGAAGATACAAATCGGATTCTGGCACAAAATCCAGCTAGAGGATTTCGTGGGATGCTTGGTAGCATCGATTACATGCACCGAGGTTGAAATAATTGTCCGTTTGCTTGGAAAGGTCTCTACAAAGGCCATACCAGAGAGTATAGTGTGATACTTGAAGCTGTGCCATACTGGTAGGAGTGTCAGATATATAAACTGTTGTGTGATCATGCACAACATGATCATCGAGAGTTAGCAGGCAGAACCAGTTGTTGATGACCATCCATATGATCACCAGGGACCACTAGCTCAACTAGATCAAGTGTCGACCAAGTTTACTGCCTTCGTTGCAATATATCAAGAAATCTACAACCGAGAGATTCATGCTGAGCTTTAAAATGATCTACTGGAGCACCTCTAGGTGCTCAAAGGAAACGTCGCCTGGTTATTTGATTTTTATATTTGGATTCTTCTATTAATAATTGTATATGTGTATTTGGCCTGTTGTGTGTGACTATTTTTATTTAAAACTATATAATAAGTTTGAATTATATTGTTCAAAACTATGCTATTTATCTCTAAATTTTTTTAAGAAATCTAAATTTTGTTGGTGGCCGGCTGTTTTGGACACGGCGTTGTGGGGCGGTCCTCCCACAATTTAGTCAACAACTACCGGCGCTCCACATGGCGTTGTGCCGGTTATACTGCTAGGCCGTTTGTTCGCATGTTTTTTTATCTTATTTAACAAAAACCATTACTATCTTTTGATCTTATCGTCTCTCGTTTAAGTGGAATGTTTTTCTTTTTCTGAGCATTTAGTCTGATAATAATTATAAACGACCTTTGACGGGCATGATGTACTACTATGGAAACCGTCTGTCGTTTTGTAGTTCTACTGCGTTGTTGCGTATTGGACATAAAATTGTGTGCCATCCAACTATATCTTTGGAAGTTGGTTGCGAGCTTGGTTCAGATCACCGGCGCGCCTTGTTGGCAGCAGGCATAACGCGCCTGAGGTCTCCGGACGGGGAGCTCGCACATGCGCAGCGGGGTGGAGGTTATTAGGGCACCCACAGTGTGTAGCAAAAATTGGTTCCATATTTGCTTTTTGGCTTTTGGAACTAGTTCCTACATTATGAAGGTGGTTCCAAATTGAGCAAAAGAGGAAACCGGAGCAAGAGGGTGCTTCGATGCCAAATATGATTCCAAATTGATTAGCCAACATGTGTATGACATGTGTCCTGTCCTGTCATATCTTAGACAAAAAATAAGGCTATTCCTGTTAAGGGTGGGAACCCATTGTGCAGGAATTTAGAATAGCTACATTGTGGAGCTATAGCCAAATTGCATGGCGAAGCCAAGTTCAGCTTTTTATCAGATTTAGCTATAGAAACGTTGTGGCTGCACTTAAGAGATGAGAGGTCTTTGAATTGATTGCTGCATGTTACTGCTACTTGCATGTACAAATCAAGAAAAGCTCCCCTCCCTGCTGGCCTGGCCTACCCATCCGTTCGTCCACTCCATCGTAGCTACTAGTACTATGGAGATAGATGATGATCCCTTTTTCTCAAGCCTGCCCAATCACTAGTTGGTTCACAGATCGAGTGGCAGCAGTAACTGCATGTACTGGTCTCCTCTTCTAAGATGAGAGTGCCCAACAACAAACTCAATATCATCATCGCAAAAACACTCGAAATATAAGGTTCAAGAACTGGGAACAGGAAGAGTGGCGCGCCTCCCCTAGCTATGAGGAATGTGGTTCCCTCTGATGATGTCACTCATGGTGCACGCCGGAGGGCCGGACAAAAATGGGCCTTGAGCGGTGCCTGATCGTGATCGGTGTGGGGGGAATGGATCCTTCCTTCTCACGCCTGCCTGCATGCGTCGAGCAGCAAGCTACGGCTACAGCTACAGGAGCGGCCGGCCGGCGGGGCCATGGGCCATGGGCCCATGGCATACATACTCCATGATACTACATGCATTGCATGGGACCTCCTCCCTGGCCGGCGGCCGTGCGCTGACAATCGGTCACGCCTCATCACCACCCCGTGTCGGCTCGGCTCCCATCATCGACTGCGTACGCTGCAAGCACCAACGACTTAACTCCTCCTCCTCTCCCCTTTATTCAATCGGTCACGCAGAACACCACAGTCCACAAACACACGCTTCCATTCTCGGTCCACTGGAGAGAGCTTGTACGTCGTCCCCTGGATCCATCTATACGATACGCATACTTCCTTCATCCGCAAATAAGTGTACTTTTAAAATTGTTCTAGGTTAAAGTTAGTAAAATTTGACTATCTTTATAAAAAAATATAATAATATTTATGACTCTAAATTGGTACTAACATATATGTTTTTAAATTTAGTTTCTTAATATATCAATTTGGTGTAATACATGTTGTTATATTTATCTATAAATTTAGTCAAATTTGATAAAGTTTGACTTAAAAAAAAAGCTAGAAATACACTTATTTGCGAATGGAGGGAGTACGCGTTGTTGGTCAGATATTGAAAGAACTGACTTGGGGTAAAACAACGCTGGCACTCGGGATGTCCAGTGATCTATTCTTTGGTACTTATATATTCTTGCTTCGTCCAAGTCAACATATTTGAATCTTAGGGACTCTAAGTCTAAGTCAAGAACATGGTTCCGTCGAGAAAGGTCCCTTGCACACAGTCCATCTGCACCTGACGTAACGCTTGGGCATGTGACGACGGAGAGGTCCCGAGTCCCTGTTTGGGAGTGCGACAATTGATTTTGAAAAAAGTCCATAACAAACCTTGAATTCGTAGAGGCCGGCTAAATCGTACCGTATATTTCTAATCCCGGAAATCAGCACACTAAATTATGCGATCCCGGTTCGATTTGAACCCCGCGTCAGATTAGGCTGAGAATCGGTGACGTGGCCAGGATATTTGTCAGTTGTGGGCTAGTTGAGGGAATCACTTGACGCACGAAGGGGTAGAACCAGTACACGTCGCTGAGGGAAAGAGAGATTGGGAACAAAGTTAGGGTTCATCGTCGCACATAGAGGGATTGGCGGCGGCGGAGATTGGGGAAATGAGCTCGTCGGGTGATTCTTCTGCGCCTGGCTTTCGACGAGCCGCCGGAAGAAGGAGAGTGTGTGAATCGAGGTCTCCTGTGGTCTATCGAGAGAACCCGATGGGGTACGAGCCGGCGAGACTGTGCCGATGCAATCCGCGAAGAAAGGCTCCGCGATGGATCTCCTGGAGTCTTCAGAACCCAGGAAGAAGGTACTACGCCTGCGTCGATGCAATGGTGAGTTCAATTTCGTGGTAATTTATTGTTCGCCTCGCCTCGCCATGTAATGCATCTCTGATCTCTGGTAAATTTGGCTAGAATGGAAGAGGGTGAGGATATGTGGAGTGGCACGATGATCCATTACCAAGGTTCTGGAGTGATTTCATAGGTGATCTGCGTGATGAAGTGTGGAAGCTTCGTGGTGAAGGAAATATGGTGCCTACGACTGAAGAAGCAAGCTCTGTTCAGGCTCATGTTCAGTCTCTGGAAGCTCATGTCCAGGCTCTGAAAGATAAGCTGAGAGAGAGGAATAAGGAGCTTCTGGCCACAAAGAACAAATATGAGAATGTCTTGTTTCTATGTGTTGTGTTTGTGGTAGGAAAGCTATTGATGCAGTGAGTTAAGTTGTTATTTCTATCTGTGTAGTGTGCAATGGAACTTGTCATTTCTGTGTTAGTTATCAGTGCTTTTGCGTTGCATTTCAGAATGTAATGAAGGTCTTTGTAATGAATCTAGCATTTCTGATCAATGTGAGATGAAACCTGGCATTTAATTGGAGATTTATTTGTATGATTATGGCACAATGTATGAAAATGACAGTAAGTAATAGAACAAACTCTTAGAATGGCGCAATGTTTAAGTCTAGACATCACTCAAACTTTTACGATGAGTACATCTCATCACCAGCAAAAGAAATGACACAAAGTCTGTCATTTTAACTAGAGATCTCTTTTAACTACAGTTCAGGATGAGTTTAGCTCATCATCACCAAAAGAAATGACACAAAGTCTGTTATTTTAAGTAGAGTAGTACCAACAAAAGCAATGACATAGTCTGTCATTTTAACTACTACAACTCAATAATTGCCACTCCAAGTGAAATAGGAATAAGAGGGAATTGAAGAAGCTATTTTGCCTCTCTTTCTAGCATTGGAAGATGAAGCCATAGGAGCAGCTTCAGTATTGGAAGATGAAGCTACATGAGCAGCTTTCTTCTTAGGAGGCTTGAACTTGCTGACAACATTGATTCCTGGTACTTATCTTGCTGCCTGAGGTTTGGCTAGAGCTACTTGTGCACTAGGCTGAGAACTACTTCATCCACTTGCTGCTGCAGGTTTCTGTTCAAAAACAACATTTCACTGTAAAAACAATATTTCACTGTAAAAACAACATAGAATTATCAAGTGCATCACTTATACCTCACTTTCCTTCCTTTTCCTGGTTTGCTTCATTAGATGTGCATTTTTCTTTGCTCCTCAGTTAGGATTCTTTTTGCATGATGACTTGTTGTGGCCAGCAGTCTTACACAATGAACAAACAATGACAGTTCCATGTTTGCTCAATTTCCTTCCTTTAGGTTTCTCGGTTTCTTCCCTCTTCCTGGCATTTTTCTTGGGCCTTCCTGGCATTCTTACATAGCCAGGTGCTTATGGCCTAGGATTCTCAGAGATAGGACACATCTCCTCACCTTCCACTGGTTCCAAGCAATGCTCATAAATGTTATTAAACACTTCTATTGAGTAGCATGGAGCAATAAAATCCTCCACTTGTTTACTACATTTGTAGATTGTTGTAATAGCATGAGAGCAAGGTATACCAGACAGTTGGAAGTACCCACAGTAGCATGTCCTTTTATCTAGACTGACTGTGTATTGCCTCTTTATCCTAGTCAACAACTTTACCTCAAACCCATCTTTTCCATTCCAGAGCACTTCCATGAATTGTGTCCTGGCTATGGCTGATTTCAACTTCTTAAATATGTCTGGGCATATTCTTCCATTGAAGGAAGCACCTTTGGACATTTGTTTCTGAATTCTGGTAAATATTTTCGTCCTATTTACAGAGATAAAGAAGTAAAACATATATGTAACTAATATATATACATCTATGTCACTAATAGAGATAAAGAAGTACAAGTAATGGAGTAGTACCTTATCTTTTCTTGCATGGATATTATAGGATAAAATCTGGCATCAACAATGGAATGGTTGAAAGATTCACACAAGTTATTGTCAACTGACTCATAGTAGGAACCCAAAGGAAAAAAGGCCCTTGCCCAATGTTGTGGAGCATTTTTCATGATGTCTGTAGCACCTTCTGGAGTTTCTTGAGCTAGCTTAGCTTTATAGTAGTTAAAATCTTGTTGGTTGCAACTTTGGCTACTGCCCAAAAAAAATTCTGCCACTCATGTGCCCTGTTCTTCTTCCTCCAATTGGCATAGATACGCCTAGCAGACATCCTATTGGCAGGTAATCCTTCATTGTATTTATCCGGCCCTTTTGTTGGTCAGATATAAATATCCAGCCAGCTCCATTGTTGTTGATGTCCAGATCTTTAATTAACAGACAAACAAACCATTTCCAACTTTCATTTGTTTATTGCTCAACTACAGCCCATGCCACTAGATATATTTGATTATTGGCATATCTAGCTATAGCACACAGCAGTTCACCTTTCACAGCTCCTTTAAAGAAGCAACCATCTAAACCAATCACTTTTCTACACCCAGCCTTGAAACCTTTCTTCAATGCACCAAAGCAAACATACATGCTCGGAAATATATGTTGATCCCTGATATTTGGATCCAAACATATTTCAACTGTACTTCCAGGGTTGCTTCTAAGGAGCTCTAGGTGATAATCAAACACTCTTGTGAATTCATTTTTCATGACACACATCCGTCTGTCCATGACAAGTTTTTTGGCATGCTTACACTTGGAGGTTGACACATCAACAAACATGTCTTGGAGGACTGTGGCTTTCATGCTCTCAATCTTCAACATAGGATTTGCCAGAATAAAGTGTTCATACCTTTGGGCAATAACCTTTGCAGTGACCAGCCTGTTTTCTCTGTTTTGTGCACACTGATGTTGATCATTGAATGTGATGATTTGAAATCTGCTAGTTCTTGTTGTCTTCCCTGCATACATTAGCCAAGGGCATCCAGGCCAATCACACTTGACCCTTACTCTGTCTGCCTCTGATTTGACAAAGGAAATACTCCTTTTTGTCACAAGGCCATACCTCTTAATTGCTTTGCATAGCTGATTCTTGCTTCTAAAAACCATTAAGAGCTCAAAGTGTGGAATGTCAGTATCATTGTTGAACCTAGGATACTTGCTCTTCCTCCTCACTACATTTTTACTATCATCGGAATCTTCATCATAAGAGAAATCTTCATCAGAGCTATCATAGTTCCAATCTTTCTCCTCTTCTCCTATCTGATCCTCCATATTTGCAACAAGGTCAATAGGAACTACATCAGTTGTATCTCTCCCAATCCAACTTTTGCTAGCTCTCATTCTTTTGTTGAATTTTCTGGCATGTTTCCTTAACTCTTTCACTTTTGATTCTTCACCACTATCTTCACGGTGTGCTACATATTCATTGTCATCATCAGAGTCACTAAGTGAATCTTGACTAGCAGGCACAATATTGATTGGGACTGGATCTTGACTCCTCCTTGCACTACTAATCTTCACTGTACCGTGCAACACTTGACTTATGACACCTTTGTTATCAGTGACAAGAACATTTTTGAATAACAACAACCTCATCATCACTTTCAGCAGGTTCTGCAGGGATAATTTCATCTTCAACAGTAATGACAGTGGCAGGATCATCATCACTTAACTGCATAATCTCATCCTCAAAATCACTACCATTGCTGCTATCCATACTGCCCTCCTCCCCATGGTACTCCACATACACTTTTGCTACCCCTCCAACATCAGTGTACTCTGCCATTTACAGACAGGCGGCATCACTGACCAAAAACATCAGTCCATCTTCAAGATCTTTCCCAGGAATGAGAAAATACAACTTCATGGATTCCTTCACAACCATATGATCTTTCAAAAATCCATTGACCTCTTGCAATGAGAGCTTATCCCTCTCAATGTCTGACACATCATCATCGCCGCGCACATATTCCAACTTCCGACCGACGCACACAAACTCGCCTGCCATATGAAATCTCACCGTCAGAATCTCGGACGGGTCCATGATTAAATTGCAAACGCACAATAATCCATCACTATCTACTGCTAATGTGAAGCAAAAACATCAAAAAATCACCAAAAAACCCTAACTTTACCATCACCAAAAACCTATGGCAGTAACACACTGGCAACCCAACCCAAATGCTACTTTCAGATGGTTAAGTGGAGGAGAATACTGTCGAAAACATACCGCCGCCGTCACTGATGTCCGCGCTGTCAAGATCGTCGCCGTGGAGCCGATCAATCTCTAGTCGCCATATCCGTCGCTGGAGCAGGGGAGGAGAAGACGAGGAGGCCATGGGACGCCTCGAGAGCTACGGAATGGGCTAACTACTGGGTAGGGAATGGGCTTAGTACTGGGCAGCGAGGGAATGGGCTAACTACTGTGCGGGAGGGAATGGGCTAACTATTGGGCCGGGCCAACTAGTTCTACTGGCCTCTCCCTCTCCAATCCTGGCCACCTCGATAATCCCCGGTTGGCTTTGGAAGCGGGGTTCAAATTGAACCGGGATCGCGTAATTCAGTGTGCTGATTCTAGGGATTAGGAGTTCAGTGTTCCATTTAGCCGTCTCTACGAATTCAAGATTTGTTATGGACTTCTCTCCTTGATTTTCCTGTGTGTTGATCTGAGGAATACATGAGAGATCGATCAAACCACCCAAGACTTTGTGATCGCATGCCTTGGTCGACAGCAACGCGTCCACCGTACCTGTCATGAACCCGTAAAATTTAACCCGACCGGGATATGGTGGCCGGCCACGGTGCAGTGCGCCTGCTCGCACCAAAAATTAGGCCGTCCGTTATGTCGCTCACGCACACTGTGATAGAAATCGACAGGGTCTATAGACTATATAGATCAGAGCAGAAATTCCAACACAATGTGCGTAGAGAGTGTGCGTGCGCATGCATATGCATCGCACGGACCATGAACATATTAAGGTCATCTTCACCGGGCCGATCCAAATGGTCACCCTAAACAGTTCGTTCCTGTCCGTTTGGGTCGGATCGCGGTCGATATGGTAGGGGGTCTGGTCTGTCCGGCTGACCGTGCACAGTGGCCCGACCCATTTGGCCGCGCTTGGCCATCGTCAACGCTGTCGTATTTCCACTGTCTTCCCGCCGCCACGCCGTTTTCCGCCTTTCTTTCCCGCCGCTTTCCGTGAGTTCTCGGCATTTCCTGCCGCGTCCAGGCGCGGCCATAAAAGGGGAAGGTCGCTGAGCTATCTTCGATCATACCCGCGCAACCCACAACACAAAAAACCACCATGCCTGGCCGTCGGCATCGACACGGCGAGCTCCGTGGCAACCCTGATGCCGGCAGAGAAGAGGTGCCCGAGCGGCCGCTGTCGTCGTGGTAGCCGATTCCGTCGGAGTTGCCAGACGTGCTGCCTCCTCCGATTCCCGGGCGCCCATGGATTTACAGGATGGGCACACCGTCGGTTCGCCCATCCTACAGCCGTCACGTGACCACCGGTGAGCCTTTCATGATGGCGCTGGCGGAACGCGTCTTTCTGCCGAAATACCGGCGATTGGACCAGCTCGGATTGGTGCGTGGCGACCTCCGGGAAGCGGTGCGGGCTAATCCTGACGATGCTTTCCTGCATGCCCGCCTCGCCCGAGCTGAAGAGGAGGTGCAGATGCAAATGAGCGCTCATCAATTCTCTCAGTGAAGAATGGTGTATCTGACCCGCCGCAGTCACCGCCTAGAGTCGGCGGCCACGTGTAGTCTTAGGTTATGTGGCGTGAGTGTAATGATGTTTTAAGGCTTGAATAAAGATTTTTATTTGAAATGGCCAATGCCTACATCCATACATCATACATGGCGCGCGCACAGCCTAGCCTACTCGTCAAAGTCGGAGGAGGAGTCGGAGTGGTAGCAGCGGCGGCACATGGTGTGATCGAAGACACTGATGCCAAACTTTCCTTCGCCGTCAGATTGAAGACGATGTTGCCGCGATGTTCGATCTGAAGCGCTCCACCGTTGCCGAGGTACATCTGGCCGAGGTGGTCGGACTGCAGGTCGAATGGGTACCTGCCGGTCCTAAAGCCGTTTGCCCGCAGCATGCCAAGCGGGGACGGCTCGTCGCCGATCAGCATCACGAACAAGCGGGGCAGGAGCAGCCTGTCACGCGACATGCCATGGTGGATGGCCACGGCAAACTGGTGGGTGCCTGGGTCGAAATCTTCAGGCGGCGACGGCGTTGAGGGAGAGCGTGGTGGCGCGGTGAGTTGGCCACGTCCTCCACGCCTCCATCGGCGTCCACGGCCGCTACGGCCTCCCCTCGACCCAGCGCCGCCGGCCATGGATAGCTTCAAGCAGTGGAGAAAAGAAAGGGGAAGGAGGAGAGGTGTGGTGTTCTGTGTGGAAGAAGATGGCCGCGGGTGGCCGGTTAAAAAGGGCCGGCATCGGATGCTGGTGTGGAGGCCGAAGAGGGCATTGAAGTGTCCAGTCAGTAGGGCAGGCGTCGAGCGGAGCCTGTAGCGGCGATAGAGAGTGTGTCGTCCTGTCAGTAACGTCGCGTCGCCATTGACAGCGCATGCTGCCGCCGGTCAGCCTTCCGCCAGCGCCTCTAAATCGGTGCCGTTGCGTGCGTCTGAATCGGTGCTGCTGACCTCGTCTGAAATCAATGCCGCGGGTCAAGGTGGTTGACGGATGGGCCAGTAGCACGCATGAGAACGACGTCCGCACTGTCCGCGCGCGTCCGTGGCGACGCAACCGAGTCCCAAATTAGATGTATGGATGGACCGGGCCAAACGCGTTTCTCCGGATGGATCGCCCCGCTGGGACACCGCGCACGTACCGCGTGTCTGCACGGATAGTTTCGGACACGTTAGAGATGCTCTAATACTAAGCTACACCACGCTCTCGCTGGCCCCAAGGCCGGTCAGCCAATGCCAATGCATGTGACCTAGCATCATAGCAGTTCACTCTGCTTTTGCATGCATGAGATGTGAAGTAAGCTAGGTAGCTGAGGTTTGTGCGACACCTTTTCAGGATCATCACCTGCGTCTGCGTCCCTGATGGATCGACCGATCATCATTGCGCCATTAACTCCCTTGTGTATTTCGCACTTGTAAGCAAGCAGTTAGGACCGTACGTGCTGGTGGCCTGGCCAGCCACGGGGTTCCTTGCTCCCTTTGCTCACACACACGGGCGGACACAGCGCCCCTGTCACCAGGCACTCGCCCGGGCTTCACGCTCGCTAGCCTCGTGCGGGAGATCGTTTTCAGCCAGCAAAATAGGATCGAGCGTGGGCAAAAACTGCTAGCTGTGATGCGTGATGGGCTTTGGTTTTGGGCCACGTAAAGTCCAGGCCAGAAAGGCAGCGCACGCAGCGCCTTCTCTCGTTCAGCGACCGCACTGCTCCACGACCAGTCGACCACTTACCACCAGGATTCTCCTCTCCTTCTATCCTCAAAATTCCCCAACCCGGAGCTTCTGAATAGGGTTGCGAAGCGGTATCCGATCCAACCCGTTTTGTAGGCAAAAAAATTTAGTCTAGTTTAAACTTTTCTAACAAAATTTGTCTAGTTTGTACTAAATTTTATTTTCGCGGGGTCTCACAGGTTGCCGCTTCACAACCCTACTCCTGAAACACTTGCCGCACCCAGCGACTACCCTGCTTCCTGCGTGGATACCTCATTCCCTACCCCTCGACGACAGACAGCGGCCATGGACGCCGGAGATCCCGGAGGTGGAGCGCGTGCTGCGGAAGGTGCCGACGGTGATGGCGGGTGCCCTAGGCAGAAACGGGCCGGTCCAGGCGCATCTGGTAGCGGCAAGCGCCAGCGAGCACCTCGAGGCGACAATTCGGGCTTGAATTCAGTAGGCAGAGGACAATAGGATTTACTTCCTTTGCTCAATTTTGTTCAATTTTGGTTTTCAATTTAATTTAGAACAACGAATTCTCAACTTTGGTTAAATTGCATATGTTGATGAGTTCCTAAATCATGGAATTTGTCCTAAATAGTTAAGATGAAATGGTTTAAAACTTAAAGTATTGATGAATCATTAATAAAATTGTTTCTATTATATTCACCATGTTAGAATCCATGCCTTTTTTTATACTTGCACAAAATTTGAAAGTTTGGCTACAAAGATGGTTCAAATAGAGAAGAATATGGATACTTCAACTCTTTCTATCGATCATCAGAGTTTTATTAATCTTTTGGGAATTCTTATTAAATCCTGTCATATCTAACATTAGCGCATATAAGCTTTTGAATGTGTTGTAAACTTGTGAATATTCGAGTGTGTTTTGAATTTTTGAACATTGGAATGTATTGTGAGCGTGCAATGTATTGTATTAGTGTTTTCGCACTAAAATTATTGTGAAAACTATATTTGCTCCATATGATGCTCGTATTTGTCTGAGAATTTTTTTCTGTCTTGCGGCACGCCCAGGCTTCGACAATTTTCTGGGTTCGCCACTGCTCACACACAAACACCAGCTGCATGCACTTTTCTTCGCCCCTTCTTTTGCCCCAAGCTAGCTACTTGTAGATGCTTTGGCTGGGTTAACAAGGAAGATGAGTAAGTGGACAGCAACACAGGTACATTACATTGGGGGACCCTCGCTCTTCCTAGGACTAGGTTTGCTGTTAGTTGGTGCCATTAGAGTACAAAGCGCAACCAACCCCTCGACACTTTTGGACTTCATGCACGTCCTTGCCCTCACATGCACAACCATGCAGGCGGGAACGCAGGCACATCTAGCCCACATCTAAATTCTGGTAGTACCACCTTGGCACACACCTTGCTGCGCCAGATTAATGAATAAACTTTGCTCAAATTTTTAGCTTTTCGGTACTACTACTTGTGTCTAGCTTTTAGAGGAAGAAAAGGCTGGTTAAAGGAAACATGCATGAGCAAATCTCACACTACTTACTTTGCTAGCTCATGGTTAGTTGGTTGGTAAATATTGGTACGTTTTTTTTTCTAGTGTTCTTGTTTAGGATCGGCGCAAGTCTTATTTCTGCAGCCATGAAGACATGCGTAGGAGTGTAGGCCTTGTTTGGGAGTGAATAAACAAATCAAACACATTTGATTTGCGCTTAATAAGATAAAGCCAGATAAAACGACTATAAACATCAAGGAAACTGATATAATAATCATGACCACTGACAGAAGTTTCGGCAGGATCCATACATCCGAATAAATAAGCTCCAAAGGAGTTTTAACATCTTGAGTGGACAAAGCAAAAGGTAACTGATGAATCTGGCCTTGCTGATAGGCATCACACACTGTTAAATTTTTATTACTGGACTCGCTAGAAAGCTGATGACGATGGAGAACATGACGAACTATCGGAGTGACTGGATGACCTAGGCGAGCATGCCACTGCGATGGTGAACGCGAGCTCCACTGAAGGCCTGAGAGACTGTTAAATCCAGGCGGTAGAGGCCATGGCAGCGGCGCCCACTAACAAGTACGTCCCTCGTGACCCGGTCCTTTATAAAAAAGTTAAACCGGTGAAATTTGACAAAAACATTATTGCCATCAGTAAGTTTTGAAACAGATAGAAAATTGCGTGTGATGGATGGTACTCTAAGGAAATTACTAAGATGCAAATTCCTAGAGGCATGTCTAGTGAGAAGGGATGCTTGCCCAATATGGGAGATATGCATACTTATGCCATTGGAGGTATGAACCTTGTCGGTGCCGGTGTATGCCTCACGCGTGTGAAGCCTGCCCATCTTGCTGGTCATGTAGTCCGTGGCACCGGTATCCATGTACTAGTGCGGGTCGACGGAGTAGGACCGAGTCTGGCCAGGACGATCAACCATCGCAGCTTGGCGCTCGTTATTCCTGGAGACCTTGCCATCATTTCCGAGGCCGAGGAAGATCATATAGAAGCGACGATGACATTTGGAGGACCAGTGGCCCTCCCGGCTGCACAGCTGGCAAACACGGGAAGAGCTACCACCGACAGAGCCGCTCGGGGGCGCAGGAGATGGGGCGGCCGTCTTGGCAGCAGATGGCGAGGCAGGCGCCTTGCCCGGGGGAGCGCTGCGATAGGTGGCATTGGCAGAAACAGCGTTGGAGCTGGCCGCCCGAGCATGCCAAGCGGCGACCCGCTGCTCGGTGTGAAGAAGACGCGAGTACAGCTCACTGGATGTCATCAGCGTCTGGCGGTCGTGGAAGACCTCAATGAGACCATCATAGTCATCGTCGAGACCGTTGATGACATAGGTCATGAACTCCATTTCGGTCAAGGATGCCCGATGGAAGTCATAGTGTCGGAGAGGCCCTTGACCTTGTGGTAGTAGGCCGACGCCGACATGTTCAGCTTCTCGTGCTCGCCGAGTTGACGACGTATGGTGCTGCAGCGAGTGAGAGACTAGGAGGCAAAGCTAGACTCAAGGAGCTGCCAAGCCTGCTAGGAGGTCGCCGCGAAGACAACCATGCCAGTCACCTTGAGCCCAAGCGAGGACTGGATTGCCTAGAGGTTTGGCTGATCCTGCGCCATCTAGATGTTATGCGCGGGGTTGATGATGGGTCCAGAGGTGTTGTCCATGTACGCAGGAGAACATGGGAAGGAGTCGTCGTCGTAGCCGTAGATGTAGTGGCTCTTGAGGAGCGGCAGAATCTACGCACGCCAAAAGATGTAGTTGTCCAGCATAAGTCGGATGGTGATCTCCTTGCCAAAGTTAAAGGGTGGCGGTAGCGAGCCGGCAAACGCCGAATTTGGCACCGCGGCCATAGTGGGCAGCAGAGGAGGGGGCGTCGAGGCCGAAACTAGGGTGCGTCGAGAGCGGGCGCCAGAGGCGCGACAGACACATGCTCGGTGGTGGTGACCACGAGGGCATGGGGCGGCGGTGGAAATGCCGTCGACGAGAAGAAGGAGCCGACACTGAGGGTGCTGACTGGGGGAGACGTCATGGCGGCGCCATCTATGGGGCGAGAGAGGAGCGCCGCGAGGGAGGCAGGGAGGTAGCCGAACAAGGCGGAATTGGTGGAGGCAGAAGACATGGGGGCGGTGGCGGCGGTGGCCGATCTAGGTGGCGGTGCGGCGGCCAGGGGTGGAGGCGGCACAGCGTCCAGGCGATGGAGGCAGCCGACGGCTAGGGTTGGGAGGATCGTAATTATGCTGATACCATGTAAGACAATTAGGTTTTGGAGGGAACTGGCTCAACGCTCTAGGGGTGGCCTATCACATATATTTATAGGAGTATACAAAATACAATACATGGACCAATACCAATATGCTATGGTGTACATCTAGGCTACAATACAAAGTCCAACACGCTCGTATATAAACTTAAAGTCACTTGGCTTGATTCTGGGAAAACATCACATTACTAGTTTGGTCACCCATCCAAGGGAGCTTAAGGCATTTCTTGAGTGTAGTACTCTAAATGTACAAACATCGCTATCCGTCCAATCAATCATGGATTGTAACCTAAATTTTGATACAAACACTAACACTTAGCGTTCAACATTGAGGTTTTCGAAAATATTGTAATGGGGTACTTCGTCTTTTTTTTACGAGACTTCCTCTTATCTTCTAATAAAAACCGTTCTAGCTATATATTTTTTCTTTTTAGAGTAGCTTCACAATGAAAAACCTGGCAAAACGGTCTACGACAAGATATATATAACCTAAAATAATGATGAGGTTTTCGGGAATGCAGTAAGTATTTTCCTCCTCTTAACTATATATTTACATTCTTCTTGTGAGAGAATAGTTTCATAACAAAAAACTAGCTAAACGATCTAACATAAAATAATGACGAGATTTCGGGAATGTAATAAGGAATTTTGTGCTCTTAATTCACTGGTGGAAACGAGGTCTCTCTAACACCGGTTCTTAGAGGCCTCTAACACCGGTTCTGGAACCACTGTTGGGGGTTCGGTGTTAGAGCCCCCCCTCTTTTTTTTACCGGTTCGTAACACGAACCGGTGTTAAAGGTTCTGTGCCGCGGCAGGAAAAAGAGATAAATCCCTGCCGCGGCAGAGTTCTGCCGCCGCCTGCTCGGGCGATTTTTTGGCGCGGCGAAGGGACGGGAGGGAGGGATCGGAGCGGTATACACATACATCATCGTCGGTACATACGAGTACATGAATAATTAAGCAACTATTATTATACACAAACATCGTCATTGTGTGGCATTCTCCGTAAAAGTTGAAGCATCAAGTACAAGACAAACACGTTCAAGCATATATACAACGTTTATTTTGGTGGATATCTAAAGAGTTCTCCGCTAGGCGTGACGACCTTATCAAGTATGAACCCCGCCATTGTGACCACGGTTTACATTAGCCACAACGATGAAATTTTGGAGGCCCGTAATGTACTCGGAAGTGCGTCTGTCACCGTACATCCATTGTCGGTTCATCTGCATTAATATATAGTATATCAAAAATTAATAGGGAGATGACCATTTATATATAGTACATCAATGACACATAAAAGGATAAAGTTGCCGACCTCGACCGAGAAGGAAAGAGCAACGAGAAACCTTATTTCGAGCTCTCGGGCATTTCACCAAACACCTCTTGTGCATAGGAAAAAAACACAAACTAGCACACCTCTCACCCTCTTGCTAGGCTCCAAAATGAGAGAGTGAAAAAATGGAAGAGACGGGTGTGGGCTGTGGTGTGTTATATAGCCCCCCCCCCCTTAACACCGGTTCAAGCGACGAAGCGGTGTTAAAGGGGGGGGCTGCGCGGGCCACTGGTGCAGGGCCTTTAACACCGGTTCGTGGTACGAACTGGTGTTAAAGGGGATGCTCCTTTTTGCTCTATGGACCACATTGGTACGGGCACCCCCTTTAACACCGGTTCGTACAAGAACCGGTGTTAAAGCCCATTTCCGACCTTAACCAAAGGCCTCGTTTCCACTAGTGATTGTATGTCTACATTGTTCTTTGCGAGAGCGTAATTCCATAACGAAAAATAGAAAACCATCTACATCGAGATGTAACTAATAATTTAGGAGTCGAGGTTTACTGAAATGTAATGAAAAATTCTCCTCTTAACAAATGTCTACATTCTTTTTTGTGGAACAGTATAATCCCATAACGACAAACTGGAAAAATCATGTACATCAAGATCTAACTACCAATTTAGGTGCTCTAAAAAAACTACCAATTTAGGTAACAAGGTTTCCAGAAATGCAATAAAAAATTCCCTCTTAACTTTATGTCTACATTCTTCTTTGTGAGAGAGTAATTCCATAACGACAAACTAGAAAAACCATCTCTATCAAGATCTAACCTACAATTTAGGCGACGAGGTTTTCAGAAAAAACACAATGAGAAATTTCCTCCTCTGACCTTTATGTCTACATTCTTTTCCGTGAGAGATTTTCATAACGACAAACTGAAAAAACGATCCATAACAAGGTCTAACCTACAATTTAAGCAACCTGCGCCAGTGAGTGCTTTCGTGCGTTCTAATCCATCTTTGTCGATCAGATTTTGTGATTGACCATGCCCTGCCATGCCTTGGTAACCCCACATTCATGTGTGCCATGTCAGGGAAGCTGAAGATCTAGTGATGTCCATTGGCTCTGCCTCATACGTTTTGATGGATGGACTGATTCGCTAGCGATGTAGTGCGGCAGCTGCTGCCAGGGTCCGGCATGGCGTGGTTAAAGGCGTTGCAGCCTTTTGGCCGCTCCGACCTACTAATAACTGGAGTACTATCCCAAGCAGGCAATTGATGTGATCTAGTGTGATAGCACGCAGCACTAGAGTTACTACCAGTACTGTTTGGTTTAGCCCAGAAGCAAAACCAAATGCTTTACATTTGTTGCATCCACTACTTCTGCACCTACTCATGTTTCATGCATGAGTGAGATTACAAAATTGCAATGCACATGGACTAGGTTAGGTGATTGTTAGTGAGTTGTTGTTTCCAGTTGCACCCATGCATGTGCTGTGCATGAAGAAGTTCAGTTGGTTGAGCCACTCTCCTCACTCCTCAGTTTCCTTACACAATTTCTTTTTTGAGGATTCCTTACACCATTTCAGAAGCAATAAAACAAGACCTTAACAGTAGTGTGCTAGCAAATTCTGGAGAAAATGTGCACCTTATCTGTTTGGTTGTCCTTACTATTCATCCAACATTTTAAATTCCTAGGGCAACAAATTTCCTTCTCTCCCTTCCTTTTTGAAACCCTTTCCACTTGATTAAGTAAGCTCGTTTTCTTCTCATGCACTGGCACTGTACATGCAAAAACATAAAACAGGAACAGTAGCAGCCAGGCACGGATGCTCAGGTACTGCCGGGAAACATCTACACAGTTGTCCTGGCCTCCTCCATCACAATGTGTCGCCATAAACAAAAGCCGCGCATGAAATCTACTTTGGCCGTGGGCAAATATTATTGGCATTGATTCTGTCATGTTGCTTTCGAACCCCCTAATTAATCTTGTGCTTTCCTTGCATGCAACAAAAGTACGGCTCATGACGTCTCCTTAACTTAACCCCAAGTTTTTGCAAATGATCTGCTCTCTCGTTCACTGTTGTTTATTAGGTCTAGTCGGCCAGCTGGTGGTAAGTCAGATAGTGGTCCTAGGCCAAGGATACCAACGGATTAAACGCCCAATTACACACTTTAGTCCCCTATGGCTTTGACAACACGCTTGTTGGTACGTTAGAGGGGTCATCTCTTTCCATGCAAAAAAATAGCTATAGATCCATCGGCAACACGGTTCCATGAAAAAGAGAAAATTACAAAAAAAAACACCACAATTTTTGCTAGGGTTTCAAAAAATTACCAACACTGATCCAGTTTTGATCCTCGATAGACAATCAAACTAGCCGTTGGGACCCGCTGGCAGGCCTCGGTGGTGGTCGTGACTAGACGGGCGTTAATGGCACTATCAGAATCCAAACTCCCCTATTCGGGCAGGGATTAAGCTACGGTTGCTCACTCTCCGCGCTCGCACAAAACCAACGGCGGCGGCTAATTCACCCGACGCAAGCTCTTGCGGCGACGGCGAAAATGATGGTGGAGAGGGTGGTGCAAGGACAGGTGGCGGGGTGCCCAAATTCCCCATTGAAGGACTTGGACCGCTGCCGGAGCTCGAACCCAACCGCCGGGAAGGGGGTTTCACTGATGATGGCGGCTATAGAAGCCCTCGGCAAGATCTGGAAGGATAATCTAGCCTAAATCCACCGCTGGACATTCACCTTCCCCGGCTGTGTCAATAAAGTTAGCTTATCCTCTCTCTATGTGTGTGTGTCGATTTGATTTCGAGCATTAGTGCCTAGGGAGTTTAACATTAAGGTTTTGTTTTGTAAATATGTGTAGTTTGGGTGATGATGCATGGGATGTGAGGTTTAATTTAGAAGGTTTAGGTCCTTTAGTGCGCTCATTGGCCAGTTACACTACAAGAATCTGGTCGATACAAGACATTACCAAAAGATCATTCTTGAAACGCAGAATGTCATAGAGGTCCATCTATGACAAATTCCATGATAAAAAGAATGTGGTGTATCTCACTTCCGATGGATCCATGACGTTTTGGCTACCTGAAAACTCTCCGACCGTCCGGAACGTTCCAGCGATTTCACCACGGGCAATAGTGATGGGTTCGTGACATGGAAGAAAACCCAAGATCTGATCTATGAGATGTTAGTAGTAAGGTGAATCAGATCTACTTACCCTTGAAAAACACGAGTTTTAATGATCTAGAGATTGTGGATGATGTAGTAATACAACCGTTAGATCAATCCGATGCAGCACCACACGAACAACACCTCCAAGATTCGCACACGTACAGCTTGTTGATGGTGTCTCCCACTTCTTGATCCGTCAAGCAATGGTGAGAGGTTGGTGAGATCTCGGTAGCTGATGGCGCCCAGCACTTGTCGTGAAACGCTTCGTTGGAAACCCCAAGAGCAAGGTATGGAGCAGCATATCAGCAAGTTTCCCTCAGTAAGAAACCGAGGTTATCGAACCAGTAGGAGAAAGGAAACGTCACACAGGTGTTGCAAGCAACACGGAGACCTGCACAACACAGACTCAAGACTTTGCCCTAACGAATCAGTGAGGTTGTCAAGATCACCGGTTTGCTGTAACAAAGGATTAAACATATGGTGTGAAAGGTAATGATTTACAGCAAGTAAACAAGTAACCATGGAAGATGTATCAATAGTAAAGATCGGACCGGGGTACATAGTTCATTAGAGGTGCTCTCCTTAGATAAACAACATGGCATGAAGGGTAAACAAATTACAGCAGGGCAATTCACAGGAACTAAGCAAGGCATAACAATGCAATTACTAATCAGAAAGATCCTATGATATTTGTTTGGGCAATACAACAAAATACATAGACCGCCATCCAACTGCATCTATGACTAGAAGTCCACTTTCAGGTTATCATCCGAATCCCCTCCAGTATTAAGTTGCAAGCAACGGACAACTGATTTAAGCAAAGTGTGTAAGGTAACTAGTCCACATGTTCCATGAATAAGAGACCGTTGTTTTCTCCCTAGTAGCAACAACACATCTATAACTGAAGAGATTATTGTCACTTCCCTTGGAAACTAGAGGCATGAACCCACTATCGAGCATAAATACCCCCTCTTGGAGTCACTAGCAACTACTTGGCCAAGATAGCTACTAACAACAGAGAGCATGTAAGATCACAAACAACATAGACATGATAGAATCATAAAGACAAAACCATTAATCAAACCAACATAATAATCTCAATATCCATCGGATCCCCGCAAACACAACATGCATGATTACAAATAGATTAGATCTTGATCATGAACGGAGCTCATAAGATCTATACATGAAAGCACAAAGGAGGAGATACAACCATATAGCTACTACATGGACCCATAGTCCAAGGTGGAACTACTCACGCATCATACCGGAGGGAAGGCCTCCGGGATGATCTCCACTCCGGCAGGGTGCCGGGAAGAACTTCAGATCCCCTCCTCGATCTAGGGATGATGGTGGCGGCGGCTACAGACAGTTTCATGGAGATTTGATCGGGTACTTAGGGTTTCTGCATCGGGATCTTCTTATAGGCAAAGGGGAAGGACAAGGAGGCGGCCAGAGGGGTCAAACCCTACCCAGGCGCGGGGTAGGGTCGACCCGCGCCTAGGGGGGTTTGGCCGCCCTAGCCCGCTTCCTCGTCTCCCCTCTGGACTTCTTGTTCCCCACGGAAAGTTATTGACTTTGACATTTGTCCCGTCCAATTCCGATAATATTTCTTTTATTAGCTTTTCTGAAACCAAAAACAGCAGAAAACAAGCAACTGACATTGTGGCAACTTGTTAATAGGTTAGTACCAGAAAACATGTAAAAATTACCTCAAAGTGTAGACAAAGCAAAGCAAAGTAGATACTAAACAAGCATGGAGCATCAAAAATTATAGATACGTTTCCGACGTATCAACCATCCCCAAGCTTAACTCCTACTCGTCCTCGAGTAGGTAAGTGATAAAAAGAATAATTTTTGAGGCGACATGCACCCTCATAATAAAGACGCCAACCATTTGCAAGCATTGAAATCTAGGATCAAAGAACTCTAAACATGTGCATGAAAGATGGAGTTCTAACAATAGGACATAGTAACTATGCATGCAACATGACAAGCTACAAACAATGATCATGAATAACATGCATTGAAAAATGTTTGTTTGTTTTACATACAGAAAATATAGCATAGTGGCAATCAGCTTTGTCCCTCATAGAGTAGCAAATAGATGCATATGACACCTTCAAAGTTCACAAGGGTGACTAGAAACAAATATCACACGAACAAATAATATCACAATATGCATCAATCAATAAGCTTTGGAACACTGCACACAGAATGACAACTATGCTCTCTTAATGCTGCCTAAAGGTAGAAGGTGGAGACTGAATAGTGGTGGAAGAAAAGCCTTTTATAAAGGAAGCAGGGATTTCAAGTTTGAAAAAGAGCTTCCAAAAATTATGGTACTTGTTAGCTTTCATCCATCATTGCCCCTATCATAAGCATCTTGAAGTGATTAAGGTTAAAGTGACAAAGATGGAGTATATGCTTGACGAAGTATAAGTTGTCAATCTTAAGTCCCTTGAATACGAGGGCCACACCTCATGCTACTCAACTTTGGTCACCTGTAAGTTCTTGTCATTGTAAGTATTTGCATATCATTGAGAACCGCCAACGGGGTGCCCCTTGCACATGGTACAGGAGCTTTTCCATAACCAAAATGACAAGGCAAACAGACAATGAGCATCTCAGCAATCTTCTTATTTACCATGGGAATATGGTGCTTTTTTCTCTCTTTCCTCTTTCTCAATGTGTCTCTCTTTTTTTTATAACAAGAATGTTTCATAGATGTCACTATGGTGATGCTGCAAGTTTCCACCATGATTAGGAATGGCTTAGGCTAGCGGCCCAGGCGTTTCTCTAACACAGGATACAAACTCCATGGACTTACAGGTTCCCTCTTTATTTCACACCGGTGACATCCATAGACGATAGAGCATGATATCAACTGAGTATAAAGTACAAGTGCAATGTTGAAAGCGTTCTCCGTGACAGCATGGTTCTGCTAATTCCAACGTATAAGTACAAGCATACACACCATAGATGACACAATGGTTCAAGTTTATTAGGGTCATAGAATATAAAGTGTGTCATCAAATTTGTGAGGTCTTTAATCACTAAGTTTTCACATAACAAAATAGTTTTTAATTGGAAGATATTTGAAAACAAGAATATACTTGGAATGGTTTAACCCACCATGCATAGAGTTTATAGTGGACTCTTTGGAATAACTTGGTTTCTTGGGAGTTTGAAGCATGAGTAGAGCTTACTCATACAAGTAGAGGCTAGCAAAAGACTGGAAGCAACCAAATAAGAGAGCAATAATGGCCATAATCATGCAGTGCAACAAAGCATTGCTAATGAAAGCAAAGAGTGGTACTACAAGTCAAGGACTAAATGATCATAGAGGCTAATGGCGACTTGTCATAGTCATAACATGGTGTGAGCATGTGCCAAGTCAACCCAAGCAAAATATCAAAGGAGAATACCACAATACTATGCTTTTGCATGTTAAAACAACGCATAATTTCTTCAAGGCACACTAAGCAATCCCAATTGTTTGGAACAAGACATGCTACGGCAATAATCACTAAGCATAATGTCAAAACAACACCTAGCATGTCATGCTAAAGTCTAAGTCACAGTCAATGCAAGCTCCTCTTGCACTTATAAGCAAGAACTTAGTACTCCTTTCCGACACCAAGCAACTTATTTGTAAAAAAACACAGCGAGAACGGGGGTCCAAACTAATCAAGCAAACTAAACAAACTAAGCAAAGCAAACGAAAACTAAGATGCTCCAAGAACAACACAGTTGTGCATGAAACAATAAAAATTAAGTGTCTAGACTGACCTGAGCTTTTTATTGATGAAGAAGGGGATGCCTTGGGCATCCCCAAGCTTTGACACTTGTACCTCTTGGATATTTCTTGAGCTTTTGTCCATTCTTCATCTCATTACATCATTCCCTCTTTACACCTAAAATTTTTCCTTCATACAAAACTTCACACAATCTTTATTAGCAACATTAGCTTATTCAAAAGATATTAGACATCTGGCAAAGCTTTGAAACAGCAAGGATTTTCACTAAAAACACAAGCTACTATAGTAACTCCTTCAAAAAGCTCAATTCACCTAAAGAGAACTCAAAAAGGAATCAATAAGAAGCAAATGCAAATAATGGCAGAAATCTGTTAAAACAGACCAGCAAGTAAAAATCGATTTTTTCGAACATCTTCTATTGCTCAAATCAAAAAGTGTTTAACTAATTAAAGTTATCTAACATACTGGGGGATTTATTCGTAAATTTTTAGCTCAATCCGAGTTACAGAGACTCCTCACGAATTTGTTTGGTGGAGGACAGAAATCTGTTTCGGGACAACAACTCCCCAAATCTTACTTCCCTCTTATTAGAGGTCATTCTTGGCACAAAAAGCAAACAAAAAGGATAAGAAGAGGTCATTACTGAAGTAATAACTTCCAAGACTCAAGTAAACTCTTGGGTTATCTCTCAACAAGTACTTTTCTTTAACGCCTTTAAGTTACGCACAAGAAGCTTGAGAAGATGCTCACGTAAGAATTATGAATTGAAGTCAAAGAGAGCATCAAGAAGCAAATTCAAAACACAGTTAAGTCTAACCCACTTACTATGCATAGGAATCTTGTATGCAAATAAATTCACAAAGAACAAAGTGACACGCATAGGAAGATGAAACAAGAGCAACTTCAAAACTGTCAGCACATAGAGAGGTGTTTCAGTACCATGAAAACTTCTACAACCATACTTTCCTCTCTCATAATAATTTTTAGTAGCATCATGAATAAACTCAACAATATAGCTATCACATACAGCATGATTTTCATGATCTACAAACATATAATTTCCATCAAGCTCAAAAATAGTGGGATTAAAACCTTCACAGGTTTTACCCAAAGTAGATATTTTAAAAGGGTCCATAGGAATATAACATTCATCCTGCTTCGGTAAGCATGGGGGACAATCAAATAATGTAAGGGATAAAATGTTACTCTCATTAGAAGGTAGGCATAGGTAGATCCATTCTTCCTCCTTTTGTTCATCACTCTCCCCCTCTTTTTCATCTAATGAGCTTCCAGTTTCAACAATTTCTTCTTCCATAGGCTCCTGCAAGGCATTAGTCTCTTCCATTTGTGGAAAACGCCTATTAAAATATTCAAGAATATAGCCATTTGCTTCCTTGTAATTATCAAAGAAAAATTTAAGTATCTCATAAACCTCACGTTCATAAGGTGCATCATCAGTATTTTCAAGCAAACTAGCAAGTTCAAATGTACCCTTGAAAGCAATAAATTTTTCAATTTGTTCCAGATCATAAAAGTCATAATTTCCTTTAACATAAGAAGATATAGTAATATTATCATTATACTCACATTGAAAAAGCAGGTGTTTATACCTCCTACAACAACAAGATTTATCAAAGCAATAAGTACATTATAAGTAGACCACAAGTCTCTAGCAATAGTATTCAACTTATAAATTTGTTCCCATAAGTGCTTTCCTTTTTTGTGACAAACGGTGTTCCTTATAATAATACTTTTGTTCTTCCTTGAACCCACCTTGCCAATAAGCACTAATTTCAAAGAATCCATCCATTGATGGAAAGCATGACCAAGCAAGGCAATGACAGAGCACCAACTAGAGTAAGAACTAATTTTTTTGTGTTTTTTGAAAAGAGGCAAACAAAACCAAGCAAAAGAAACAAAGCAAACTAAAAACAAAGTAAATATAAAGGAAGTGAAGGACTACCCTAGTGAAGACGTCCTTAGCCTCCCCGGCGATGGCGCCAGAAAATAGCTTGATGGCGTCCAACACTTGTCGTGGAACGCTTCGTTGGAAACCCCAAGAGCAAGGTATGAAGCAGCACAACAGCAAGTTTCCCTCAGTAAGAAACCGAGGTTATCGAACCAGTAGGAGGAAGGAAACGTCACACAGGTATTGCAAGCAACGCAGAGACCTGCACAACACAAACTCAAGGCTTTGCCCCAACGAATCAGTGAGGTTGTCAAGCTCACCGGTTTGCTGTAACAAAAGATTAAACGTATGATGTGGAAGGTAATGATTTGCAGCAAGTAAACAAGTAACAGTGGAAGATGTATCAATGGTAAAGAATTGACCGGGGTCCATAGTTCACTAGAGGTGCTCTTCTTAGATAAACAACATGGCATGAAGGGTAAACAAATTACAGCAGGGCAATTGACAGGAACTGAGCAAGGCATAACAATGCAATTACTAATCAAAAAGATCCTATGAGATTCGTTTGGGCAATACAACAAGATACATAGACCGCTATCCAACTGCATCTATGACTAGAAGTCCACGTTCAGGTTATCATCCTAACCCCCTTCAGTATTAAGTTGCAAGCAACAGACAACTGCTTTAAGAAAAGTATGTAAGGTAAATAGTCCACATGTTCCATGAACAAGAGACCGTTGTTTTCTCCCTAGTAGCAACAACACATCTACAACCGAAGAGATTATTGTCACTTCCCTTGGAAACTAGAGGCATGAACCCACTATCGAGCATAAATACCCCCTCTTGGAGTCACTAGCAACTACTTGGCCAAGATAGCTACTAACAACGGAGAGCATGCAAGATCACAAACAACACAGACATGATAGAATCATAAATACAAAACAATTAATCAAACCAACATAATAATCTCAATATCCATCGGATCACCGCAAACACAACATGCATGATTACAAATAGATTAGATCTTGATCATGAACGGAGCTCACAAGATCTATACATGAAAGCATAAAGGAGGAGATACAACAATCTAGCTACTACATGGACCCATAGTCCAAGGCAGTGGCGGACCCAGGAGAAAAATGAAGGGTGTGCACACTTCTAATTTTTTTACACTAGTACGATGCAAATATGCCAAATGAGTAATATATATAGCTAATTGATTCACATGTTTCTTAAATGCTTTGCGTCTTCTCCAATCTCTAAAACCACATTTCACAAAGGCATCTTTGTTTTCTCGATTACTCCCTCCGTCTTAAAATAGATGTCTGAAGATTTTGCAAAATTTAAATGAATCTATATACTAAATGGTGCCTAGATTCATCTAAATTTTGACAAATCTGAGACATCTATTTTGAGACGTAGTGAGTATAACTTTTATTGGTTAGCACTAGTATTGTGCCGACATGGTAGTAGACTAGTAGTAGGGAAAAACCTTCAAATTTTCTGGGTGTGCCACGGCACACCCGGCACACCCGTTGGGTCCGCCCATGGTCCAAGGTGGAACTACTCACGCATCATACCGGAGGGAAGGCCTCCGGGATGATCTCCCCTCCGGCAGGGTGTCGGAAAGAACTTCAGATCCCCCCGATCTAGGGACGATGGTGGCGACGGCTACAGACGGTTTCGTGGAGATTTGATCGGATACTTAGGGTTTCTGCATCGGTGGCTTCTTATAGGCGAAGGGGGAGGCCGAGGAGGCGGCCAGAGGGTCCAAACCCTACCCAGGCGCGGGGTAAGGCCCACCCGTGCCTAGGGGCGTTTGGCCGCCCTGGACCGCTTCCTCGTCTCCCCTCTGGACTTCTTGTTCTCACAGAAAGTTATTGACTTTGATGTTTGTCCAGTCCAATTCCGAGAATATTTCTTTACTAGCTTTTCTAAAAACAAAAACAGCAGAAAACAGGGAACTGGCACTGTGGCAACTTGTTAATAGGTTAGTACCAGAAAACATGTAAAAAGTACCTCAAAGTGTAGACAAAGCAAAGCAAAGTAGATATTAAACAAGCATGGGGCATCAAAAATTATAGATACGTTTCCGACGTATCAGTAGCACAATGGCGTGGTGTAGGAATTATGGTGGAGAACCCACAGAGCTTCGCTAAGCCCCTGCGGGGAGATAGAAAGTATATGTGCGAGACGGAGGGAGGCGACGCCAGGATGATGATTGGATCACTAGAAGAGAAGTGGATGATGATGATGACGATGGTGTACTATTTCCAGCATAGAATGTGTACAGTTAAGTGAAGATTAGGGATTAATTTCTTACTCAGTAGAGAAACAATAATTTGCCAAATAATAAGCATATTATTCAAATTAACGGTGGTGATGGTGATTATTTACTAACCAAACATAGTTGCATCAAGGAGAAGGACAAGAAGACTATTCAAGAATTAGAAGATTGTTTAGAGCGTTGCTAATATCATTAAGCCAAGATTTAAGTTAGTTCTCACTCGAATGAGAGCTTGTTGTTCTAATCGAACAACAAACGATAAGAGGATATCTCGAGCAACGTGGTTGTGAGTTATTTGTGGTTATTAGGGGTGTGTACGGTGGTCTCACATAGATGGTCGTGGCACACTATGTGAGAGTTGACACGTCAATATTTTTTGAATAGGTCTGGTTGCCTTGTTGGACCACGATTAATCCTATGTTAGGAAACTGTCGATCGGGTCAGACATGGACCTCGAGACGCATGAGACTTACAAGGAAAATCCAAACTTCCACATGATGTTGGTCTAAGAAATACGTGACTCCTCGAATCCGAAACTAGAGGCTCTCGTTCGATACTTGGAGCTCTATCTCTTTCCCCTTCTTGATTGAGTATTTGAATTGGTGAGAATGGGTCTCCACCCCTTGGGGATTTATATGGGCAAGTGGCTTTGATAAATGACCAGGTCTAACTTTTATGGTGGTGGGTGTTGGTACTTCGATAAAGCTTGATCCTCTAGTCTTGATGGGATATGAATGTGATAGAGGTGTCCATGATCCATGATGGATTAGCCCGTCCATCCTTATACCTAATGAGCTTCATGTTTGATCTTGTCTTTAAAAAAACACATAATACAAATTCAAATGCTCACAAATACATACATCATGCTACAACCATGGACTTTTGTTGATTGGTCTTAGCTTGAGTTTCTTTGACTTTGTCGGTATAGGCGCCTAGTTTGCTCCAGCGGGGTCCTTCATGTAATTAATGTTTATTTCCACAACTAATCTCGATATATCACTATCCAATTAACGGTTCTTAAGGTCAAAATAGTAAACAAGCAAAAAGATGGATAGAAGCTAATCTAAACCGGTACGTGACTTGAGAGGCGGCTATGGAGGCGATCAGAAAACCCATCTAGGGTTTCGTCCCCCCGCCGGCGACGCTGGCGGTCCTCACCATCTCCGGTGGTCTTAGGTCCTGGGAGGCATGGCGGACCACGACCCCTCATCGGCGGGAGGTTTTCATTCCTTTTTAGACTTTTGTTGTGTCTTCTTTGAGATGGTGAGGCGGCGGCTCTATCCCGAAGTCAGAATTGTCATCATTGGCGAGGATTGCACTCTAGTGCGTTGGTCCTTTGGGATCTTAGCACGACGACTTTCTGTCTGTCTATTACACAAAGTTTTGCCCTTCTCTGATGATGGAGGGGCGAGGACGGCGGCGCGCCTTCGATTCGCGCTAGTGTATGTAGTCGTCGGTAGGTGATTGAAGAATCTAATTATAATTTTTATTATTTTTTACACTCCTTGTACCACTGTTGATGATTATCAATAGATCGGCGGAATTTTCGTAAAAAAATAGTAAACAAGCAATTCTCACGCAACCAGGAATTAGTAAAATTGTTTTCCTAGAAAGACGTAATTGCTGCCTCCTTTTTCTAGGATTGTAATTGCTTTTTTCTTCTTTATTCTAAGGGATAGTAATTGCTGCCTCCTAGGCAAGACACAATCCTCCCGTGGTGCTCGCCCATGTCAATTCCTGATGGGCCATTGGTCCAGCCGCTCGAGGAGCTCATATCCAACCGTGCCACACGGTAAATACTCTCTTCCTTCTAAAATGTAAGATATTTTAGCTTTATGAACCAAATATATTTAGATTATCCTTTCGTCCTAAAATAGATGTCTTAACTTTATCAAAATTTGAATGAATCTAGCCACTATTTAGTATATAGATTCATCCAAAATTTAAAAAAGCTAAGACATCTATTCTTAGACGGAGGGAGTATATAGGCTTATTTATATTTAGAGTGCTATACACTAAAATAAGTCTAGATATATTTTTTACAAATTTAAAAGATTTTATATTTTAAAACAGAGAGAATACATGAGTAGCTTGCGAAGGCAGCAGCTTAAGCCCGATCGACCGAACAATGCTTGCTCCACACGCATGCACGTGCGACGACAACGACCAGAGATGACTTCCCCTCCCTAGTCACAGGCTCGCAGCACCACCGCAGAACTTCAACCCCACTTGTGTACGCGAGAGAAAAGCAGCCGATCGAGGACAATATCCAAGGTGGTGCGATGCGATCGATATGTGCCATGCCTTTTTTCTCTATAGCTCGCCGCCGTTGTTGCCTTATCTCCGTGACATCCTGCCAGTAAACGCTAGCTTTTTTACTACGGTCTGTTTGCTTGTAACTTTTTCTTTTGGCCTTTGGCTCTGGTCTACCCCATTGTGTCACCCTAGAATCGAATCTCGAACGTCCGGCCTTTTTTCCCGCTGGTGATCCTTTCATCTCTTTCTCAAGCTTCCGTCTACCCCCATTGTGTCACATTGGAATCGAATCTCGAACGTCCGGCCTTTTTTTCTGGTGATCCTTTCATCTCTTTCTCAAGCTTCCGTCTTTTTACCCAACCAACTTTTTAAATTTGGTCTGCTGAGAAAGGTAAAGGATAATATGTGTGAGATGTGGAATGGAATGGAATGGTGGGCGTATGCGTATCGGGACATGTCCTCTTTATTTTCAGCCTCGGATTCCTTGTACTCCTCCCACTACCATTTGTCCCTCTACACACATTTTCTCTCTGAATTATCACTTTTATTTTTATTCCACGTTTTATGGTGGCGTGACGTCATGGGAGATTTACTAACTTAGGCCGGCGTGTAGTAATACTCAACCACTAAAACAAAACTCATACATCAACAAGATTTTGTATACTAGAATCAGAAAATTTTACACGTAATGTCATCATGACCACGAAGCCGCGGGAAGAGCAGCCTCACTTTACCCGTAATGATCACCGTCAGAACACAGCACGCTCTGCTGTTCTCACTCTAAGCCGCCCTCTTTTGACCCGGTTCACGGAGAAGTCAGTGCTCGATTTACCCGCGACGCAAAGCTAAGCTTGGATTGTCAAGGTGCGAACGCACTTGCTAATTAACGGAGGCGTGAAGCTAACCTTAATCAGTAATCACTCGTACCCCCTGCAGGCTGGAGCAGTGGTCAGTGGGAGAAAGGTAAAAGAAGCTAAGGTTGTCGATCATGGTTAGGGGTGGCACCCGCCGGGTTCGGGGCCGGATACACCCCCCCATACCCGCCCCGACTATGTAGTCGGGTCCAATTCTTCTCTAGACCCGCCACCCGCCGGGTACCCGGGACCCGACGGGTACCCGCGTCTATGTCTTGCGAGGTGGAGGCGTGAGGCAGCATGCGAGTCCACAGCGACGTAGAGGCGTGCGGGGCAGTGGCCGCGGTGGCGCAGCGATGCAGAGGCCTGCAGGGCGATGGCGGCGCAGCGAAGCAGAGGCGCGCGACAGCAGTGGCACAAAGGGCGCAAGGTGGCGGTGCAGCGACGTGCTAGGCTGTAAGCGGCGGCGCAGCGACCGTAGGCGCCGATGGCGGCGATGCGAGTGACGCGCTAAGCCAGCAGCGCGACGCAGCGTAGCGGCGAGGCGGGCGGTGAGCGGACGACGCTGGCGTGGTAGTGGGAGTAGGATTAGGGTTGTGACTTGTGAGCTGTGGTCCTGTGGCGCGGGATGGTGGGCTATGGGCCTTTAGCATGCAGGATCGAGTTCTGGCCGGTGGTGGACTTGTTGGTGGTTAGGCTAATAGTATGAATTTAAACAATATGTTAGGCCAGTTCTTGCGTCATAGCGGGTATGCGGGTGTGCGGGTTCGGGTCAGGCTCCCCCATACCCGCCCCGTATAAGTTTGCGGGTTAAATTTTTTACCAGACCCGCCCCATTTAAGGCGGGTACCTGTCAGGTTTACGGGTTTCGGGGCCCCATTGCCATCCGGAATCATGGTGGAGCGTGTGAAAGAACATTTTATAATCCCTAGTGTTTTGTGTGTTAGATAACAATATCAAGGATTATTTAATGTGTGTTGAAGTGTTGCAGCCACCTATGAGAAAAAGGGAAAGGATTTTGTTTTTTTGGGAGGGAGGGATAATCCGCCCCCACCAGGGGCGGATAATCCGCCCCTCCCTCTTCCCAAGTTGGCGCAAGCCCCAGAAGGGGGGCGGAATTTTGGCCGGATTTTCCGGCCCGCCGATAATCCGCCATCGCCAAGGCGCAAGCCCCAGAGAGGGGGCGGAGTATTGGCCGGACTTTCCGGCCTGGCCGGATAATCCGCCCCTCAGGGGGGCCGGATTATCCGCCCCCCAAGATCTTCACCAAGCTTCACCGTGGCGCAAGCCCAGAGAGGGGGCGGAGTTTTCCCCGGATAATCCGCCCTTGGGGCGGAGTTTTCCCAGGGGGCGGGTAATCCGCCCCAAGTGGGGGGCGGATAATCCGCCCCCAAAGTTGTGCAACGGCCAGATCTAGGGAGGGGGTATTTAAGCCAGCTTTCCCCCTCCTGCCAGAACCCTTGATTCATCTCGAAAAAGACCAGATCAGATCTGCAAGCTTCATCCAAGAGTGCTCCACCTAGATCCACTCAAAGGCCCCATCCCTTGGGGAATCGAAGGAGGAGAACTCGATCTTCATCATCAGCAATCAAGCGCTTCATCTCCTCTCCATTCATTTGGAGAACCCCTGATCTAGTATTTCTTGCAAATACCTAGATCCTTGTTTTTGTTTATATTGATAAACTTTGTTCTTGTGGAAGCTTGTTGTCATCTCGGGAGCCCCCAATTCGGTTGTGGGTGTGTGCCCCGATAGTGTTGTAAAAGGCACCGGTTCCCGCCTTGAAGGGATCCAATAGTGGAGAAGGTGGATCAGGCCTCTCGTGGCGAGATCCATCGGAGAATAGGGTGAGGCCTATTGTGGCGTGGTGGTCTTAGAACCGCCCACCCCTACAACGCAGATGTACTTCCCTTAACAAGGAAGGAACTGCGGTAAAACAAATCCCTGTGTCTCCGCGTGCTCCACTACGGTTTCCTCGCTCCTCTTTTACGTGCTTAGTAGTTAGGGTTACATATAGGGAAATTCTCGTAGTTGCATATCTAGAGAATTTACTTTGTGTCAAGCCTAAAATTGAAAAGGTATTAAAAATTGGTTAGCACCTATTCACCCCCCCCTCTAGGTGCCCATACGATCCATTTCAATTGGTATCAGAGCCTCGGCTCTTATTTCGGGCTTAACCGCCTAAGAGTAGTATGGGTTCCAAGGTAGATGAGAGTGATGCTCCGGAGGTAGTCACCATGAACGATCTCAAGATGTTGGAAACAACCTTGGTGAGTTCAATGGAGTCTAAGATGGAAGAGATGCGTCAATTGATAATGCGTCTCTCCACATCCACAGCATCACCTCCATCTAACTCTGAGGACACCACTCCGCAATCCAAGGAAACGGGTAAAACTGTTTCCAAAGATAACGAAGTGGTTGGTGATGATACTAGCAAGAGCTCCTCCTAGAAAAAGGATAGCGGTAAGGATGGATACAATGAGGTTTCTCATGTGTATTCCCCTGATCCGCCTATCCCTCACCCACATATACATAATAGGGGTGATCCACCCAAACTTGCTGCATCTACTTTCTCTCAATGGCAATTTTTGATGAAATCTCATGTGTGCAGTTCCTCCATAGAGTTGTGGAAGATCATCGAAAATGGTCTTCATGTTGGAAACCCCAACAATCTCACAAGAAGAGATGTGGTCGATAGCCAACTCAACGCTACAGCTCTACACATGATACAGCTTGGTGTGGGTGACAAAGACATGCCACACATTCAGCATCTTAGCACAGCTAAAGAAGCTTGGGATGTCCTCACCGAGCTCTTCATCGGAAATGAAAGTATGAGAAGGAATAGATATGATGCCTTGAGCAATGAAGCTGAAGGATTCTATATGCTGGATGGAGAAGACCACGAGGACATGTATAGGAGGCTCAAGGCAATAGCCACAACCCTTAGAAACCATGGTGCAGCTCATGTTGATGATGCTTGGATCAAGCGCAAGTATGTCAGTGCTCTTATGCCATTTGAGCCCACAGATTTGAAAAGTCTCCAAGGTAGGCATAACTATCACCTCATGTCATCCAATGAGGTAATGCAAGAAATGGCCGCTTTCAAAGTGGCGGCCAAGAATGCCGAAGATGCTCGTGCTCGAGCTATGGGGATGCAAAAGGGGGTCAACATGGCCTTGAAGACTAGTGTGATTGATCATGATGAATATGCGGTAGAAGGTCTGGACTGTCCCGAGGATATAAAAAGGATCCACGGACAATACTTGGCTCTTTATGCAAGAAACTTTTGGAAAGATCCAGCCAAGGCTAAAGCTGAACTAGATCGCAAGAGTGGAGCCTATGGAAGAAAGGAAAATGGTCCCAAGCTGAGAACATGCTTCAATTGTGGTGACCGGCTGCACTTCGTAGTTGAGTGTCCATATCAAAGTAGAGAGGATAATGGAGGAAGACTCATTTTCAAGGACAAATCAAAAGCTCCACGTAAGAAACAGTTTGTAAAGAAGAATGCTCCTTTCAAGAAGCAACTAAAGATTGTTCTAGTGGCTTAAGAAGAATATTCATCGGGGAGTGAAGATGAGGACGAGGACGATAGCTCTCAAGAGGTGGCTGCTATATCCACCACATCTACATCAACTTCTCTCTTCGACTCTCCAAACGAAAACATCATCAACAAGAATGCTACTTGTCTCATGGCAAGAAGCTCCGAGGTAACTTCTTCTAACTCTTCTTTCCCCAAGGCTATGATAGACATGGATGATCCTACTAGTCTTAAGGTTAAAGAAGAGATTATTGCTTTGGATTATTTCTACACTAACTTGCAAGGTGAGCACAAAGTTTGTTTTGAAGCTCTTATGGATCAGCTGGCCCAAAACGAAGCACTCCTCGAAGAAAATGGCAGAATTGAAAGGGAGGATGCAATGTAAATTTCATCCTAAAAAATGCTCTTGAAGAAGAAGAAGAAGCTCGGGTCTCTCTTGAAGAGAGGCTCGAGTCTGTGGAAGAGTCACATGAAGAAATTGTGACTAAACTTGTTAAGGAACGTGACAATGCTGTCATCAAAGCAAAGAAGTTAAAGAAGGAAAGGATTGACTTTGGGGCTGCTCATGATAGACTCTCCGACGAATTGGAAAAACTTGACAATGCTCACAAGGCATTGAAAAACGAGTTCTCTATTCTCAATGAGTCACATGATCAGCTTCTAAGTCGATTGGCCAAATATGACACTCCTAGCTCGTCCAACTCAACATGTAGTAACAAAGAAAATACTAGTGTGGAAAAAGAAGTGATCAAGGACATCACTACCAAGGACAAAGGTGTTCTTGATGAAGTCCTTGGTAAGCAAAGGTCAAATCATGGTAAAGAGGGACTTGGGTATGTCACCATGTCCAAGAAGAAGAAAACCAAGAAGAACAAGACCAAGAATGTGAAATCAAAGATAAGCATCACTGAGAAGAATGTCACAAAAGACAAGACTAATAATATTGGTTTTGCAGGGGCTCACAATCCGAATTATGAACTCTTTCGTGATGACTATGGCGATGTTTATGCTTATTATGTTGGTCCTTTTGATGAATATATTGCTTGGTCTATTTGGGTCCCAAAGACCCTTGTTACTAACATGAAAGGACCCATTGAAAAATGGGTACCTAAAACCAAGGACTAATTTTCTTGCGGGGCTATGCTTCCGGTGGGTCAAAATGGGTGCTGGATAGTGGCTACACTAGTCATATGGCCGGAAGCAAGGAGATCATCACGGAGATGCGTCCAAATCATGATAATATCACAGTCTCCTATTGTGATAAGTCAAAATCTCAGGTATTGGGTCTTGGCAAGGTTGTGGTTGCCCACGATATCTCTCTCGTGGACGTCATGCTTGTTGAGACCCTCGGTTACAACCTTCTTTCTGTTCGTGCCCTTGGCAAGATGGGTTTTGCTGTTTTTATCGATGATGATTTGGTGGTACTCTTGTGGAGCAAGTCTCTAAAGGTCGCTTTCGTTGGATACGTCGAAAATGACCTGTATGTGGTGGACTTCTCGGGGAAAACCACTTCGGGTCCGATGTGTCTATTCGGAAAGGCCGACGTGGGCTGGCTATGGCATCGCCGTTTAGCCCATGTCAACATGAGAACTTTGCAAAGTCTCCAGAAGGGTGGCCACATCCTTGGACTAAAATACAATGTCTCTTTTGCCAAAGATCGTGTTTGCAGGGCTTGTGTAGAAGGAAAAATGCATGACTCTCCCCACAAGAGGAAAACTATTGTGTCATCAAAGAGGATCTTGGAATTACTTCATGTGGATTTATTTGGTCCTTCTTCTCATGCAAGTCTCGGTGGGAAGAAATATTGCTTGGTCATTGTCGATGATTACTCAAGATATACATGGGTCTATTTCTTCAAGCTGAAAAGTGAGACTCAACAAACTGTCATCGACTTTGCCAATGAAGTTCAACGTCAACACAATGTTCCTATCTTGGCAATTAGAAGTGACAACAGCTCCAAATTCAAGAACTACACTTTAAATGAGTTTCTTTGCGAAGAGGGGATTAGACATCAATATTCCGCTGCGTATACCCCTCAACAAAATGGTGTAGCCGAGAGGAAGAACCGGACTTTGATGGATATGGCAAGATCTATGCTAGCTGAATTCAAGTCTCCTTATAATTTTTGGGCTAAAGCCATATGCACTGCTTGTCACTGATCTAACCGGCTCTACCTTCAAAAGATTTTGGACAAGACTCCATATGAAATACTTACCGGTAACAAGCCCAACATCTCATACTTCAGGGTATTCGGGTGTAAGTGTTTCTTTCTTATTAAAGGTGTCCGTTTATCAAAATTTGAGTCCAAGGCTTTAGAAGGTATTTTTGTTGGTTACGGTGCCGAATTCCACACTTATAGAGTCTACAACAAGCTCACTGGGATTGTTTTAGAATCTTGTACTGTGGAGTTCGATGAAAATAACGGCTCCTTTGTAGGGCAAGTTGATGTTTGTGATGCAGATGTTGAAATACCCCAAGATGCCATAAGAAGAATGGGCGTGGGATTTTTCTGCCCCATTGAGGAACCCCTTGTGGCGGATCGGGAAGGACAATGCTCCACACATGTGGAGCCCTCATCTACACTAGATCAACAAGCTCCTATTGTTGGAGAAAATCCTGCACCAACACCACAATCTGCTGAAGATCATCTGTCCTCTGGACAAGTTGGTAGTCCCAGGCCGGACTATCCGCCCCCTCCAAGGGGCGGACAATCCGCCCCTGGCACTCCAACTCGTTCTAGAGGATCCGAAGGAGAAGTCAACAACTCTGAAGCTCCTAGGCCGGATTCTCCGGCCCCCGAGGGCGAATTATCCGGCCCTGGGTCTCCAACTCCCATCAGGCATTCTCAGGAAGATGGTTCTGGTACTTCACCTCCCAGGCAGGATAGTCCGGCCCCTCCAAGGGGCGAATTATCCGGGCCTGAAGAAAATGTTCTGCAACAATCTTCTGGCGTTAACAAAGACCAGGATCAAGGGCAGGGCAGTAATCAAGACAAGGATACAACTATTGAATCAACTCCTCCTAGAAACAATAAGGACATTTAGGCTCTTCACAAGGCTCGTGCTGATCGGAACCCTGAACTAAGAGATCACACTCTTACACTCTTGGCAAGGTTGTTGGTGATCTACGACGAAGGGTATCCACTAGAAGAGAACTTGCTAGCTTCTGTGATCATCAAGCTCACATTTCCATGGTTGAACCGAAGAAGGTTTTTGATGCTCTTGAAGACCCCGATTGGGTTGTTGCAATGCATGAAGAATTAAATAACTTCGAACGCAACAAAGTTTGAAAGCTCGTAGAAAAACCAAAGGATTGCCGCAATGTTATCGGCACCAAGTGGATCTTCAAGAACAAACAGGATGAAAATGGCATTGTTGTGAGGAATAAAGCATGACTCGTGGCTCAAGGATTCTCTCAAGTGGAAGGAATTGATTTTGGCGAGACCTACGCTCACGTGGCTCGTCTTGAGTCCATCTGTATCCTTCTTGCATATGCAGCCCATCATAATTTTAAATTACAACAAATGGATGTTAAGAGCGCTTTCCTTAATGGTCCTCTACATGAGTTAGTATACGTCAAGCAGCCCTCGGGGTTTGAGGACCCCAAATTCCCGAACCATGTCTACAAACTCGATAAGGCGCTCTATGGCCTTAAACAAGCCCCACGTGCGTGGTATGAGCACCTTAAAGAGCTTTTGCTAGACCGTGGTTTCGAAGTTGGGCAAATCGATCCCACTCTTTTTACTAAGAAGGTTAATGGGGAGCTTTTTGTATGCCAACTTCATGTAGATGACATTATTTTTGGCTCTACTAACCAAGCTTTTAACGATGAATTTTCAAACTTATGACTGACAGGTTTGAGATGTCCATGATGGGTGAGCTGAGATTCTTTTTTGGATTTGAGATCAAACAACTTAGAGAGGGAACCTTTATTAATCAAGCTAAGTACATCCAAGACATGCTCAAAAGGTTCAAGATGACGGATCTCAATGGCGTTGCTACCCCAATGCAAATAAAGTGTCATCTTGAGCTCAATCCCAAGGGTAAAGACGTGGATCAAAAGGTATGCCGATCCATGATCGGCTCTCTCCTTTACCTTTGCACATCTAGGCCTGATATCGTGTTAAGTGTAGGAGTGTGTGCAAGGTACCAAGCCACTCCTAAAGAAAGCCACTTAGTGGCAGTCAAGCGAATCTTCCGATATTTGGTTCATTCCCCAAATTTTGGGTTATGGTATCCCAAGGGTTCAAGTTTCTCTCTATGTGGTTACACTGATTCAGATTGGGCTGTGACAAAGATGATAGGAAATCAACCTCTGGTGCATGCCAATTCTTGGGCAGGTCTCTAGTGTGTTGGTCATCAAAGAAACAGAATTGTATTTCACTCTCAACCGCCGAAGCTGAATATGTTGCTGCTGCAAGTTCTTGTACTCAATTCTTATGGATGAGGCAAACTTTAAAGGAATATGGTGTCAATTGTGACAAAGTGCCTCTATTATGCGACAATGAAAGTGCTATCAAAATTGCTTACAATCCCGTGCAGCATACAAGAACAAAACATATAGAGATTCGCAACCACTTTATTCGGGATCATGTTGCTCGTGGAGATATTGCTCTATCCTTTGTGAGCACGAAGAACCAACTTGCTGATATTTTCACGAAGCCTCTTGATGAAGCAAGATTTTGTTATTTGAGGAATGAGCTAAATATCATAGATTCAAGGAGCTTGGCTTGACTACCCTTGCACACTCACTTGCTCTTATTCATGTATTTGGTTTAGATGCGGGCATAGACATAGGGGGAGTGTGGTCCTAATTGATTGGGCCAACCCTTCCCCCATAATGCCGAAAGCAAGTAAAATCATTTCCCTTAATATCATTTTGTGATATGTGGGTCATCGATGAGCATTGGTTTTGAACTCAAGATACATCTTCGCGGTGTCATGCCATGCGCTCCAACATGGTGGCTTCGGCCACCGCCCTCTTACTTGAGAAGAGTTGGTTTTTCATGGGTCTCGTTGGATTTTCTTGCATATCTCATGTTCTTATGGAAAACACACTCAAATTTGGCTTTTAATTGATTTGATTCTTGCAAATTTGGGTGTGTAGTACCATGTCAGTTTGATGATCTCAACCCAAGCCTTTCTCTCCCTCCTTGAACCATCTATTCTTGCACACAAGTCCTCTAAAACACCATCGAGAGGTTTGCTAGGTTGCTCTGGCTTGATTCTGCATTTTACAGAATTTCTAGGGGGAGGGGGCGGATTATCCGCCTTAAGTGAGGGGCGGATTATCCACCCCGGGCGAAATCAGCCCCTTATAGGCTGGGTCGGGGAGGGCAGGATCAAACAGAGCATCCAGTCCTCCCCCAACCCTACCTCTGCCCCCCAGCCGCCGCCGGAGCATCCGCCTCTCCCGGAGTCGATTCGACCACCGAATTCTCCGGGCTCTCCCCGGATCTTCTTCACCTCGCCTCCGGGTATCTTCTCCTCCGCGCTCCAATGAGTGAGGGTAACTCCCTCATCTCTCTCCTTTTGTATGGGATGTATTTTATTTGGTGGAAATCTCGTTGTAGAATGTTCTTGGTGTTGTTCCTTACATGCTAGAATCAGTAGACTTGCAACCCTAGTACCCGATCTGCTTTGCCATGGTAGATCTGAGCCAATCCAGAAATTTTCTGCGGGGGGCGGATTATCCGCCCCTGCCAGGGCCGGATAATCCGGCCTGGAGAGTAAAATCTGGTTTGTTTTGGTTCTGCTTCTGCAAATGCACTTCATTGGTTATGGGGTTGCATTGCTACTCTTTCTTCGTGTTTTTCTCCTGGACTTGTGTGTATACTTATCTCCATGCTATCCCTCTAATGCTTTTCACAGGTGGTTCCAAGCCGACCAAGGCCTTCGCCCGTCGTCCCCGTCCCCGTTATCTCAAGCCCACTGCAGACGGGAAGTTCATTGACGAGACCGAGGTCAGCAGAGCAGCAAGAGAGGCTGAACGGATGGCAGAGGCAAGTAAGAAAACTAAGAGGACCGCATCTCGCAAGGGCAAACAGTCTCGGCCCAATTACAAGGCTATGGACAGTCTTCAGTACGCCACCATTCGTCAGACTGATTATTATGATGAGGCTGACAGCGATGGTCCCCTCGAGGACGAAATGTTTTGGAATGCCCACTTTCGGGCTATTCATGATGATGTCTATGCTACTCTCAAGATTACCCATCGTCCCATCAATTTGACTGAGGCTCAATCCAAGACAAGGCTCATTGAGGCACTAGATGTGACCAACAAGATGGGGCTGCACCACCTCATGACTATCCAATGCAACTATGATTCCTCTGTGGTGCGGCAGTTCTTCTCAACTCTGGTGATTTGCGGTGATGAGCGCCGCACTATGCAGTGGATGACAGGGACAACCATGATTCAGTCGGACTTTCGCACCTTTGGGCAGGTTCTTGGTTATGCATTCCATGGCCGTGACACTCCTTCGGGCCACCGTATCATTTCTCCTCTGAAGCCCTCCAAGGATACTGCACTTGATCCTTGCCTTTCCTCTGATGGAGTCGCTGGTACTTTCGTTGGTCTCTCTCCCTTGTATGCAACCCTTGTTGGCATTTTTAGGGACTGCATCGCTCCTAGTGGTGGCAACAATGACAGGTCCATGGCCACCTGGTTCCACTTCTTGCGTTTGCTCACGAGTGTGCCACTAACTCTGGATCAGCCACAGGTTACAAACTGGATGTCATGGACTATATTTATCATGAGATGACGGATGCTATGATCAACAGGCTCTCTATTCCTTATGCTCCGTTCATAATGATGCTCGTCAAGCATATGTTGCCACATGAGGATTTTGGCACTGCTCTGGATGGACTTCACAAGCCCAAGAAAATCTACAACAAGGCTCAGAAGACCCATCACCCTTCCACTGCACCGGAGTCCTTCATGCCTGATGCTCAGGCTAGTGGTCGTCGTTCCACGGTGTCCCCAATGGCACGCGAGGTCAAGCAACTTACTTGGTTCCAGCGGAACATTCTTTGCATGGGTATTGACATTCACAAGGGCCAATATGAGGCGTACCGCAGGGATCATGAGAGGGATCACACGCAACAGCTTATCCTCCACCATGTCTCAGGTGCCACTGGCCATCCACCTCCTCCCACTGCTCCGGATCCGTATGCTCAGTGGAACACCTCAGGGATCAACTATGGCGAGCTCGAGAGTTGCCTCTTTCCTCCTCCACCGAGGGCACCCACTCCTCCAACTGATGACGATGATGATGAGTATGATGAAGAGGAAGAGGACGGGAATGACTACGACGAGGATGAGGAGGAGTGATCTCCAGGGGCATTAGCATCGCTCTTCTTCCTTTTTGGCGTTTCGATGCCAAAGGGGGAGAAGTAGTTCTATTAGGCCTCGTGGATTTGCAAGGGTCGGGCACAAGCTTTTCTCTTTTAATCGTTTTTATTTGCTTGCTTGTGCCTTTTCTAGCGTGAACTCTTTTGCTATTTGTGTTTGTCTATGTAAGACTATGTTTGGTACTATGTTTGGTATTCATGGAATTCTGGATTTATCTATTATGGACGTCATGGAATTCTGGAATTATGGAGCATATTTGATGGCATATGGATTCATGGGATTATCTATGTATGCTTTGGCTATATTCTCATCCCGGTGGTATGACCTTGTTTCCCAAACCACCTCGTTTCAATTATCTTGGTTATGGAAGTAGTGTTCTCCCTAGTGTGTGTATTTGTATTCAAATGCAAATCTTAAATATGCACACATCTAGGGGGAGCGTCTTTCATTATTTAAGGTGGCATTTGCCGGTTTTCTTGCAAATCCTAATATTGTCATCTAACACCAACAAGGGGGAGATTGAAAGAACATTTTATAATCCCTAGTGTTTTGTGTGTTAGATAACAATATCAAGGATTATTTAATGTGTGTTGAAGTGTTGCAGCCACCTATGAGAAAAAGGGAAAGGATTCTGTTTTTTTTGGGGGGGGGGGCGGATAATCCGCGCTTCCCTCTTCCCAAGTTGGCGCAAGCCCCAGAAGGGGGGCGGAATTTCGGCCGGATTTTCTGGCCCCGCCGGATAATCCGCCCCCCTGCTCATCGCCAAGGCGCAAGCCCCAGAGAGGGGGCGGAGTATTGGCCGGACTTTCCGGCCTGGCCGGATAATCCGCCCCTCAGGGGGGCCGGATTATCCGCCCCCCAAGATCTTCACCAAGCTTCACCGTGGCACAAGCCCTAGAGAGGGGGCGGAGTTTTCCCCGGATAATCCGCCCTTGGGGCGGAGTTTTCCCAGGGGGCGGATAATCCGCCCCCAAAGTTGTGCAACGGCTAGATCTGGGGAGGGGGTATTTAAGCCAGCCTTCCCCCTCCTGCCAGAACCCTTGATTCATCTCGAAAAAGACCAGATCAGATCTGAAAGCTTCATCCAAGAGTGCTCCACCTAGATCCACCCAAAGGCCCCATCCCTTGGGGAATCGAAGGAGGAGAACTCGATCTTCATCATCAGCAATCAAGCGCTTCATCTCCTCTCCATTCATTTGGAGAACCCCCGATCTAGTATTTCTTGCAAATACCTAGATCCTTGTTTTTGTTTATATTGATAAACCTTGTTCTTGTGGCAGCTTGTTGTCATCTCGGGAGCCCCCAATTCGGTTGTGGGTGTGTGCCCCGATAGGTTGTAAAAGGCACCGGTTCCCGCCTCGAAGGGATCCAATAGTGGAGAAGGTGGATCAGGCCTCTCGTGGCGAGATCCATCGGAGAATAGGGTGAGGCCTCTACGTGCCCATACGATCCATTTCAGCGTGCCACGCCTCTCAATCGCGCCGCAACTTCGTTGCTCCGGTCGTCGCGTGGACTCCGGCGAAAGCGAAAGGAAACCTAGTTTTCTCCTCACAAAAGCAAGCGAAAAATGGCGTCTTTTCGCGCGTTGCCGCTAATGCTAGCTCCAGCGCGTGTGAGTGTGTTTCCGGACTGTTACTGCGGTGGCACGAGGCATATCCAGCAGATCTCTAGACTGGTCCTAGTGTAAGTATCATAGCTATTATCATGCATAACATGTTGGCAAAAATCTAACGTGGCACAACAAATAATGAAGAAAGAGATGGTTAGAGTATCATAGGTAGATACCGTATCGTATCATATAAAACTAAAAAATCCTCATACAAATAAATCTCGTACAAAATTTTATATTGAGATTCTACAAATCATTAAATATAATACTAGTATGATACTATCATATGATACCATGTACTATAAAAATAGTATCATACACTAGTATCATATGCATGATACTAGTAGTATGATACTATCACCATAACCATCCTATATCTCCGGTCCAGAAAATACATATACATACAAAAAAAAAGATTTTCCCCTTCGTGCGGGTCAGGACAGAATAGACACCGTATCACTGATATGTGTATAAAATAGAATATTCGTTTTTTATTCCGTCGCTTCGCCGTCTTCGTGTACAAATAATACCGTGGACCGGAGGTCCTTCCCATCCATCCCCTCCCTCTCCACTCTCCACCGCGCCGCCATAGAGGTGCCGACGCTCAACTTCTACGATGCGGTGATGTTCGCGCCTTCGACATCATCGCGCCGCCACGCGTGACGGTTCCCTCGACTGGCGAATAAGCCACCTGGGGGTGTCGGTGGCGCCGCTTCCAACCGGATTCGAGTTGGCGAGGAACATCGAGGCACGCCGCCGCCAGCTGCCGGAGCGCAAGACGGTGATGCCCCGGTACGCGCCTACGAGCCCGTATTGGCCGGAGCTGTTCAAGAAGGAGCGGAAGGCGAAGCTAGGATTGCGCGTTGTTTATAGGCGGCGGGTGCACCCGGATCTCCGCTACCGGGAAGGAAGGGAGTGATTCTGGGTCATCCCTGGCCGCACCAAGTACACCGGCATCGATGCTAGCTCGCCGCAAAGAGCTCCTCCATGCGGCGAACAATGACGAAATCGTGGAGTCCGATGAGGAGGAGGATGCCAACGACATGGGGAAGGAGGACAGCGAGGACAACGAGGTTGGGAACGTGGTCGTCGAGTTGCGGCGGCCTTCGCGGCGGGAGGAATTCGTCTGCCAAGGCCTGGATCGATGGCGGTGCCCGGCAGCAGGCTGCAACGGTGACGGTTGGTCGCAGGAGAGTGGGGAACGAGCTAAAATATCCATCCCGCCATGGGTTTCCACCAATACGGATCGGTTATGGGTCGTGGTCGGTCCGGAGGCGAAACCAACAAGGTATCTATAGGTTAGGGGTGTTTTTATCAGCCCACTTAAAAAAGTTCCGGGTCGGGTGATTTGTGGTTTCTGGTCTGCCACTTTTTTGGCCGAAACCAAAAACTAGCGGCTATTTTTCTAGTTCAGACGTTTCAAAGGGTCTGTTAGATGCTGCTAGAGAATTTGATTTCTTGCGGGATGATCACGCACGAGACGAACGAGACACGCCGGCGAGTTTATGACGGTCGGTGTGATCATGGGCGCACGCCACTAGTACCGGCACGTGTTGTTCCCGGCTCGATCGCATGCCTGCCGCGCACGTTCGTGTCACGTTCCGGCCGCACGGATCCAAGATTAATATCTGGCATGACCATATTTAGTAGACTTTTGGCGCTCTTTTCTTTCTTTTTCATGCTGGTCTTTTCCCAAGATTTTAGTAGACTAGACAAGACGAGCCGTATGTACGTACTCCATATACACAGCACAATGTAGCAATGAATGCCGCTCGCAATCACGCCACGGATCAATACAGTACGAGTAATGTGCTTGGGACCCGGCCGGGCCTATCAAGTTACGTATTCCATCGGCAGGTCTCTCTGGGTCGACGAGACGCGCACTGTGCGTGCTCCAGGACGTACATTACGTAGCGTCGTCAGGGAAGAAAAAATTTCAAAGTTCAAAACGCTCCGTCCATCCCGCGTCGGTCGGTCGTCGTCGCTGCTCAGATCGATCGATCGCCACCTAAAATGCATACGATGTCCCCGTCGGCCCCGCCTTCTACTAGTTCAACGAACCATCTGGGTCTATCTTGACCGACTCCAGTGCACCTGCACATCCCTGCCCAGCGCCATGACGAAGATCCAGCACACCTGCACTGCACAGCGCAAGTGACAAGCACAGCAGATAAACTCCACAATAACGTGCCATGTCGGCCGCGGCCACTCATCACATATCTCTCCATCTGCATCTGCGACACCGAAAAAAAAATGAAAACAAAAGAAGAGAAAGGCATGAGCGACTAGGCTGCCGACACCTCCGGCCATTACATAGGCATTGGATTCCCCGATCCATCGATCACTCGGCCGCGAGCTTTCCGCGGCCTGCCAGAACCTGCAACTGTCTCAAGCAATCGGAGGAGAAAAGAGTTCAATCAAAAGGAGAGAAAGGCATGAGCGCGAGCCCGAGCATAGTTTTCTTTTTCAGCTTTATATATATTCCGGCGCAGGCACTCACGCTTGTTCCTGCTGGTGCTGGCTCCCTTTGCATCCCCCGGCGCACGCACGAATCAATGATGATCAATCAAGCTTAAGAGCATGCCCCACTCCTTGGCCATTCCCAAGGCCGAAATCCAGACCTATTTGGTCTGGACGAAACTCGTTTTAGAACTGGGAACGACGAGTTTTCCACTCGCGTTTCCATGTCGAGTTTCCGCGTTTGGCTAAATTTTAAAAAAATTGGCTAATTTGGGCGAATTTCATTTATTAAGAACGAATATAGCCGGATTACATTGAATTTAAACTACATTTAGATAAAAAAACTAGGAAATCATAAAAGGCCGTCGCTGTCGCCGAGCCGCCGCCGATGCCGGATGCCGCTTCTACATGCCGAAGTTGCCGTAGAAGGACGTGCAGCCGGGATCGGCCTTGCCGTTGTCGTCGCCGCCGTCATCGTCGTCGTCACTCGGCGGCTGCGTTGGGACGGAACTCCCCTGGCCGGCGTCACCGCACCTCCAGGGCTGGTGGGAGGGGCCGGCCTCTTCGTCGTCGTCGAGGACGACGAGCGGGGTGCCCTGGTAGGCGAGCACGCAGCTGGACCATGCTTGGCGCTCGGCCTGCTCTTGCTGGCGCTGGACGCGGAGGCGCTCCTCCTTCTCCTCCTCCCAGTCCGCCCTCGATCAGGCGAGTATATCCGGCGACGACGGCTCCACCGGAGGTTGTGGCGCCGACTCCTGGAGGGACTGCTCCATCGCCATCTTCATGGCGAAGGCATCCTCGTCGACGGGCACCGCCCAATCGGCCGGCTCCGTCTTCGGCTGGCGAAGGTGGCCAGTGGGCAGCGACTTCACCGGCGCGCGGGCTCGTTGCTTATGATGCCCCGCAAGCGTGTCCACGGCGTCGAGCGGACCAGTGAGTCTGCCTCGCGCTTGACTGGGCGCAGCGGCGGCGAAGGCGCTGGTGTGGACCCTGACGAGTGGGAGGCCGAGGCGGAGGAGGAGGAGCTCAGGCTGGCCATCCTCCTTGGCAGCCAGTTGGCCGGAGGGTGTCGCCTCGCCCTGGACGCCAGCGCCGGTACGCGGGAAGCCGAGACGCGGGTTTTTGCCGGCGTGGATGTGCTCCAGCACCGCCGCGAGCGTCCGGCCTGGCGCGCTCCACCAACGCTGGCGACCCAAAACATTGTTGAGCTTCGGTGGCTAGTCGAGCGGCCCCTCATGGCGGGCGATCTCCTGGAGGCGGCGCTCGGCGAAGAAATTCTCCTAGTAGAGGAGGTTGTCGGGATCCTCAGCGGCGGCGGGATCATCCATGGCCGCGATGAAGGCCTGGATCTCGTCGACGAGCTCGTCGACGGTCGGCACCAGCGGGATGGGGATGCCGCCGGCGCTAAGCTTCCATCCTAGCGGGTTTCGCGTGTCTGGTGGCGCCATGTAGTCGGTGTCGTAGAGAAGGCGCGCCTCCCACGGCTGGAGCGTGCGCCGGCCGAAACCGTTCGCCGCCGCGGGATCACCGGGTACTTCTCGGCCATTGCTCTCTTCTCGTCGGAGTTGATGTTCGTGGTGGAGGGGAAAGTGGAGGAGCATTGGAAGTGAGTGAAATGAGCCGGCGAGGTAGCTGGATTATATAGGCCGAAGGGACCGGCGAGGGCGGGAGGGGTGTAGCGGCGTGGGCGGGAAAAGGAGAAACGGTGGAAATTTGGTGACCGGCAGTCCGTCGCGAGAGATGAGGAGGTGGTGGCGCGCCATTACGGCGATGCGTGCGCCGACGTATGGGCAGTTATTGCCCGGCGGTCCTTCGCGGGATTCGACGCCGGAAGATAACGACGACTCGGCTTCGGTCGCTGACTGGACGGGTTCACACGCCGTCCGTTTTTCTTTCGCCAAATTCGCTTCGTCTGGCATTCCCAGGGTGTTCCCGGGATCCTGAAAATGGCCTGGAAAGTCTGGACCAAACTTGGCCTAAATCCGGACGAAAACAAATCTTGGAAACACGATTAGACCAAATTTCGATGTCCATACCTAAAATTCGCCCTGGGATCAGCGTTCTGAGAACATGAACGGAGATGCTCTAACAAGGTCCACTTGGCTGGAACACAGAAATTCTCCCTCACAGGAACCGCTACTACAGTCTCAGCTCTCATTAGGTGACCCCAAAACATCGGGTCGTCTCGGTGGTACCAAACTGTTCCGGGTTTAAGTGGCAACAGAACCAACTTATTATTAGCCTATATCAAGAGCAATTATAGCCTGATCCACGCACTACAGGATGTAGGGGTTCGTAGCATGGAAAACAAAAAAATTCTACCGCATGAACACACAATCAAGATCTAATCTATGATCAAGCCAAGATCTATCTACTAGATTGTAGCAACGAGTCAATAGAGTACTAACCCTCGAAGATCCAAAGCGGTTAACGAGAGCAGATTCTCGTGGATGATGTAGTCGTACACTTCCGATCTCAAGATCGCGTAGACGATCCTTCCGGCACTGCGTTCCGGCAGCGCTTTCGCAGTCGGTCACACGTTCGGTACTCGATGAAGACCTTCCTCTCCCTTGTTCCAGCAGGCAGCGGAGGTTGTAGTACTCTCCTCGCGATTCTGGCAGCACGACGACGTGGTACCGGAAGTAGAGGGGAGATCTCGCAGGGCTTCGCCTTAAGCCGGAGCGAGTATGGTGGACTATGAGAGAGGCCTTGGCGATCTAGGGTTTAGAGGCACCAAGGATAGAGGGCTAGGCCGGCGGCTAGGGCAAGGGGAGGGCCCCAACTCGGCGGCTAGGCAAACCCTAGGGGCGGCGGCGACTTGGTGGAGGACGGCGGCTAGGGCTAGGGTTTAGAGGAGAGAGGTGTAGGGAAGAGGGGCACCCCTGCCCCTCCTTTTATAGGTGGGAGGGAGGCATGGTTGGGAGGAGGGAGTCCTCCTCCAACTCCTCCTCCTTGGCCGGCGGGTGGAGGGAGTAGGACTTCCTCCCTAAGTAGGTTTCCTACTCTCCCTCCACCAAGCAAACTTGCACTTTGACTTTTCAAATTGGCGTTTGAATTTTCAAACTAGGATTTGATTTATCCCTTTATTTTGCTCGGCGATGACACCTAGTACATGATGCAACCATTTCAACTTGTTATGACACATTCATGTACCCTTCCCCTCCGGAGTGTCGGACCTTCCGGAACCTTCTAGAACATTCCCGATGAAAACACCGGAACCATTCTCCAACCCCGAAACAGGACTTTCCTTATATGAATCTTATTCTCCGGACCATTCCAGATCTCCTCGTGATATCCCGGATCCCTCTTTAGCTGCTATTATAGCAGTCATATACTTAGCCTTTTGTTGTAGTATCTGTCACAATGTCTTAACTTTGGAACCCATCCAAATCCATTATGGAACTTACTTTCCATTATATTGTGCCACCCTTAGTTTAGATTGAGATAAACTTAATTTGTACTTTGTGACAAAACTAGTATCAATGTAGTACTTTTACAATGAACTAACCATCTATTTGTCACTTCTACAAAATAATATATTCTTAGTTCTTTTACAAGATCATAAGAATATCCTTACTATCATCCAATAATCATCTTATGAATCATTCTGGTATATGCTCATAACATTTAGAGCATAGGACATATCTGGATTTGTACATATCATAACATGATTGATATAAATACTCTTTGTGATTTCATACATCAAGTATCAATCTATACTTGAATCTTTGTTTCACTTACCAAGTGTCAATATACTTGAATATATCATCAATATTGAACTCATTCAATCCTTTCTGTGCGACAAGAACCTTTATTGTAGTTTCTATATTGAACTTATTCAATATATCATCTATGTACTTTTGGCACAACCATATTAGCATCTATTGATGCCAAATATTTGGGTTTTGCCTAAGTCTTTCATCGAGATGAAATTCTTAACATGTGTTAATAAAAGATACATCATTTCCAATCAACAATATGTCTTCCACATAATGTATTAGAAACATGTCTTAGCGCTCCCACTTAATTTCTTGCAAATGCAAGCATCTTCATTGTCTCTGATGAAATTAAACTCTTTTAATAGTTTCATCATAGTGAAGATTCCAACTCTGCGATGCTCACTTCAACCATTGAAGTTTGCATATGCTTTTAGCATCCTTTGAATTAACCAAAAACCCTATGGACCGTGTTATGCACATGTCCTAGGTAACAATTCTATTAGAAGAACTTGTTTTGTTTATTCAACTACCACATAACAAAATTATATGTCGTGGTTGCTACATTAATCCGTCTAGACTAAATATCGCTATGAAAGATCAAATCTTGTCATAGTCAACCTTTGAACATTGTTGTGAACTCTTTCCCAACATGTCGACTATTTCATAGATGTGAAACATCCATGTCTATTTTACAGATCCAAACACAACTTTAAGGTCTTACACCTTTCTCGAGGGTCCTTTAAGTTCAAGACTTGATTTCTCGTGTATGGAACTATCACGGATTTTATGGCTTCAAGCCATTTGACGGAGTCAGGGCTCACCATCGCTTCTTTGCATGTAGTCGGATCATTATTATCAAATAATGATTTAACTCTCAAATCTTGGTATTTGATTGTTTACCCGACCTACTTGTTTCAATAGAAACTTAGACCTCTGTGATCGCAACCTTTGAGGCACGTGAGCCATGAGCATTGTTGCTGCTTCCGGAACACTTTTCGGCGTTGTGCAACTCTGCACATATAGCTAAGGTTCTTTTAACCTTATCAAAGTTCTATTTTCCTCCCACTTAAATTTTCACGGAAAATTCCTTCTCAAATAAACTTGACGTTCTAAGCGACAAACACTTTTTGTCTTCGATGTTATGGAGGAACAGTTATTCGAAATAACATACAAAGACAGGTTCATCCGACTTTGGTTACAAACATCTTTTTTTATGCATAGCATACAATGTTAAAGAAAAGACTACTTGGGTTTTATCTCAAACCATAACTTTATATGGTGTCATTTCAACGGATTATGATGAAGCTCTTTTCAGTGGAAAAACGGTAGTCTCTAAAGCTTTTAATCTTTAAAATATAATGGCAGTTTTATGAATTACACCTTCGATCTTACCATGTCAAACAAGGTTTAATTACATATCTCGAATGCTCCATACTCTTATGGTGTTTCGGGAAATGCAAATCCACGGAACGATTCCTTAAATCTTAGGTATTATGCTAAACTTGTATCTCAAATATCTTCCTTTATGATCTTATCATAAACTATTTATATTCTTATTACAATGATTTTGCACTTCATCTTGAAAGTCTTTGAACTTTTCAAATGTTTCATACTTCATCCTTATTAAGTAAATATTCATATATTCACTCAAATTTTCGGAGAAAGCATATGAAGTTGAAATCCATTGCTCTTGACTACACATAATGGACTTCGTACAACAATATGTACAAGTTCCAATAAGCTAGTCATTCGTTCCCTTTTGGCCTATGAACGAAGTTTTAATTATCTCTAGGAAAGTTTTACAAGCGTCATGTGATCAAAAATCAAAAGACTCCAAAATTCCATCCACATGGAGTTTCTTCATGTTTTCTTTCCAATATAATTTAAACGGCGATGTCACTTCCTAAGTGATCTTTCAATCAATTTGTCTTTCGACATTTTTAACACTAGTTTTATGGATGTGATTTCTCCAACGAGATTTGTGAATCATCCATCTTTTATGGATTACGGCAATTATTTGAACAACCCTTTTGTTCTCATAATACCTGATAAAACAAATCTTGAAGGCAAGCTTTGATGTTTAACGAGCAACACAATAGCCCTTTATTTGTTCTCGATGAACATCATCACATATTCTTTTGCTAGTTACTTAGGCCATTGTAGTTCATGAATTGTGTTGTTTCGTATGACGATTCACACCAACAAATTCAGTATCAAATACTTAAGAACCACATTGTTTAATAAGCAAAGAATATATCCATAACATGTATATCATCTGTATACTTAAACTGAACAATTCTAGTCTTTTCTTTTCTGCCATATATTTATGAGATTCTCTTTCAGTATTTCCTTTTCTGTTTGAAAGAATCTATCAACATCAATAGTGGAGTCATACATATGACACATAGTCCAAAGCGTGTATAATTAAATACCGATATCTTTGGACTTGCACTTTGAAGTAGATCACCATCATCAAATGTTTGGTGTGCTTTCAAATTCCATTCTTTAGTAATCTCTTGGTGTGGTAAATATTTTACCTACATCAAATATTCACCCTTCTCATGGAATTATTCATGAATCAAGCTACTTTTAGCTTATAAAGATGAATCGCGAGTATAATGTTGCTCTCCAAAACCTTTTGGTGGATTAGGACAACTAGTGTCTCCAACCCTTTGCAAATTCTCATCAAATATGAGAACATGACTTTTGCCATATTATACTCTATCATGTTGCAACCAAAACTTCGTTTCAGATATCACAATATCTTCCACACATCATGGTTTCTGAAACAACTCTTTTAGATACTAAATAACCTTGATATTAAGACAATTCTTTGAATATCAAGAATCATGGAGACAAACATGATACTCATACACTAACTCTTGGAATTTTCACTCTCGATTTAATACCAGTTATTAAACTTCATGGAGTAACTGGATCTTACTGAAAGTTTGCAATAGGACTTTTAAACTTTAGATTAACACTTCAAAACAATACGATACCAGTTCGTAAAGTAACTAACCAGAATTCTATAGTTCTATCATCTCAATTATAACTAAGCGCAAGGTGGTAAACGGATGCCAATGACTACAACAATTATGCAAATTCACTTTGATTTAATTTATGATAAATAGTGTTCAACTTTTAATCATATTTCCGTTGAACTCCCACTCAAAACAATATCCCTCACATTCTTTTAGTGATCACACGAACCAAATCCACCACAGCAAAACCGATCATCACGAGAGTTGATGTAGCTTCAATGGCGAACAATCAACATGTTCATCATATCTACTATATGACTCATGCTTTACCTTTCGGTGATCCGTGTTCCGAGACCATGTATGTACATGCTAGGCTCGTCAAGATCAAATCTTAGCTTCCGCATGAGCAAATCTGGCTTGCTAACGTTGTATACACTCGCAGAATCTAACACACACGATCATCACGTGGTGCTTCGAAACAACGAGCTTTAGCAACGGTGATTACTAAGGATGAACACTTTAAAACTTGAAATTGTGTGCTTGAGGGATCATCTTATAATGATACCGTCATGAACTAAGCAATACAATATGCATAAAAGGATTAACATCACATGCAATTCATAATATGTGATATGATATGGCCTTTCTTCTTGTGCTTCCGATCTCCATCTTCAAGCACGAACATGATCTCCATCATCACCGGCATTGCATCAAGGTCAATGACGCCGCTCCATGGTTGTCGTCCACCAGCTTCAACTATTACAACTACTTTGAATAGACACGCGGGTCTTAACAGAATTTAAAGACAACCATATGGCTCCTGCCGGTTGCCAACTTACAATAAGGAACATTGCATACATCAAATATAATCACAATCATGGCCATATCACATCACAACACACCCCTGCAAAACAAAGTTAGACGCCTCTAATTTTCTTTGCATATTTTACGTGGTTTGGGGCTTTCAATAAGTGTCGCTCTAACTTACGAACAAGAACCACAACATTGATAATAGTATTGTCAATCACCCGTTGTAAATTGAATCTTAACTATGTTGGGAGAAACAGGCACCCGCAAAACCACTTATGCAATACAAGTTGCATGTCAAGCGTGGAGCAAGTCTCATGAACGATGTCATGTAAGGTTAGCCCGGGCCGCTTCATCCCACCATCCCGCAAGATGCAAAGTACACAAGAAGCAATCGACAACAAAAGCATCAACGCCCACAATGACCATTGTGTTCTACTCGTGCAACAGATCTACATATAGACACGGCTCTGATACCACTGTAGGGGTTCGTAGCATGGAAAACAAAAAAATTCTACCACATGAACACACAATCAAGATCTAATCTATGATCAAGCCAAGATCTATCTACTAGATTGTAGCAACGAGTCAATAGAGTACTAACCCTCGTAGATCCAAAGCGGTTAACAAGAGCAGATTCTCGTGGATGATGTAGTCGTACACTTCCGATCTCAAGATCGCGTAGACGATCCTTCCGGCGCTGCGTTCCGGCAGCGCTTCCGCAGTCGGTCACACATTCGGTACTCGATGAAGACCTTCCTCTCCCTTGTTCCAGCAGGCAGCGGAGGTTGTAGCACTCTCCTCGCGATTCCGGCAGCACAACGGCGTGGTACCGGAAGTAGAGGGGAGATCTCGCAGGGCTTCGCCTTAAGCGGGAGCGAATATGGTGGACTATGAGAGAGGCCTTGGTGATCTAGGGTTTAGAGGCACCAAGGATAGAGGGCTAGGCCGGCAGCTAGGGCAAGGGGAGGGCCCCAACTCGGCGGCTAGGCAAACCCTAGGGGCAGCGGCGACTTGGTGGAGGCCGGCGGCTAGGGCTAGGGTTTAGAGGAGAGAGGTGTAGGGAAGAGGGGCACCCCTGCCCCTCCTTTTATAGGTGGGAGGGAGGCACGGTTGGGAGGAGGGAGTCCTCCTCCAACTCCTCCTCCTTGGCCGGCGGGTGGAGGGAGTAGGACTTCCTCCCTAAGTAGGTTTCCTACTCTCCCTCCACCAAGCAAACTTGCCGTTTGACTTTTCAAATTGGCGTCTGACTTTTCAAACTAGGATTTGATTTATCCCTTTATTTTGCTCAGCGATGACACCTAGTACACGATGCAACCATTCCAACTTGTTATGTAACATTCATGTACCCTTCCCCTCCGGAGTGCCGGACCTTCTGGAACCTTCTAGAACATTCCCGATGAAAACACCGGAACCATTCTCCAACCCCGAAACAGGACTTTCCTTATATGAATCTTATTCTCCGGACCATTTTGGATCTCCTCGTGATATCCCGGATCCCATCCGAGACTCTGAACAACATTCAGTCTCTTACTCATCATTCCATAACTACTCAACAACATCGAATCCTTAAGTGTGTCTCCCTACGGTTCGTGAATTATGCGGACATGACCGAGACACTTCTCCGATCAATAACCAATAGAGGAATCTGGAAATTCATATGGCTCCCACATATTTCTACGATTACTTTGCGATCGAATGAACCACTTATATACGATACCAATTTCCCTTTGTCTCACGATAGTTTACTTACCCGAGGTTTTGATCGTCGGTATCTCTGCATACCTAGTTCAACCTCGTTACCGATAAGTACTCTTTTCTCGTTCCCGTGATATGTGATCCCTTATGAGCCAGTCACATGCTTGCAAGCTAATTGGATGACATTACACCGAGAGGGCCCAGAGTATATGTATCCGTCATATGGATGGACAAATCCCACTCTTGATCCATGTGCCTCAACCCATACTTTCCAAACACTCAATGCCACCTTTATAGCCACCCAGTTACGGTGTGGTGTTTGATGTCATCAAAGCATCCTTCCGGTGATGGTGATTAACATGATCTCATAGTCGAAGGAATTAGGTTACTATTTATCAGAAAGCTTATAGCAAATGAACTATATCAAATGACTTGATCTTTATGCGACGTTTAACTATAGGAGTATGACAATCACATCATTCTCCTAATGATATGACCCTGTTGTTCATAACATATCTATGTTCATGATCAGGAAACCATGATCATATATTAACCAACAAGCTAGTTTAACAAGAGGCTTTACTAGAGACTCTTTTATGTTTACAAATCACACAAGTATTAATGTTTCCGGTTAATACAATTATAGCATGGTATGTAAACATTTATCATAAGTATGAAGATATGATAATAACCACTTCATTATTGCCTATTGGGCATATCTCCAACATAGGACGCGTGCGCTACGCCGAGGGCAAAAAGCCGGCGGCGTAGGCTAAAATGTCCTTGGCGTATGGTACGCCGACGGCTGCCCTCGGCGTAGCCTCCTCGGCAAAACACTCCCTCGGCGGAGCATAGAGGCCGTCGGCGTATCAAAATGCCGTCGGCGTATGCTACGCCGAGGGCTGATACCGTCGGCATAGAGGCCGTCGGCATAGCTTGTCGACAGGTTGAAAAAACATTTTAAAAAAAAAATCTCAATTTTTGAATTGTTTGACTCGTTAATCTCTCACTTTGAACATTTTTAACACTAATTACACTTAATATATAATTAAATTGCAGTCTTGGTCGAACATCCCGGCCAGTCACCCATCCTAATACTACTCCAGCTCCAGCACGCTTAACTTCCTCGTTCCTTCAAAATCTGTTTCCGCAAAGTAATTCATACATTGTTATCAATACTATGATATCAATCCTATTAACCCTTATATCAACATGTCAAATGTTTGTATTTTTTGAAATTATTTAAGTAAACAGTAATGAATAAGTAAAAATATTATTGAATTCAAATAAAAATATAATAATTTTACTTTTTTGTATTTTTCTATTTAATATGGAATAATTAATATCCTTAAATCTGTAAATCGGAATTTAACAAATAATATGTCTAAATTGATCAGAAAAATGAGAGGAATCCAAATATGATATCCATATCAACTAATCACAAACCCTCCGTTTTTGAATTATCTATTTGGTGGTTGCTTTAGAAAATTCTCTTTTTGCGCTCGGATAATGAAAAATGCCTTTTTGGTGCGATAAAAAGGAAAACTTGCATTGGATCTTTGATAAAATAGCATATTGTGAACCTAAAAATATTTTTTTTTTAAAACATGAGCATCGGATCATGTACCTGTAGTTTATATCTGACCCACTTCCTACCGATTCGGCAGGAATTTGTCTTTTTCACCAAAGGTAGACAGAAAGGTTTCGGATCCCCCTGTTGGGACATTGTCCATATAAGGTGGTATAGTATTTTTGTAAAATATGGTGTTAGAATTTTGAATTATCCATTTGGTGGTTGCTTCACAAAACCGTCCGTTTTTTGTGCTCGGAAAATGGGAAATAGCTTTTTGGTGCGATGAAAAGAAAAACTTCCTCCTACAACATTGTTCGCCATCCCATGATGCATGTGTATGCACAATATGGGTATATTATCACAAACTATGCCTTGATTCTAGCCATAACATTGGTCATTTGACCCGAAAGCCAAGAAACCTCGAATGAGATAGGTCATTTTGTGAAGGTTTTTTGAGACATAATCAATATATCAAGTTTTATATTTTAACTTATAACAATGTCACATAATATTACACCACGCGAAGGTTTCGCATTGTTTCGATCATTTTTGAATTTTTTATTCCTGTTTTAAACTATCGTTAAACTTTATCGAACGGCGGGCATGAAGATTCTTAGCTCGGGGCCAAGCCTCACTAAACTTGCATTGGATCTTTGATAAAATAGCATATTGTGAACCTAAAAATGATTTTTCTAAAAAAACGTAAGCATATCATGTACCTGTAGTTCATATCTGACCCACTTCCTATCGATTTGGCAGGAATTTGTTTTTTTACCAGAGGTGGACGGAAAGGTTTCGGATCCCCCTGTTGGGACATTGTCTTTATAAGGTGGTATAGTATTTTTGTAAAATGTGATGGTAGCATTTTGAATTAGCCATTTGGTGGTTGTTTCACAAAACCGTCCGTTTTTTGTGCTCGGAAAATAGAAAATGGCTTTTTGGTGCGACGAAAAGGAAAACTTCCTCCTGCAACATTGTTCGCCATCCCATGATGCATGTGTATGCACAATATGGGCACAGTATCACAAACTATGCCTTGATTCTAGCCATAACATTGGTCATTTGACCCGAAAGCCAAGAAACCTCGAATGAGATAGGTCATTTTATGAAGGTTTTTTTGAGACATAATCAATATATCAAGTTTGATATTTTTACTTATAACTATGTCACATAATATGACACCACACGAAGGTTTCGCATTGTTTCGATCGTTTTTGAATTTTTTATGCCCGTTTTAAACTATCATCAAACTTTGTCGAACGACGGGCAAGAAGATTCTTAACTCGGGGCCAAGCCTCGCTAAACTTGCATTGAATCTTTGATAAAATAGAATATTGTGAACCTAAAAATGATTTTTGTAAAAAAACATGAGCATCAGATCATGTACCTGTTGTTCATATCTGATCCACTTTCTATCGATTCGGCAGGAATTTGTCTTTTTCACCAAAGGTGGACGACAAGGTTTTGGATCCCCATGTTGGGACATTGTCTATATAAGATGGTCTATTATTTTCGTAAAATATGGTAGTAGTATTTTGAATTAGCCATTTGGTGGTTGCTTCACAAAACCGTCCGTTTTTTATGCTCGGAAAATGAAAAATGGCTTTTTGGTGCGACAAAAAGGAAAGCTTCCTCCTGCAACATTGTTCGCCATCCTATGATGCACATGTATGCACAATATGGACACATTATCACAAACTATGCCTTGATTCTAGCCATAACATTGGTCATTTGACCCGAAGGCCAAGAAACCTCGAATGAGATAGGTCATTTTGTAAAGGTTTCTTTGAGACATAATCAATATACCAAGTTTGATATTTTTTCTTATAACTATGTCACATAATTTAACACCACGCGAAGGTTTCGCATTGTTTCGATCATTTTTGAATTTATTATGTCTGTTTTAAACTATCGTCAAACTTTGTCGAATGGCGGACATAAAAATTCTTAGCTATAGAGATCGTCAAACAATGATGCCATCGTATGCTATAGAGATCATCATAATAGCCTTTTTTGTACCGTCTACATGTGAAAGCTTTTTTCTTAATGAACTCCCTAGTATATTCATAATGTGTCTAAATGTACAGTCCGTGCTAGATATATTGAGTACTTTTTTGGGAAATTACAAACATTATTAAATATAAAAGTCCTTTAGAGCTTGGAGGGTAGTTTTTTCTGTCCATATCTAATATATGTAACTAAACCTAGCCTTTTGTTTGTACGGTTCATGTTTGAAATCCATTTTCTTCATGGAATCTCTAGTCGACTTCACTACAGGAATAGGAAGCTACGCCGACGGCCGGTCTCTACGTCGACGGCCAAACGTTGGGGCTGTCGGCGTAGCCATCGTCCAGGCCAGCCCCGCCAAGCGACGGCTGCCCTCGGCGTAGCATACGCCGACGGCGTAGCTATTTTTTATTTTATCTCATTAAACTTTGAAAAATCATAACTAAATCATTCTAATTCGGAAAAATACAAATAATATATCAAAATTTGCAGAAAAATAAGACCTATCTATCTACACTCAAATATTACACATTTATAAATAAAAATTAAGTAAAACATAAAATATTATATATAGTTTAAAACGGACATAAAAATTTCAAAAATGATCGAAACAATGCGAAACCTTCACGTGGTGTTATATTATATGACATAGTTAGAAGGAAAAATATCAAACTTGGTATATTGATTATGTCTCAAAGAAACCTTCATAAAATGACCTATCTCATTCGAGGTTTCTTGGATTTCGGGTCAAATGACCGATGTTATGGCTATAATCAAGGCATAGTTTGTGATAATGTGCCCATATTGTGCATACACATGCATCATGGGATGGCGAACAATGTTGCAGGAGGAAGTTTTCGTTTTCGTCGCACCAAAAAGCCATTTCCCATTTTCCGAGCATAAAAACGGACGGTTTTGTGAAGCAACCACCAAATGGCTAATTCAAAATACTACCACCACATTTTACAAAAATATTATACCACCTTATACGGACAATGTACCAACAGGGGGATCCGAAACCTTTCCGTCCACCTTTGGTGAAAAAGACAAATTCCTGCCGAATCAGCAGGAAGTGGGTCAGATATGAACTACAGGTACATGATCCGATGCTCATGTTTTTTTACAAAAATCATTTTTAGGTTCACAATATGCTAATTTATCAAAGATATAATGAAAGTTTAGCGAGGCTTGGCCCCGAGCTAAGAATCTTTATGTCCGCCATTCGACAAAGTTTGACGATAGTTTAAAACGGGCATAAAAAATTCAAAAACGATCGAAACAATACGAAACCTTCGCGTGGTGTCATATTATGTGACATAGTTATAAGGAAAAATATCAAACTTGATAAATTGATTATGTCTCAAAAAAACCTTCAGAAAATGACCTATCTCATTCGAGGTGTCTTGGCTTTCGGGTCAAATGACCAATGTTATGGCTAGAATCAAGGCATAGTTTGTGATAATGTGCCCATATTATGTATACACATGCATCATGGGATGGCGAAAAATGTTGCAGGAGGAAGTTTTCCTTTTCGTCGCACCAAAAAGCTATTTTCTATTTTCCGAGCATAAAAAACGGACGGTTTTGTGAAGCAACCACCAAATGGCTAATTCAAAATACTACCACCACATTTTACAAAAACACTATACCACCTTATATGGACAATGTCCCAACGGGGGGATTCGAAACCTTTCCGTCCACCTTTGGTGAAAAAGACAAATTTCTGCCGAATCAGCAAGAAGTGGGTCAGATATGAACTACAGGTACATGATCCGATGCTCATGTTTTTTACAAAAATCATTTTTAGGTTCACAATATGCTATTTTATCAAAGATATAATGAAAGTTTAGCGAGGCTTGGCCCCGAGCTAAGAATCTTTATGTCCGCCGTTCGACAAAGTTTGACGATAGTTTAAAACGGGCATAAAAAATTCAAAAATGATCAAAACAATGCGAAACCTTCGCGTGGTGTCATATTATATGACATAGTTATAAGGAAAAATATCAAACTTGATAAATTGATTATGTCTCAAAAAAACCCTCACAAAATGACCGATCTTATTCGAGGTTTCTTGGCTTTCGGGTCAAATGACCAATGTTATGGCTAGAATCAAGGCATAGTTTGTGATAATGTGCCCATATTATGCATACACATGCATCATGGGATGGCGAACAATGTTGTAGGAGGAAGTTTTCCTTTTCATCGTACCAAAAAGCCATTTTCTATTTTCCGAGCATAAAAAACGGACGGTTTTGTGAAGCAACCACCAAATGGCTAATTCAAAATACTACCACCATATTTTACAAAAATACTATACCACCTTATATGGACAATGTCCCAACAGGGGGATCCGAAACCTTTCCGTCCACCTTTGGTGAAAAAGACAAATTCCTGCCGAATCAGCAAGAAGTGGGTCAGATATGAACTACAGGTACATGATCCGATGCTCATGTTTTTTTACAAAAATCATTTTTAGGTTCACAATATGCTATTTTATCAAAGATCCAATAAAAGTTTAGCGAGGCTCGGCCCCGAGCTAAGAATCTTTATGTCCGCCGTTCGACAAAGTTTGACGATAATTTAAAACGGGCATAAAAAATTAAAAAACGATCGAAACAATGCGAAACCTTCGCGTGGTGTCATATTATGTGACATAGTTATAAGGAAAAATAGCAAACTTCATATATTGATTATGTCTCAAAAAAACCTTCACAAAATGACCTATCTCATTCGAGGTTTCTTGGCTTTCGGGTCAAATGACCAATGTTATGGATAGAATCAAGACATAGTTTGTGATAATGTGCCCATATTATGCATACACATGCATCATGGGATGGCGAACAATGTTATAGGAGGAAGTTTTCCTTTTCGTCGCACCAAAAAGCCATTTTCTATTTTCCGAGCATAAAAACGGACGGTTTTGTGAAGCAACCACCAAATGGCTAATTTGAAATACTACCACCATATTTTACAAAAATACTATGCCACCTTATATGGACAATGTCCCAACAGGGGATCTGAAACCTTTCCGTCCACCTTTGGTGAAAAAGACAAATTCCTGCCGAATCGGCAGGAAGTGGGTCAGATATGAACTATAGGTACATGATCCGATGCTCATGTTTTTTTACAAAAATCTTTTTTAGGTTCACAATATGCTATTTTATCAAAGATCCAATGCAAGTTTTCCTTTTCATCGCACCAAAAAGGCATTTTTCATTATCCAAGCGCAAAAAGGAGATTTCTAAAGCAACCACAAAATAGCTAATTCAAAAACGGAGGGTTTGTGATTAGTTGATATGGATATCATATTTGGATTCCTCTCATTTTTCTGATCAATTTAGATTTGAAGATTTAAAGATATTAATTTGTTGAATTTTGTTTTACAGATTTAAAGATATTAATTATTCTATATTAAATAGAAAAATACAAAAAAATAAAATTATTATATTTTTATTTGAATTCAATAATATTTTTACTTATTAATTAATATTTACTTAAATAATTGTTTGTAATTTCAAAAAATACAAACATGTGACATGATGATATAAGAGTTAATAGGATTGATATCATAGTATTGACACCAATGTATGAATTACTTTGCGGAAACGAATTCTGAAGGAACGAGGAAGTTAAGCGTCTTTGAGTAGTATTAGGATGGGTGACCTGCTGGGAAGTTTGACTAAGACTGGAATTTAATCAAATATTAAGTATAATTAATGTTAAAAATGTTCAAAGTAGGAGATTAATAAGTGAAACAATTCAAAGAATAAAACAATTGAGAAAAAAATAAAAAAATATTTTTTTAAAATGTTTTTGCAACCGGCCGAGAGGCTATGCCGACGGCCGCTACGCCGAGGGAGATCTTTACCGAGGAGGCTACGCCGAGGGCAGCCATACGCCGAGAGTATTTTGGCCTACGCCGACGGACTTTTGCCCTCGGCGTAGCGCGCGCGTCCCGTATTGCTTATAATGTGTTCATATGTACAGTCCATACTAGATATATTGAGTACTTATTTGGAAATTATAAAATTTAAGATAAAAGAATCATTTTGAACTCGGGAGGTAAAATTGTTTGTCTATATCTAGAACGCGACTAAACCTACCCAGTGCAATTGAGATGTGAAAATAATAACTAAATACTATAAAAAACAATTATTGCGTGTGTTAGGTTGTTGTCTATCTAGCCCACTCACAGGGATCAAATCTCTCTTATCATTATGGGTCTCTCAAAAAAATGGATAGTTTTTCCTTTCAGCGGGTCATTTTCGTCGTTGCAAGATGTGTGTGATGTATTCATCAAAATTTAACCAACACCCGCTCAAACACTCCAACTAACAGGAGAGAGCAAGTACGTGCGGTGCGGTGCGGTTCTTGCGTGCACATCTTTCTTGTGTTCCTAAAAGAAAACACTGTCTTCATCAAAGCTAACAAAGCCAAATTTGACCGTCATTTTCTGCAAGACAAGATGGCAGCCGACTCACACTTCTCTAGAGATGCTGTCTCTCGGTAACCATTGACCATCAACGCACACAATTATATGGACTAGTAAGCGCTAATTAATTGGTCCCTTCGGGGCTCTTGACCCCATGCCAGATTTTTTTTTTAAAACGCAAAAAGCTCTGCGTTTTGATTCTTTGATAGAAAAGAAATTTGATTTACAAGCCTCAGAAAAAATCGAAACACCCGTATTTACACAACCAACACTTAAAACTAGACTATGACAAAGCGGCCGAAATCCGTCGAGTGCTTCTCCAAGACGCCAGAAGTTGAGCTCCTCCTCTAACCAGAACCCTCGCCGATGAGAGTCACAGTACTTGTGCAATGTCGTACTTACCAAGAGACTGCCAGTCGCTGCCAAGACGTGTTCCGCCAGAATCCCGCGAGCCAACAACGGCTCAGTTGGGAGCAGTGCTGCTCCGGCCTCAGCCCAAATCCGGGTATACCGCCATGCCGACGACTACCTCCCAACAACCTCAACATGCGTAAGTGTGCAGTCCTCACCAGCCCGCCAACAAGCACAGAGGCCAATGCACCACCGCTCATCCGGAGGCTTGCTCGCGCCGTACAAGGAAGATCCTCGTCGTGCAAGCCACCGCGATACCACTCGGGAGGCCGAGATGCCATCACCGCAAGGCGCCTCCTATGTGGCCAACACCGAGATTCCGGACGAAGAACTAATATCGAACCAGAGTCAAGTCTCCAAGACGATGACTCCATGGAGGATACGCCATCAAAGACGCCGTCGTTGTTCGATCTGGCAAGCCAAATCTAAGATTTTCACCCGGAACATGAGACTCTAGGCGAGGGTGGTGCCGAAACTTCTCAGTGACGCCTTAGTGGGAACGACACCCTCAGGCGTCGCCGTCACTGGCCCCAAAAGGCAGGGCTTTTGCCCGAAGCAGGCCAGATCACGACATGCAGTAAAAGGAGAGAGGAAAAACAACACAATCAGCTTGCTTGCATCATGCAGGGTCGACAACACAAAGTTAATTACTGAAAGTCGAGATGCCTAGGAGGCCGACATTGAATGTCGTCTATTCCATTACCTCAAGTCCATCAAGAATAAGAAGCATTGCTTCGTGGGTTACGTTGGCTCTGGATCCGACTCTATCGATGCTAGAGCCAAAAACGACTCAATCCTTGACGCGATCTGAGAAAACACCGACTTACCTGCTTCCCCTTAGGAATCAATGCCGTTAGAGGAACTTCGAGAGTTTGAGAAGGAGAAGACGGCATATGGTGAAGAATATACCTCCACAGCAGCGCAAGGTGAAGAGGATACACCTCTAAGTTCATATGATAACATGGATGAATACTACACCTCGCAACATGATATGGCACCGGAGATTCTTCTGAGGTCCAAAAGTCTGAGCCAGTCTTGGCAGAAAGGACTGATGGAAGTTTATCTCCCGGTACTGGACCTAAAGCCGTCTTTGCCACAATTTCGCAGGTAAAAGATGCTAGTCGTGCAAGGAATAAGAAGAACAAGAAAAATCCGACGCCAGTTCCACCGGCAGAGGAAATTGTCGAAGAATAAGTCGACGGAGAACTCGAAACCGGATGGACCTCTAGCCAATCCCAACTCGAACGATCCTCCACTTGATGGTCACATCCCAACTCAAGGTGCTCGTCAACTTTTAAGAGAAGCTTTAACAATACCAATTCAAACTGTTTGGATCTTACACCAGAGGAGCTGGAGAAAAGGGCTAATGAACTAGAGAAGCAACGTTTTATATTGCTCTAAGAAGCCACTCACATTGTGAATAAAACAGAGTTTTGGGAGAACTGGATAAACCCTCTATGGGTGGCCTATCTCATATATATAATGGTGTACAATGGTACAATATAGGTATACACAGTTGGACTACAATACAAAGTCTAACATCCTCCCTCAATCTCAACTCACTCCTGGAACATCTAGAAGGTTGAGATTGTGCCTACAGACCTCGAACATTGGTGAAGATAGAGGCTTGGTGAAGATGTCTGCAAGTTGATCTTTTGAAGAGATAAACCTGATTTGTAGTAGCTTCTGTGCAACACGTTCCCTCACAAAATAATAGTCAATCTCAATGTGTTTGGTATGTGCATGGAACACCAGATTAGATGATAGAAATGTAGCTCCGATGTTGTCGCACCAAAGGACCGGAGGATGTGGATGAGGTACTCCTAGCTCTCGAAGTAGGGACTCAATCCACATGAGCTCAGCTGTCGCATTGGCAGCTGCCTTGTACTAGGCTTCTGTGCTGCTGCGGGAAATAGTGGCTTGCTTGCGTGCACTCCAAGCGATCAAGTTAGGACCCGAGAACACTGCATATACCCCCGTGGATCGCATGTCGTCTAGACACCCAGCCCAATCAGCATCTGAAAATGCAGAGAGCACTCCGAAGGGACTGGGGTGCAGGTGGAGACCGTGGGAGACAGTGAGACGCACATAACGCAGGATGCGTTTCACAGCAGACCAGTGCACATCGGAAAGTGCATGAAGATACTGGCACACCTTGTTAACGGCAAACGAGAGATCCGGACGTGTGATAGTCAGATACTGCAGTCCACCAACAATACTTCGATACTCAGTCGCATCCTCAGGAGACAGAAGAGCACCATCAGTAGATGAAAGTTTGTCAGTGGAGGACATGGGCATAGGAGACGACTTGCACTTGAGCATACCAGCACAACGCAAGAGATCAAGAGAATATTTCTTCTGAGTGAGAGCGAGGCTGCCACGGGCCTGATGAGTGACCTCAATACCCAGGAAGAAGTGTAGCTGTCCCAAATCCTTTACTGCAAAGTCTCTACCAAGCGCAGTCGCCAGAGCATCAACAGCAGTAGGTGAAGAGCTGATCAGGATAATGTCGTCCACATACACGAGCAGGTGCATAGTCACACTCAGGCGCTGAAATAAGAACAGTGAAGTGTCAGCCGTCAATGGAACGAAGCTATGAGCACGAAGAGCTGAAGCCAAACGAGCATGCCAGGCACGAGGCGCCTGCTTCAGTCCATATAGAGCCTTCGTCAGACGACAGAGATGATGAGGCTGAGTGTGGTCAAAAAATCCAGGTGGCTGCCGCATGTAAACCTCTTCTTCAAGCAACCCATGAAGAAAAGCATTATGCACATCAAGCTGGCGGAGAGACCATCCACGAGAAACTGTGAGTGACAGGAGAAGCCGAATAGTGGTAGACTTGACAACCGGGCTGAACGTATCCTCATAATCTAGTCCATGGCGATGTTTAAAACCTTTAGCCACAAGACGCGATTTATAGCGCTCAATAGAACCATCAGCATGTTTCTTCACCTTGAAGACCCACTTCGAATCAATGATGTTGACGCGAGGCGGAGGGGGAACAAGTGTCCAGGTCTCATTCTGCATAAGAGCATGATACTCTTGTTCCATAGCAGTCCTCCAGTGTGGGATACTCATAGCGGCTTGATAACTACGGGGTTCGGCTGTTGGATCTTCAACAGAGTGAGCTAGACAAGCAGCCAAGTATGCAACTGTGTCATCAGTGCGCTTCTTGGGATAAGAAATGTCGTTGTGACTGTGCGTGTGTGGATGCCGTGGAGCGGCGATCACAGGGGCCAGCGGCACATCAGGAGCAGGCGAGGCCGGCCTAGAGGACTGCAGCGAAAAGGATCCGAGCGACGAGGGTCCGGGCAGTGGTAACCCAGGGGAGAGCCTAGCGTCGGGGGACCAGGTGCCATGTGCGGCACCGAGCTATGCGCTGCCGACCCAGGCGAGGTGGGCGGCAGGGACGCTCGTGCGGGCGACGTGGGCGACGACGGTGGCGAGTCCGGGCGAGGGGCGGCGACATGGGCCGCTCGGGGAAAGCCAGCGTGGGATCCGGCCCAGGTGCAGGATCCGCTCGGGAGGCGGAATTGGGAGCCGGTGCATGCATAGGCGCCTGCCGATCGACGTGCTCCTCAGGTGCTGCTTCGGGTAGTAGTTCCAGGCGAGCTTCGCGTCCAGTTCCTGCACCATGGTTAGGCAACAACACAAGCGAATAAGAAACATCTTCAAATTGGCCAGGCATAATAGGAGATGAATACATAGATGGGACTGTGATAGGTGACTTTGGCATGGCAGAAAAGGGAAAGACGTTCTCATCAAAGACAACATCTCGAGATATGCAGACACAATTTGTTGGCACATGGAGGCACTTGTAGCCTTTATGAAGAGAACTATACCCCAAGAACACACATTTTTTGGAGCAAAACTTAAGTTTTCGATTATTGTATGGACGAAGATGGGGCCAACAAGCACACCCGAACACCTTGAAAAAGGTATAGTCCGGAGTTTCCTGCAAGAGAAGATCAATGGGAGTTTTCATATTAAGGACACGAGTAGGTGTGCGGTGAAGGGATACGGGTAGGCTACACTAGCACAAAACAAAAAAATCTACCGCGTAAACCAAGAATACTGTTGTCATAGATCACGGGATTACCACTAGACGCGCGGTTGCGGAACTTGATGAAGCGCGTCGAGGCAGTGTAGATGTTCTATGTCTCCTCCCCGTCCTCGTCCCACGAGCAGCTCCTCTTGCGCGGCTCGTCCAAGTGCTACAGATGTAGCACCTCCGAGGTATCCACACGTGCAGGGTGGAAGCGTCAGACGCCGGACTGCTAGGTCCACGCGTGCAATAGGCGTGAGGAGTGGCGACTAGGTGGAATGGTCTAACCCTGGTCAGCTCGCCCCACCCTCTCTTATATAGGCGTCCCTGGTGGGCTTCTACATTAGCAGCCCATTAGTAGCCTAAGCCTCGTATAATTCGGATCTAATCCTCATTAGGCATCTACCCCTTAAGTGTGTCACCCTATAGGTTCATATACGTATAGACATGACACGAACACACTTATTCTATCAATAGTTGGTAGCTGCCTCTAGCAAGACGTGCCGACTCCTAAACACATACAAAAATCATATCGTACGAACCAACACAATTTTTAGTACATATCTTTCCCTTTGCCTCACGATATTTGGTCTAGCTCCAACCTGACCTCCCTTTCTCGATACCGTGATTTGGAATCCCTTTACTAGGTTAACTCTTAACCATTTGTATCACGACCATGCATTTCTAGATTCGATCACTCGAGGGGCCCAAAGATATCTCTCTCAAGTAGAGAGGGGCAAATCCCATCTTGATTGACCATGCCTTGCAGCATGCTTCAGGACAAACCCGAAAACTACCTTTATGACTACCCAGTTACAGAGTAGTGGTTGATAGCCCCAAAGTAGGTCAATCCACATCTCAAGTACATGCGACAATCTCAGGTCTAAGGACAAAACGTAAACGATGTGTAGAGAGAGCTGCAAGTCTAATTTCTAGTCTCAAGTTAGGTCAGTTCAACCCCATGTTCACAACATGTGTCCACATCATTGGTTTGACATCTCCATGTCTATGACTTGCAAAACATAGTCATCAACCAATCGATGTGCTAGTCTAATATTCACATGTGTACTCACATGAACTACGACTAGGGACAACTATTAGATAACCATACAAGTAAAGAGTTTCACAAACAATTCACATAATTGTCAATCAATACAAGTTGCATGATATGGATATTCATGGAACATTACAATAACTCATGGATACATATGAAATATAATCATCTCTATGATTGCCTCTAGGGCATATTTCCTTCATGCGGTTAATAAGAAAACATGAGGTGGCAAAGGCATCACTCCAAAATCTGAAAGGTACAGAAGCATGAGCGATAAGTGTGAGGCCGGTTTCAACTACATGGCGATGTTTGCATAATAAACGATGAGAGATCCCAAGCTTATTAAAGAAAGTGTTGAGGTTGCGATATTTGCCCCCCCCCCCAATCGGACTAAACATGTATGTTTTTATGCTTCAGTAGACGTTCAACATGCAATTGAAACTAGGTGAATATATCAAACATATCAGATTTGCGCTTAATAAGATAAAGCCATGTAAATCGACTATAGGCATCAATAAAACTGACATAGTAGTTGTGACCACTAACAAATGTTTGTGACGGACCCCACACATCGGAAAACACAAGTTTCAAGAGGACTCTTTACTTCTTTAGTAGATGAAACAAAGGGGAGTTGATGACTTTTGCCTTGTTGACAGGCATCGCACACGGACATCTATTTATTGCTAGACTCTAATAGCAGCTCATGGCGGGTAATAATGTGGAGAACGATGGGTGTGGCGGGGTGGCCAAGGCGCGCATGCCATTGTGACGGCGACACACGAACACCGCTGAAGACGCGCGGGGCAGATGGATCCTCCAGACGATACAAGCCTTGGCTCAGGCAACCACTAAGTAGAACGTCCTGGGTTTCTCGGTCCTTAACAAAAAGATCAAAAGGGTGAAATTCACATAGGACATTATTATCAAGGGTGAGCTTAGGAACGGATAGAAGATTACGAGTAACAGATTGTACCCACAGATTATTACGAAGATGGAGCTGCCTAGAAGGATGACTAGTTAAAAGAGATGCTTGGCCAATGTGAGAGATGGGCATACCTACACCATTGCCGGTGTGAACCTTGTCGTGCCCGTAGTAGGGCTGGTAGGAGGCAAGCTTGTTGAGCGCATTCGTCGTGTGATCCGTGGCACCAGTGTCCATGTACCATGCTGGATCAATGGGGTAGGATGGGGTGTACCCTTGCTTGGTGCGCGGGTCCTTGCCCTTGGCAGCGATGTGGGCAGCCGGGACTTTGGGAGGTCTGAAGTCGGCCATGGCAAATTGGCGCTCGTTGCCCCTGCCGTCATTGCCGAGGCCGAGGAAGCTCTGTTGGAAGCGGCGATGACATTTGGAGGCAACATGTTTTTCACGGCCACACAGTTGGCACACCCGAGCATTGGGAGCCCCACCCGAGGTCGGTGCAGGGGGCGGGGAGGTTTTGCCAGTGGGCGGGGGCACCAGCGGGCGCTGCCCACGCACGGCCCAGTAGGCAGCTGGATGCTCGGTGATGACGGCGGAGGAGCAGCGAGCCTCGACATGCTGCTCAGTGAAGAGTAGGTGTGAGTAGAGCTCATGAGGAGTCATTGGCGGCTTGGCGTTGTGGATGGCCTCCGCGAGATTGTCGTACTCGGAGTCGAGGCCCTTGATGATGAAGCCAGAAAACTCCTCATCGCGAAGCGGCTGACCGATGGAGGCCAGCGTGTCCGTCATCACCTTCATCTTGTTGAAGTAGGTTGTGGCGGAGGAGTCGAGCTTCTTGACGTCAGCGAACTCACTGGCGGGAGGTGGATACCTGGGCAAAGGCATGCTCCAGCGTCATCCAGGCGTACATGGAGGTGGCAGCGAAGAGGCAGAGGCCGGCGACCCCGTCGCCCAGGGACCCCTGGATAGTGGAGAGGATCGCCTGATCCTGTTGCACCCACACACGATGCTCCGGGTTGATGGCCAGACCGTGGATGGTGACGATGACCTGCGAAGGGCATGGCAAAGAACCATCGACATACCCAAGGAGAGAGCGGTTGCAAAGAAGTGTTAAAACCTTAGCACGCCAGAGAAAGTAATTGTCGGGCGTGAGTCAGATGGTGATCAGACTGTCGAGGTGGAACGGCCCGGACGGCGCAACGGCGATGGGGGCCGTGACCGCAGGCGGGGCAACGACGACATGAGCCATGGCCGCGTGCGGAGCAACGACGACGGGGGCCGTGGCCATGGGTGGGGCATCGAGAACCCCCGAAGCCTCTTGTTGGATGGCAAGTGTCGGGGACGAGCCAGGGGAGGCCGCGGGTAGCGCCGCGGACAGGGCTGTCGACGTGGTGTCGGAGAGCACAGGCGCAACGATCGCCGTTGTTGGCGGGATTGGTCCGGAGAATATCGAGCCCACAGCGGCGGTGCCAAAAAACTGGGGCACCGAGGGAGCCAAATCACGTGGTGGGAGGTTAAGGAGGGCGGCAAGCGAGGAGGGGAGAGCCTCGGAGCTGGCGGCGCCCGAGGCGGAAGCGGTCATGGCGGCCGCGGCGATGGCACTAGGGTTAGCGGCGGCGGCGGGTAGGGTAGGGAGGATCTAGGGTTAGGCTGATACCATGTAAAACAAAGAGTTTTGAGGGAGCTGGCTCAACCCTCTATGGGGTGGCCTATCTCATATATATAATGGTGTACAATGGTACAATACAGGTATACATAGTTGGACTACAATACAAAGTCTAACATTGTGGAAGTCAAACAACGCATCGACAGCGATCCTGTCCAGTACAAGTCAGATTATAAGTGACTACCATATAACAAAACCAGAGGTGATCGATTTTGGCCAACAGAAACCAGGATGTCCACAAATCTCTCTTTGACGGAAATGCTAGGGGATAGTTCCGACTAGATGGCAATGGAAACCGGGTCTACAACACTTGGGTGGAAAATGCATGGCTGTCCTGCGGTGTCTAATGTATGGAGCTCCTTCGGATTAGAAAGACGACTATCTACGCATGTTTGATAACACATGCGGCGAGATCGTCCTTAGGTTTTGAAGGCAGTTGTTTCAGTGTTTGGACCAACATATCTGACATAACCAAATGAAGAAGATAAAAATCGGATTTGTTGGAATTATGCCCTAGAGGCAATAATAAAGATGTTATTATTATAATTCTTGTTCATGATAAAGTTTATATTCCATGCTAGAATTGTATTAATCGGAAAGTTTGATACTTGTGTGGTTTATGAACAACACCGTGTCCCTAGTACGCCTCTATGGACCAGCTCATTGATTAATGATGGTTAAGGTTTCCTAACCATAGACATGAGTTGTCGATTAATAATGAGATCATATCATTGGGAGAATGATATGATGGACAGACCCAAATCAAGCAGAGCAATTAGATCGTGTCATCGTGTTCATCTTTGCGAAGCTTTTCTTATGTCAAATATTGTATTCCTTAGACCATGAGATAATGCAACTCCCTGGTATCGGAAGAAAGCTTTGAGGTCATCAAACATCGTCCTATGAGAGGGTGATCATAAAGGTGTCTCTCAGGTGATCGGAAAGTACTTGTTGGGTTGTATGTATCGAGATGGGATTTCTCCCTCCCAAGTCGGAGAGATATACTTCGGGCCCACTCGGTAATCGATATCAACACCGCTTGCAAGCACGTGGTTAAGGAGTTAATCAAAAAGTGATATCGGATTACGGAACGAGTAAAGTACTTGCTGTGAACGAGATTGAACTAGGTATGCCGATGCCAACGATCGAATCTCGGGCAAGTAAAATATCGCGTGTGAAGGAATATATATGGGATTAATTGAATCCGGCATCGTGGTTCATTCGATATGATCATCGATGAATATGTGGAGTCAATATGGGTTTCCGACCCGCTATTGATTATTGATAGAAGATCATGTCGCATATTCTCGAACCCGTAGGGTCACACATAACGTGTCTCGGCGCTAGGATAGAATGGATAATTGGTTTATGAGTTTTTGTTGAGTCTCGGATGAGATCCGTGACATCACGAGAGGTTCGAGAATGGTCCGGAGAATAAGATTCATATAAGGAAAGCAGTTTTGGATTTGAATGTTATTGTCTGAAGCTTCTAGAACCTTCCGGAGTGGGACCAACGTGGCCCCACTTGTCGGGAGGGCGTGGGCTCACGAGTGGTGCCCTGGCGCGATGGGCCAGGGGCACAAGGCCCCATAGGCCCAGCCGGCCAAGCCCTAGGGGAAACCCTAGGGAGAGCTTCTAGAAGGGGGGAGGGAACTTGCCCCCCACTCCACCCCATGTGGCCGCCGACCCTAGGGTTTGGAGGAGGGGCAAGGTCAGCCGGCCAGCCCTCTATATAAAGAGGGCAGGGGCGCACCCTCCCCACACACCTCCTCAAACCCTAGCCGCCTAGTTGCTGCCCTCCTCTCTCTCTCCTTCCCGACTGCGCGTAGGCGAAGCCCTGCCGCAGAAACTCTCCACCTTTGCACCACGCCGTTGTGTTGTAGATCCAATCTATCTCTCCACCCCACTTGCTGGACCGAGGAAGGAGGAGACGTCCAGGTGCCGTACGTGTGCATCTCTCGGAGGCATCGCCACTTGCGGTGTTGGATCGGATCGGATCGCGAGGAGGAGAAGCTAGTACGACTACATCAACCACGTTCCGCTGTACGAATCTTCAAGGGTATAAAGATCTCATCTATCCCCCTTCGTTGTTTGCATCTCCTAGATTAGATCTTCGCTTTCCCGTTCGCATCCGTAGAAATTTTTTGATTTACTATGCTGCGAAACCCTTCAGGATTCTGGCAGAAAATCCAGCTAGAGGATTTCGTGGGATGCTTGGTAGCATCTATTACATGCACCCAGGTTGAAATAATTGCCCGTTTGCTTGGCAAGGTCTCTACAAAGGCCATACCAGAGAGTATAGTGTGATACTTGAAGCTGTGTCATCCTGATAGAAGTGTGAGATATATGAACTGTTGTGTGATCATGCACAACATGATCATCGAGAGTTAGCAGGCAGAACCAGTGGTTGATGATCATCCATATGATCACCAGGGACCACTAGTTCAACTAGATCAAGTGTCGACCAAGTTAATGCCTTTGTTGCAATATATCAAGAAATCTGCAACCGAGAGATTTATGCTGAGCTTTAAAATGATCTAGCGGAGCACCTCTAGGTGCTCAAAGGAAACGCCGCCTGGTTATTTGATTTTTCTATTTGGATTCTTCTATTAATAATTGTATATGTGTATTTGGCCTGTTGTGTGTGACTATTTTTTATTCAGAACTATGTAATAAGTTTGAATTATATTGTTAAGAACTATTCTATTTATCTGTAAAATTGTTTTTCGAAATCTAAATTTTGTTGGTGGCCGGCTGTTTTGGACACGACGTTGTTGGGGGATCCTTCCCATAATTTAGTCAACAACGGTTGACGCTCCACATGGCGTTGTATCGGTTATACGGCTGGGCCGTTTCTTCGCATGCATTTTTTATCTTATTTAACAAAAACCATTACCACATTTTGATCTTATCGTCTCTTATTAAGTGGAATGTTTTGCTTTTTCTAAGCATTTAGTCTGATAATTATAATCGACCTTTGACGGGCATGATGTACTACTGTGGAAACCGTCTGTTGTGCTACGGCGTTGTTGCGTATTGCACATAAAATTGTGTGCCATCCAACTATATCTTTGGAAGTTGGTTGCGACGCGATTAGGAGATCACCAGCGCCGCACTGTTGGCGCAGCAGGGCGCAACGCGTCCAGGTCTCCGGGCGGGGAGCTCGCACATGCGCAGCGGGGTGGAGGTTATTAAGAGATGAGCAGGTCTTTGAATTGATTGCTGCATTTTACTGCCAAATCAAAAGTCTTGTGATAATAGTCTCCATGTACCCTGTTCCTGCCAAATCAAGAAAAGCTCCCCTCCCTGCTGGCCTGGCCTACCCATTCGTTCGTCCACTCCATCGTGGCTACTAGTACTATGGAAATAGATGATGATCCCTTTTCTCAAGCCTGCCAATCACTAGTTGGTTCACTGATCGAGTGGCAGTAGCTACAGGTACTGGTCTCCTCTTCTAAGATGAGAGTGCCCAACAACAAACTCAATATCATCATCGCAAAAACACTCAAAATATAAGGTTCAAGAACTGGGAACAGGAAGAGTGCCTGATCGTGATCGGTGTGGGGGGGAATGGATCCTACACGGGGAGCAAGATGGATGCTTCCTTCTCACGCCAGCCTGCATGCGTCGAGCAGCAAGCTACGGCCACAGCTACAGGAGCGGCCGGCCGGCGGGGCCATGGCATACATATTCCATGATAGTGCATGGGACGGACCTCCTCCCTGGCCGGCGGCCGTGCGCTGACAATCGGTCACGCCTCATCACCACCCCGTGTCGGCTCGGCTCCCATCATCCAGTGCGTACGCTGCAAGCACCAACGACTTAACTCCTCTCCTCTCCGTGTCGGGTCGGCTCCCATCCTCTCCTCGTAATTCTAGTCAAGAACATGGTTCCGTCGAGACAGGTCCCTTGCACACAGTCCATCTGCACCTGACGTAACGCTTGGGCACATGTTACGACGGAGAGGTCCCGGGTCCCTGTTCGGGACCGCTACACTTGATTTTCTTCTGAGTTGACCTGGCCCGATGAATACACGAGAAATCGATCGAACCACCCAAGACTTTGTGGTCGTATGCATTGGTCGACAGCAACGCCGTCCACCGTACCTGCCACGGTGCAGTGCGCCCGCCTGCACCAAAATTTAGGCCGTCTGTATCGTACGTCCGGCAGATCGATACATGTCGATCACGCACACTGTGTTCGAAAATTGACAGGGTAGACATATAGATATAGATCCAGAAATTCCAACCTCTCGGAACACGCTGCAGCTGCAACATGCATGTATCGCACGGATGATGAACTGATTAAGGCCATGCCCAACTGCCTCCCGCATTTCGGACAGCAAATCGGTCCGTTTACGGGGCGGAGGACATATCGTCCGGGCTTAGCCTAGTTGTGGTAGCCTGTGCCCTCAACCGGCTACCCTATATGCGTGCCTCCCTTATCCGTCGGAAGCCATCAAGCTCGAGCTGAACAGAGGATCAACGCATGGCGACCGGCGATTGTCCCGCCAGAACTCCAGTTCCCGTCCGCTGTCCTGACCATTTTCGCCAAGGCCGCGCCATTTCCCGCCCGACCCTGCTCGCCGTTCCCGCCGAGCCCCACGAATATAAATAGGGGCCGGCCGCCAGCACCAACCCTCGCCGTTCCCTCCCTCCCTCCCTCACCATGGACAACCTCCCTGTGACCTAGGCCGACCTCAGCAAGTTCTCCCTCGCCGCGGAGGCGCATGCCGAGGCGGAGGCAGCGGAGGGCGAAGTCGACAGCGCCGACGCCGCTCACTACGTCCTGGAGAAGTACGTCTGCGAGCTGTACGCGGCCTTCAAAGCCAGGGAGGATGCCGGTCGGCAACCCGCCGAGCAGCTTCGGCTGGAGGCTGAGGAGGTGGCGAGAGAGGCGAAGGCGGCTGTCTAGGACCGCGACGAGCGGGAAGCGCAGCTATCGCTGGCAGCTGAGGAGACCGCCCAGCTTTGCCGCCGAAGCCATGATGGAGGGGGAGCGGGAGCGGCAGGACACGCGGGACACGACGGAGGCCGCGGCCTTAGGTAGCGTCTTGTCCAAGTCCACCGCTGAACGGTGTGATCTGAGCCGAGGCGATCAAGTGGGAGGTGCTAGAGGAGGCCACAACATTGGCCAAGAACGCCGCCACCCAAGTGAGGACCTGGCAGATGTGCGTGCGGTGGTGTGGCGGGAGGTGCTGGCGGAGGTGCTGGAGGAGTGGACCACCTTGTGTGCTGCGGTGGTGGTGGCGGCTGATGCGGCTCAGTTGACTGTAGAGTCTCGTTGGAAAACCCAAAAGGAAGGTATGATGAGCACAGCAGGAAGTTTTCCCTCAGTTATGAAACCAAGGTTATCGAACCAGTAGGAGTAAGGAAACAACTCCAAGGTGTTGCTAACAACTTGAAACCTGCACAACACAAACTCAATACTTTTCCCCAAATTACAGTGAGGTTGTCAATCTCACTGGTTTGCTGAAAACAAAGGATTAAACGTATAGTGTGGAAGATAATAGTTTGCTTGCATAAGGTAAATAGGAACAATAAGAGTAGATGGAATATCAATGATGAAGATTGGACCAGGGTCCACAGTTCATTAGAGGTGTTCTCCTTAAGATATATAACATGTTGGGTGAACAAATTACAGCGGGGCAATTGACAGATTGAGAAAGCATAACAATGCATATACTAGACATCTTGACTCCTAAGAGATTTTATTGGGCATTACAACATAATACATAGACCGTAATCCAACTGCATCTATGACTAATAGTCCATCTTCGGGTTATCATCCGAACCCCTTCTAGTATTAAGTTGCAAGCAACAGATAATTGTATTAAGAAATGTGTGTAAAGTAAACAATACAATTGCTCGATGAATAAAGGATTGTTGTTTTCTCCCTAGTAGTAACAACACATCTACAACCTTAGAGATTTCTGTCACTTCCCCAGATTATTAGAGGCATGAACCTACTACCGAGCATAAATACTCCCTCTTAGAGTTACAAGCATCTACTTGGCCAAGATAGCTACTAACAACGGAGAGCATGCAAGATCACAAATAACACAGACATAATAGAATCAATAATCAATCTGACATAGTATCTCAATATCCATCGGATCCCCGCAAACACAACATGTATGATTACAAATAGATGATCTTGATCATGAACGGAGCTCACAAGATCTAAACATTAGAGCACAAAGGAGGAGAAACAACCATCTAGCTACTGTATGAACCCATAGTCCAAGGGTAAACTACTCACGCATCACTCCGGAGGCTGGCATGGTGATGAAGAAGGCCTCTAGGATGATCTCTCCCCTCTGGCAGGGTGCCGGGAAGATCTTCAGATCCCCCAATCTAGGGACGATGGTGGCGGCGGCTATGGACTATTCCATGGAGATTTGATCGGGTGTTTAGGGTTTCTGGATCGGGGTACTTTTATAGGCGAAAGGGCAAGGTCGGTGGGCGCCCGAGTGGCCCACACCTGGTGGCGGCGCCCCTTCCCCCGGGGCCGCACAACCCTAGGGTGTGGCCACCTCGTGGCCCCCCTTCAGCTGCCCTTCAGACTCCGTGCTCCTTCTGGTAAAATATTGACTTTGGTTTTTGTCCCGTCCAATTCGGAGAATATTCCCTTTCTAGCTTTTATGAAACCAAAAACAGCAGAAAACAGGCAACTGACACTACGGCATCTTGTTAATAGTACCTCCGTTCCTTAGAATAAGGCCTATAAATTTAGTCAAAAGTCAAACGGTGCAAAGTTTGACCAAGTTTATAGAAAAAACTATCAATAACTATGATAATAGATAGCTACAGTATGAAAATATATTTCATAATGTATCTAATAAGGTTGATTTGACCCTGTAGAGGTTTATAGTTTTTTCTAAAAAATTGTCAAACTTTGCATTGTTTGACTTTTGACTAAATTTATACGCCTTATTCTAAGAAACGGAGGTAGGTTAGTTCCAGAAAATGTACAAAAATACCTCAAAGTGTAGACAAAACATAACAAAGTTAATACTAAACAAGCATGGAGCATAAAAAATTATAGATACATTTATGACGTATCAAGCATCCCCAAACTTAACTCCTGCTCGTCCTCGAGTAGATAAGTGATAAAAAGAATAATTTTTGAGGTTACATGCACCCTCACAATCTTGATCAAAATATTTGTAAAGCATTGATAGCTAGGAGCAAAGTACTCTAAACATGAGCATGAAAGATGTAGTTCTAACAATAAGGCATATCAACTAGGTTGTAACATAAAAAAGGTACAAACAAAGATCATGAATAACAATGCATTGAAAGATGTTTATTTGTTTCACATACAGAAAACATAGCAAGAGTGGTATTCAGCTTATCCCTCATGGAATAGCAAAACATAAATGCATAGGACACCTTCAACGTTTATAAGGGTGACTAGATACAAGTAGTTCAAGAACAAGCAATATCAACATTATGAATCAATCAATAAGTTTTGTGATAATGCACATAGAACTAAAAATGATAACTATGCTCTCTTAATTGGTGCATAAAGATAGAAGATGGAGACTCAACATAAAAGTAAGAAGAAAGGCCCTTCACAGAGGGAAGCAGGGATTTGAAGTTTCATAAAGAGCTTCCAAAAATTATGGTACTTATTAGCTTTTAGCTCTTATTGCCCCTATCATAAACATCTTGAAGTGGTTAAGGTTAAAGTGAAACAAGTATGGAGTATATGCTTGACAAATCATAAGTTGGCAATATCATGTCCCTTGAGTACGAGGGTCGTTTCTCATGCTACTCAACTTTAGTCATAAGCAAGTTCTTGTCATTGTATGTATATGTGTATCATAGAGAACCGCCAACGGGGTACCCCTTGCCCCCATGACACATGAGCTATCCCATATCAAAATGACAAGGCAACAGACAATGAGCATCTCAGCGGTCTTTTTATTTGCTATTTGCATAGGTTTTTATTGAGGATGCTTCACAGATTGCTCACTATGGTTATGCTGCAAGTTTCCACCATGATTAGGCATGACTTAGCCTAGCCGCCCAGGCGTTTCCCTAACACATATACAATATTACATGGACTTACAAGCTCCCCTTTTATTTCACAATGCCGATATCCATAAACAAAAGATCATGATATCAACTGGGTAATATGTACAAGTGTTGAAAGCGTTCCCCATGACAACATGGTTCTGCTAATTCCCAACTTATAAGTGCAAACATATACAACATAGATGGCATAATGGTTCAAGATTATTAGGTTCAAGAAATAAAGTGTGCCATCAAGTTTATGAGAGCTTTAATCACTAATTTTCACATAACAAGTTTAATTTGGAAGATAGATAAAACATGAATATACTTGGAATAGTGTAACACACCATACATAGGAGTTTATAGTGGACTCTTTGGAATAACTTTGTTTCTTGGGAGTTGAATGCATGAGTAGAGCTTACTCAGTACAAATGGAGGCTAGCAAAAGACTAGGAGTGACCAACTAAGAGAGAAATAATGGCCATAATCATGCAGAGAGACAAAACATTATCAACTAATGCATAAAGTGGTCTCACAAGCCAAAAACTAAATGATCATAGAGTCTAGGGTGACTGGTTCATAGTCATAACATGGTGTAAGCATGTGCCAAGTTAACCCAAATAAAGCATCAAAGGAGAACACCACAATATTATGCTTTTGTATGCTAAAACAACACATGATTCTTTCAAAGAACATTAAGCAATATCAATTGTTTGGAACAAGTCATGCTACAGCAATAATCACTAAGGATAAGATCAAAGCAACATCTAGCATGACATGATAAAGTATAAACCACAGTCAAAACAAGCTCCCTTTTGTACCACTATAAGCATGAAACTTTCTACTCTTTTCCAACACCAATCAACTTTGAAACAACATGTGAACGCGGGGGTCCAACTAATTTATTCAAGCAAACCAAACAAAAGAAAACCAAAAACAAAAACTAAGACGCTCCAAGAACAACACAAAAGTGCATGAAACAATAAAAATGAAGTGTCTAGAAAGAGACCTGAGATTTTTTATTGATAAAGAAGGGGATGCCTTGGGCATCCCCAAGCTTTGACGCTTGTACCTCTTGAATATTTCTTGGGGTGACACGGGGTGTAATCCCCAAGCTTGAGCTTTTGTCCATTCTTCATCTTATTATATCATTTTTCCCCTACACTTGAAAATTTATTTCATACAAAACTTCACACAATCTTCATTAGCAACATTAGTGTATTCAAGATAACAAGCCTTTGAGTTTAGTTTCAACACAAGTAAAACTTCCATTAGAACACAAGCTACTGTAACAATTCCTTTTAAAATATCAAGTGATCAAAGAGAACTCAAAAAGAAACCGATTAAGAGGCTAATGAAATTAATGGCAGAAATCTGTCAAAACAGACCAGCAGGTAAACACCATTTTTTCGAAGACTTTATGTTGCTCAAATAGAAAAGTGTTGGACTAATGGAAGTTAGATAACAACCTAGGGCATAAGCTCAGAACATTACAGCTCAATCCGACATACAGGGATTTTTCACGGATTTTTATGGTGAAACACAAAAATCTGTTTCGGGACAGCAACTTTCCCAAATCTTACTTCTCTCTTATTAGAGGTTATTCTTGGCACAAAAAACATACAAAAAGGATAAGGAGAGGTTACTACAGAACTTCCAAGACTCAACAAAAGAAAAACCTACTAAAATTTGGGTTATCTCCCAATTAGTACTTTTCTTTAACGCCTTTAAGTTAGGCACAGGAAGCAAGAATCAAGTATTTTCAAATGGAGAAGCATTAACATCAAATTTTGCTTTAATAGGAGGAGTAAAAGTTATCTTCTTTGTCTTCTTAGGGAAGTTTTCTATACCTTTCTTGAGTGGGAATTGATATTTAATGGTGTCTTTCTTCATATCAATAATGGCACCAACGGTTGTAAAAAAGGCCTTCCCAAAATAATAGGACAAGAAGCATTGCATTCAACATTCAAAACATAGAAATCAACAGGGACAGAGGCATTGTTGACCATCATAAGAACATCATTAATACTCCCCAGAAGTTTCTTTTTAGCATTATCATCAAGTTGGACATCTAAATAGCAATCTTCCAAAGGTGGCAAATCAAGCATTTCATAAATCTTTCTAGGCATAATAGAGACACTAGAACCAAGGTCACATAAAACTTTGAGATCAAAATCATTCACTTTCATATTAATGATGGTTTCCCAACCATCTTATAATTTCCTAGGAATAGAAGATTTATGTTTCACTTTTTCTTCCTTAATTTTTAGGAGAGCATATGTAATGTGTTTTGTAAAAGCCATATTCATAGCACTAGCATTAGGACTTCTAGCAAGATTTTGTAGGAACATAATTACTTCATAAATATTGCAACCATCAAGATCAAAATCAAACTTAGCATCCAAGGTAGTAGAACCATTGTTTCCCATATTTCAAAAAATTTCAGCATTCTTGTTGGGTTTAGGCATTGTTGCAAAAGGAGTGGGGACTTCTTGTGGTTTGGTAGCATCAACATTGGTGGTAATAGTACAAATACTATTATTTCTAGCAATTTTATCTTCTCTTTCCCACTTAGCATGCAATTTAGCTAGCAGTCTAACATTTTCATCAATCCTAACTTGTATGGCATGAGTAGCAGCAAAGGTATTTTCCATGATTTAAGGTTTAGCAGCCATTTTATTAATCAAAGAGGATTGTGCTTCAGACAAAGATGAAATATTTTTATCAACATTCAAAAGCTTTTCCTCCACGGTTTTGTTGAAAGTAGTTTGTTTACTAATAAAGTCTTTAAGCATGACTTCAAGTTCAGAGGGAGCACTTCTATTATTCTTGTAAGAATTTCCATAAGCATTACCATTATTGGGAGGATAAGGCCTATAATTATTATTACCAAAATTATTCCTATAGGCATTGTTGCTGAAATTGTTATTTCTAATGAAGTTCACATCAACTTGCTCTTCTTGAGCAACCAAAGAGGCTAAAGGAACATTATTTGGATCAATATGAGCTTTTCCATTAACAAGCATACGCTACTAGGAAATCCTTCATCAGTGGCGCATCCATATTGGTCTTCTGTGGCGCATGGCTAGGACGCCACTGTTACGTCGCCACTGATGAAAACTTCTGTGGCGCATTTTGGTTGATGCGCCACAGGACTCTGTTCAGTGGCGCATTATGGACAATGCGCCACTGAAACAATATGCGCCACAGAAGGTTACAACGATGCGCCACTGGTTTGAATATCAGGTATTAAAAAAATTGAAACTTGTCCAAATATACAGTATTATACAGGTATTATATAGTATTATACAGAAACAGTATATTTGACTTAGTATATGAAAACAAATATAATACAAACATGAATATAGTGCCATCACACTACTTAGAGCCCGAACGAGATAGACAAGTGATCATCACATTACAATACAAGTCAAATGAAGTGGTTTGTTACAAAGTTCACGATCTCATCACATTACAAATGAAGTGTTCATCGCCTACACTAGAATCAAACAGAATACAACTATGACAACGGTGAGCAAGAGCAAGAGCACTAGCGATATCTTCATCCGGTTCTCCTTCCATAAGTGGTTCCTCCACTTGGCTACCGCCTCCTCTCGAGTCGCGTATCCTTTGTAGTTGTTGCCGCTAAACTTGTTCACCTGTTTCTGACAGTCCTCCCACTCATTTTAGACTCCTGGAACCCAACCCTTGTACACCACGTACCACTTCGTCATCTCTATAGATAAGGCATATTAGTAAATCATGCAACAGAAAGAACTAAATTGGTTCACATGCATATATATTCATATAAACTAAAGCAAAAGATCAGTAAACATAGAAGATAGCACATCGATCATAATCATAGAACTTCGACGACAACGACCACAATAGTGAAGTTTACAACATACGACCACGGTAGTATATAGTTTGTCACACAACACTACATAGAGACATCTATGATAATTCTAGGCGCACACATCGATCAATGTTGAGAACTGCTAACGCTCGGCTTCAGGAATGGTAGATAGCCATCCTTCGTGATCCACTTCCTGTTGTCACCCTGTTGATGAAGAATATTTTCAATCTCCCTCTTAGTCAACCCTCTGTTGTGTTTTAGGACCCCTCCCCTCGTGTTGACATCTTCCACGATGATTTCCGACAACTTAACCTGGATGCGATGGAAGTCTTCTCTAAGATCATCATCGTCCCTTCGCGCCAAATTTTCGGCCCATGCTCGGAAACTAGATGGCGAGTTAGGTTACGGCAATCTGGACAAACCCTTTAAGGTGATGCATGGCGTGAAAGGCCTCCTTGGCGCCGCCGATGCGGCTCCTTGGCCTTGAGGAACTCGAGCACATGCTTGAACACGTGCTTGTCATCCTTGATACATTCCCCTTGTTGAAGGGCATCCCTTTTTAGCGTAGCCCTCGAGAGCCTCATTCAAAACACCCCTTATTCTGGTGTAGTCCTTCTTCTTCTTCTTACTCGCCGAGTCGAAATACGATGCTATCGAGTACTTTGTGCAAATCACGATGAGTGTGCAGTATTTGTCTCTGCACAACACGATTGAAACGGGATGTTGGAAAAGGGCAAAGGAAGAAATCTATAAGAAAGCCTAAGTTAACAATGCTAGGGGGTGTGTGTACTTACTCGGGAAAGAAAGGCAAAAGAAGCGTGTTCGTCCTCTTGTGGTCCACCATGAACTTCTCGAGATATGCTGTCGCCTTGGCACGCGTCTCAGATCCTTCCCTCAACTGGCTATCACGCATGTAGTAGGGATCCACTATCGCGATGTAGGGGGTCTGATCTCTCTTGGTCTTCATCGCCAGATTGAGCGCGAATAGGCGGACCATGTTATAGTCCAGCCGTTTCGAGAGAAACAGCTTGAAGACGTCCTCGTACGATATGAAGAACACATCCGCGGGGGCTTCATGGACGAAGTCCACATCCGATGGCACCTTGACAGTGAAAACCGGGTAATTTGGATCTTTGTCTTTAAGAAGAATGCCCTCTAGTGTCTTGATACTATCACTCAAAGCAAGCATATGTCCACCAGCAAGGCGAAGCAGCTCCGGAGTCAGTATCACTTCACCGGCTATATGTATCCTGGGCAAGCCATCCTCGCGGGCTGGTACGACGTCATCCTTAGCCCGTATCCTCTTCGGAGGAGGTTGGATCTCAGCTTTCTTACCTCTCTTCCTGTGCTTCTTCGTCTTCTGAGCAGGCTCCTCCACTGGGGATGCTAAGTGCTCAACGGCCGCCTTTTGGAGTGTGTCAGGGGTAAAGACGAATCCAACTGGTTTCTCTTGTTGATCGGCGGCCAGAGGCGTCTCTTGAGATAAACCTCCGAAGACCAGGCGTTGCATGCATGTAGTGGGACGCCCACCTTGATCCTCGCGAGCGACGAAGGGTTCTTCATCCACAGCAGGCATGTACAATCCTATGCCGGCGCCGGTGTTGATGTAGTCGTCGATGTTGACAAATTCTTCATCATCATCGTTGTTGCCGCCATGTCGTGATGGTGGTGGCGGGGGCGACGGTGGTTGCATTGCGATGGCGACATCGCCTTGGGGCGGCCCACACGCTCCCAACAGTTGTTGGTGGCGACGATGACAGGTGGCTTCCTAGGTGGTGACCGGACGATCGAGGTGGCGCCGGTGACAGGTGGCATCCGAGGTGGTGGCCGGGTGATCGAGGTGGCGCTTAGGTTCCCCGTAAGACGAATCTGACTCTTCGGCCATGTCAAGGGCCAACCGTGGCATTCTGCAAGGGTCTTGTGTTCGTCGGCTCCCTGAGGTTGAAAGGAGGGTCCATGTCATCGCACCCTGGCAACACCCGAGCAATCCGGACCCTCATCACGGCATCGTCCATTGCATTGTTGTGCATCGTGCGGTTCGCCGGTTGTATGATATTGCCCTTGGCAACATCCTTCAACTCGTCGTTGGCAACTTTCTGGAGTAGTACGCAAGCAGCGTCCTGAATATCGACACATATGTGTTGGGCATCATGATCGAGGTGGCAATCACCAAAGGCACATAAAGAAGATGAAGCAGAGTATGATATTAGTTACCTTGGTGAGGGCGTTGATCTCGGCTAATGTCGACACACGGACGATCCCGGCGGCAGGCCTATCATCAGCATTCTCCCGCGGTACTGGTGCCAACGCCGGTTGTGCGATACTGGTATTTTTGGCGGGAGCAGCAGGGGGCAGCTGTGTGACAACAAGATCTTGCGGATGCGCCGTGGCGATGGTGGCCTGCGGGGTCACCAAGTCCGGCGACGCGTTAACGTTGATGCTCGAGTTGCTACCGCTAAAGCTGGCCACGTTTATCGGCCCCTGTCGACCTCCCGCATTCCAAACAGCTAGCCCCTCCATCAACCCAAGGGGGATGATCGCGCGAAGCTTCTCCTCCGATAACTTGTCCATTGCTTTCTCGTCCACTTTTGCCTCTAATGTCTTCACCTTCAACTTCAGCTCTTCAACCTCGGCTTTATCTTTAGCCGCCGACTAGTTCTTCCTCTCCCTCCTCTTCTTTGCGTCCTCTTTGTAGTACTCGGTAAACTTCATGCTTGTACCGAAGCCGGACACACGGCCAGCTGATTTTGGCGGCAACTTCTTCTCCCTCTTCTTGTAAGTGTTCGTCGCCCTGTTAAAAACAGTGTCCCATGGCTCCGCCGCCGAATCTTGGGACGACAAGTCCTCGCTAGCGTTCAATTCCTTCTCCTGCAGAGATACAAGGAGAGGTGAACCCATGCATGCATTTAGATTCTTGGCTTAATTATTTTAATGAGAGATCCACGGTAAATTCCTTACCAGCTCATCCTCAAATGCCTTCACATTCGGGTCGTCGGTGACAAACTCCCCTGTAACAGGGTCCAGGTAGTAGCGAGCCCGAACAAATTGTCGGATCTGCAGGTCTGTAATTTTATGCCATGGGTTCTCTTTACCCAGGCGTTCAAGCTCGGCGTCCTCCTTGTCCCAAATGGGTTGTTTCCCTCTGTATCCGCCACTTCCAAGCCGGTGGTTACCTATGTTCTTCTCTCGCATAGTCTTTCCCCACTCAGTCCATGCTTTAGAGGAAGCGGTATCTAAGTCCGCCTTGAATATCTTAAACTCTTCTTCGTCGGGCATCGGATTTTTCCTACTTATAATCTCCCAACTTTCACCTTTGTCAATGTTGTTCTTTACTCGGGTTTTCCAGCTGCTCAAGGCGTTGCTCATCTTTGTCAGTGCTAGTTTGTTCACCGGGTTCTTATTACTCTCTAGGTTTCTGAACTTCTCTAGGAATGTGTATCGCTTGTGAAGCTTCTTAAGGAGGTTCTCGACCAAATCATGATTACGTCGGATGTACTTCGTGTTGATCGACATGCTTTCCCGGACGATGCACCCGAGTTGCATGCCGTACCCGCAGGCAATCGATGAAGGCGCAATGGGTTGGCCACCTTCTGTGACCTCGGTGAACTCATCTCAGACGTTGGCGAGCACTTGCGGCTTCCGATCCTTAATATCCTTCTTCTTATTCTGTATGGTGGCCGGGTTGCCGCTAACACCATCTGTGCGCTCGCCACCATCCGTGGTGGTGTTACCCTCCTCCCCGCCTTCACTAGTTCCATCGTAGTCATCGTCGTCCCCCTCGTAATCTGGATCTTCCTCGCCCCCAGCACCTCCGACGACGGTCGTAGGTGGTGGTGTCATTCTCATCTCCTCCGCCTCCTCATGCTCTTGGGACGGCCCCCAGAACGATTTGTTGGCCTCTCGAGCTAGATCCTCGATGCTCATTTGTTTAGAAGGACCGGCCTCGTCGTTAGTCGACATGTTTGTGATTTATTACTAAAAAAAGAGACAAAAGGTTAGCACAAATATCGACCAAAAAATTCGGCATGACCTTTGCTAATTTTTGGTCCTACGAGTGCCCATTTCTCAACCGAAACGGAAGTGATCAACACTTCGGGAGAAACGGGCAACTCAATTGAAATCCCTACAAGAAAAAAAAACCCAGCCCCATTGACAACCCCATTAACCTCATCCATCATCATCCAGCATTATCCATCACAGATTCAAATGAGCATAACAGATTCAAATGATCACAGATTCAAATGATAAACAACAGATAAACAGTTCATAATTTTTGTCCCAGGCATGCTGCTGCTGCTACTACCTGAAGAACCTTAGCATAATTTTTGTCCCAGGCATGCTGCTGCTGCTACTACCTGAAGAACCTTAGCATATAAACAACAACACAACACCATTTCATATAAACATCACCATTTCATATAAACAGCACCATTTCATATAAACAACAAGATAAAGGGGAAGCAGCAGCACCAAGCCAGGATAGTTGATCAAGGAGAGAGCAACCACTAGAACTATAAGAGCAGGCAACACCAGCAAAGAGCCGCAGGCTACCACAATCAAATCCAGCATCAGGATATTTCTCAAAGCTCTAGATCTATCTATTGATCATTTTACAAGCATCTATTTTCATGCAAGAGCATGATATACTGATCATAGAACATAGAAGATAATGGACAGCAAGTAAATAACATTTGTTCTTAGTAAAAATTGGTCTCAGACCAACATCATTGACCATATTATCTAGCCTAAGCTAGATAGCAGCATACCAAATCATATTATGATACATGGCACATCCCAATAGAGGGTAGCACCTCTATAATAACCAGATCATTTCTATCATCAGGACAATTTCAACTACATCTTCTCAAGAAAACAAATAAATCATCTTCCTAAATGTTTTAGGAATCATTAGTTCAACTCATATGATAATGGACAACAAGTAAATAACATTTGTTCTTAGTAAAAATTGGTCTCGGACCAACATCATTGACCATATTATCTAGCCTAAGCTAGATAGCATCATATCAAATCATATTATGATACAGGGCACATCCCAATAGAGGGTAGCACCTCTATAATAACCATATCATTTCTATCATCAGGACAATTTCAACTACATCTTCTCAAGAAAACAAATAAATCATCTTCCTAAATGTTTTAGGAATCATTAGTTCAACTCATCTGATATAGGACAGCAAGTAAATAACATTTGTTCTTAGTAAAAATTGGTCTCGGACCAACATCATCGACCATATTATCTAGCCGAAGCTAGATAGCAGCATATCAAATCATTAGTTCAACTCATCTGATAATAATAACTAGTAACACATCTGATAAGAACAGCACCTAGTAACCACTGGCAAGAACATCTGATAAGAACCACTGGCAAGCACAGCACCTAATAACCACTGGCAAGAACAACACCTAGTAACACGCATATGCAATCACACATCTGAGCCCGTGGAGGAGCAGAACAGATGCAGAGAGAGGGGAGGGGAGGCCTAAACCTCACCAAGGGGTGGATGGCGAGGTGGCGTGGACAGCAAGGTGGCATGGACGGGGAGGTTGCGCTCCTGCTCTTCCTCCGCGGGCTCCTTCTACTTCTCTTCCACGGTCTCTGGCGGCGGCTCCTCCTCCACCACGGGCTCTGCTGCCGGCGACGGCTCCTCCTCCACGGGCTCCAGGTGGCGCCTCCACGGGCTCCGGGCTCCAGCGGTGGCGATCTCACCGGCGGCTCTAGGGTTCTGGTGCGTGCGGGCTCGTGTGTGGGGGGAAGTTGGCAAGTGGGGGGGAAGGCGAAGGCCGAACCGTTATTTTGGCTAAGTGTGAAGCTTCTGTGGCGCATTCCTCCGATATGTGCCACCGAAGTTTCAACTTCTGTGGCGCATATAGGAGGAATGCGCCATAGAACACATGTGCTTGGTCCAAAATACGCGTGGCATTGTAGTTTGCATCAAACAACAATCTAACCTAGTGGTCAGTCTTGGTGCTCTAAATCTGTGCAGCCCAGGTCGAATCCTGGCTGTTTTAGACTTTTTTCTTAATTAAAAAATATTTTTAATTATATGATACAAATATATTTAATTATGTTATATTAAAACAAGCAAGAAAAAATATATATGTTACAAATATATTTAAAACCAAGAACATACACATGTATATATATATATGAATATCACAATATATATTTTAGTCTCTAACTAATACAAAAAAGTCGCACGTCGTCATGTGATGTGTCGAGCTAGCCTCTCTTCACAATCTTCTTGCCTTTTTTTCTTCGCGATTGAATACTTTAGCCCGGGCACTATGAGATTTCTTCTCGTGAACGGACAACCTTTAGTAGGTAGTGTGGTCTTTCTTCTTACTGTAGTAGTAGTAGGCATGTTGAAGTACTTGTCGAACTCCTCTTCGATCTTCGGATCGCCATTCTTGTCGAAGTCTTGCTCGTTGGCGGATCCTTCCATTTCGATGATGCTCCTCTTGCCCCTCCTCACTACAACACGACTGGGATTTGACGGGTCGGTAATAAAGAAACATTGATCAACTTGGCTAGCGAGTATCCACGGCTCATTTTTCATGGAGGCCTTCTTTGCCGACTTGGCATCTGGTATAACGCAGGTGGTGAAATATCGGCCATCTTTTTCGACGTTCTTGGCCCATCTAACACGGAACATCGGTACCGTCTCTCCACAGTAGTCGAGCTCCCATATCTCCTCGATCCTTCCATAGAATCTTTCCATGACAGTAGTCTCGTCATCGGCGAAGGACATCATAGTAACTCCTGAGTTTTGATATTCTCTATTCATGTCCTTTTCCTCGGTGTAGAATCTGTAACCGTTGATGTCGTATGACTGATAGGTCTTTACGTTATGCGCTGGGCCCTGTGATAAGGAGAATATGAGTTGTTGATCTTCCATAGAAGGCGTCTGCGGGGGATTGTCCAGCAGCCTTTTCTTGAACCAACCCGTGAAGGTGGAGTTGTGTTCTCTTGTTACGTCTCCTTTCTTCCTCGGGTGGGCCCGTCCACGTCTCGCCGATCAAGCTTTTGTTCTCTTCCACCCAAGGGCTGACCAATTCAATGTGTTGTAGTGCGACTCGGTGTGCCACAGCAAAGTCGGCGTCGATTAGCAATGCCGACATGCAGGAGCTGGCTCGCGGTGACCATACCCAGCGAGCCCGCCGAGGTGCTTCTTGGTGGGTATTCCAACATCCTCGCTTCGGTGGTTAGATAGTTCGCGAAAGAGATGCACTCAGAGATCGAAAGCCCTTGGCTATGCTTCCATCTGGACGGACCATTGCGAGCAACCCTTTGCTTACACCGGTCAGCCTTTCAAACGGCATCATGTTATGCAGGAATGTCGACCCGAGCTGGATGATGTCATCCACGACATGGACAAGTAGATGCACCATGATGTCGAAGAATGCGGGCGGAAAGTAAATCTCGAGCTCGCATAGTATCACCACGATCTCTTCCTGTAGCCTGCCGAGCTACTTCATGCCGATCGACTTCCTAGAGATGACTGCGAAAAAGTTGCACAAGCCAAACAGCGTCTCACGGACGTGCTCGTCCATTATCCCTCGTATGGCAACTGGAAGTATCTGTGTCATCATCACGTGACAGTCGTGGGACTTCATACCGCTGAACCTCTTCTTCGCTACGTCGAGATACCTGCTTATCTTGCCCGAGTAACCGTGAGGAACTTTGACTCCTAGGAGGCACCTGAAAAACTGCTCGATCTCCTCCTGACACAGAGTGAAGCAGGCAGCGCGAAGCACAACCACCTCATTCTTCTTAACCCTTTTGCGGCGACCCTGAGTCCCTTTCGTTTGATCGTCATTTCTTGATATTGGCACATCCTTGGTCCTCGGTAACGTTCTTCGTGATGTGCATTACATCGAGGCTATGGGGCGTGTGGAGGACCTTCCAGTACGGCAGGTCCCAGAAAACAGACATCGCTTTCCATACACCTAGAAGCGGCTTTGCCCTTGGTCGCTTCTTCCCTGGCGCTGGGCACTCATCCCAATTATTCAGAAGCTCCTCGATTTCTTCGCCGCTCCTCGTACGCGGGGCTCTTTCGAGCTCGTCTTTACCATTGAACAGGTCACCGCGTTTTCTCCACGGGTGATCCATGCGAAGCCACTTTCGAGTCCCTTGGAACACGGTTTTCGAAGACCCGAGATCCTTGGGTAGCTGGAGATGCGGGGTCTTATCCATGCACTTGACACATGCATTGTGTCTGTGGTTCACCTGGGCCGATACATATGTGTAACCAGGATAGTCCTGCACCGTCGTGAGCAACGCGGCTCTCAGAGGGAAATATTCTTTAGTGTAGGCGTCCCACGTATGGGCTGGCGTCTCCCACAACGTGGCTAACTCCTCTTTCAACAGCCCGAGATAAAGATGCATATCGACACCTGGCTGTTTCGGCCCCTGAATAAGAATGCTCATGTGTACGTACCTTTGCTTTGTGCAGAGCCACGGGATGTTGTGCGCCATACAAACACGGGCCAGGTGCTATGCGTATACTGGTTGCCAAAAGGATTGAGTCCATCGGTGCTCATACCCAGCTGACATTCCTTGCATCGCCCCAACTCTTGAACTCGATGTCCAATGCATTCCATCGCTAACGCCCTCAAGGGTGTGTTAGGATCTTGCCCTTCTGGATCATCTTCGGTTTCTCCTTTCCGCGTGCCATTGCATTAGCTTTGCTTCCTTTGGATCTACGTAATATCTCTCAGAGACGGGAGTGATAGGAAAGTACCATACCACTTTTCGAGGAACTTTCTTGTTCCTCTCTTGTACTGGCCCATGGCCGCACACCGGACATGTGGTTCTCTCCGCGTACTCGTTACAATAAAGTGCGCAATCATTGATACATGCATGGTATTTAACGTGCGGTAGGTCGAGAGGGCACACGATTTTCTTGGCCTCCTCTACACTTGTTGGCAATGTGTTCCTATTAGGAAGACGATCGTGCCAGAATTCCATGTTAGCATTGAAGCTCACGTCGGTCCATTTGTGTTCCGCCTTCATCTCTAGAGCCTTGAGCGTTACACTCAGGCGTGTATCCTCGGGCCGACACCCAGTATATAATGGAGTCATCCCATCTAACTCCATTTGCGCCAGCTTGGCTTTCTCTCTAGCTGCAGCTTTGGCGTTGCTCGTCTCCTTGAGAAGCAGTTCCTGAACATATCCCTTAACACCGAAGTTAGCAGTGTCTGGGTGTTCGCTTCTTCTCCTTCTTCATGATGGTCATGCCCGTCGACATCTCCTTCTTCGTCATGATGATCATGCCTGTCGCTGGTATATTCTTCGTCATCATTACCATGCCCGTCGGGAGACTCTTCGTCTTCTCGATCACCCAAGTCTTCATGATGACCAACACCATTTATTGCCAGATCCTCATCGAAGTCGTCACGCATGAAACGCGCTGACGGTGATCCTCAATTGTCCGTAATCGGTCGATCCAGCGCTGGAGTTTGCATGTTCGACATGGACATCTTATCTGGGTCTTGTTGTTCCGAATCATGTCCGCCTTGGCGTCTTTCTTATACCTAGTAACTCGACCTTCGCTCATGCTGACGACCATGGTAGCCTGCGTGGTATGCACATATAGAGCAAAAAGACAGAGAGTAGGTTAATTAGAAATATACACACACAAAACACACATGCATGGTCGTCGCCGGAAAAATTCGGCATGACATTTCCTAAAAGTAGGACATATGGGTGGTGCAGAAATTTGCCGAGATGGAAATGAATCAACATTTCGGCAAACATCCATGCACCACACCGGGATAGAGACAAGCAAAAACAAGAATCTTCTTCCCATGCAAGCATTCATGCACCACACAAGCTTCATGCACAAACATCATCTTCGCGCCATGCATGCATCGCATATACACACCGCCCGCGCGACAAACTTTACACCTACAAAACATGCATATTCATGGCCAATTACTCACCGGGTAGATAGAATACCGAGTCGAGAGCGCGATGTGAGAGAGTGTGTATCAATAGATCTATAGAGAGATAATATTACACAAATAGAGATGTGGAGGAGAAAAGTAGGTGTGTTTTAGATCAACTAGTTGGAGAAAGGCTTTCCCTAGCCAATCTATCAACTATATTAGGTTTAAATACAACAAAATGTAGAAAAGTATAGACACAATGGGGTGGGAGAGAGGAGGAAGACGAGCTGGGAGGAGGGGTAAGAAGGATGTGAAATGGATGGTGGGAGAGAGGACGAAGCAAAGCTGCCACCTTTGTGCAGATCCGGTCGAAGGATTATGTGGCGCATACAGGTCGTATGCGCCACAGAAGTTCAATCTTCTGGCGACATGGCGCTATATACGTAAGAACCGCCATAGGGTGCAGTGGGCCATGTGGGCCCCTGACTCAATCTTCTGTGGCACATGGCCAACGAATGCGCCACAGAACCTTGGCCAGTGGCCAGACACTATGGGACCGGCACTCGGTGTTCTGTGGCGCATAGGGTGGTTATGCGCCACAGAAGGTTAAACTTCTGTGGCGCATATCTGACCCATGCGCCATGTAATCGAACACTGATCTACACCAAATAAAGGTGGCAGATAGAGCTCTTTAATGACACCTCTATATATATGCCACACTCCTGTCCAAAGCAACATATGCCCTCATGTCTTCTTCCCACAACTCGTCGGAAGACTTTGGAGCACACCCGCTCGCGTTCCTGCAGCCTACTCGCGGTGGAGGCGAGGTCGAGGCGATGCTGAGTCAGCCGCCGCGAGATTCAGAGGTCAAACTAATCGAGGAGGAGGCCAGACTGCAGCACGAGGCACTCTACAACAAGGCCATGATGTTGTACGCCGTGCTCGCGTCTCCGGAGGAGAGGGCGCGCATGGCGGAACCAATCGGGTGGCGGCTGGTGCTCGACCCCAACGTGTCCATGGAGGACCACGTCCGCAGGCTGCAGGCACGCGTGAACAGGGAGGTTTGGCATCTTCCACCGCCATCGCTCCCACCAGCTCTTTGAAGGGATTTGCAATGTTGTAGTTTGTGTATTTGCAATGATGTATGGTATTGTTGTTTTGTTGTTCAAGGCTATGCGCATGTGCATTTTGCAACGATGTATGCCACTGCACATGTCTATCTACTAGATTGTCTAGTATATTCTACCTATTACACTGGTACTTGTTTAGTTGGGAAAAGCACAAGAGGAAAATATGTGTACTAGGAAACAAATAATCTGAGAAGCACGAAACATTCTGTGGCGCATACTGCACACATTCTTCTATGGCGCATACGCAACAATGCGCCACAGAAGCTTGTACATAGGTGTCCAGAGAGTGGGGCCCACATAATTGTTCTGTGGCGCATATTGTGATATGAGCCATAGAAGATATAAACTTCTATGGCGCATCTCCTTGTATGCGCCACAGAAGTTTGGTCAGAGCACGGTCAGACCCCGCCTGCTGTGGGTCCCACCAAACTTCTGTGGCGCATACGGAGTAATGCGCCACAGAAGATTCATGGTCCAACGGCTGGTGTGGGTCCCACCAAACTTCTATGGCGCATGGATCTGGAAGATGCGCCACAGAAGTTTGGTGGTTCTGTGGCGCATTTCTCCGGATGCGCCACTGGATAACTTTTGTGGCGCATGGTCAGGACCATGCGCCACAGAAGGTATGTCTATCTATAACTAGTTTCCTAGTAGTGATAGACATAATAACATCAATTTTGTCACTCAAAGAGGAGGTTTATTCAACAGAATTTACCTTCTTACCTTGTGGATCTCTCTCAGTGTGCCATTCAAAATAGTTAACCATCATATTATCAAGGAGCTTTGTTGCAGCACCCAAAGTAATAGTCATAAAGGTACCTCCAGCAGTAGAATCCAACCAATTTTTTGAAGAGAAATTTAGCCCTGCATAATAAGATTTCTTGGCAAGGATAGCGACCATACTTTAGCTTTTCCTCTCAAATAAAAGGAAACAATTTAAGCTTAATAATATCTACATCTACATCCTTATATTTTTGCATCTCACAAAGTTCAACAAAGTTATTAAGATTTGCAGCATCATCATCAGAACTAGCACCAAAAAATTGCTCTTTCATAACAAGATTCAGCAAAGCAGGTTTAATTTCATAAAAAGTGGCATCAGGAGCAGGTGGAGCAATAGGTGTGCAAAGGAAATCATTGTTGTTTGTGCTAGTGAAGTGACACAACTTGGTTTTTCAGGAGTATTAATTTTGGTAAAGGTGAAGCAAGCCAACAACAGTAGCAACTAAAGCAGAAACTATTTTTTTTGTTTTTGATAAGAAAAGGCAGACCAAACAAAACTATTTTTTTGTATTTCTAAAAGAAAGAAACAAGCAAAACAAAATAAAAGAAACTCAGAAAAACAAAAACAAAGTAAAGAGATTGGTTGTGAGAGACTCCCCGTGCGAGAATCTTCTTTCTCCTTGAAAGGTGAATGAAGAGGAGGAAGAGATTGAAGCTGTCCTTAACTCCCCGGCAACAACACTAGAAAAAGTCTTGATGCGTCTCAGTTGACTGTAGAGCCTCGTTGGAAAACCTCAAGAGGAACTTATGATGAGAACAGTAGCAAGTTTTCCCTCAGTTATGAAACCAAGGTTATCGAACTAGTAGGAGTAAGGAAACAACTCCAAGGTGTTGCTAACAACTTGGAACCTACACAACACAAACTCAATACTTTGCCCCAACTTAGAGTAAGGTTGTCAATCTCACTGGTATGGTGAAAACAAAGGATTAAACGTATAGTGTGGAAGATAATAGTCTGCTTGTAGAAGGTAAACAAGAACATGAACATTAGATGGAATATCAATGATAAAGATTGGACCGGGGTCCATAGTTCATTACAGGTGTTCTCCTTAAGATATATAACATGCTGGGTGAACAAATTACAGCGGGGCAATTGACATATTGAGAAAGCATAACATTGCATATACTAGACATCTTGACACCTATGATATTTTATTGGACATTACAACATAACACATAAACTATAATCTAACTGCATCTATGACTAATAATCCACCTTCAGGTTATCATTCGAACCCCTTCCAGTATTAAGTTGCAAGCAACAAATAATTGCATTAAGCAATGTGTGTAAAGTAAACAATACAATTGATCCATGAACAAAGGATTGTTGTTTTCTCCCTAGTAGCAATAGCACATCTACAACCTTAGAGATTTCTGTCACTTTCCCAGATTACTAGAGGCATGAATCTACTATCGAGCATAAATACTCTCTCTTAGAGTTGCAAGCATCTACTTGGCCAAGATATCTACTAACAACGGAGAGCATGCAAGATCACAAATAATACAGACATGATAAAATCAATAATCAATCTGACATAGTATCAAATATCTATCGTATCCCTGCAAACACAACATGTATGATTACAAATAGATGATCTTGATCATGAACGGAGCTCACAAGATCTAAACGTCCTAGCACAAAGGAGGAGAGACAACCATCTAGCTATTGTATGGACCCATAGTCCAAGGGTGAACTACTCACGCATCACTCCGGAGGCTGGCATGGTGACGAAGAAGGCCTTTGGGATGATCTCTCCCCTTCGGCAGGGTGTCGGGAAGAGCTTCCTCTCCCCCCGATCTAGGGACGATGGTGGCGGCGGCTATGGACTGTTTCGTGGAGATTTGATCGGGTGTTTAGGGTTTCTGCATCGGGGTGCTTTTATAGGCGAAAGCGCAAGGTCGGTGGGTGCCCTAGGGGCCCACACCTGGTGGCGGCGCGCCCCCTGGGCCGCACGGCCCTAGGGTGTGGCCACCTTGTGGCCCCCCTTCGGCTGCCCTTCGGACTCCGTGTTCCTTCTGGTAAAATATTGACTTTGGCTTTTGTCCCGTCCAATTCTGAGAATATTTTCTTACTATCTTTTCTGAAACCAAAAACCACAGAAAACAGGCGACTGGCACAACGACATCTTGTTAATAGGTTAGTTCCAGAAAATGTATAAAAATACCTCAAAGTGTAGACAAAACATAACGAAGTTGATACTAAATAAGCATGGAGCATCAAAAATTATAGATACGTTTATGACGTATCCGCGGCCAACCGGGAGGCTCGAGCGGCACGCAACCACGCAAACGCAAGAGGGAGTATTTATACAATGACAGCCAGCTAATTCGCATTTTTTGTGCATTGTATGTATGACGCGTGGGCCTAGATGTGGACGTAGGCGACCGAAGGCCGATGTCCGAGCCCGCAAACCGGCCGCAGGTTTTGGCTCGGTTTGCGCTGAATCGGACCCTGCCACGCAGTCCGGTCCATTTGCGCGCGGTCGTTGGGCCTTGGGCTCAGTTCGGGAGGGCGAGATTAGACACGCGGCGTCTGTTTGCCGGGGGGCGTTGGGGATGCCTAAGGGCATCTCCACCGGGTCGACACATCCCGTCCAAGCGTGTCAGAACTTGTTCGCGCGGGGCGTGCGCGACGCCCCAGCGGGCGGACCCATACGGACAAACGCGTTCGGCTCGACCCATCCGTGCATCTAATCTGGGCAACGGTTGCGTCGGCCCAGATAGCACGCGTGTCTGGCCCGCGCGTGCCACTGGCTCACCCGTCAGCCACCGCTTACCGACGGTATTGATTCAGACGCGGTCAGCGGCACTGATTCAGACGCAACCGTGGCAAGATTCAGAGGCGCTGTGCGGAAGGCTGACCGGCGGCAGCCTGCGCCATCAATGGCGACGAGATGACACGCTGACCCACTAGCTAGGCGCCGCCTGCGTTCTCGCGCTGACATTGATGGCTAAGGAGCGGGAAGCTACACGTGTTCACGGGCGGCTGGGCTATTTAACCCTGCGCCCGTTGGTGCCACCCTCCTCACATCTTGTCATCGCAAAACCTAGCTGCCGCCACCACCACCACCAACGATGAAGACTCCGTCGTGGCTAAAGAGGAGCAAGAACGACCACGAGGCGTCTCGCTCTAGCAGCCAGCGCTCCCGGCTGCCGGCCTTCCTCCGCGGCACATCCCTGCTGCCTCCGCCGCGGCCGGAAGATTTCCGGGGCCGCCCCGTGGGGGACTACCCGCCACCGTGGGACCGCCGCAACCGGCGGTACTTCTGTGTTGCGGAGTGCGAGCGCCGGTGGAGGGAGGGCCGGGGCATCAACCACAAGGATGTCTCCCTCCCCACCGGCTGGCACCTCAACCGGGACCGTGTCCTGGTGCCGCCCAGTCGCAAGAAAGGCAAAAGGCTGGAGAAGGAGATCCACCGCCAGATCAGCAACCTCCCGCGGACTATACGGTGGGAGAGAGGCTACCAGAGCGAGGACTACTGGAAACGGTTCCTCGAGTGGGAGCACAAGGCGCGGCGCGCCACCACCATCCGCCACGACCTGCAGCCGTGGGAGGTCTACGCCGTCCTCGACATCGAGTCGGACAACGAGGGCGCCGTCAACCACTCTGACGTCAAGCTTGACAGGGAGGACGATAACGGCGAGGAGGATGACGACATCGTCGTCAAGCAGGAGGCGGTGGACGACGTCGCCGCAAACCTGCCTCTGAAGTACCGCGAGTTGCTGGAGCGGGGCTACGACGAGGACGCCTTCACCGAGCAGGCCATTGCGGCCAGCGTGCGGGAGGAGGAAGCCCAGTGGGTCGGCTTCGAGGAAGCCGTCCAGCTCACCGGCATGGTGGCGCAGGCGAACGCCCAGCTGCCTCTACCGTCGCCGCTGTCGGGATGGGCATCTCCGATCGCACCGGAGGTGGGGATGGAGCTGGCGCACCTCCCGCACGGTTGGGTGTCATGGCATGTGCGGGCGATCAATCCACCTGCGCCCGCTCCCGCTCCAGCCCTGCCACCGCCTAACCTCTGGATGCCACCGGAGTACATCGACCTCGACCCATAGATGGACGAGGCGGCGCCGGCGCGCGAAGATCGGTAGCTAGGGCTAGGAGTAGTTTAAATTTATTTTTTATATTTTAAATGCAAATTAAGTACGAACTTTATTAGTTTTTATCGCGAACCGTTTGTGTTTGAATTTGAAAAAAAAAATGCCGCGCCCAGGCCGGACAAATGGGTCGCGCAGCTAGGTGAGGTCGGCCGGACAGGCCGACCCCCCTCCTCAAATCAACTGCGGCCTGACCCAAACAGATAGAAACAGACCGTTTCGAACGATCAGATTGGTTGGTCCGGTGGAGATGCCCTACTAAGCTACACTACGCTGCACGATGCGCTGCCGGCTGGCCCCAAGGCCATTGGATGCCGGTCAGTCAAAGCCAAAGCATGTGACCTCGCATCATAGCAGTGCACTGCCTTTGCATGCATGAGATGTGAAGCCATCTAAACCTACCTAAGCCGAGGCTGCGACGCTTTTCAGGTCATCACCTGCGTCTGCCTCCCTGATGGATCGACCGATCATCATTGCCCCATTAACTCCCTTGTGTATTTCGCACTTGTAAGCAAGCAGTTAGGATCGTACGTGCTGGTGGCCTGGCCAGCCACGGGGTTCCTTGCTCCCTTTGCTCACACACAAACACCAGCTGCATGCACTTTTCTTCGCCCCTTCTTTTGCCCCAAGCTAGCTACTTGTAGATGCTTTGGCTGGGTTAGCAAGGAAGATGAGTAAGTGGACAGCAACGGGTACATTACATTGGGGGACCCTCCCTCGCTCTTCCTAGGACTAAGTTTGCTGTTAGTTGGTGCCATTAGAGCACAAAGCGCAACCAACCCCTGTGACACTTTTGGACTTCATGCACGTCCTTGCCCTCACATGCACCACCATGCAGGAGGGCAGGCGGGCACGCAGGCACATCTAGCCCACATCTAAATTCTGGTAGTACCACCTTGGCACACACCTTGCTGCGCCAGATTAATGAATAAACTTTGCTCAACTTTTAGCTTTTCGGTACTACTACTTGTGTCTAGCTTTTAGAGGAAGAAAAGGCTGGTTAAAGGAAACATGCATGAGCAAATCTCACACTACTTACTTTCCTAGCTCATGGTTAGTTGGTTGGTAAATATTGGTACGTTTTTTTTTCTAGTGTTCTTGTTTAGGATCGGCGCAAGTTTTATTTCTGCAGCCATGAAGACATGCTTAGGAGTGTAGGCCTTGTTTGGGAGTGAATAAACAAATCAAACACATTTGATTTGCGCTTAATAAGATAAAGCCAGATAAAACGACTATAAGCATCAAGGAAACTGACATAATAATCATGACCACTGACAGAAGTTTCGGCAGGATCCATACATCTGAATAAATAAGCTCTAAAGGAGTTTTAACATCTCGAGTGGACAAAGCAAAAGGTAACTGATGAATCTGGCCTTGCTGATAGGCATCACACACTGTTAAATTTTTATTACTGGACTCGCTAGAAAGCTGATGACGATGGAGAACATGACGAACTATTGGAGTGACTGGATGACCTAGGCGAGCATGCCACTGCGATGGTGAACGCGAGCTCCACTAAAGGCCCGAGAGACTGTTAAATCCAGGCGGTAGAGGCCATGGCAGCGGCGCCCACTAACAAGTACGTCCCTCGTGACCCGGTCCTTTATAAAAAAGTTAAACCGATGAAATTTGACAAAAACATTATTGCCATCAGTAAGTTTTGAAACAGATAGAAAATTGCGTGTGATGGATGGTACTCTAAGGAAATTACTAAGATGCAAATCCCTAGAGGCATGTCTAGTGAGAAGGGATGCTTGCCCAATATGGGAGATATGCATACTTATGCCATTGGAGGTATGAACCTTGTCGGTGCCGGTGTATGCCTCACGCGTGTGAAGCCTGCCCATCTTGCTGGTCATGTAGTCCGTGGCACCGGTATCCATGTACTAGTGCGGGTCGACGGAGTAGGACCGAGTCTGGCCTTGGGGTGCAGGACGATCAACCATAGCATCTTGGCGCTCGTTATTCCTGGAGACCTTGCCATCATTTCCGAGGCCGAGGAAGATCCTCTAGAAGCGACGATGACATTTGGAGGCCCAGTGGCCCTCCCGGCCGCACAGCTGGCAAACACGGGAAGAGCTACCACCGACAGAGCCGCTCGGGGGCGCAGGAGATGGGGCGGCCGTCTTGGCAGCAGATGGCGAGGCAGGCGCCTTGCCCGGGGGAGCGCTGCGATAGGTGGCATTGGCAGAAACGGCGTTGGAGCCGGCCGCCTGAGCATGCCAAGCGGCGACCCGCTGCTCGGTGTGAAGAAGACGCGAGTACAGCTCACTGGATGTCATCAGCGTCTGGCGGTCGTGGAAGACCTCAATGAGACCATCATAGTCATCGTCGAGACCGTTGATGACATAGGTCATGAACTCCATTTCGGTCAGGGATGCCCGATGGAAGTCATAGTGTCGAAGAGGCCCTTGACCTTGTGGTAGTAGGCCGACGCCGACATGTTTAGCTTCTCGCGCTCGCCGAGTTGACGACGTATGGTGCTGCAGCGAGTGAGAGACTAGGAGGCAAAGCTAGACTCAAGGGGCTGCCAAGCCTGCTAGGAGGTCGTCGTGAAGACAACCATGCCAGCCACCTTGAGCCCAAGCGAGGACTGGATTGCCTAGAGGTTTGGCTGATCCTGCGCCATCTAGACGTTATGCGTGGGGTTGATGATGGGTCCAGAGGTGTTTTCCACGTACGCAGGAGAACATGGGAATGAGTCGTCGACGTAGCCGTTGATGTAGTGGCTCTTGAGGAGCGGCAGAATCTACGCACGCCAAAAGATGTAGTTGTCTAGCATAAGCCGTATGGTGATCTCCTTGCCAAAGTTAAAGGGTGGCGGCAGCGAGCCGGCAAACGCCGACTTTGGCACCGCGGCCATAGTGGGCAGCAGAGGAGGGGGCGTCGAGGCCGAAACTAGGGTGCGTCGAGAGCGGGCGCCAGAGGCGCGACAGACACATGCTCGGTGGTGGTGACCACGAGGGCATGGGGCGGCGGTGGAAACGCCGTTGACGATAAGAAGGATCCGACACTGAGGGTGCCGACTGGGGGAGACGTCATGGCGGCGCCATCTATGGGGCGAGAGAGGAGCGCAGCGAGGAAGGCATGGAGGTATCCGAACAAGGCGGAATTGGTGGAGGCAGAAGACATGGGGGAGGTGGCGGCGGTGGCCGATCTAGGTGGCGGTGCGGCGGCCAGGGGTGGAGGCGGCACAGCGTCCAGGCGATGGAGGCAGCCGACGGTTAGGGTTGGGAGGATCATAATTATGCTGATACCACGTAAGACAATTAGGTTTTGGAGGGAACTGGCTCAACGCTCTAGGGGTGGCCTATCACATTTATTTATAGGAGTATACAAAATACAATACATGGACCAATACCAATATGCTATGGTGTACATCTAGGCTACAATACAAAGTCTAACACGCTCGTATATAAACTTAAAGTCACTTGGCTTGATTCTGGGAAAACATCACATTACTAGTTTGGTCACCCATCCAAGGGAGCTTAAGGCATTTCTTGAGTGTAGTACTCTAAATGTACAAACATCGCTATCCGTCCAATCAATCGTGGATTGTAACCTAAATTTTGATACAAACACTAACACTTAGCGTTCAACATTGAGGTTTTCGAAAATATTGTAATGGGGTACTTCGTCTTTTTTTTACGAGACTTCCTCTTATCTTCTAAAAACCGTTCTAGCTATATATTTTTTCTTTTTAGAGTAGCTTCACAATGAAAAACCTGGCAAAACGGTCTACGACAAGATATATATAACCTAAAATAATGATGAGGTTTTCGGGAATGCAGTAAGTATTTTCCTCCTCTTAACTATATATTTACATTCTTCTTGTGAGAGAATAGTTTCATAACAAAAAACTGGCTAAACGATCTAACATAAAATAATGACGAGATTTCGGGAATGTAATAAGGAATTTTGTGCTCTTAATTCACTGGTGGAAACGAGGCCTCTAACACCGGTTCTTAGAGGCCTCTAACACCGGTTCTAGAACCGCTGTTGGGGGTTCGGTGTTAGAGCCCCCCCCCCCCTTTTTTTTACCGGTTCGTGTCGGTGTTAAAGGTTCTGTGCCGCGGCAGGAAAAAGAGATAAATCTCTGCCGCGGCAGGAAAACGGTTTAAATCTCTGCCGCGGCAGAGTTCTGCCGCCGCCCCGTTCTGGGCGTATTTCTGCGGCGCGGTGGGGACGGGGAGGGGGAATCGATCGGGAGCGGTATACACATACATCGTCGTCGGTACATACGAGTACATGAATAATTAAGCAACTATTATTATACACAAACATCGTCATTGTGTGGCATTCTCCGTAAAAGTTGAAGCATCAAGTACAAGACAAACACGTTCAAGCATATATATACAACGTTCATTTTGGTGGATATCTAAAGAGTTCTCCGCCAGGCGTGACGACCTCATAAAGTATGAACCCCGCCATTGTGACCACGATTTGCATTAGCCACAACAATGAAATTTTGGAGGCCCGTAATGTACTCGGAAGTGTGTCGGTCACCGTACATCCATTGTCGGTTCATCTGCATTAATATATAGTATATCAAAAATTAATAGGGAGTATATATAGTACATCAATGACACATAAAATGATAAAGTTGCCGACCTCGACCGAGAAGGAAAGAGCAACGAGAAACCTTATTTCGAGCTCTCGGGCATTTCACCGAACACCTCTTGTGCATAGAAAAAAAACACAAACTAGCACACCTCTCACCCTCTTGCTAGGCTCCAAAATGAGAGAGTGAAAAATGGAAGAGAGGGGTGTGGGCTGCGGTGTGTTATATAGCCCCCCCCCCCCCCCCCTTAACATCGGTTCAAGCCACGAACCGGTGTTAAAGGGGGGGCTGCGCGGGCCACTGGTGCAGGGCCTTTAACACCGGCTCGTGGCACGAACCGGTGTTAAAGGGGATGCTTCTTTTTGCTCTATGGACCACGCTGGTACGGGCACCCACCGGTGTTAAAGCCTATTTTCGACCTCAACCAAAGGCCTCGTTTCCACTAGTGATTGTATGTCTACATTGTTCTTTGCGAGAGCGTAATTCCATAATGAAAAATAGAAAATCATCTACATCGAGATGTAACTAATAATTTAGGAGTCGAGGTTTACTGAAATGTAATGAAAAATTCTCCTCTTAACAAATGTCTACATTCTTTTTTGTGGAACAGTATAATCCCATAACGACAAACTGGAAAAATCATGTACATCAAGATCTAACTACCAATTTAGGTGCTCTAAAAAAACTACCAATTTAGGTAACAAGGTTTCCAGAAATGCAATAAAAAATTCCCTCTTAACTTTATGTCTACATTCTTCTTTGTGAGAGAGTAATTCCATAACGACAAACTAGAAAAACCATCTCTATCAAGATCTAACCTACAATTTAGGCGACAAGGTTTTCAGAAAAAACACAATGACAAATTTCCTCCTCTGACCTTTATGTCTACATTCTTTTTCGTGAGAGATTTTCATAACGACAAACTGAAAAAACGATCCATAACAAGGTCTAACCTACAATTTAAGCAACCTGCGCCAGTGAGTGCTTTCGTGCGTTCTAATCCATCTTTGTCGATCAGATTTTGTGATTGACCATGCCCTGCCATGCCTTGGTAACCCCACATTCATGTGTGCCATGTCAGGGAAGCTGAAGATCTAGTGATGTCCATTGGCTCTGCCTCATACGTTTTGATGGATGGACTGATTCGCTAGCGATGTAGTGCGGCAGCTGCTGCCAGGGTCCGGCATGGCGTGGTTAAAGGCGTTGCAGCCTTTTGGCCGCTCCGACCTACTAATAACTGGAGTACTATCCCAAGCAGGCAATTGATGTGATCTAGTGTGATAGCACGCAGCACTAGAGTTACTACCAGTACTGTTTGGTTTAGCCCAGAAGCAAAACCAAATGCTTTACATTTGTTGCATCCACTACTTCTGCACCTACTCATGTTTCATGCATGAGTGAGCTTACTAATTTGCAATGCACATGAACTAGGTTAGGTGATTGTTATTGTTAGTGTGTAGTTGTTTCCAGTTGCACCCATGTGCTGTGCATGAAGTTCAGTTGGTTGAGCCACTCTCCTCACTCCTCAGTTTCCTTACACAATTTCTTTTTTAAGGATTCCTTACACCATTTCAGAAGCAATAAAACAAGACCTTAACAGTAGTGTGCTAGCCAATTCTGGAGAAAATGTGCAATTTTTCAGTTTGGTTGTATTCATCCAACACTTTAAATTCCTAGGGCAACAGATTTCCTTCTCTCCCTTCCTTTTTGAAACCCTTTCCCCCTTGATTAAGTAAGCTCGTTTTCTTCTCATGCACTGGCACTGTCCATGCAAAAACATAAAACAGGAACAGTAGCAGCCAGGCACTGATGCTCAGGTACTGCCGGGAAACATCTACACAGTTGTCCTGGCCTCCTCCATCACAATATGTCTCCATAAACAAAAGCAGCGCATGAAATCTACTTTGGCCGTGGGCAAATATTATTGGCATTGATTCTGTCATGTTGCTTTCGAACCCCCTAATTAATCTTGTGCTTTCCTTGCATGCAACAAAAGTACGGCTCATGACGTCTCCTTAACTTAACCCCAAGTTTTTTCAAATGATCCGCTCTCTCGTTCACTGTCGTTTATTAGGTCTAGTCGGCCAGCTGCTGGTAAGTCAGATAGTGGTCCTAGGCCAAGGATACCAACGGAGTAAACGCCCAATTACACACTTTAGTCACCTATGGCTTTGACAACACGCTTGTTGGTACGTTAGAGGGGTCATCTCTTTACATGCATGAAAATAGCTATAGATCCATCGGCAGCACGGTTCCATGAAAAAGAGAAAATTACAAAAAAAACACAATTTCTGTTAGGGTTTCAAAAAACTACAAACACTGATTCATTTTTGATCCTTGATAGACATTCAAACTGGCCGTTGAGACCCGCTGGCAGGCCTCGATAATGGTCGTGACCCGACGCAAGCTCTCACGGTGACGGCGAAAATGACGGTGGAGAGGGTGGTGCAAGGGCAGGTGGCGGGGTGCCCAAATTCCCCATCGAAGGACTTGGACCGTTGTCGGAGCTCGAACCCGACCGCCCGGAAGGGAGTTTCACTGATGAAGGCGGCTATAGAAGCCCTCGGCAATATCTGGAAGGATAATCTAGCCTAGAGCCACCGCTGGACATCCACCTTCACCGGCTGTGTCAATAAAGCTAGCCTATCCTCTCTCTATGTGTGTGTGTTGATTTGATTTCCAGCATTAGTGCCTAGGGAGTTTAACATTAAGATTTTGTTTTGTAAATATGTGTAGTTTGGGTGATGATGCATGGGACGTGAGGTTCAATTTAGAAGGGTTAGGTCATTTAGTGCGCTCATTGGGCAGTTACACTACAAGAATCTGGTCGATACAAGACGTTACCAAAAGATCATGGTTGAAACGCAGAATGTCATAGAGGTCCATCTATGACAAATTCCGTGATAAAAAGAATGTAATGTATCTCACTTTCTAGATGGATCCATGATGTTTTGGCAACCTGAAAACTTGCCGACCGTCCGTGACGTTCCGGCGATTTCACCACGGGAAATGGTGATGGGTTTGTGACATGGAAAACAAAAAATTGTCCTACGAGATTGTGGAAGAAAACCCAAGATCTGATCTATGATCTATGAGATGTTAGTAGTAAGGTGGATCAGATCTACTTAACCTTGAAAAACACGAGTTTTAATGATCTAGAGATTGTGGATGATGTAGTAATACTACTGTTAGATCAATCGATGCAGCATCACACGAACAACACCTCCAAGATTCACACATGTACAGCTTGCTGATGGTGTCTCCCACTTCTTGATCCATCAAGCAAGGGTGAGAGGTTAGTGAGATCTCGGTAGCACAATGGCGTGGTGTAGGAATTAAGATGGAGAACCAGCAGAGCTTCGCTAAGACCCTGCGGGGAGGAGGGAAAGTATATGTGGGAGAGGGAGGGAGGCGACGCCAGGATGATGATTGGATCACTAGAAGAGAAGTGGGTGATGATGATGACGATGGTGTACTATTCCCAAGCACATAATGTGTACAGTTAACTAAAGATTCAGAGAGAGTTTACTTTCTAACTCAGCAGAGAAACAATAATTTGCAAAATAATAAGCATATTATTCAAATTAACGATGGTGATGGTGATTATTTACTAACCAAACATAATTGCATCAAGGAGAAGGACAAGAAGACTATTCAAGAAGTAGAAGAAGATTAGTTAGAGCGTTGGTAACATCATTAAGCCAAGATTTAAGTTAGTTCTCACTCGAATGAGAGCTAGTCACATCCTTTGTAAAATTGTGAACTCATACATGAGTATTGTTGTTCTAATCGAACAACAAACAATAAGAGGATGTCTCGAGCAACGTGGTTGTGACTTATTTGTGGTGATTAGGGGTGTGTACGATGGTCTCACAGGGAAGGTCGTGGTACACTATGTGAGAGTTGACACGTCAATGTTTTTTGAATAGGTCTCGTTGCCTTGTTGGACCGCGATTAATCCTGTGTTAGGAAACTGTCGATGGGGTCAGGCATGGACCTCGAGACGCAAGAGACTTACAGGGAAAATCCAAACTTCCACATGATGTTGGTCTAAGAAATACGCGACTCCTCGAATCCAAAACTAGAGGCTCTCGTTCGATACTTGGAGCTCTATCCCTTTCCCCTTCTTGATTGAGTATTTGAATTGGTGTGAATGGGTCTCCACCCCTTGGGGGATTTATATGGGCAAGTGGCTTTGATAAATGACCAGGTCTAACTTTTAGGGTGGTGGGTGTTGGTACTTGATAAAGCTTGATCCTCTAGTCTAGATGGGACATGAATGTGAGAGAGGTGGTCCATGATTCATGATGTATTAGCCCGTCCATCCCTATACCTAATGAGCTTCATGTTTGATCTTGTCTTTAAAAAACACATAATACAGATTCAAATGCTCCCAAATACATACTTCATGCTACAACCATGGAGTTTTGTTGATTGGTCTTGGCTTGAGTTTCTTTGACTTTGTCGGTATAGACGCCTAGTTCACTCCAGCGGGGTCCTTCATGTAATTAATGTTTATTTCCACAACTGATCTCGATATCACTATCGAATTAACGGTTCTTAAGATTAAAATAGTAAACAAGAAAAAAGATGGATAGAAGCTAATCTAAACCGGTACGTGACCTGAGAGGCGGTTGTGGAGGCGATCAGAAAACCCATCTAGGGTTTCGTCCCCTTGTCGATGACGCCAGCGGTCCTTTCCATCTCCGGTGGCCTTAGGTCCTTGGAGGCGTGGCGGACCATGGCCCCTCGTCGGCGGGAGGTTTTCGTTCCTTTTTAGACTTTTTTGTGTCTTATTCGAGATGGTGAGGCGACTGCTCTATCGCGAAGTCAGAATGTGGCCCTCTTTGTCCTATCCTCGCTCTGCTGGTGCGTCTAGCGTCGGCGGAGGGCGCGTGGATTCATGTGTCCGACGGATCTCATGGGATTCGGTCATTTTTTGTGTTCGTCGGTGTGGTTTGAGGTCAGCCTCTTCCAATCTACGGTTGTCAGGCTCTTCCAATCCGATGATGGAGAGGCGGGGACGGCGGCGCCTTCGGCTCACGCTTGTGGCTGTAGTCGACGCTAGGTGATTCAAGAATCTAATTATAGTTTTTATTACTTTTTGCACTCCTTCTATTACTGTTGATGATTATCAATAAATCGGCGGAATTTAAAAAAAAAAGTAAACAAGCAATTCTCATGCGAACAGGAATTAGCAAAATTGTTTTCCCATAAAGAGTAATTATTGTTGCCTTTTTTTAGGGATAGTAATTGCTTTTTTCTTCTTTTTTCTGAGGGATAGTAATTGCTGCCTCCTAGGCAAGACACAATCCACCCGGGTGCACACCCATGTGAATTCCTGATGGGCCATTGGTCCAGCTGCTCAAGGAGCACATATCCAACCGGGGCCACAGGTAAGAACAAGACACTACAGGATGTGACGGCTAGGCCAACGGCAAAAAGCCCTCGGCGTAGCCCGTTTCGTCGTCGGCATACACTACACTGACGGCTGCCGTCAGCGTAGCCCCCTCGGCGGAGCAAAATAGCCGTTGGCGTATGGTCCGACCGTCGGTGTAGCCTTCGCCGACGGCCGTGGCGGGCCCGTCGGCGTATTAGACGTCGGCGAACGGCATCCTCGCCGTTACACGGCCGTCTAACGGCGCGTCACGTACCCCAACGGCCGTGCCCTCGGTGTAGCGGCGCCACGTGGCTAGCGCTGGGCCTCCCAAGAAGGTGGGCTGGGCCGACGGCCGCGCCCCTTGGCGTAGGGCCAGGTGTACGCCGATGGCCTGGCCCTCGGCGCGTGAGTGACACGTGTCTAGCGCCCGGGCCTCCCCAGGCCGACGCTAGGCCGACGGCTGAGGCCCTCGGCGTATGGGCCACGCATACGCCGACAGCAATGCCCTCGGGTAGCAGTGACCAGATGGCACATAGCAGGGCCCTACGCCGACGGCAAGGCCCTCGGCGTAGCACCTGCACCGATTTTTTTTTGATGTTTTGTTTCACAGCAATATTTACCAAATTTCACAGCAATATGGGGAAATATATTCCACAGCAATTCAAACAAGATCACATATGCCATAAATGTATCAAACAAGATCACATCATTCATACATCATTCAAACATGTATCAAACAAGATCAGATCATTCATACAGGGGTATCAACATTATTGGACATGCATAGACAATAAAAACCTACAACTCTAGAGGAGATGGGGTGTACCCGAGATCTCCCCTAGTGAAAAGAGGCGACCTATGGCGAGCGTTGCGTCCCGTAGAAGCAGCAGAAGAGCCACCTGGCGAGGGAGTAGGAGAAGTGTGAAGCTCGGGAGAACCACCGGCAGAATGGCTAGGAGAAGGACCATTGTCATGAAGCGGTGTGATCTGATGCCCATCCGGCGAGGCGTGGCCAAAGTGCCGGTTCCCAGAACCTCCCGTTCCCTATATGTTGCCTACATGTTAGCAACTTGCGAAGCAAAGTAAAGCGGTAACCAGTGGGTTATCAAAGAACTTACCGGTTTCGATGCGTAGTATGTCCTAGCGAAGCTGTCCATCGATGGCAAAAATGGCGGCGGCCCTGGCATGTGAGGCACGGGCCCTAAATCTGTATTCTGTCCAGTTTGAATATTTACCAACACGGTCTGCAAGATAGTTTAAATGTCAGGCCGTAATACAACAAATTGGGTAAGTGGGACTTAGTATCTTTTGCAAAAATAAAGGTTCGGACTTACATTTACATAATTCATGTAGGTTGCATGCGCCTTCTGATGCTGCCGAAAGGCCACCTAATATTCATCATGAGCGGCATCGTAGGCCGCGTCGAACTCAGGCTCCAATTTCAAATACAAGGAATCTCGTCAGCGGTTAGCCATGCAGGAACAAAAATCATAAAGACGATGAAAACAAGTAAAACTTACATCATAGCTGGAGGTGGATCGACGAGGCTGGCCACGAGGCGGGACAGGGGGGCCGTCAGCGGGGTGGGTAGCCTTGAGATGACTGAAGCTTATGCTGAGGGTAGGCTTGACCTTATTCAGAATATTGAGACGTCCATGCTGCAATCCGTTTCCTGACAGGACCAACGACTCCTCGTCGATCTCCGTGTGAATGGGGTCATCCACATGGGGGTGACGAGCCTTCACCATCGTGTTGTAGTTCCCCAAGTCGTTACGGCGGTCAAGTACACGGGCAACGAGGGCTGAGGCTCCGAGTAATTGGGCTTCTTTCGCCGCATCATCTCATAGACGACGACGTCATGAATCACCTCCCCGGGTTATGCCTTGGCCACCTGCATCGTGAAAGAAATATTATGCATATGAAGTACGAACATGACGAGAAATACACGTAGGTCGTTCCATGTATATACGTACCACCTTCCCCTTTAAGCGGTCAAAGTTGCGGTTTCCCGCGCAGTGTGTTCCACCATCGCATCGGTTCTTCGCGTTCCGCCTCGACAAGGCTGCAAACTCCTCGTCTTCTCTGAGCCACCTCGTCCTAACCAGCTCCTCCCATGCGAGGCGATGCGGCTCGGCCCAATCGGGGATAACCTAAAAATGCGATACTCAACTCCAGACAATGCAATGGCAAATTAGCAGCAATGTAGAATCTCATTGACATTTTACTCACCGACATGTACTCTTCTGGCGTCATCGAGTACTCAGGGTTAGGATTCCTACCAGCAATGACTTCCTTCCTGACCCTCACGCCCCTGTCAGCCCAGAAGTGACTAGCGGTTGTGACCTTCTGGTTGTACCACACCTAGGGTGTCAACTTCACACAAGCCCCAAGCAAAGTCATGTTCGCCTTCTCCTGGTCCTCCTCAGCCACATGGTAAAAACACTTCAATCATGCATAAAAAACAATTGTAAGAGTCATGAGTTAGCATGGTGGGGTCATCAAGTATGAATATAACTCGAGAAATATGCCTTACCCAAAACTTGGTGATGACAGCATCATCAGTTGTCGAAAAGCCCGGGACACGGGTAGTCTGGTAGTCCGCCCAAGTAGTAGCTAGCTTCCTGACATCCTCGGGGAAAATCTGATAGCCCGGCCAGAACTTCCTAATCAGAGCTCCAACCAGGCTGTTAGGAAGGCGGGGCTTGGTCCCCGGAGGAAATGTCCAATTGCTGCACAATAATAAACATTAGTACACATGCCAAATTATTTATGACCAAGACGAAATAAAATATTTTAAATTGCCAAATTAGTACACTTACTCAAGGCCATCTGGAATAATAAGGGCTTTCGCCTCCTGGGTCCTAGGCTCAAACTTCTCCTCAGGGACTCCCGATTCCCCACGATTCAGCAATTTCTTCGGCCCCACCAACTCGCGGCTAGTGTCCGCCTCCGTCTTGGTCCATGCCTTCCTCTCAGTCCCCGCCTCCCTCCCGGACTCTGCCTTCCTCTTGGACCTGAAAGGCTGCTCTGTGTAGGTCAAAGTCCACGCCTCCTCCCGTGGCACCTCGTACTCGTCCTCCTCGACCTCGGCCTCGACCCCGTCCTCCTCCAGCAGCAGCAAGATCGGGGTAACGCGGATTGGGATTTGGCTGTCTCCCACTCCGTGTAGGTCTTTTCTTGCGTTGTTTCAGCGCATTAAGCAAGGAGGAAGTGCTTTCCTTGCCGCTACTCATATTGTTCAATCACTTGCATTTAGTACTAGAAAACAATTCAGCACAAAGACATAATAAAATGTATACACAAAGAATAAAGGCATAATGCAATTAAGAAAACAATTAAGCACAAAGACAAAATAAAATGCATTGGAAAATAAATACTCACTATCATTCTCATTCTCATTCCCATTCTCATTCTGAATCTCACTATCACTATCTTTTGAGTAGAAATCTAGATTCTCATCGAAGGGTGGACGCTCATCGTCGTTGTCATTCTCTGTATGGATCTTCTCGAGCATATTTATGCCATGTAGATTCACCACTGACTCACCCCGAGTTTCTACATCGTTCCCAAGGTCCTCAAGATCAACCGGTTCTAAATCAAAGTGCCTGAAGTCCTCTTGCTCTTGATAGGAAATTCCCTCGTATGTTACAAGGTTAATGTTGTTGTAATCGTCCTCGGAGGGAATTGGTACGTTACCATGTGGCGATACCTGGAACACGACTTCCCAGCCCTGGAGTTCTGCTTTCTGGCATGGGTAGGGAAAATAATAAACTTGGTTGGCTTGGTGAGCAACAACAAAGACGTCGGCTCCGCTATAGGTGGTTGAAGGCCTAACTTCAACTAACCCAATGGAAGGGGTACTTCTCAGTCCACCCCTTGGGTCAAACCAGTGGCACTTGAACACAACAATATTGAGTTTGACATTCGTATGATTGAAGGTCAGCTCGTATACATTCTCTAACCTTCCGTAGTAATCAAGGGAATCGGCTCCTCTGGTGAACACCCCAGTATTTACCATTTTTGCATTCAGTCGCCCCTTCTGGTGCGTCTCTGTATGAAAGCGAAACCCATTCACATCATACTTCTCATACTTCATGACGACACGGTTAAAACCTTGCGAAACACATTTCAGCTCATCTGACATCTCAATGTTGGGATCAGCTCCCTACAGGTACAGTTCAAATTTGTTGCGTTCAGTAGTTACGTGGAATAAGAGGGACAAGTTACATATTGCAAGGTAAGAGGGACAGGTTATAAATTACTTTTTCCATGAACCAGGACACAAAGTTTTTTTATTTCCGGGAGCACCCTCTTGTCACCTGCAAACTGTTTCCAAAACAAAAGGCAACCTTTTGGACAGCAATCTATCTTTTCATAATCCATGTTGAGCTCATTCATGAGTTTCTTCGTTTCGTGAAAGGTTTTAGGAAGACAATGCCCTTCGGGCAACATGTTACCACATGTTCTCAGATTAGCTTCAAAGTGAGAACGGGTGGCGGAGTACTGGCACTTGTCGGCTAGACACTGAGAGATGGCATCGAGCTAAGAAATCTTTGCACCCTCGTACAGAGGCCTCTTAGCCGCGGCCATCATATCAAGGAAGGCCTTCGCGGTTGGCTCCGGTTCTAGTGGTTCCTCCGGTTCTGTGGTTCCTCCCATGGAGGTGGCGAATCCGGCTGGTCGACATCGATGAGATCATCTAGCATGTTTATAATCCCATCGTGATCATTGCCATTGAGCCGCTGACGCATCACCTCACCTCTGTCACGTTCGTACCGAGCAAAGTCGACTTGTGTGACATAGTTAGACATGTACCCATATTGCAGAAGGTGTTTATACATGTCATCCTTTCCCTGACGATGATGCTTAGTGCAATGAGCGCAGTGATAAAGTGCCCGAACCATTGCCTTCGAACCACGTGCTAACTCATTCACTAACAAATGAGTGTTCCATACCCAATCGTCTGTTTTATTAGTCGCACTAATACAGCCACTATACATCCACCCATTATCAGCCATCCTCTTCTGCTTTGTTGGGAGACAAACAACAAATATAACATTTTATATCAAACAGGAGATTAAATGCTTCATATTTTTATGCATTCATCAACCTACATGTCTAATAGGAAAAGAGGGTCCTAACCAGCCGCCGGATCCGTAGATTGGGTAAGTTCTCCCTGGTTCTACCCCGATCCGAGCAGAATTTCGGCAGCACCTCCCCGCTGCTCTCCCGATATACGTCTCAACAAAAAGCCAAGAGGATGTGCATCCAGAGAACAACGAGGAGGCGCCACCGAAATCCTGTCTCGAATCGAGGTAGAGCCAGGGAGAACCATACCCAACTACGAATCCGCCGACTGCCCAATAAAAGCCGTAAGTCTAACGGTTCAAAATATGCGAGACCACTAATGCATATTAAGTCGCGTAACGCTTACGGTCGGGATGACGCCTAGGTGACGCGACAGACTTGGTGATCTAGACACGAAAATAAACCTAGGTACAAGAGAGGCGAACGGATTCTCACCCTCGAAGCGTGATCAAATCGTCGAAGATGATCTAGGACCCCGCCGTCGAAACACTCCCCCCGCTCACCCTTCGGTAACTGCAAACAACATACCATATGCAACATCTATTTAGAAAATTTCATCTATTTTAGTAAACATGAACTATTGTTTTGCATAGTACAAACTACAAACTATCTCTAGATACTACAAACTACAAACTACAACCTACTACTACAAACTACTAGTACATAAGATAAACTACATACTACAAACTATAAACTACTACTACAAACTAAAACTACAAACTACTACTACAAACTAAAATAAAAACAAGAACAAATTTTAAAAAAACTAACCAAGGGGGAGGGTGTGCTGGGTGGTGGGGTGGGGCAGTGGGAGGTGGTGGCGGGGAGTGGGGAGGCGGTGGGGAGTGAGGGAGTGGAGGAGGTGGGAAGGAGTGGGGGTGGTGGCGCCGATAGTGGGGGTGGTGGCGGCAATGGGGGAGTGGGGAAGGCGGCGGGGAAGTGGGGTGGTGGGGGTGGCGACAGGGCAGTGGGTGAGGAGTGGGGGTGGCAGCAGGCAGTGGGGGAGGAGACGGGGTAGTGGCGGGCAGTGGGGGTGGTGGTGGCAGAAGTGATGGGAGGCGGCGGTGTGAGGGGAAGGGGAGGCGGTAGCGCTGGGGAGAAGGGGAGGCAGTGGCGGGTGGGGATGGGGAATGGGGGAGGAGGAGGTCGGGCGGCAGGAATGGGGTGGGGGAGGAGCTCGAGATGGGGGAGGAGGAGGCGGGGTCGAGGGCGGGCTCGGGGAGCGACAGGGGCCGGGGAGCGGCGGGGTCGAGGGGCTGGCTCGAGGTCGGGGAGGGTTGGGGGATAGGGGATGAGTGGCCCAGGGTGGGCCGCGACTGTCGTGATGGTGTCACGACAGATGCCATGGGTAGGCTTAAGTTGGGGGGGTGAATGGGTGCTTGTGGTCACCAGGGAGGGAGTGCACGGTCTTGCCATGCACGAAGAACAAGATGAACTCTCCACACTTGGGGATTTAATTGATACTTGGGAATTACAAGTGCTCCTTGAGTTGTATGAACTAGTGTTCTAGGCACTCGTTTCCTACTTTGTCCAACCTCCTTCTTCTACTGCTATGCCCCTCCTTATATAGGTGGTGCTAGATAGGTTACACCCCTTTGGGTTCTAGGGTTACTGTTTGGATCCTGGTCCCTACTATGCGGGCAAGGTCATGGGCTTGCCCTAAGCCCAATGGCCTAGTCCACAAAGCTTGACAGCTAACGGTCCTCTGGTACGTCGCCTCCTATTCCTTTTGTCATCACGTAGTAACTTAGTATGTCAGCCCTTGCTTTGGGCGTCACCTGGCTCCTTTTGTGTCACCCGGCGTCGCCCTTCTCTTTTGACCATGCTTTACCATGGGCCCTCCTGAACCTTACTCGGAAAGGTGTCACGTGTCCTATCTGACTCGGCCCTTCCTCGGAAGACTCGGCTCGTTGGTTCCTGCAAGATTAACAACTTTGTCTTATACGGGCCGACATAATTCATATGTCGGCCGCATACGATTCTCTCTCCCAGACGTACTTACTCGGCCTGGTTCTTTCTTTACTCGGAGCTAGCCAAGATGGGCTATGTTTCACGCCTTGTGACCCTACCGGGGGTTATCCCCCCGACATTAGTCCCCGAAGCTTGCGAGGTCTAGCAATTCTAGATGATAGGTGTCTCCAGGTTCCTTTGATGTAGTTGGAACTTTTTCTTTTGTCCTTATTCATCACTTATGGCACACGATTCGGCATGGTTTCATACTCTGTCGAGTCTGTCTGACAGTTTCCGGGTCAATCCTTTGACTTTCTTGCTCGTTTTTGCCTCGTGCCGAATCATTATGACTAATTCCGAGTCATTTTCGGCGTGCTTTAGTCACTGACAGCTGGTAATCATGGTTACTTGCCTCAAATTTTGTTCCAAGCTCTGGCGGCACAGTGATGGCTACGTAGTTATTCCCCGTCACTGTGGCAGTCCCATCGGCATGCGCCCCTTTTCCTTCCTTTCGTGACGTGGCATGGGATTTTCTGTGTATTGTTTCCACGTGGCGCCCGCTGATTTGCTTACTCGGCCGGGTACACGTCCACACGCTGGCCGCACGGCGCAGAGGGATCCCACGATTAGGGTTTTTACTGCCCTTAAGTAGGTGTGAGGGGGTTACAACTTCCCCCATGTCCGTTCAGTTTTCCCCCTGCCTCTTCTTCCTCGCGCCTGCGAAATCAAACCTCCCCCTTTGCGGATCTTCCTTCTTCCTGTTCTTGCCCTGCGATTTGTCCATTTCCCTTCTCATTCCACCACGGGTCCCTGTTCTTCCAAACCTCTTCCAACGGCGGAGGAGATTGAATCTGAGAGGATCATGGGCGCCTGTGACCCAGTCTTGATAAAGGAGCAGGAGGTTCCCTTGGCCCCGCCGGCACAGGGAGGGAGGAAGGTCTCCACCGAGGAGGTGGCATGGCTCCGCTCCTCCAGGTGCATCACGCTGCAGGTAGATTGTCGTCTCCCCGCTGGTGAAATTTCTCCCAAACCCGATGCCAATGAGCGGGTGTTCCTCCTTTCTCACTTAGAGTGAGGTTTAGCTCTTCTAGTGAGCTCCTTCTTTTCTTTGTTTTTGTCCACTTTCCATGTCCAGACCCATCATCTTCCTACCAATGCGATTGGCTCCCTATCTTGCTTCATTTACACTTGCAAGGCCTACCTTGGGATTTGGCATACAGTTCTTCTGTGGGCCAAATATTTTAGTTTTAGAGTCCAAGTTGTTCCCACCCTTCACACCCGTGAGAGACTCCATCTTTCCTCGGGTTACTGGCCTTGACTCTTGCAAAAAATTGCATAGGACTTTCTTCTATGTCAAAAACAACGGGTCCACCGATAACATCCGGCTCCTCCCTTTCTTGGACGAGGTCCCTAGCAAGAAGCTCTGGCAGCTTGACCCGCGCGACCAAGACGCTACGGTGAACGAGGCCAACGTGATCTTGGAAAGGTTGTTGTCGCCGAATGAGAACTTTCATCTTGCCTACAGGGACCTCATGTGCACCTTCATCTCACGCCGGGTAAGCCCTATTCAAGCCAGGAGCCACAAGATGTGCTTCAGGAGTGGCTCCCACGATCCCACTCGGCACTCCACGAAGGAGCTTACCCATGATTCCATTGCTCGTCGAGTAAGTTCGATCTTCAAATTGAACTTGGCGGATTATTGGGCTTGGAGCTGCGCTCCGTTTAGCCGGGTCAAGCCTGTCCCCTAGGTAAGTTTCCGAGTAACCTTTGTTGCCGAGTCAGCTTTAGCTCGTTTGCTACTCTTATTCTAGTTCTTGATTGTTATTCTGTTTGTCTCTCGCAGAACCTTGTTCACCAGGTTGATGACAGTACTTTCCCTCCTTGAGGTTATAACGAGGATCGCTCCGACTCCGGGCGAAGTTCGACTGGAGTGCTTCATGCCCATCCGCATGCATGCACCGCTGCTTCGACTGGTAAGAGTCAATCTTGTCACCCCTTACAAGATTTGTCTGACGATGATGAGGATGATGATTGTATGATTTTGGAGGTACATGCCTTGTGACCTTAGCCTTCTAACTTATTCAAGTAAGCCTGTCATTTACTCATGCAGCTGGCCAGGTACATGACACTCCTACTCTCGCCGTGTCGGTCAAGATCCCCGTCGTAAGCCGAATAATCGGCCATAATCGACGCTGGCTCAAGTACTCGGCCAAGAAGAGCAAGGCCACTCGCTGCTGCGAATCTCGCGTCACGCTTAGCCGATTTCGTGTTCTGCTTACTTTACGTTTCTCCTTATTATATGTTGCTACTGTTTTCTTACGCGTGCCTCGTTGTTTTTAGCGCCGCGCCTCTGTCATCTAACCAGGCTGCTCCTAGTATCGCCTCGACGCTAAGGCCTACTCCTGCTCCGACTGATCCTGCGGTGCAGAACCCCATCCGAGTCGAGGCTCCCACTGTTGAGGCTCAAGCTTCTCAGTGTCAGTCAGACTCGATGGCGCACCCGGTGAAGGAGACTCGGTCGGCCGGCACCTTGGCGCTGAGGAACAACTTCGATCTTGGTGCGGTGATTACGGGCGCGAAAAAACCTTCCATCAGCCTCTCCGCATCCTCACTTCCTCACATGAACAACTTTCAACTTTCTGATCTGTGCCAAAGAAAAATGCTGAGAAGTCACCTCCCCTTCCTTCTTCCCATACTCACCTCTTCTCCTCTTCTCTCTCAAGAGGCTGACCGGACCCGGCTCTCCTGTCGGCTCGCCCTTCATCCCCAAGACCACCTCCACCACAAAAACAAATTGGTTTTGGTCTATACTGCTCTCCTCATCCCTGCCTCCGCGCCCGACAATGTTTGCTTCAACGGGTAAACCGGGTGGGTCCGCGACTTCCGAGTCAGGTGATGGCTCTTAAGCTGTTGCCCTCCACACTAGCGCTGCTGCCACCCACGCCAATGTGGGAACTGCCCTGAAAATGGGTCAAGTTCTCACTCGGACGCTCAACGGGAATAGCCTTGGTTCGGCTGAGCCTTATGCTTTGGCGTGGAATGCAGCTGGCGAACAAGAGGTCGATGCCGTCTTAAGAAGCTCTTTGGGCCCCAAAGCCTCTTATGACTCGATATGCCATTGCCTTAATGGCCCGCGCCGACGAAGTGAACGAGGTAAATGATCTTTCTACTCTTTTGCGTCCATGAGTATTTATGTTATACATATCACCTAGTCCCCGAGGTTACTTCCGAGTGAGGAACTTACTCGGCTGTAAGCTCCGAGCAATAACTTAGCCTTTTCATTTCCTTAGCCAGGCTCATATGTTAGACTTTCGATCCCTAGTCCCCGAGGTTACTGCCGAATGAGATACTTATTCGGCTGTAAGCTCTTAGATAGGAGTCATTCTTTATCTGTTTGGGAGCTTGATTTTTCCATTTATTCACTGTTTTTTCCCTTTGCAGCTCACGCATAATGAGCGCACCAAGGTGCATCAAGCTCTCCTCGTGGAGCATCGCAAGCTCGAACTTGCATATGAAAAGCTGCAAATTTACACCCAAGGCCAAGGTAATTTTCTTACTCTCCCTATCTTTATTTGGCGTACCTTCACTCGGTTCACTTCCTTAGTTTTCTCGCTCTTTTCCCACAGCCTCTGCCCAGTCTACCATCGAGGCGCTCCACTCGCAGATCAGCGAGACGGGGAGTAAGTTTTTTGCCTTCCTCGTGTTGTTTTGTGTTCATGCCATTTTTCCTGCCTTATTATCCTGGTAGATCGAGATATTTCTGTCGCTGCTGACGAGTAGTTTGTTCCGAATAAGCAGAGAAGCACCAAGTCGAACTCCAGAAGGAGCGAGACGAGGTGACTCGGCTGAAGAAGTTGATGGCAGACATGGAGTAAAAACACTTGGCCGAGGTGAAGGGGCTGAAGGAAGAGCTTGCTGAGAAAGATGACCAGCACGCTGCCAGCGCCGAGAAAACCAAGGAGCTGCTCAAGGAGGCCGAGTCGGCGGTTGATTCGGCGAACCTGGATCTGGACGCACTCCAAGCCAAGGCCAAGGCTTGGCAAACCAGACTCGGCACCATCAACTCTTTTCTCGGTATTGAGTTCTTACTCTTTTTCGCACTGTGCTTTCATGTTCTTGACTTTGCCATCTTTGTCTGTTTCTTTGCTAAGATTCTCTTTTGCTTGCAGAGAATTTTCCCGAAGCGAATTTGTTCGCTATTCGGGCCATGAAGAAGGTGAGAGCCGAGTCTGGTGCTCCAGCTGATGGCGAGGTAACCAACGATGAGCATCTGGAAGCACCGTGGGAGCGCGTCCAGACCCTCAAGTCCTGCAGCGTGGATTTGCTCAAATCGGCTATTCATGCATTTCGCATGCTCTGGCCTGATGAAGATGCACCCGCACTCATCGAGCCCCTTGCTGAAAGATTGCTTCACAGGCAGGATGCTGGATCGATTGGCGTGAGTCGGCCGAGATCACGTGACAAGACCCTCTCCTTCGTGCTTTCATGGTATGAGGACATCAATCTTGATGTTCTTGCTCGCATAAGGGGAGACGGCAAGTGGCTGAATGACCCTGAGTTGATCAAGAGACGCCAGGAGCGAGCCTACGCCATGATCGAGTACACCATGGTACATGCTTGGTGCGACGGGCCCAGCTTCCTCGACCTCGGTGACCCACTTGTCGAAGTTGCCTATGAAGAGGGTGCCGACAGCGAGGCCACCGAGTCAGATGATCCCGAAGACTCGCCCACTGACGCCCCTAAGTCGTCAGATGCTCCAAGCAATGCTCCTAGCCCCAAGGCTGCTCCTCTGAGTCATGCTTCTTCTTAGACTGAATAGGACAAGTACTTGAACTTTTGATGAGATTCCTGGTATGCCGTGTACAGATGTAATATACACTGCACTTATGTTCGGTTATGTGCCTTTCCGATAAGGCTTTAAATATCTTGTTATGTTCTGAGTGTGAATCATCCAAGGGTAAGTCCCCGAGTCTCATTTTGCCGTTTCACCTTTCCTTGACTTTGGCTCCTGTCTACCTTTTTTGGCGTTCGACATTAGAGTCTCAAAGTACAAAGGATATAGTTAGCGGGTATGAAACCTGGATCACTTGTCCGAGGATCATTCAACAGACAATACTTTCCTGCAGTGGGTTAGACAAAAACATAGGGTCGACTCGCGTTTCTCTTTGTAGTTATCTGTCGTTCGTGTTTAATCGTCATGCATCCTTTCCTCTTGCTTGCCATGAAGCCGTGTTTTCGGACAACAACATAGTCGAAGAGTTGATTTGTTCGGAGTAAACATTACTTGTTCCGAGATAAGCTTTGGGTGTCACGCCACCCGACGTAAAATAATTAAAAGGGAAAACTTAAGGGGCAGTCCCCAAGTCAGTTTTTCGAGTCATACCATTTTAATATCAGCACATAGCCGGCACAAGTGTCTGACATATGAGAATTCGAGTGATACATGCATTGCTTTTCCTAAGTGTAGAAAGGGCGAAGTAGTGCCACGTTCCACGACCTTTTGGTCTCATCACCTGATCTGTCTGCCTTGTTCTTTTGTGCTTCATGAGCATCTATGAGATAATATGAATCATTGTGCAATGCTTTGCTTAAAATGAATGGTCCTTCCCATGGGGTGATAACTTATGCATTCCAGCTGTGCGGTGCACTAGCCTTAGCACCATATCCCCTTCTCGAAAAACACGAGGTTGAACTTTCCGGCTATGGTAGCGTCGAAGATTTTGCTGATATATGGCGGATCTAGATAATGCCAGTTCCCTTGCTTCTTTGAGTAAGTCAACTCCATCTTCTCGGGCCTCTTTTACCTCGGTTTCTGAGTATTTCCTTATCCTTGGCGAGTCGTACTCTATGCCGGCAGGCAAGACTGCTTCTGCCCCATACACAAGGAAAAATGGCGCATAGCATGTTGACCGATTCAGAGTTATACTTAGACTCCATAGAACTGAGGGTAGTTCCTCTATCCAACAACCAGGTGATCTCTGGAGTGGTTCCATCAAGCGGGGTTTTATCCGTGATAGAACTAAGCCATTAGCTCGTTCAACTTGTCCATTTGATTCTAGATGGGCGACTGATGCTACATCGAGTCTTATTCGGTATTTCCCGCAGAAACGAGCAAAAGCTCCTTCAGCAAAGTTTGTGCCATTATCTGTGATTACACTGTGTGGGTAACCATATCTTAGGATTATGTCCCTTAAGAATGTGACAGCTGTTTTACAGTCCAATTTTTTGACGGGTTTCACTTCTATCCATTTGGTGAACTTATCAATCATCACCAAAATATGAGTCATGCCTCCCCTTGCTGGTTTAAATGGTCCTACCATATCCAAGCACCATATTGCAAATGGCCAAGTGATTGGTATAGTCTTTAATTCAGATGCTGGTAAATGTGACTTGGATGCATAATGTTGACAAACCATTGCATTTTCCGACTAGCTCTTGTGCATGTGCCAATGCGCTGGGCTAATAAAATCCATGTCGGAACGCCTTGCCACCAATGCTTTTGATGATGCATGGTGCCCACATTCCCCTTGGTGAATATCCAATAAAATCACTTGGCCTTTCTATGAGCTGATACAGCGCTGCAGTTCACTCGTCACACTTCTCTTGTACAACTCCTTGTTGACTATGGTGTATGATTTTACTCTTCTTTCTGTTTGCCTTGCCAATACCTCATCATTTGGCAAGGTTCCATCTTTTAAGTAGTTGAATATTGACTGTGCCCATGTTGGTATTAGTGGCTTCGGGTCTGCTTCCCCATCAACTTCCATTGGCTTCGCCGACATATATTCTGTCGACATGACCTGAGGAGTCCTCGAATGTGATTCGGCAAACCCTGAAGTGAGCGGGTCAGTCCCCGAGTGACTCGAATCTTCCCCCAAGTCAATGTCCATTGGTGCAACGTCTGACTCTTGTATTGCCAGAATAAATATTGACTCGGATTCTAGCGAGGGCTTGATCGATGGTTTTCTGAGATGTTCCAAGGCTATTCCTGGTGGTATTTCTTGCCGAGATGAACCCAGCTTGGATAATACATCTGTTGCTCCATTCTCTGCTCTTGGGACGTGGTGGAATTCACACCCGTCAAAGTATCCCAAAATTTGTTGCACATGTTTGCGTCCAACGTGTCCCAATGTCCAGACACTTGCTGAATCACCAAATCCGAATCCCCAAAACACATGATCCTTTTGATGCCAATTTATTTGGTCACTTTGATGCCATGGACAAGTGCTTCATACTCGGCAACGTTATTGGAAGCAGCAAAATGAATTTGTAGCACATACTTGAGTTGATCCCTCTTTGGTGATGTGAGCACTATCCTGGCGCCCAGACCCATTTTTGTCTTGGACCCGTCAAAATGCATTTTCCAGTAGTTCGGGTCTGGCAGTGGTGGTTCGTACTGCATTTCCATCCAATCTACGAAGAAGTCTGCAACAACTTCAGATTTAATTGCATCTCGCCTATCATATTGTGGAGTATATGGTGCTAGCTCTATGGCCCATTTTGCGACTTGGCCACTGGCATCTTTGCTGCCTAATATATCTGAGATAGGTGCCTCGCATATTACTGGATTGGGTGTTCTTGAAAATAGTGTTTCAGCTTCTTCGCTACCATATATACCCCACATGTCATTTTCTGATAATGAGGGTAATTCTGCTTTGATACAGAGAGTACTTTGCTCAAGTAATAAACTGGCCTTTGGACTGATTTGCCCTCTTCTTCGCGTTCAACCGCTATTACTACACTTACAACTCTGTTGGTTGCGGCGACATAGAGCAACATTGGCTTTTTGGACAGCGGTGATGCTAATATTGGTGTTGTTGCCAACATTTTCTTTAACTCATGGAAAGCGTTATCAGCTTGCTGTGTCCATGTGAATTTGTCTGATTTTTTCATCAGTTGATATAGTGGTAGGGATTTTTCACCTATCCAACTAATAAATCTACTCAACGAGGCCAGGCATCCTGTGAAATTCTGGATATTGTTGAGGGTTCTTGGCAATTCCATTCTTTTGATGGCCCTGATCTTTGTCGGGTTAGCCTCAATTCCTCGGCTGGATACAAGAAACCCGAGTAACTTGCCAGCCGGGACACAAAACGTGCATTTTTCCGGGTTAAGTTTCATCCGGAATCTTCTCAAGTTTGCGAATGTGTGACGCAGGTCCTCAATTAGAGTATGACTTTGCTTGGTTTTTATCACCACGTCATCGACGTATACTTGAACATTTTTGTCCAATTGATCTTGCAAGTATTTTTGCATGCATCTTTGATATGTTGCACCTGCATTTCGCAATCCAAATGGCATGGTATGATAGCAATAAGCCTCGTACGAGGTGATAAAAGCTGTCTTTATTTGATCATTCGGATTCAGTGGTATCTGATGGAATCCAGAATACACGTCCACAAATGACAACAGCTGACACCCAGAAGTGGAATCGATGACTTGGTCGATCCGTGGCAGAGGAAATGGATCTTTTGGACACACCTTATTGAGGTTCGTGTAATCAATACACATGTGCCATACCACTGCCACGTTTGGGTCATCTTTTTTCTTTTCGACCAAGACTGGATTTGATAACCAATCTGGGTGTAGTACTTCCATGATGAATCTAGCAGCTAAGAGCCTAGCAATCTTGGTAGCTATTACTTTCCTCCTATCTTCGGCGAAGCGGCGGAGGGGTTGCTTCAGTGGCTTGGCATCTGGCCTTACATGAAGAGAGTTCTCAGCCCGCTCCCTCGGAACTCCTTGCAAATCATGTGTAGACCATGCAAAGAGATCTCGATTCTCATGGAGGAAGCTGGTGAGCTCGCTTTCCTATTTGTCAGTGATGCCATCCCCAATGGTAACTGAACGCTCTGGGAAAGTCACATCCACATGTACCTTCTTAGTTTCTTTGGTAGCTTGAAATGACACATTGCCATGCGGGTTAGTGAGTGTCGGCATGGACATTTGTGCTGCTTTGGCCAATGCTGCCACCTCCAACATTTGATGTTTTTCCTATGCTATGACTAGTGACTCGGCCAGTGAAGATTCGGCTGAGGCACAAGCAATGGACCTTTTGTAATCTCCCTCAACTGTAATCACCCCACATGGTCCTGGCAGCTTCATCTTCAAGTAAGCGATGTGAGGAGTAGCCATAAACTTTGCCATAGCCGGCCTGCCGAGTAAGGCATGATATGAGCTGACTAAATCAACCACCTCAAACTCTATTGCTTCAGTGCGACAAATTTCCCTGTTGCCGAATAAGACGTCGACCCAGATCTTGCCAATTGGCTCACAGGACAATCCCGGCACAATGTCATGGAAAGTTGTCTTAGTCGCCTCCAACATGTTCATGGTAATTCCTAGCTTGAGCATGGTATCCTTGTACATGATGTTGATGCTACTACCATCATCGATCAGTACCTTGGAAAACTTCACATTGATATCCGGGCCCATGAACGTTGGATCTAAGACTAGAGCGTATCCTCCTAGGGTTGGCATGATCTTGGGATGATCCTTTATGCTCCAAGTTATCTCTTGCTCAGACCAATGCATGTACTTAGGAATTGCCGGCATTGTGGCATTCACCTCCATCATCTGTCGCTGCTGACTCTTTTTGTCATTCGGCTCCGTGACGAAGATGACATAGCTCTGGTGATGTTCTCTGTACTCGTTTCTAGTTTCGTGGCCGACATGAGTGTCGTCACCTCTTGGATTGTGCACCTGGTGCACAGTTTCTCTTCACTCTTGATTATGATACCTTGGCTGTTTGTTTTCATATCTGTTATATGTTCCCACAGCCTGAGCATTTCCTCCTGTAAGTGGTGGAGGGGGAGGTGGTGGTAGATGCTTACTCGGTGAATCCACTCTATCTCCTTTCTGAAACCAAGTGCATTGCCTTGTTGTGTGATTTGCTGGCTTACTCGGACTAGGCGTGTGAAATTTACACGACTGGTCCAGCATCATCTCATAGGTATACTGTTGTCGGTCCTGGTATTGCTTCCTTTGTTCATATGGCTTTTTCCCATCATTCTTTGGCACCCAGTGTTGTTGTCCATTTGTCCTCTGATGTTGGATACTTCTAGCATCTAGATGATCCTGATTCACGGCTGCAACCTGAGTTGAACCATATCTGTAGTCTGGCCTTTCATCTCTTCTTTTGCTTCTGTATTTGGATCTTTCCTAGCGCCTTTGCGACCCGGCAGCATCATAGATCCGAGTCTCAGTTATCCCGTCTGCCGACATGAGCAAAGGCTGAGTCGGATCTCCCAACGCGTACGAGTCAGCAATCCTTATTGTTTCTGCTAAACTTGCCATCATATCTCTCTATAGCCTTTGCCACAACACACTTCCGTGTCTGCAACCTTGAGCAAACCAAGCGATTGCCTGCGACTCGATTACGCCTTCGCAAGAGTTGCGCATAGTGCACCATCTTGTGAGGAATTCTCTATCTGTCTCATACGGCCTTCGCTAGCAAATTGCTAGCTGTTGTGGGCGATTCGGCCTCTTTTAGGTGCTTGTGAAATTGCTCACAAAGGCGTCTTGAAAATCGATCCAGCTGTTGATGCTACTGGGTGGCAGATTGTTTAGCCATACCCGCGCTGGTCCTTCTAGCATTTGCGGTACATATCGTACTGCCCATCTCAAATTCCCCTGCACGATTTTCACAGCAGTACCATAATCTATGAGCCAATCCTCTGGCTTTGTGCTTCCATCATATGTTTTTGTTCCTCTAGCCAGCTGGAAATTTGGTACAGGTGGCTCCTTCATGATCCTTGGGCCAAAGCATGGTGGACCCTGCGGACCTTGTGACTCGATCAGTTCCGCCATCTTTATCCGATCAAGCTTCACTCTTGCATCATCCGGCTGAAGATTCCTTCCTCCGAGTCTAGCTCCCATCGCTTGATATGCGTGATCCGGCAGTTCATATCCATCGTTTACCATCGCCGAGTAACCATCATTGTACCTGTTCGTGTTCGGGTCAGCAGGCTGTTGTGCTGCTTTTCCCGCGCTTTGCTATCTTCTTTCAAGTTAAGCCGGTGCATTATTCGGCGCTGGATTTCCTCCTCCTGGTGAGTGAGCTCCACGCCTAAGTTGAGGCGCAAAATTTTGCCCTCCATTGTCGTTTCTTTGCCCCGCTTGTCTTTCTTGGCCTACATTTTCCTAGTTCTCATTTCCTTGGGCATTATTCCTTCTCATTCCCTGTGCATGCGCCGGGTTTCCCTGAGTGATCATCTGCTTGTTTCTCCCTGAATCCACACTTTTTTCTTTTCTCGATCTTGGCGTTGCTCCGGGTGAGGATGTCGTGTGACCCGCTCATCTTTCCGGGACAGGAGTCGCCGAGTGAACCAGCTGTGACCTCCCTGCTATACCTAGATTCTCTCTGTAGTACGCTTCATTCAACATGCTAGCTGCTCTTACCAGTTCATTGACTCGCTCTTGTTGTCTTTTCTTTGCTTCTCCCATCAGATGGGGTAATTCTGCCATTGCTGCTTCTGCAGCTCGCAGGTTAGCTACCGCTGTGTTGTATGTCGGCCGCATGGATGTTTCGTTGTTGTTCTCTGGTGTTAACTTCGACGTTGCATCTGCCAGCTCCTCATTGAGGTTTCTTCCTCTTAACCTAGTCGCATCAAGTCGGGTCTTTGTGCCCTTGACTTGGTTTGCCGAGTTGAGCTCTCGGATTGTGATATCCAGATCTTGTTGTAACTGTGCTAATTCCTTGGATTTCTCTAGAACCTTTATCCTGGCCTCCTCTAACTTGGCTTGCACTCGGGCCAGGTCAGTTGCTTGCGTGACTGGCTCTGCCAACTTGTCTATCGCATCTTGCAGCTCCTTAGCCCTCTTACTCCTAACTATGTTTTCTGGCTTTTCTAGCGGTGCTTTTGCTGTTCTTGCGGCCTTTGGTGTCTCCTCATGATTTCCTCCCTCAGCATATCATTCACTACTGGAGCTATTGGTGGATCTGCTGGGTTAGGAGCTGTCATCATTACCTCCACGGAGACGATTTGGTGAAGCTTTCCAGCGACAAGAACCGCTAGCGGATCCGGCGCCAGGACGACGCGCTCCGGATACGCGCGCTCCACGCGCACGGCGATGTAGACCTGGTGCTCGCCAAACTTGATGAAGCGACCGCCCCTAGGGAACGGCTTGGTCCCGAAGCACCCTATGTTGTCGCTAACGAAGTTGAGCGCTCCAAACCTCTAGATGAGGTCGGAGTAGACACGCTCGCCGGTCTTTGCGATGGTGTTGCCCGTCCAGATGAAGACTCCATCAAGCACCTGCTTCTGCCCCACGGTGGGCGCCAACTGTTGTGGTGGTGTCACGGCAGATGCCATGGGTAGGCTTAAGTTGGGGGCCGAATGGATGCTTGTGGTCACTGGGGAGGGAGTGCACGGTCTTGCCATGCACGAAGAACAAAATGAAATCTCCACACTTGGGGATTTGATTGATACTTGGGAATTACAAGTGCTCCTTGAGCTGTATGAACTAGTGTTCTAGGCACTCGTTCCCTACTTTGTCCAACCACCTTCTTCTACTGCTATGCCCCTCCTTATATAGGTGGTGTTAGATAGGTTACACCCCTTTGGGTTCTAGGGTTACTGTTTGGATCCTGGTCCCTACTATGCAGGCCAGGTCATGGGCTTGCCCTAAGCCCAATGGCCCAATCCACAAAGCTTGACAGCTAACGGTCCTCTGGTACGTCGCCTCCTGTTCCTTTTGTCGTCACGCAGTAACTTTGTACGTCAGCCCTTGCTTTGAACGTCACCTAGCTCCTCTTGTGTCACCCGGCGTCGCCCTTCTCTTTTGACCACGCTTTACCATGGTCCCTCCTTAACCTTACTCGGAAAGGTGTCATGTGTCCTATCTGACTTGGCCCTTCCTCGGAAGACTCAGCTCGTTGGTTCCTACAAGATTAACAACTTTGTCTTATACGGGCCGACATAATTCATATGTCGGACGCATACGATTCTCTCTCCCTGTCATACTTACTCAGCCTGGTCCTTTCTTTACTCGGAGCTAGCCAAGCTGGGCTATGTTTCACCCCTTGTGACCCTACCGAGGGTTATCCCCCCGACAGCGACCTAAACAAAACGAGTGGGGCTACGCCGACACGCATACTGAGGGTCATCATCGGCGTGAGGGGATTTTCTAGTTAGCCCTCTGGCCGGTAGGGCACAGCCGAGGTTGGCATAGCGAGGTTTTTATTTTTTCTTATTAATAACAAAATTATACAAGAATATTTATTTGGTGTCTACTAATATAAAAATTATAATATATTATTTGGTGTATACTATTATAGAAGAAACAATAATATATTATTACTATATACTCCCTCCGTTTCAAAATATAAGATGTTTTAGGTTTGTGAAGAAAATGTATCTAGACTTGTTTTAGTGTGTAGGTTCATTCCAAACATGAGTGAACCTATACACTAAAACAAGTCTAGATACATTTTCTTCACAAACCTAAAACATCTTATATTTTGAAACGGAGGGAGTACTCTTTTATTTCGTCTTGTGCTCGTTTTCCAAGAAAACCCTAGACGTGGGCCCCGCGAATCTACCCTACATAGACTTCTCCATACGAGGGTTGACACATGCAAGCACCTATACCAACCTTGCACCACACTCATGCAAGTTTTCATCTGATTCCGACGTTCTCGTGGTCTTCCTCCAAATGAAACCACGATCATGCACACTAGGATCGCTCACCTCGTAGGCGTTCCTCACGCAGGTAGCTCGGCATAGCTCTCTCTTGTTTTGTGTTTGTTTAGGTCATATTATGATGTAAAACCATGTTGGTTCACAAGGTGCGGCACTATCCTACCCGGTTTCACCTGAACGGGGAGTTTTCCCCTTATACAGATCCAGAACCTTCGCTTCTAGGTTACAGCGCATGCATGCGAGGGGGACACATTCAAGCACGTATACCAACCTTGCACCACACTCTCACACATATGATAGGTACACATTCAAGTTTTCATCTAATTCCGACGTTCTCGTGGTCTTCCTCCGGCGAAACCCTAATCTGTGTGCCTCAGATCGTCTACCCCCTAGACATTCTTATGACAGGGGTAGCCCGGCATAGCTCTCTCTTGTTTTGTGTTTGATTAGGTCATAGGATGATGTAAAATCATGTTGGTTCACAAGTTGGGGCACTATCCTACCCGGTTTCACCGGAACAGGGAGATTCCCCCTTATACAGGTCTAGAACCTTCGCTTCTAGGTTAGAGCGCATGCATGCGAGGAGGGACACATGCAAGCACCCATACCAACCTTTCACCACACTCACACACATATGCTAGGGACACATGCAAGTTCTCATCTGATTCTGACGTTCTCGTGGTCTTCCTCCGGTGAAACCCTCATCTGTGCACACTCAGATCGTCTACCCCCCTAGACGTTCTTCTGACAGGGGTAGCCCGGCGTAGATCTCTCTTGTTTTGTGTTTGATTAGATCATAGGATGATGTAAAACCATGTTGGTTCACAAGTTGGGAAACTATCCTACCCGGTTTCACCAGAACAAGGAGTTTCCCCCTTATACAGGTCCAGAACCTTCGCTTCTAGGTTACAGCGCATGCATGCGAGGGGGACACATGCAAGCACCTATACCAACCTATCACCACACTCACACACATATGCTAGGTACACATGCAAGTTTTCATCTGATTCCGACGTTCTCGTTGTCTTCCTCCGGCGAAACCCTGATCTGTGCACACTCGGATCGTCTACCCCCCTAGACGTTCCTCTGACATGGATAGCCCGGCGTAGCTCTCTCTTGTTTTGTGTTTGTTTAGGTCATAGGATGATGTAAAACCATGTTGGTTCACAAGTTGGGGCACTATCCTACCCGGTTTCACCGGAACAGGGAGATTCCCCCTTATACAGGTCCAGAACCTTCGCTTCTAGGTTAGAGCGCATGCATGCGAGGGAGGACACATGCAAGCACCTATACCAACCTTGCACCACACTCATACACATATGCTAGGGACATATGCAAGTTTTCATCTGATTTCGACGTTCCCGTGGTCTTCCTCCGACGAAACACTGATCTGTGCACACTCGGATCGTCTACCCCCTAGACGTTTCTCTGCCAGGGGTAGCCCTGCGTAGCTCTCTCTTATTTTGTGTTTGTTTAGGTCATGAAGTTCAGCATCCTCCAGAAGCTTATGGTCTAGTGCAAAGTTCATACTTCCATGGTCTCAGTCCTCCGACGAAACCCTGATCTGTGCACACTCGGATCGTCCGCTCCTCAGGAGGGTTGACAGAACCACTTGGGATAAAAGCATTGAATCTTTGAACAACTTTCTCCAAAATGTGTGATATGCTATTCAGAGGGTACGAATCCATCCAATTGATAAAAATAGAACATAAATAATCGGTACAAATATAAAATAAGTTTGTAAGTAAGAAGAAAAAAATGCAGAGGCTACGCCGAGGGTGACCGTTGGCGTACGTGGTTGGTACGCTGTCGGCGTACTTGGGATGGACGCTATGCGAGGGTGGCCCACAACGTACCGGAAGGCACCGTTGGCGCGCCATCCGCCCTGGCCGGTAAGTGACACGTGTCCTGGGCCTACGCCGAGGGCCTCGCGATACCGAGGGTGACCGTCGACGTATAGTCGCCTACGCCGAGGGCTGACAACGTGGGCTGGCCTGGCCTGGTCCTACGCCGACGGCCCCGACCTTTGCCCGTCGGCGGCCGGCAGTCGGCGCATCTGCCCATTCTTGTGGCGAGAGTAGCTTGAGAAGGCGGTAGCTTAAGCCCGATCGACCGAACAACGCTTGCTCCACACGCATGCACGTGCGACGACGACGACCAGATGACTCTTCCCCTCCCTAGTCACACAGTACCACCGCAGAACTTCAACCCCACTTGTGCGCGAGAGAAAAGCAGCCGAGGACAATATCCAAGGTGGTGCGATCCGATCGATATGTGCCAAGCCTTTTGTTTCTCTATAGCTCGCCGCCGTTGTTGCCTTATCTCCGTGACATCCTGCCAGTAAACGCTAGCTTTTTTACTACGGTCTGTTTGCTTGTAACTTTTTCTTTTGGCCTTTGGCTCTGGTCTACCCCATTGTGTCACTCTAGAATCGAATCTCGAACGTCCGGCCTTATCTTTTTTTCCCGCTGGTGATCCTTTCATCTCTTTCTCAAGCTTCCGTCTTTTTACCCGTCCACTTTCGACGAACCAGCTTTTAAAATTTTGGTGTGGTGAGAAAGGTAAGGGATAATATTTGTGAGATGTGGAATGGAATGGTGGGCGTATGCGTATCGGGACATGTCCTCTTTACTTTCAGCCTCGGATTCCTTGTACTCCTCCCACTACCATTTGTCCCTCGCTCTACACACATTTTTCTCTCTGAATTATCACTTTCATTTTAATTCCACGTTTTATAGTGGCGTGGCGTCAAGGGAGATTCACTAAATGTTAGGCGTGTGGTAATACTCCACTACTAAAACAAAACTCATACATCAACTAGATTTAGTAATACTAGAATCGGACAAATTTACAGGTAATATTGTCATCATGACCACAAAACCGCGGGAAGAGCGGCCGCACTTACCCGTAATGATCACTGTCAGAACACAGCACGCTGCTGCTGTTCTCACTGTCAGCCGCCCTCTTTTGACCCGGTTCACGAAGAAGACAGTGCTCGACTTACCCGCGACGCAAAGCTAAACCTGTATTGTCAAGGTGCGAACGCACTTGCTAATTAATGGAGGCGTAAAGCTAACCTTAATCACCACTAGCTGGTACTGGTATCCCCAGAGGGCTGGAGCAGTGGTCAGTGGAAGAAAGGTAAAAGAAGCTAAGGTTATTGACCATGCCAAACTGGGCCGTGCCACGCCTCTCGATCGATCGCGCCGCAGCTTTTCCTTGCTCCGGCCGTCGCGTGGACTCCGGCGAAAGCGAAAGAAAACCTAGTTTTCTCCTCACAAAAGCAAGCGAGAAAGGAGTATACATACAGTGCAGCAATGAATGCCGCTGCCAATCACGCCACGGATCAGACACAGTAGTACGGGCAATGTTTCTGGGACCCGGCCTATCAAGTTACGTATTCTATCGGGAGGCCTCTGGATCGACGACGAGACGCGCCATCAGTCACTGTGCGTGCTCCAGGCCGCCGTATGACGTGCGTAGTACGTAGCGTCATCAGGGAAGCAAAACTTTCAAAGTTCAAAACGCTCCGTCCATCCCGCGTCGGTCGTCGTCGTCGTTGCCCAGACCGACCCCAGATCGATCGCCACCATAAATGCATGCGGTGCCCCCGTCGGTCCGCCTTCTACTAGTTCTTGACCGACTCCAGTGCACCTGCTGCACATCCCTGCCCAGCTCCATGACGAAGATCCAGCACCACTGCACTGCACTGCACAGCGCAAGTGACAAGAACAGCAGATAAACTCCACGAGATAACGTGCCATGTCGGCCGCGGCCACGCCTCTCCTCTCCTCTCCATCATGTACATCTGCCGACACCTCCGGCCATTATATAGGCATTGGATTCCCCGATGGAGCTCGCGGATAGCACTCGGCGGCCTGCCAGAGAACCTGCAACTCGATCGAGGAATCGAAGGAGAAAGAAAGGAAAAGAGGTCAATCAAAAGGAGAGAAAGGCAGGACGAGCATGAACACGAGCATATATAGTTTTCTTTTCCAGCTTTATTCCGGCGCACGCACTCACGCTTGTTCCCGCTGCCTCCCTTTGCATCCCCCTCCGACTTATCTTTTCCAGTTCCAAAGGCGCGCGCCCTTGCACGAATCAATGATGATCAATCAAGCTTAATAACAAGGTCCACTTGGCGGGAACACAGAAATTCTCCCTCACACGAACCGCTACTACAGTCTCAGCTCCTCATTAGGTGACCCCAAAACATCGGTGGTACCAAACTGTTCCAGGTTTAAGTGGCAACAGAACCACTTTAATTAATTAGCTGAGTATAAATCGAAAGCAATAATGGCCGGATCCACGGATGGACTGGCGACGATTGCTCCCGGTCAAAGGTCCGAACATGTTGTGTGCACGGTCGATCAACTCTGTTCCCGTTTGTTCCTCCCCCACTGTCCATTGCTTTTCACATGACACCTGATGTCCCTCTCCGCCACAGCGAAGACCACTGCCACGAAAGTTCCACTAATAGCCCGCGTCCTGCAACTCTGACCATATGTCTGGAATTCAGTAGCCATTCTCTCACTAGTCGCACCACTCACGACGGTCTGCTTGAGACGTAAACTTAACGGCAAAACATATTACTCCCTCGTCCAGAAATAACTAACTGACTTGGATTTGTCCAGATTTAAATATAACTAGACGTGTTTTAATGTATAGATACATTCAAATCTACACAAACTCAAATCGGTTAATCTTAGACTTCAGGAGTATAAAATCGTTGGACTTTGTATTTTCGGGAAGAAATGGTAGGAACTTGTATTTGTGCATGAAGCGGCACCACGGCAGTATAGGAAGTACCAACTGCACTCTCTATGTTTTTTGTATGTGCATTTGGGTCTTCTTATGCCAACATCTTTTTTTCTTCAAAATGGAGGCATACCCCGGACTTCTGCATTTGTTGATGCACACTGCCATTTTATTGCAAAGTTGCCATTTTAGAGATCATCGTAATAGCTTTTTTGTAGCTGCTTACGTGTGAAATATTTTTTTTTTCATGAACTTCCTAGTATATTAATAATGTGTTTCAATGTACAATCCATTGCTACATATATTGAGTACTTTTCAGAAATTAAAAACATACTATATTCAAAGATAAAAGAGTCCTTCAGGGATTGGATTATATGTAACTAAACCTAGGAAGTGCAATTGAGTAGTAGTTATTTAGAGATCACCATAAAAGCCTTTTTTTGTACGGTTCATGTTTGCACTCGATCCTCTGGCCTTCTGCCTGGATCCAAGGATGACGGAACCTGGGGCGGGTTCAAAATGGCAGGGACTTCAACTGATGGAGCAGGCAGAGTGGGGGGGGGGGGGGGGGCGTGCCCACGGGTTTGTCTCGCTTGGCTTCGTCCCGAACCAAGGAGGCATGACGGCGGGCGTGTGTGTGTGCCGACTACAGAGACTACAAGCCGGCGCCAGAAGAGAGTCGCTTCTATTCTCAATGGGATATAGACGGGGAATCTCTAAAGATCGGTTTTTTTTTCGACAAAATGTATAGTCCATACTAGATATATTGAGTACTTATTTGAAAATTACAAACAATTAAGATAAAGGAATCATTTAGAACGTGGGAGTATGCGACTAAAATAATAACTAAAATACTATAAAAACAATTATTGCGCGGGTTAGGTTGTTGTCCATCTAACCCACTCATAGGGATCAAATCTCTCTATCATTATGGGTGTCTCAGAAAAATCGGTCGTTTTCGTCGTTGCAAGATGTGTATGATGTATTCATCAAAATTTAACCAACACCACTCAAACACTCCAACTACTAACAGGGGGAGCAAGTACGACGCGGTGGGGTTCTTGCGTGCACATCTTTCTTGTGTTCCTAAAAGAAAACACTCTCACTATCAAAGCTACTAATTCGAACGTCATTTACTGCGAGACAAGATGGCAGCCGACTCACACACTTCTCTAGAGATGCTGTCTCTTGGTGGCCATTGACCATCGACGCACACAGTTATGGAGGAGCATCAGACTATAGTAAGCGCTAATTAATTGGTCCCTTCGGGGCTCTTGACCCAAGGCCGGATCACGACAGTTCGTACAAAGAGAGAAGAAAAACAGCGCTACTACCACAGCCGCGCTTCACCTGCTTGCGCCATGCACGACCTCGAGCGCAAAGTTAATTACGTTTTGGGGAATCGTTCGTGCAAAATCATGCACTAAACAAAACATCAGCGTTTGCTTGCTCGGCTCGCCCTCTCCGTTCTCCACCCCGCATGAAAACCTAATTTAAAATCGGCCCAACCGGCCAGCACGAACTCGATCGGACTGGTACTCCGAGTGACCGGACGCGCGCATGATCAATTGATCCAGACAGTTTTATTAGCTTGTTAATTATGCCCTGATTAAAGTCGCCGCACAGCACGCATGGTCGGGGAGAAAACAAATCGGGAGAATTATTAAGGCATCCAAAGGTCAATCGGTACACTCGATTCCTCACGAAACGGAAACGAAAAAGATATTCGGTTCCTGGCCCCATGTAGCACCCCATATCGCAGTTCCCGCGCACGATCACACAAACCATTTCTTTTTCTTTTTGCTAGTAGTACAAATCCTACTACAGTACATTTTTAATTATTTAAGAAGAATAAATACTATAGGGTTTTTATTTGCCAGGTCAAACGTGCAGGCATCACGATGCCGGAATTTTCCGAGGCTTAGGTAAGGCACCTACTGCTGGAGTACTGTAACGTGCCTAGTCGCTGGTAATGGCACACCATCCTCCGGTAGTATGCGACGTGGGATGCTTGGACGGTGTCCAGCTGCTGCATGTATACTAGGAGAAGGGGGAGTGGGTGACATTGAAGAGGATGATCGTCCAAATCGGCACGCCCTTCATTGGGTCGCCGCCGGCGCCGATGGGCGGGCGCCACCAGAAATTCTGACCGAGCACGGCCGGTAATTAACTTCTCCGCCCGTTATGTCTCGCCTGTTACGTTGTTGGCGTAGGTTTTTCAAACTCGTATGATACTATTGGTATGTGCAGTCACATGATGTGTCGAGGAGAGATATTGAGAGGGAGCAGTTTTGGACACCGGCCGTCCGTTCAGCCCCGTGCTTTCGCTTCATCATCGTCCCCAACAATAATAATGCGATCTAGTTTGGACACTCAGCACTAGTACCAGTATTTTTTTTCTGATGCCCACGTTGGACGTCTCGCTAGCTAGCTAGCAACCACGACCGCTAATGTCCGCGTCGTGGAAATCCTGGCACGACGCACATTCTTCACATAGCAAACACAGTCCGGAGCGTACCTTCTAGCCGTGTCACAGCACACCTCCGCAACACGCCAATATCTTCCCTGTAGTTTTTCTTGTCTCCTCCGCAGAATTACACCCTAGGAGTACCAATTTTTCTTCGTAATAAGGATCTAGTATGGCAGCGCCACCCTGGGTCAACAGGTTCCGGTACGGCGCTGCTATACGTACGACAATTTTTGTCCGATATGCGTACGATCCGACGTGGCAGCGAGCCTTACGCGCGGCAGACAGACGCATGTAGTATGGGTCGCGGTTGGGCTGGGGCTTGGATTTGGATCAGTTCAGCTCGTATCGTGTTCTGATAAGCCTTATCCCCTTATGCTTTGCTCAGACGTACAACTCTAGGCTCTTCCTTATCTCTTTAGCTCTACTACTGATTTCACCATGGCTAGCTCCATGAGGCGCAAATTGCAGCCTCGATGCGTAGGCTGGGAGGGGCATCTTGATTGGCTTCGCCTGAATCGTGTTGGCGCATAAGAAGAGGGGGAGGAGCGCACAAGGAGAGACGGTCGCAGCCGCCTGGATGCAGGCAGGAGCTCGGGAGAGACGGCCTGCTGCTCAACATGTAAGCTCGATGCAAGCTCCAAGAGGCACAGATGGATGGCGTTTATCATGTACAGGTACTCCCGATGTAGGATGTAGCATATGGGAAGGGTCTAGTTGGTGTTTCTGCATCAGATTACTTTAGATGCCTTTGCTACAAGATACAGTTTATACTGTAAACTGTAGCAAAATTCCTAAAAGCAGTCAATTCGTTTTCAAATCTGATGAGTACTATGATAATTGAGAGCAAATATGATGCAGTAGTTAGTGACTTGAAAAGCGCAAAAAATGTACTGAGCAAATATAAGACTTCACACCATCTTTCAGTCATACATAGTTCATGCTGAACAATAGCATGCTGAAGGATAAAACTATGGGTTACAATAACCAAAATAAACAGTTGCATAAAGTAATTATAATCTAGACTGTCCAATCCATTCGTTCATGCTGAACAATAGCACGTCTAACAGCTAGCAAATCCATGACATCTGCCTTTCCCTTCAAAGTTCAAAAAATCCAATTAGCCATAGACATAAATTTTATACAATAAATAGTTGATACTAGTGTAGCACCTGGAGAATATCAACGTAAGACTTCAGATGAATTGATGTAGCAGACTCATTTGATTGGAGTTCCTGGAACAAGTACCAATGGTTGAATGCCATATATATTAGTAATTTAGTATTGCACTGTAATATTAAAACTGATCCAAGTAAGTACCTGGAACTCATTTGGAAAGAAACAAGCACCCCCAACCTCATGTCCTTCAGAATTAGTATTATCTTGCACATTTTTTGATTTGCTGCTTCCTTTCTGCTACATTGAGTGCTTACACTTTAGCAACTTATAACAGGAAGAAATAATTTTCCTCAAAAAGACAAATACAAAGAAAATAATTATAAGTTTAGGTACCTTTCTCCCTTTCTGATCACTTGGCACCTTTTTTATACTTGTTGCTACCTTCTGCTTCTTTGCTCTCAGTTTTTTCACCACTTGATCGATTTTGGATTCTCTTCTCTTTGAACGAGGGCGACCTACACTCTGAGAGGATCGGATCGAGTACAACTTTTTTAGTGTTTAACATTGTATCCTCGGGCTTTGAAGTTGGCTCCTGATCCTGGACTTCATGGCTAGCACGGTAAGCATCGATCTTTATTTGTAACTCATTAAGGCCATTCATCACCAATGTATACAATGCATCAGACTGCCCATTTTCTGCCACGATGGGAACGTTTGCACAAACTATCATAACGACGCGCAACAGGTGTATTCAACATATCATCATAGGAGCATTTAATAAATGTGTGTTTGCGCTTAAAGTCCTTTCTCCATCGCTGCAATATATACCGAGAAGGTACTTCTGTGATCTCCATGAGAGCAAGAACAGAAAGGATGTGGCTACACAAGATGCCTCGAAACTCAAAAAGCCTACAAAGACACTGCACATTACAGTCTCCTTGGTTGAACAAGACAGTGAACTCCGAAATAAATCTCTTCTCTTTAATCTCGCCATCCTCTCCTTCGAAGAATACCTTGCGGTCCTCTCTGACTCTAAATGTATAAAGTGACCCTTCTTTGTTCAACATAGTTGGATAGCAATATATTTTACCTCTTAATTGCTCTTGAAACTCTTGAAACTTTGAATTGGTATATGTTGCTTGAAATTGCCTCTCAAAGTCATAGTGAGTAATGCATGGAATTACCTCTTGGAACGACTTTGAATCAGCCTTGTTTTCTTTCTCTACCTTGTCTCTTAATGCATTTTCATACTGCTCCACAAATTGCTTCAGAGTTGTTCTAGCATGGACATAGCCATCAAAGAAAGCATTCACACTCTCACTCCTTTGTGTTGAAGACATTCCTGCCCAAAAAGTATCTTTTACATATGCTGGTGCCCATCGATATCTATTATCGTATAATCCATCAAGCCAATCATTGTCCTGAAGATCATATTTGTTGATCATCTTAACCCAAGATTCATCAAAATCAAGTTTGGTCAAGGAATCATACACCACATTTGACAAGGTGTATTTAATATTTTCATACTTCTCATACCCACTAAGCTTTTCGGGAATCTTCTTCATGATATGCCATATACACCATCTATGACGAGCGTGAGGGAAAACTTCTTCAATAGCATTCTGCATTGCTTTGCACTGGTCTGTGATTATAGCACTGGGTGGTTTGTTTAACATACAACATAACCAAGATTTAAATAACCAAACAAACGTTTCTGTATCTTCATTGGACAAAAGACCACAACCTAATAAAACTGATTCTCCATGATGATTTACGCCAACAAATGGAGCAAACGGCATGCTGTACTTATTTGTTAAGTATGTAGTGTCAAATGTGATGACATCCGAATAAGATTCATATGCAGCTCTGCTTCTTGCATCTGCCCAAAAGACATTTCTCAACCTTCCATCCTCGGCCACATCCATAAGATGAAAAAAATCCGGATCTTTTGACTGCATACGAAGAAAATACTGATAAACTGCATGTGCATCTCCAGCACCAAGCTTCAATCTTCTTGTCTCTTGCAAATAGTTTCTGCACTCCTTTTCACCAAACTCAAGTTTTTCATAGCCACCAGCTTGAATAACAAGAGAACCAAAATTCTTGTTCATGCGGATTCCTGCTTGATCATTCAATTCTAACCTTCTCTTGGCATCTAAGTCTAGTTTCTTGTGGCATCTCAGAAATCTGGATTTACTTGGACTTGTAGGATGATTGTGGTCAAGCGTAACAGATGTAATGGAAAACTTTTCTCCACTGACGTAAATTTATCTTACATGGGCATTGCATCCTTGTCGATGGATTCGGCTTAAATAAGTTCTTTGATGAGTACTGAGCCTTCCCTTGTCTGCTACAAGCAAGTGTAAAATACTTAATCTTGTTATCTTCACCATGCCTAGTGGTTCTTCTTATTACACCAAATCCCTTCTTTTTGGCATAACCTTTGTAGAACATCATAGCATCATCCTCATTATCGAACATCATCCCCTTTCTAGGTTCCAACATGTTGATCGGCTCTGCTTGTTGCTCATCCAAAAAATCCTCATTCTCCTCCAAGATGAAATCATCTTGATTATCTCTGAGGAATACTATATTTTGTGAAGCTACTTCATCGGAAGATAAATTTGACTCCATCACCTACATATAATAGCCAACAAAAATAGAGGTTGTTAAGTGAGGCTAGGGATTTCACACTGAACAGAGTCGTCATAGTTTTTTTTACAGGAGCACATTGAAGTGCTACTACTGTCATCTTTGCCATGAATAAGCTACTAAAAAGGAATAGATCTAAACAATGAAAAAAATAGATCTAACATTAGTCCACAGGTTGACAGTGTGAATTACCAACAATCTGCATCATCCAATCTCTGAACTTTCCCATAAAAGAAAAATAGATCTTTTTTCAAAAAGGAGAAAAGAAATAGATCTAAACAATGGAAGATATAAACCAAGAATTGCACATACCTCGTTTTTCTTTCCCTTCTGATTAAACTTCTTTTTATTGGACACAGATCGAAATTCGTTGCAGATTAATCGTGATTGATTTCCAAATCGGCCAAGGAGGGATGGTGATTGGTGAAGAAGATGGACAGTCAAGTTCTGGAGGGAAGAAGAAGAGGCGTGGAAAGGTATGCAGGGAAGAGGTGGAGTCGTGGACAGATTTTGATGGGGTTCGGCAATATTGCGGGTTTGGGCTTGGGCTGGGCTTGGGCATGTGGGGCAGGATTAATTAGCAGATTTGTAACTGGCATGAGTTGGCGGATGTATCGTACAGGAATCGTACGTGAATTGTCGTGTGTGAAGCAATTTTGGTTCCGGTACCCGTTCATCATGGCGATGATTCTCCTACTTCCTAAAAAAAATTAAAAAAAACGAAAAATCATGTGACCTAGTACTTTCTGATTTCGCAACCGTATTTCCTCTTTCTACGTGTACTCCAGTTCGTAGATACAGCTGTTGCGTATTCGTGCCACAAAAAAACAGACGGAAAGCTTAGCACTATACGTACGTGTAGCCTCGTAGGATCATCATCATGTTATTGTATTGTCTGTTCCATTTTTAAAGTCCTAGGAAACAGAAAAAAAGCGTAAAATAAAACCAAAAGCCGGCGCGTCACTTTAGCGGTAGCCTACACGGATTCCACCTGCCAAGGTCCAGCACCAGCAGCCACGGAGATACCTCCAACTTATCCCGAGCCTCGAAGAGGAAAACCGAGAACCTCAAACACGAAACGGCGCCACGGCACGGCCACCGATCCACGGAGTATCTGATTGAGTTGGGCGGGGGCGAGCGAGCAGCACGGCACGTAGGGGGCCGTGCTGTACTCTCTCTACCCCGTACAGCATCCATCCAAAACGCCGAGACACAAAGCGACAAGGAGGCTCTCGTAAACTCCAAATAAAATTGGTTTCAAAATGAGTACTACTACTCTGGCCGGCCGGGATTTTGTTTCCATCTTAATTTACCGCGAGGGGAAAAACGAGAGGGGCCCGCCTAGTTAAGGAGTGAATCTCTCGTCTGCGGTTCCCTAGTAGAGTAGTACGTACATCTGACAAGACGACACTCAAACGGCCGCAGGGAAAAAAAACAAGCAGAAACGCTTCCCTCTTTCTTTCCTTCCTCCCCCTCCGCTGCGTCTGGTCCACCGGTTGCGCCGTGGACCACACCGGGGATGGACTTCTCCGGTAAGTGCTGCTACATGTTGCCCGTTGGGGTTCGGGTTCACGGGGCGGCGGCGTTGTCGCCGGCGGCGGCGGCGAGGAGCCAGCGGTCCATGGGCACGCACTGCGCCTTGTGGGCGCGCTTCCAGTCGAGGGCCTGGCACGCGCGGGAGCAGTAGTTGGCGGCGCCGCACACGGAGCAGCGCCGGAACTCGTGCCGCCGCGTCTCCTTGCGCCCGCACCGCATGTGGGAGCACAGCCGCAGCTCGCTGTCGCTGTCGCCGCCGGTTGCCTCGGCGGGCTTCTTCGGGCTCGCCTGCACGCCGCGCGATGCCCACCAGTCCGACATGAACTGGTTCGCCGTGTGCGGCTCTGCCTCAGGGAGGCTCCACCCGAAGTCGGACAGCAGAGGGCAGCCTCCGGCGCCGACGCCGCCGGCCGCGACGGCGCCCAGGGGCAGGGAGGCGAAGGGATGCGTGGTGCTGGCCGCGGCGGCAGCCAGGGCGAGGGAGAGCTCGCGCGCGTTGGCGGCGACGAGGAGGCGCCGGCCCTCGGCCGGGTCGCGGCGCACGCCGTAGCCGTCCTGGAGGCAGTGGCCGAGCTCCCGGAGCGCGTCGACGTGGCCCAGCGCGGCGGAGCGCGCGCACAGGGCGGCGCCCGCGCGGAGGTCGCGGTCCGACTTGGCGCCGCCGCTCCCGTTGAACTGGATGACCGCCAGCGAGTACAGCGCCGCCGGGTGCCCGCCGACCGCCGCCTTCGCGAGAAGCGCCGCGCCGCCGCTGCGGCTGCCAAGGCAATAGAACCGGATCTGCACGTAATAAGGAAGGGAACACTCGTCAGCACACTTCACCTCGACACGCATGCAAGTCCAACAATCGAACTGAGGTAGGTTTTCGTTGTGGGCTCGTACCATGCCGAGAATGTAGCAGGCCTCGAGGTTGCCGGCGTCGGCGCAGCGCTTCAGGTACCGCTGCACAGGCTCCGACCACGCCGCCGCCTTGACGGCCAGCGACGCCGGCGAGGCCTTAGCGAACACCATGTCCTGCCGGCCTAGACCGTTCAGCCGCTTGCACCTGCAAAAGATAAGAGCGCTGTCTGTCAGCGGCCATCCTTTCTTCTCCGTCGCTATTTTCCCATAGATACAACAAACAAACAGGGGCGCGGGCGTACGTTAGGTGGACGGCTAGGAGGTCGGCCGGTGAGGAGGCGGTTTCCGCGAGCTTGGAGAAGATGGAGAGCACGATGTCGTCTGGAATCCCGTCCAGGTAGTCCGGGCCCACAGCCTGGCGCTTCAGTAGCCCAGCATAGCACTCGTCGTCGTCGCCGGCGGCGCCGGGGGAGGCAGCGGGAGACCTCTTCCTCTTCTGCCCTGCCACCGGAGCCTGCTCATCACGGCCGGCGACATAAACAGAGCCGCTCCTGGTCTTCATGGCCGCGCGAGCCGTGGTGGGAGGGAGGCGTTGGTCTCCAGGGGAGGGGAAACTGGGCGTGGGTGCGCGCGGGACGGGGAGAAGCGGTGGTGGTGGAGGGGAGATGGTGCGGAAAAGGGATAGCAGGAGGAGGGCCTTTATATACACGAGGGGGTTTCCGTTCCGTACGTGGCCTGACCGCGAGGAGGTGGCGCGGGTCCCGGCTGCCAGACGAGTCTTGGTTTTATCCGTTTTCACTTTAACTTTTTTATTATCTCCACCTTTCCTTTCCTGCTATACTACTACTGGTCCTACTGGCAGCAGGACGAGCAGGGCAGGGCAGGGCAGCATGAATGCCATAGCAACGGCCGTGTGTGAGGCATGAATGCTCCCTGGGCTTTCAAAGGGCTAGCTTTGCTGAAAGCCTGCGGAAAATAAGGACATTATTATTCGCGAGGGCAGTTTCAGTCTCATTGCGTAGTAGTACGCCTCCCTTTACTACCACTACTTTCACTTTTATTTACGGCCCTGCTCCTACTGCCTGGCTGCCCGGTTGGGGTCAATGATGTAGTACGTGCTGTGCAAGGGAAAAGTGGAGGAGTACGGGGCATAGGTGGAGTGTGGAACGGGGTAGTATACTTACTGTTATCAATAGTACTAGAAAGAAACCGGTGTTTTTATTGCTGGGTTGAACGGGAAAACGTGATCGAAGATAATGTAGATATGGGTCGTGCATCATGGAATGCGTTCTCTGAGTTCAGGAAGTTGTGCTAACGCTTGGAGTCTTGGACTGGAGTTTCTAGAGCGAACGAGTCTGGTGCGTGCGCGCTGGGCCTGATGGGACGCGGACGGTTTGGACGCTACTCCTTGTTGTCTCCTTTGGCGCCAGTTTAGCACCACGATCGATCGGGCGATCGCATCGGTTCCGTCCTCGGAACAGTTTCGATCCTCGGTCCTGTACGCTACCCCTACCCTTTGTTTGTCGAGAATTCGAAAAAACTATGCCCGAAATCGAACAGACCGTTTCCTGCGGGGAACAAACAAATCGGCGAAAGCCGTATATCCTCTTGCTTCTCGGCGAGAGGGGAGCTCGATAGTTTGTCACGCCGTCACGTGATAAACGATACGCTGCCACTGAATCCTCGAGATAAATATACGTACACAAGTCAGCTATTGGTTCTCTGCTCGGTTCTTCCACCCGTAATTGCGTCGTGCATCGCGAGTGAAGTGAAACAGGACAAGGATCGCGGGCGCCATCTCGCTCGCGCCTCGGCATCTTCGACCGACCGGTACGTGGTGCGGGTGACGGTGAGGCAGGTGGGCATTCAGTGACAGCCAGCCCCCTACCGGCCGGCCACTCCCGAGGGAAGGGATGACGACCTCGTCGGCCTATATCTATCTACCCTGGCTTGGCCGGCCGGCCGTGTCGCGTCGCGTCGCCCTCGGCCGGCGGAGGCGGAGGCGCATGCGGGAGCGGCGGTGGGTTTGGAGGGGTTAGTTGGGCCGCTGGGCCTCGCCTCGGCGGGTAGCTACTAGCTCTTGACTGACTGACGATTCGGCGCGCGGCGCCATGCTGGTGCGCGCGCTGTGATCTCCACGTGTCGCGCCTCGGGTTCCCTTCCCTCCCGCGCTGCCTGCCTGCCTGCCGCTCTTTGACCCTGACGCGAGCGCGCCATTTCTTTATCCTCGCCATGTCTCTCATCGTCCCGCTTTATTTATTCGCGCCTATCTATCCATAAACAAATCCTAGAAAGAGGAGCAGAACAGCGCCACGGCCTTCTCAACTTGCGGAAAAGAGGAGGACGTGATTCCGATGCGTCGCACGCAGGCAGGCAGGGGAATGGGGCTGCCTGCGGAGTTGCACCGCACGGACCCCCCGACGAGCTCCATTCCTCCTTTTATCTATACTTTTTTTTCGAAATGCGATGCATGTGTCGTCCTTTGAGAAAGAGGTGCATGCGGGGTTCGCGCAAAACGCCGGGATGCTTCATTCACGTGGTCTCTCTCTCTCTCTCTCTCTCTCTCTCTCTCTGCCCATCTGCTAGCTAGCCAAAGCAGATTCACAAGTGGAATTTCAGGTAACGGTCCATGCCTATGCAAAGATCTTGTAAAAGATCTTAAAATGAAATTTGATCGTACAAGTATGTTCGAATATTGTGAGCTGCCCACTAAAATCAAACCATAACCATTGGCGAAAGGAGTAATATGATAACACTTTCGAGTTTTCATAACCCAAATATCGTCATACATGCCCATTTGTTTTCTGTAAAAGAAAGATAAACATGTAGTACATATACTCGTGTTTTGGTACATTGCAAGTTAGCATATAGTAGTAACTCCCGAAAATCACACACTTAAACCATCAACTTTACAATTGGGTATTTTCAAAACATGAAAGTATCACTTTTCAAATTTAACATGCACGAGGAGTACATAATACATAAATCTTAAAAACAGTGCGTCAAATTCATTTGACCATCAAAACTTATCAATAAAGATTATTTCGAGAGCATACATATGATAATCGTAAATATCATATGAACAATGAGAAACGGATGAAGAACTCAAACGGTCAATGTCCATTGCCGAATATCAGGTTCCTTAACAAGATGTAGGAGTATCTCCAATTGCGCGCCCTTCATATGATGTCCCGCAAGAACTCCCCGACGAGCGCTACAGGGGGCGTCGACGTATGTTGGCGCTGATCGACCCGACCCGTCTCGACCCAAAAAAATATCCCATGGGACGGGCCTAATCCGGCCCACAAGCTGAGTCGGGCCTAGCCATAGATTTCGGTCCCAATGGTTGGACGGTCCGGGCCTAGACTTCTCGAAATGTCAAATTAACGAGACAGCCCGGGCCAAGGCCCGACGAAATCTTATAGGCTCGGGCCGGAATTAGGCTAGCAAATTAGGCCCACCCCACCGGTCTAGTCCGGCCAGGCTTGGGACTGGGTTTCCATGTCGGGCTTTTTCTGCCCGGTGTAGCCCCAGAAATGTCTAGGTTTGCGTGGCAGCAAAGCATGCACTTGATCCACTCCTAGGATTTTTTGTTGCATGTGCCCCCGCCCATGTTATACAAACATGATAAACATGTGAGGGTAGCCACACAAATCCTCCCAATGGATCCCTCCCCGCTAGGGTGGAGCACCCTAAATATACTATTTATGGGGTATATTAATTTTATGAAAAAGATTCTAGTTTCGTATAGTAATTTCATTGTACTCCATATCCAAGTACATTAATTGGATGACAAATATTTTGGATACTATAATCTGATAAGAAATATTTGGGAAATCATTTACGACTTTTCGGAGTACATATACTATTTACGTAGTGAAATGCCCTTAAGATTAAGGTCTTTAATTTGTTCCTTGTGGAAATTGGTCATTTAACAAATAATAACCTAGCTAAAAATAGGTGAAATGGCGATAAAAGGTGTTATCATTGTTACCAAGAAGAGACAATCCGAAATTTATTATTTAGATGTGCGGTTGTGCTCCCTACCTCGCGCATAATGTTCATGGCCTTCAGCTTATCTACTCAAACATCTATCTTGAATATGTTTGGAATAGGTAAATAGGGTTGGATAAATAACAATAAAAGTCATATCTGGGGTGAGAGCTTGTGTAAAATCCTCAAGAATAGGAAGACTTAAGGGTAGAATTATGAAGTGTGCATTTTCATAGCATGCATTTGAAAAATGTGAGAAATTTTCAAGCTTTAGTTTTCAAGTTACAAAGTGATTGAAAATAAACTCTACTGTTGAGCTTGACCTAGGTTGACACTAAAATTTGAATTCAAATTCTAACACGATCTTTGTGTATTTCAATTTTTTAGGAGTTAAATTGATTCACCACAAATAAGTGAGTCAAAGACTCATAATTGCACAATACACAAGAATATATTAACAAAAGTATTTAAATTCAAAATGCAGGTTTGAATTATTCAAACTTGAGTTCAAACTCTAACGATCATAACAAATAAAATAAAATTCATAAAAATATAAGGAAAGTTTAACTGTGATCATAATCAAAATCTCATTAATAATAAAATGAGTATTGAAGGGTTCGCAGCATAGAAAACAAAAAAAATCCTACGATGGGAAACAAAGCACCAAGATCTATCTACTAGATACAAGCAACGGGTGGATATACATCCATAGTATACATACCCTCGAAGACCATATAGCGTTAACGAGGTTATACTCGTGGATGATGTAGTCGAACGCTTGCCGATCTCAATATCGTGATGAAGTCCATCTGGTCCAACCAGTCCAGCACCATCACGTCCAGCACCGCAAAGCAGTGGTGCATCCGTTGTCGTACACACGTCCGGGTACCCCGACAACTCCGCGCCCTCGCTCCAGCGAAGCAGCGGAAGCAACAAATCCTTCCAAAAAAATCCACCGCGAACATGTATCTCGCTGATCCGATACCATGAGGAAATTCTAAAGGGGGGAGAGAGATCCTTCGCGAGAAGGTGTGAGATGAGAGGAGGGGGTGGGGTGCCTTTTATAGGGAGAGGGGGCAGCCCCCTCCCATGGCGTGGCAGCCATGGAGGTGCCCCCACCTCTTCCACATTCATGTGGGTGGAGCTCCCACTCACATAAATAGCCACCCACTCAAAATTCCACTCACCTCCATTAAATTTTCATCAAATTTAATGTAATCTCTCACTAAATAAAACTCTTTTATTTATTTATTTGGAATTTTATTAATTACTTTAATTAACAAAAATTCACATAAAACCCCTTGCTAGTATTCAATTTCACATGCAGAACCAGTTTCAGCAATTTCAATCAAAACAGTTTCGGTGTCTAGTGAAATAAATTTCTGCGCTTTCCTTTTTCTTTCGCTGGCATATTATTTGCTCCAAATGGTGTCGGTATCCGTTAAGTGTGTCACCCTATGGTTCGTGAATAATGTAGACATGATCGAGACCCCTCTCCGATCAATAATGAGCAGCAGGACCTGGAGATCCGTACTGACTCCCACATATTTAACGATGATTTTTGTGATCGTGTGAACCTTATACGCATGTAACTCAATCCTTTTGTCTCGCGATATATTACATGTCCGAGATTCGACCATCGGTATCCCCATACCTAGTTTGATCTCGTTATTGACATGTATTTTTTTCTCGTTCACGTGATATAACATTCTAGTGATCAAATCACTTGTTTGCAAGCTAATTAATATGATATCACCGAGAGGGCCCAGAGTATATCTCTCCATCATCGGGATGGACAAATGTTGTGACCTCGTTATTAACAACATCCAATGTCCATGATCAGGAAACCTTTGATCATCTTGTTAATCAACGAGCTAGTTTATAAGAGAGGCATAACTAGGAACTTCCTTTTGTTTATTAAACACACATGTATTAACGTTTCCGTATTAATACAATTATAGCATGTAAAATAAATATTTATTATAAACAAGGAATACGATAATAACCACTTTATTATTGCCTCGCAGGCATATTCCCTTCAGTCTCCCACCTAGTTGAAATCTAGTTTGAAATCTTTGCGTATGAACACCTATGGCTTTCTGGTGTTCCATACGCAATTGCAAGTAGTTAACATAATCTACGGATCTGACACTTCAGGTTCGTGTGTATTTGCATGTCTTTGCGTCTTCACGCATCACTCATTCTCCAATGAGATGGCATTGTATAAATTTGGTCTTTTGGTGAGACCTTTAGTTCCTTGGGGTTAAATCATGTCGATACTATTGTCGTACAATATATCTTTAGTGTTAGACAATTGCGAACCACACCTTAGTTTGATAACAAACTACTTGACACAAATTCCCTCCTTTGCTGCTACTATAGCAGTCATATACTTAGCCTTTTATTGTAGTATCCGTCACAATGTATCAACTTTGGAATTCATCCAAATCCATCATGGAATCTCCTTTCCATTACATTGTGCCACCCATAGTTTAAATTGAGATAAACTTAATTTGTATCTTGTGACAAAACTAGTATCAATGTAACGCTTTACAACGAACTATTTGTAATTTTGTCACCTCTACACAAATATATTCTTAGTTCTTCCAAAAGATCATAAGAATATCATCACTATCGTCCAATGATCATTTTATGATTCATTATGGTATATGCTCATAACACTTAGAGCATAGGACATATCTGGATGTGTACATATCATGGTATGATTGATCAAAACATTCTTGTGATTTCACTCATCAAGTGTCAAAGCACTTGAATCTTGTTTCATTTATCAAGTGTCAATACACTTGAATCTTGATTCAATTCCTTTCCATGCGACAAGAATCGTTTCTTGTCGTTTCTATATTGAAATCCTTCAATATCTTATATATGTACGGTTGGCACAACCATATTAGCGTCACAGTCTGTCTATTATAGACATTCATGCTAAATATTCGGGTTTTGTCTAAATCTTTTATCGAAATAAAATTCTTAATCTTTTGTCAATAAAAGATACATCATTTCCAATCAACAAGATGTCCTCCACATAATGTATTAGAAATATGTCTCAGCGCTCCCACTTATTTTCTTGCAAATACAAGCATCTTCAACGCCTCCAGATGAAAACTCCTTTTTCATCACGGTGAAGATTCCAACTCCGCGATGCTTACTTTAACCATTGAAGTTTGCATGCCCTTTTAGCATCCTTTGGATTTAACAAAACCCTTTGGGTCGTGTCATGTACACGTCCTAGGTAACCATTCTATTAGAAGAACTTTGTTTTGTTTATTCATCTATCATATACCAAATTATATGTAGTGGTTGCTACTTTAATCCGTCCAGACTAAATATCGCTATGAAAGATCAAATCTTGTCATAGTCAACTCCTTGAACATTTTTGTAAAATACTTTACCGACATGTCGACTATATCATAGATGTGAAACATCCATGTCTGTTTCTTTATAGATCCAAATACGATCGATAGGTTTTTACACCTTTTCGGAGGGTCTTCCAAGTTCAAAACTTGATTTCTCGTATATGGAACTATCACGGATTTTATGGCTTCAAGCCATTTGACGGAGTCAGGGCCCATCATCGCTTTTTTGCATGTATTCGGTTCATTATTGTCAAATAATAATGATTTACTCTCAAATCTCAGCATTTGCTTGTTTATCCTACCTACTTGGTTTAATAAGAACTTTAGATCTCCGTGACCACAACCTTTGAGGTACATAAGCTATGAGCATTATGGTTGCCTCTGGAACAATTTTCGGTGCTGCGCAACTCAACACATTTAGATAAGGTTCGTTAACCTTATCAAAGTTCTATTGTCCTCCCACTTAACTTTTATGAAAAATTCCTTCTTCAAGAAACTTCACGTTTCAAGCGACAAACCCTTTTGTCCTTGGTGTTATGTAGGAATAACTAATTTTTATTCGAAATAACCTACAAAGACACGCTCATTCGACTTTCGTTGTAAACATCTTACTTATGCTTAGCATACCAAAATTTAAGAAAGGACAAACTTGGGTTTTACCCCAACCATAACTCATATGGTGTCATTTCAACGGATCAAGATGGAGCTCTTTTCAGTGTAAAAGCGGTAGTCTCTAAAGCATTAAACTTTTAAAACACAATGGCAGTTTTATAAATAACACCTTTGATCCAACCATGTCACACAAGGTTTCATTACAAATCTCAAACACTCCATATTCCTATGGTGTTTCGAGAAAAGCAAATCTAGGTGTTTTTGCTAAACTTGTAACTCAAATAAATCTCTTTATGATAAAATCATAAATTATTTATTTTCTTGTCACACTTGCAACTCAAATAAATCCCTTATAATAAAATTATAAACCATTTATTTTCTTGTTATAATGATTTTCCACTTCATCTTGAAAGTCTTTGAACGTTTTCAAATATTTCATACTTCTTTCTCATTAAGTGAATATTCACTCAAATTTCTGAAGAAAGCATATGAAGTTGAAATCCATCACTTACGACTATACATAATGGACTACATACATCAATATGTATAAATTCCAATATTTTAGTCGTTCGTTCTTCTTTGGCCTTTGAATGAAGTTTAAATTATCCTGAGGAAAGTCTCACAAACGTCACTTAATCAAATCAAAGACTCCAAAAATCCATGAATATGGAGATTCTTCATGTTTTCTTTCCAATATAATTTAAACGACGATGTCACTTCGTAAGTGATCTTTCAATTATTTGTCTTGCGACATTTTAGTAGTTTTTATGGATGTGATTTCTCCAACTAGATTTGTAAATCATCCATCGTATATGGAATACGGTAATTATTTGAACAATCTTTTTCTCATAATACCTGATTTAAATAACTTTTATTTAAAACAAATCTTGAAGGCAATCTTTGATGTCAACGAGAAATACAAACAACGGTTTGTTTGTTTTCGATGAACATCATCACATATTCTCTTGCTAGTTACTTAGGCCATTGTGGTTCATGAATTGTGTCGTTCCGTATGAAATTTTATACCAACCAATTCGGTATCCAATACCCAAGAACCACATTATTTAACAAGCAAAGAATACAACCATAACATGTATATCATCCATATACCTAAATTGGATATTTCCAATCTTTTCTTTTCTGCCAAATATATTTTATAGATTCTCTTTCAGCATTTCCTTTTCCTTTTTAAAAGAATCTATCAACATCAACAATGGTGCCATATACATGACACATAGTCCAAAGCGTGTATATTCAAATAATAATACCTTTGGACTTGCACTTTGAAGTAGATCACCATCATCAAATGATCGGTATTCTTTCAAAATCCATTCTTTAGTAATCTTTTAGTGTAGTAAACACTTTTACATACATCTTATATTCATACTTATCATGACGACTTTCATGATCAAGCTACTGTAGCTTATAAAGGCGAATCGTGAGTATAACATTACTTTCCAAAATCCTTTTGGATGATTAGGATGTCTAGCATTTCCAACCTTTGCAAATTCTCATCCAATATGAGAGCATATATTATACTCTATCATATTGCAACCAAAACACTGTTTCAGATATCATTATATCTGCCACACATGATGGTTTCTGAAACAATTCTTTCAGCTCCTAGATAACCTTGATATTTAAAAAACAATCAAGAATCATGGAGGCAAACATGATACTTAAGATACTAACACTGGAATTGTTACTCTCGATTTAATACTAACTATTAAATTTCACGGAGTAAATAGAGTTTGCTGAAAGTTTGCAATAGGACTTTAAACTTTAGATTGACACTCAACATAATACGATACCAGTTCGTAAAGTATATATCCAGAATTTTATCGTTCTATTATCTCAATTACAACTATGCATAAGGTGGTGAACGAATGCCAGTGACTATAACAATGCAAATTCACTTTGATTTAATTTATGATAAATTGAGTTCTTCTAATCCAAATTAGAAATAAACTCCCACTCAAAAATTACATCCCTCGTGCCTTTTTGGTGATTACATGAATCAAATCCACTACACCAAGTCCGATCATCACGTGAGCCTTCAAAGGCTTCATTAGCATCCATATGGTCATCATATCAAAACATATGACTCATGCTTAACCTTTCGGTCCGTGTTCCGAGGCCATGTCTGTACATGCTAGGCTCTCCAAGTAAGAACCTTAGTATTCGCGTGTGTAACTGTCTTACACCCGAGATATGTTCGTGGATTCAAGTACACCCGATGATCACGTGATGTCTTGAAGCGACGAAAAATTATCGATGCATACTTAAGGAAGAACACATTTTTATCTTGATATCTAAATGAGGGATCATCTTATTATGCTAATAAAACGCCAAACAAACAATATAAGATGCAATTAAACATCACATGTTAGTAAGTGAAATGATATGGTTCTTGCACTTGATCTCCATCATGTGCATCATGGTATGATCACTATCATACCTCTATGTGTAAGGCCAAGGTCTATTGAACTTACAAGTTATGTGTGTTGTAAGAGTATCGACTTATACTTCTACTTATAACATCACCATATCATGACACTAGCCCAGCAACAATCTAAACTAGACGCCTCTAATTTATCCATTGCAAGTTTTACGTGGCTTAGGGCTTTCGAAGAAAGAACCGTTCTTACCTGCGAATATGAACCACAACGAGGATAACCAAATTGTTGACAAATTTTTGCAATTTAGATATTGACTATAGTAGGAGAGACAGACACCCACTAGCCACTTGTGCAAAACTAGTTGCATGTCAAGCGTGGAACAGGTCTCATGTGCGAGGACATGTAAAGTTTGTCCGGGCCGCTTCATCCCACTATGCCACTAATATCCAAAGTATAACTAAGAAGCAATAAAATGATCATAATCGCTCACATACTCATATGTGTACTATCCGTGCAAAGTATCTACGCATAGATCCGTCTCTAATACCACTGAAGGGTCCACAACATAGAAAACAAAAAAATTCCTACGATGGGAAACAAAGCACCAAGATCTATCTACTAGATGCAAGCAACGGGTGGATATACATCCATAGTATACATACCCTCGAAGACCTATAGCATTAACAAGGTTGTACTCGTGGATGATGTAGTTGAACGCTTGCCGATCTCAAGATCGTGATGAAGTCCATCTGGTCCAGCTGGTCCAGCACCGCAAAGCAGTGGTGCATCCGTGATCGCACACACGTACGGGTACCCCGACAACCTCCACGCCCTCGCTCCAGCAAAGCAGCAGAAGCAACAAATCCTTCCATAAAAATCCACCAGGAACATGTATCTCGCTGACCCGAGACCATGGGGAAATTCTAAAGGGGGGAGAGATCCTTCGCGGGGAGGTGTGAGATGAGAGGAGGGAGTGGGGTGTCTTTTATAGGGAGAGGGGCAGCCCCCTCCCATGGCGTGGAAGCCATGGAGGTGCCCCCACCTCTTCCACATTCATGTGGGTGGAGCTCCCACTCACATAAATAGGCACCCATTCAAAATTCCAGTCACCTCCATTAAATTTCCACTAAATTTAATGTAATCTCTCAATAAATAAAACTCTTTTATTTATTTATTCAGAATTTTGTTAATTACTTTAATTAACAAACATTCACATAAAACCCCTTGCTAGTATTCAATTTCACATGCAAAACCAGTTTCAGCAATTTTAACCGAAACAATTTCGGTGTCTAGTGAAATAATTTTTTGTGCTTTCCTTTTTCTTTCTCTGGCATATTATTTTCTCCAAATGGTGTCGGTATCCCTTAAGTGTGTCACCCTATGGTTCGCGAATAATGTAGACACGATCGAGACCCCTCTCCAATCAATAATCAGCAGCAGGACCTGGAGATCCGTACTGACTCCCACATATTCAACGATGACTTCTGTGATCGTGTGAACCTTATACGCATGTAACTCAATCCTTTTGTCTCGTGATATATTACATGTCCCAGATTCTATCATCGGTATCTACATACCTAGTTTGATCTTATTACCGACATGTACTTTTTTCTCGTTCTCGTGATATAACATTCTAGTGATCAAATCAATTGCTTGCAAGCTAATTAATGTGATATCACTGAGAGGGCCCAGAGTATATCTCTCCGTCATCGAGATGGAAAAATTCCACTCTTAATCTATGAGCCTCAACATAACACCTTCGTAGCACTGAACCCATCTTTATAGTCACCATGTTACGGTGTGACGTTGGATGTTATCAAGATACTCTTCCGGTGTTAGTGATTGACATGATGTCATGGTCTAAGGACTAAGATAACTTCGTATGATGTTATAGTAATATAAACACAATGACTTTGATCGTAATGCTATACTTTGGATAAATGTTCATCACACCATTACACTAATGTTGTGACCTCGTTATTAACAACATCCAATGTCCATGATCAGGAAACCTTTGATCATCTTGTTAATCAACGAGCTAGTTTATAAGAGAGGTATAACTAGGAACTTCCTTTTGTTTATTAAACACACATGTATTAATTTTTCCGTATTAGTACAATTATAGCATGTAAAATAAACATTTATCATAAACAAGGAATACGATAATAACCACTTTATTATTGCCTCTCGGGCATATTCCCTTCAAGTATAAGCTTGCTTACAAGTTAAACAAAGAAAGGAAATTACTGAAAGATAAAATCTAATACAACCTAAAACAAGAAGAAGATTCTATCTATTCCTATATCTAGTTTCTTGCTCTTTTTATCCTGACACCTGCCAAAACAAGCATCAAAGAAAACCATTTTTGTTATGGTTAAATTGTTGGTTTTTACCTAAGGAAAAGCCATTTAGTATAGAATCCAAGAAAGGCTCCACTAACTTCTCCTAAACCCTATTGTTTGAGGGTTTAGGCAAATGATGTAGAAATAGAATTAACAAGAATACAAGGTATCAGCCGGGATAAATGGTTTTGTTCATAAAGGATACAATTAGTTGAAAGTAGCAATATCAGTAGCAGGATCCATGACAAACCTAGGAACTGAAGCTGAAAACATAGTAAATAGATTACCCTCAAATTTTGGATTCTTTTAGAAGAACCAAAAAGTCAAGCCAATTAACACTTAACAATACATTAAGCTTTATAAGCAATAATTCAGCAATTATGTTTATGCAACAGTTACAAGTCCACACTAATCAAACTAAGTAAGTAAATAATTCATAGAAATATGTAGGGGGATGACCCCTAGTAGGGTCAAACTAGGGTGTAAAGATAAGGTTGACCAGAACTAAGGTTGACCGACATGGGGTAGCCGACATATCCAAGCCGACATACAAAGTTATGTCGTCATAACATGTGTTGTTTCTTGTATGCAGGTTCACCAAGGCCGACTTATCTTGGTTGGGTCGACATATGGGGTTGGCATATGACCATAGGTTGTATGTTGGTCTCTAAGTCAATGCCTCAGTCTATTCCCAGGAAACCCGAAAAAGATTACCATGCTCATGTCAAGCGTGTCCCTAAATCCTAAAGTATAATCCCATCGAGGATTTCCAGGAGGAGACAATTGTCGGCGTGGACACCGTTAGCAGTCATGGACACGTCAAGTCCCATCTATGACAAAAATAACATCTAGGCCTAGGCAACGACTTTGCTAGAGCATCTTTAGGGCATATTCTTTGCCACGTAAGCCCTAACATGTAACCTGGGCACCTGTTTATAAGGTTTCCCAGGACCTCCTAGAACAGGATCGATCCCTAGTTTCTCATTTCTCCTCGGCGAGAACATAGAGAAAAGAGAGAAGTAGAGAGATTCTTCCTCCTCCTCTCACATACAACTCAAGGAGCCCTTCTAAGCTACAGTAATGCACTGATATATGAGATTTAGCATGCAGGAGTAGGGTTTTATTTCAATAGGAGAGCCCTGAACCTGGGTACATCATGTGTTTGTGTCCTTGTGTGTGTGTGTGGTTTCCACCGCATCCTCCCTCCCCGGATCCTCCAGTGTCCATCGACCTCATAACTTAAGCCATCCCATGGCATCTGCCGTGACACCACCATGACAAAATAATTTACCGAAAGGCGCCTATCATTGTCCAAATTGAGCCAAGGACAATTATGAAATTAACCCTAAACCAACATGTCCAGTTAAGCATATGATCAAACCGACTATAAGCCCATACTAACCATCGAAAACATTGAATTTACATAGAAAGAAACTAGAGAGGCGACACAAACAACTTAGTCACATTTCAGCACCATAGGGATCACTTGAGACTATAAATAGAGACCCAAACCAGCAACTTAAACTCAAAAATCTCATAGTAGAGCTCATAATAAATATACTCATGCTAGAGGCTGAGTGAGAGGGATAAACCACATTTACCCGCTCACTAAGAGAGTGTGACCTAAGAGAGAAGGGGAATCAAGAACAAGGCAAAAACAGGAGGAGAAGAACCAAAGATTGCACAAGATCTTCATGAAGCACATTTGAAATCTCTAGAGGTTGCTGAGTAAAAACCCTAGAGTAGTGGAGAGGGAGAGTAATGCTACTAGCACTAGCACTAGCCAAAGGCTCGCTACTTGTGCATCTTCCAAGAGGAAGAACACCACAACCATGGCAAGCACATTGATAGGAGCATTAGAAACACATTAAAAATTAAGAATTTTACCTGAACAAGATTTAGAAACTAGAACCATACCATTATCTCCTAACCCACTTCCACATGCAACATTAGTAAAATTAGCCTAACGAAGAAAAGGTAGGCAACAATAAGTAAAGGTCATGTTTGAGTCATGAGAACTGCATGAAATCATCCAAGAACATATCTTAGGAAACTAAATACCAACTTACATTATACACAGAACTTGAAGTTTAGGTAAACAACACATAGCAGTGATAGAAATGTCACAAGGACTAATCATAATACAGATAACATTTCAAACATGATTGAGTTGTGGATTTTGACTCTAAACAACATTAACATCCTCAACTGAGAGTAGTCTAACATGAGTAGCTCATCATCTAACCTAAACAACAATGATAGTACAATATCACTATTACGTGAAGAAACTAAATCTTAAGGGTCAAGTTAACCAAAATAAACCCAAGACTAGCAATTCCAGCATAGGACTACTAGAAGAGTAATTACCATACCTAATAGAACATGGTAGAAGCACATAGAAGCTAATAGAACATTCTAGAAACCCTAGAACAACCATTACCGGAAGCTAGAACAATAAACTCTTGAAGTATAAATGAACCAACAATAGAAATTAAACTAGAGAGGGAGAGAACCTACGATTGATCGAACAGGAGCTGAGCTCACCGACGACCCAAGCAGAAGAAGAAAGTAACTAGGTAACAAGTGGCACAGAGAGCACCTAGGGAGGGTGCATCGACTTGCGCTAGCCACACCAGCAGTATCCGATATCAAAGATGAACTCTAGAGACGAGGAAGAGACCGGAGGATCACTAGAGCACGACAATGTCGACATCACCAGACCCTAGGTGTTAGGATTGCGATCAACCATGAGGGAGCGAGAGGGACAAATCTGTAGTGTAGGTTTGTAGAGTAGCATGAGGTGAGTAGTTTAAGGGATAGAACAACGGTGGAGACAGACGGGAACTTCCGAATCGACCGACATCGACGCACAGTCGCCAACACAAGGGTATGAATGAGAGAGGGGAGGCGTGATCAAAAGGCACACCTATTTGTGATTTAGTGTTTTGATAGGATGATCATATGTTTGGGTACCACTAGTGCACTCCTGGGGATAAATCTTTTACGAAAAGTCATCTCCATGGTTATGGACACCTCAATATCACAATGTCATGATCATAGACAACTTACACTAGACCCTATTTTTATATGTCAATTGACTAGTAAGTAGCTTTAGCAAACTAAATAATGGTTTAACAAAATTGCCAACATGTGTATTCCACGAGTGGACTTCCTCGTCGACTCGTCTTTGAGGGGAAAACCTCCGAATGAGTTATGTATGTTACATTCTTGATACCGTATAGTGCTCTCTTATCATGCTGTAATAACCAAAGTTTAGCGTGTCTCTGTAAGTTAGTTCTTGCAAACTTTGCTGCCTTTAAACCCATCATACCCTCGTAGGCGAGAGCCGCTGAATCTCTTTGTTTTCCTTTATGTCTTGTTGTTGGGTCGACTACCCATTGTATGTTTGATCAAGGTGATGATTCTGGATCTTATTACGTGGATCACGTTGATGAGGACTACTATGAGGAGCACTAGCGGAACATCAACGGGACCATACAGGGCCCTGGCCCGGTCTCTCAAAGTTCAACAAAAGAATTCCTGCTTGATTTTAGACACATGTGATTGTTTTTGCCCATTGTTAAACTACCGGCCCTGTCTTAGTTTTGGTTTACGTCCCGCCACTGACGAGGAGTAGTCGGGATCCTACCAGAAGTCTTGAGATGTGTGGACTTGGAGTTCCACTTGGTTATTTATGGACATCTTATGCCGATTTGGCTCTTATCCGTACTCGGATGATATATTATGCTTTCCGCTTGATGTATGATGTATTGTTGGGACCTCTGTCCTTTGTTAGAATTATCTATCTATATATTTGGTTCTGGTCTAAAGACGTTGGTTATATTTCTATTTATTTATGCGTGGCATGCTCTGATGTTCTATTTATATGTCATTGGCGTAAATACTCAATTGTGTGCGCTTGACTCGTAAATCTATCGGGCATGTTATCACATTTGAAACTATAAATTTGAATTACGAGATCGTTGTCCGGCATCGTGCCTTATCGCCTTAGAGGCCTGCTTGTGGTGGCCTCACGGGATCCACGGTAGTATGTCTCGCATACACATTTGGCTTATATCGGTTGTGAGTTAGTATATATAATCCAGGAGTTTACACCATTGTACCAGAAAAGGTACCCTGAGAATTAAACAAAAATTATAGTTAGTCATTTCAAGGCACCGTATAAACCACGTTGACCGATAAAAATCTTATATGGGACGAGTGAGTCAAAAGTATCTTATTTATTCCGTATATGTTTGGATGAGTAGGTCGGGCTTTATTCCTAGCAAGTAATGGCGGGGTGGGAGCCTGTATGGTCTCGTTAGGTGCTGCAGGGAGATGTTGCTGTGACCCAGTATACCATTAAATGTTGCAGTGTACAAGTCGTTGGCATAACACTCACAAAACCCCATTTTGCAAATATTACATCTCTCAGAGTGGTATAACAGAACCGCGGTTGGTCCAATTTCTTATTTAGTTCTTACCAACAATCAAAGAAAAATACAAGATTCGAGATTGTCCTCAGTCCAATAAGGATTCATGGACAAAAGCCAATTCAAAAGCACTAACTTGATAGAAAATGGTACTACTAGGCTCCGTGCCATCTGAGATTTGCAACTTGATTTAGTAAGGAGCTACGTTGCTCCGCCCGACTATCCTATGTGTGCGGTCCTAGTTCTCTATTTCCACGTCTTCGTCTTCATTGCCAAATTTTATGTCGTAATCTACACCTTCAATGCCTTCTTAGAGTCCAGGTTCTTCATAATAGATCTCTCCCTCTTCAATATATTCTGATGTAGTTTCGTCGATCTTTCTGGTACCTAAGCAAGGGTTTAAGAAGATACTGTCGATCTTTTTGGTACCTAAGCAAAAGTGCTAAGCAAGTTCTTGGAGTTAGAGGTGTTTTATACACTATCTACAGTCGTGGATTGTTGATCCTAGGCTTGTGCATGTTTTTGAAAAAAAAACAGTTATTTCCAGATCATGGGCTATTGTCAACTCGGACGTGAGTTGCGCTTCATGATCTTCACGACCTGCACTATACAAACGCAGATACGAACCCTAGTGGGACACACCACATGAGCTACATGTTGTAATTATGCCCTAGAGGCAATAATAAAGATGTTATTATTATAATTATTGTTCATGATAAAGTTTATATTCCATGCTAGAATTGTATTAAGCGGAAACATTAATACTTGTGTGGTTTGTGAACAACACCGTGTCCCTAGTATGCCTCTATGGACTAGCTCATTGATTAATGATGGTTAAGGTTTCCTAACCATAGACATGAGTTGTCGATTAATAATGAGATCATATCATTGGGAGAATGATATGATGGACAGACCCAAACTAAGCGAAGCAATTAGATCGTGTCATCGTGTTCATCTTTGCGAAGCTTTTCTTATGTCAAATATTGTATTCCTTAGACCATGAGATAATACAACTCCCTGGTATCGGAAGAAAGCTTTGAGGTCATCAAACGTCATCCTATGAGAGGGTGATCATAAAGGTGTCTCTCAGGTGATCGGAAAGTACCTGTTGGGTTGTATGTATCGAGATGGGATTTGTCCCTCCCAAGTCGGAGAGATATACTTCGGGCCCACTCGGTAATCAATATGTTTCACGAGTAGAACGCAACATGGTTGTTGCGGGCATTGATGTTTTCTGTTGCAATCCTCTTGTTTGTGTTCTTCTTATGACGCGGGATAGTGAGATTGAAGCGGTCCAGGCCAACCTTACGCGACGTCGTTCGCGAAACCGGCTCCGCACTTGACGTGTGGCTTGTTCCACACATGCGGCTGGTGGATGCCTATTTCTCTCACTATAGTTGTCATGGGATTTACACTGGAGTTTGGCAACCATAATATCACCGTTGTGGCTTTCCGTAGGTAAGAATCGTTCTTAGCTTGCTACTCCCATAAGCCACGTAAAACATGCAACAACAAAGTAGAGGCGTCTAACTTGTTTTTGCAGGGAGTGTTTTCTGTGATATGGTATGGCCCAAGATGTGATGTGTATGTTGTATGCAATGATCATGTTTTGTAATGTTTCACGACTTGCATGTCGATGAGTACACAACTGGCAGGAGCCATATGGTTGTCTTTATAATTGTGTATGACTTGTGTGTCAACTTCTTATACGCCATGTAATAGTTTCACTTTATCGCTAAGTAGTTAGCAATAGTTGTAGTTGCTATTCGTGGTGGAGGCAATCATGGTGGAGTGATGGAGATCATGCTTAAACGCACAAGATGGAGATCATTGCGCGAAGAATGGCTATACCATGTCACATAAAGTTATATGCATGTGATGTTTATCCTTTTATGTATCTTATTATGCTTAGATCGCGACGGTAGCATTATAAGATGATTCCTCACTTAAAGATCAAGATAAAACTGTGTTCTCCCCATGTATGCACCGTTGCGAAAGTTCGTCGTGTCCAAGCATCACGTGATGATCGGGTGCTATAGACTCTACGCTCACATACAACGGGTGCAAGCCAGTTTGCACACGCGGAAATACTTGGGTTTGACTTGACGAGCCTAGCATGTACAGACATGGCCTCGGAACACAAGAACCGAAAGGTTAAGCACGAGTCATATGAATGATATGATCGACACTTCGTTGTCCACCATTGAAGCCACATCTCTTCTCGTGAAGATCGGATTAGGTGTGGTGAATTTGGATCGTGTTCACTAAACAACTTGAGGGATGTTGAATTTAGTGAGAGTTCATCTAGTAATTTGATTAAAAGTTGAACTAGTTATCATGAACATAGTCTAATTTGTACTTGCAAATATTGTAGATCAAATGGCTAAGTCCAACTTCAACTTCAACGTTTTTGCTGAGAAGGAAAAGCTTAGAAACAATGGGTCTAACTTCACCAATTGGTTCCGCAATCTGAGAATCATTCTCTCTGGCGGTCAAAAGGACTATGTCCTTGAAAGTGCGCTAGGTGACGCCTCGCCGTAAATGCTACCGGCTGATGAGAAAGTTGTTTATCAGTTGCGCAAAGATGATTATGGTGTGATTAAGAGCACCATGTTGTTTGCTATGGAATCGGACCTTCAAAATCGTTTTGAAGACTATCCTGGGCCCTTTGAGATTCTTGAGGAGCTTAAAACCATGTTTCAGACTCAGGCCCGTTCTGAGAGATATGAGATCTCTGAGAAGTTCTTTAACTGCAAGATGGAGGGAGGGAGTTTCGTTAGTGAGCACGCCATAAAGATGTCGGGCTACACTCAACGCCTTGAGCAACTGGACTGCAAGATTCCAGAGGATCTCAAGATTGACAGGGTTCTGCAATCACTCCCTCCCAGCTACCAAAGTTTTGTAGTGACTCATAATCAGATTGGTTCCACTGATACGATCACCGAGCTCTTCGCAAAGCCGAAGGCTGTGGAGGTGGACATCAAAAAGGATAATCATGTGTTGATGGTCAACAAGCCCACCTTCAAGAAAGGTAAGGGTGCAAAGAAGCCCTTCAAGAAAGGAGGCGGCAAGCGCGTTGCCCCTGCTGAGAAGAAGCTCAAGTCTGGACCCAAGCCGGACACTGAGTGCTTCTATTGCAAGGACAAGGGTCATTTGCGAATTGTCCAAGTACTTAGCGGACAAGAAGGCTGGCACCATCAAAGGTATATTTGATATACATGTTATTGATGTTTTCCTTACTAGCCCTCGTTGTAGTGCCTGGGTATTTGATACTGGTTCAGTTGCTAATATTTGTAACTCGAAACAGGAGCTACGGAATAGACGGCAGCTTGCGAGGGATGAGGTGACGATGCGCGTTGGCAACGGATCAAGAGTTGATGTGATGGCCATCGGCACGCTCTCCTTAGTTTTACCTTCGGGATTAGTTTTAAACCTTAATAAATGTTATTATGTGCCTGCGTTGAGCATGAACATTATTTCTGGATCGTGTTTATTGCAAGACGGTTATTCATTTAAATCGGAGAATAATGGTTGTTCTATTTATATGAGTAACATCTTTTATGGTCATGCACCTGCTATGAATGGTTTATTTCTTCTAAATCTCGAAAGGGATGAAACACACATCCATAACATTGAGGCTAAGAGATGCAGAGTAGATAGTGATAATACTACTTATTTATGGCACTATCGTCTAGGTCATATTGGTGTAAAGCGCATGAAGAAACTCCATTCTGATGGACTTTTGGAGTCTCTTGATTTTGAATCATTTGACACATGCGAACCATGCCTCATGGGCAAGATGATCAAAACCCCGTTCTCCGGAATGATGGAGCGAGCAACGGACTTGTTGGAAATCATACATACCGATGTGTGCGGACCGATGAGTGTTTCAACGCGCGGTGGATATCGCTATTTTCTCACTTTTACCGATGACTTAAGTAGATATGGGTATATCTATTTAATGAAACATAAATCTGAAACATTTGAAAAGTTCAAGGAATTTCAGAATGAAATGGAGAACCATCGTAACAGAAAGATTAAGTTTCTACGATCCGATCATGGGGGTGAATATTTGAGTTATGATTTTCTCACGCATCTTAAAGCAAGCGGAATCGTTTAAACTCACGCCACAACACCACAACAAGAATGGTGTGTCTGAACGCCGAATCGAACTCTATTAGATATGGTCCGATCAATGATGTCTCTTACTGATTTGCCGTTATCATTTTGGGGTTATGCATTAGAAACCGCTGCATTCACTTTAAATAGGGCACCATCTAAATCCGTTGAGACGACACCGTATGAACTGTGGTTTGCCGCTAAACCTAAGTTGTCGTTTCTTAAAGTTTGGGGATGCTGGCTTACGTCAAGAAGTTGATGCCGACAAGCTCGAACCCAAAGCGAGAAATGCGTCTTCATAGGATACCCTAAGGAAACTATTGGGTATACCTTCTATCACGTAACCGAAGGCAAAGTGTTTGTCAGAAGAACGGTTCCTTTCTTGAGAAGGAGTTTCTCTCGAAAGAAGTGAGTGGGAGGAAAGTAGAGCTAGACGAGGTTGTTGAACCTTCTCTTGAATTGAGAGTAGCAGACCTGAAATTGTTCCGGTCACTGTACCAATAATAGAGGAAGCTAATGATAAGGATCATGAAGCTTGGACGATGTCACTCGAACGTCGCAGGTCGACAAGGTCGCGTGCCCCTCCTGAGTGGTACGGCAACCCTGTCTTAACTGTCTTGTTAGTAGATGGTAGTGAGCCTGCAAACTATGAGGAAGCGATGATGAGCCCAGACTCTGAGAAATGGCTAGAGGCCATGAAATCCGAATTGGGATCCATGAGCGAAAACCAAGTATGGACTTTGATGGACCCTCCTAGCGACCGAAAGGCCGTTGAGTGCAAATGGATTTTCAAGAAGAAAACGGATGCGGATGGTAATGTTACCGTCTATAAAGCACGGCTTGTCGCGAAAGGTTTTCGACAAGTTCAAGGTGTTGACTACGATGAGACTTTCTCTCCCGTAGCGATGTTTAAGTCCATTCGGATTTTATTAGCAATTGCTGCGTTTCATGATTATGAAATATGGCGATGGATGTCAAGATCGTTCCTCAATGGCAACATTGATGAAGAGTTGTATATGATGCAACCCGAAGGTTTTGTCGATCCTAAGGATGCTGATAAAGTGTGCAAGCTTGAGCGTTCCATTTATGGACTGAAGCAAGCATCTCAGAGTTGGAACCTTCGTTTTGATCAAGTGATCAAGAGCTTTGGATTTGTTCCAAATTGCTACGAAGCTTGTATCTACAAGAAAGTGAGTGGGAGCTCGGTGACATTTCTGGTAATATGTGGATGACATATTGATTATTGAAATGACATTAACATGCTTAACGATGTGAAGAGTTATTTGAACAAGTGTTTTTCAATGAAAGACCTAGGTGAAGCTGCTTATATATTGGGCATCAAAATCTATAGAGATAGACAAAGACGCCTGATAGCTTTAAGCCAGAGTACATACCTAGACAAAGTTCTGAAAAGGTTCAGAATGGATAAGGCAAAGAAAGGTTCAGTGCCTATGTTTTCAGGTAAGATATTGAGCAGGGCTCAGTGTCCAGCTACGGTAAATGATAGAGAAGCTATGAGCAAAGTGCCTTATGCCTCGGCCATAGGTTCTATCATGTATGCCATGCTGTGTACTAGACCGGATGTGTCCAATGCTCTTAGTTTGACGAGCAGGTACCAAAGTGATCCAGGAGTGGAACACTGGACAGCCGTGAAGAACATCCTAAAGTACGTAAATAGGACTAAAGAAATGTTCTTAGTCTATGGAGGTGATGAACAACTTGTCGTAAAAGGTTACGTCGACGCTAGTTTCGACACCGATAAGGATGATTCTAAATCTCAGACAGGATACGTTTATATTTTTAATGGAGGAGCTGTGAGCTGGAGAAGCTGCAAGCAAAGCGTGATCGCGGGATCTATAGTAGAAGCGGAATACATGGCTGCTGCAGAAGCGTCAAGTGAAGGAGTTTGGATCAGGAACTTTATCACTGAGCTTGGCGTGGTTCCAAGTGCATTGGACCCACTGGAGATATTGTGTGACAACACTGGCGCCATAGCACTCGCTAAGGAACCAAGATATCATCCAAAGACCAAGCATATCAACCGCAAGTTTCATATAATCCGAGATTATATAGCAGATGGAGATCTGAAGATTAGCAAAGTACATACAGATCTGAATGTCGCAGATCCATTGACTAAACCTCTTCCACGTGTAAAACATGATCAGCACCTTAGTGCCATGGGTGTGAGATTATTGCCAAATGTAAACAAGATTATTGACTCTAGTGCAAGTGGGAGACTGTTGGAATTATGCCCTAGAGGCAATAATAAAGATGTTATTATTATAATTATTGTTCATGATAAAGTTTATATTCCATGCTAGAATTGTGTTAAGAGGAAACATTAATACTTGTGTGGTTTGTGAACAACACCGTGTCCCTAGTATGCCTCTATGGACTAGCTCATTGATTAATGATGGTTAAGGTTTCCTAACCATAGACATGAGTTGTCGATTAATAATGAGATCATATCATTGGGAGAATGATATGATGGACAGACCCAAACTAAGCGAAGCAATTAGATCGTGTCATCGTGTTCATCTTTGCGAAGCTTTTCTTATGTCAAATATTGTATTCCTTAGACCATGAGATAATACAACTCCCTGGTATCGGAAGAAAGTTTTGAGGTCATCAAACGTCGTCCTATGAGAGGGTGATCATAAAGGTGTCTCTCAGGTGATCGGAAAGTACCTGTTGGGTTGTATGTATCGAGATGGGATTTGTCCCTCCCAAGTCGAAGAGATATACTTCGGGCTCACTCGGTAATCGATATCAACACCGCTTGCAAGCACGTGGTTAAGGAGTTAATCACAAAGTGATATCGGATTATGGAACGAGTAAAGTAGTTGCTGTGAACGAGATTGAACTAGGTATGACGGTACCGACGATCGAATCTCGGTCAAGTAAAATATCGCACGACGAAGGGAATATATATATGGGATTGAATGAATCCTGGCATCGTGGTTCATCCGATATGATCATCGATGAATGTGTGGGAGTCAATATGGGTTTCCAGACCCTGCTGTTGATTATTGATATAAGATCATGTCTGCATATTCTCGAACCCGAAGGGTCACACACTTAACGTGTCTCGACGCTAGGATAGATTGGATAATTGGTTTATGAGTTTTTGTTGAGTCTCGGATGGGATCCGGGACATCACGAGAGGTTCAGAATGGTCCGGAGAATAAGATTCATATAAAAGGCAGTTTTTGGAGTTCTAATTGTTCCGGGTTAATCGGTATTATACCGGAAGCTTCTAGAACCTTCCGGAGGGGGACCAACGTGGTCCCACCTGTCGGGAGGGGGCATGGGCCTATGAGGGAGTGCCCTGGCCGCATTGGGCCAGGGTCACAAGGCCCCATAGGGCCCAGCCGGCCAAACAAGGGGAAACCCTAGTTTGGAGCTTCTAGAAGGGGGGGATTACTTGCCCCCTGACATGGTTATACCCTATGGGTACGTAACTTCAGCATACCTGGTCCAGCCCAAGGAAGGCCCACGGCAGATATACGCCGGCCCATGAAGATTTTCGGGTGGCCCAGGCCCATGACGCCTTCGGATCCTTGGAGAGCAAGACTAGAGTTTGAATACAACTTGTAACCTAATCGTATTGGCACCCGAGACCTAGCCTCCTCATATATAAAGGCTAGGAGGGTCCAACGAGGAGGACGATAACACACGACATACACACCTCCACGCCAGATCGAATCTGCGCACCCTGTAATTTTCGGTTCCGCCGTAATAAAAGAGCAGACAAGCAGGAGTAGGGTTTTCCCTCCGGGGCACGAACACAGGTAAATCTCGTGTCCTCGTTGCTTGTCTGCTTAACCGTGCCACGATCTCCAAAGATCCCCATCTTCTCCAAAACCCAAGTCCATAACAATGGGCATTGACGAGATCAAACCTCGTCAATTGGCGCCGTGGGATGGGGCTACGATCAGTGCGATCGTGGCGGTTCCAATCTACTTGATCTACTATTCATCGGTTCCAATGGAGCGAATCTACTTGATTCCGGCTCCAGCGACTTGGGGGCTCCCTCCGCTCTGGTGACCCACTATGGCCTTCGGCTGCGGTGACCTGCTGCATCTTTCGGATGCGGCGACCCGACGCGATCTTCGATAGCCGCAACTAGCGCGCCGGCCAAGCGACCACGACTCGGGGGCTCCCTCGACATCGGTGACCCAATGCTGCTTTCGGCTGTGATGACCCGATACATCCTTCGGATGTGGCGACTCGGTGCGGTCTTCGACCGCGACAAATCTTCGGATACGGAACTCGCTGCCGCCATCGACCCCAAGGAACCCGTCGCTGCTATGACCGTGGTCCGCCGCGTCGACTACGTTCGCCGTGTGACCCGCTACCCCGTCAACTTCTCCACAACTACCAATAAAGCTAAGTTTCCCTCTACTTAGAGCTGATTTCTTTTTTAACTCGCACTCGATACACTCGGGGGCTGCGCCCTCTTCGAGTAACCTAATGTGCCATCGGCCTCTCAAGACTCGAGCACCTCGAACGCGACGGCCAGTAGCTGATTCTCGCCGATCGTCGAATCCTTGAACTCCGAGTGCCTCGGCAAGGTACTGAGACTAAGGGTAATCAGGCTAACGAAAAGGCCTAGCATACAGTGCAAAAGTGTCTGACTCGATCGGCACCAGAATCTTACTATACAAGCCGAAAGGCAAATATTCTTTACAAGATACAAGTACTTCACAAATTTTTATGTTTTCTGCAGCTTACAAATACGTCGATTGCGTCGAGCTATTCTATTGGGTCCTCCAACAGGAGTCGACAAAGCAACTGGCTACGCCACAAACTCAAGGCCCGAGTCGAAACCCTCCTCGGATGGTTGCATCACTTGATGCTACACAGGCACGACGCTGACTCGATGCACTTCTGGGTCAGTGGTTTCTCCTCGCATGAGTCTCCACTGCGACTGAGTAGACACTCGGGCTACTCCTATCAGAGCGCTGGTCGCGTGCCGATGTACTTCCGGGTCAGCGCCTACGAGATTTTCGGCCAAGCGCACGAAGACTCGAGTCTGCCCGAGTCTCACTCCGCCAGCACACTCGGGGCTACTCAAACCGGGCGCTGGTCGCGCACACAAGATCTTCGAGTCCCACGCCGAGTCTACGACTCCACTCACGGACTGGGGCTACTCCATAGGGAGGATGGATTCACGTATCCGAAAATTTTCGAGTCCTTCGGACTTAATGATTGAAACAATGCTTGAACTAAAAGTCTCCGTTTGAGTCTACGACTCGAACAGACACTTGGGGGCTACTCCCATAGGGAGCGCTGGTCGCGCACCCTATGAACTCTTCGATTGCGATCCTTCGGATCAGCATACAAACTTTTCGCAACTCGCCTAATTAACGCTAAGTGAGCAGCGACCTCCTTGGCCACCCGAAACACCTCCGCGGTGATAAACATTCGGATGTTGCGTCTGCGACGCAAAGATAAGACCTACAGATATCATCTGATGGCCTGGCAACGCACACGACTGCGCTCTGCTAGTATAAATCCATACCAACAGGCGTGATAAAAATCGACGACGCGTTGGGTACACCAATTAAAATCACCGAATTCCACTCCGTAAGTCCTCCGCGGCTGAGTTGAATTACGCCAAAGATATGTTCCAGCTTTGAGTTGAGGGACTCGAACACAAGAAGATCGTGTTGTTTTGTCCTAAGATGCGAATCGACTGATCCGTCGGGAGAATCAGCACACGCATCAACAATCCCTACACATTTCTCTTGAAAGACAGAAGGATTGAAGAGTCCTCACCGAATCTACGATTATTTGAATACTCGAGACTCTTGACATGGTTATACCCTACGGTATGTAACTTCCATACACCGTCCAGCCAAGGAAGGCCCACAGCAGATATACGCCGCCCATGAAGATTTTCGGGTGGCCCAGGCCCATGACGCCTTCGGATCCTTGGAGAGCAAGACTAGAGTTTGAATACAACTTGTAACCTAATCGTATTGGCACCCGAGACCTAGCCTCCTCATATATAAAGGCTAGGAGGGTCCAACGAGGAGGACGACGATTACACACGACATACACACCTCCACGCCAGATCGAATCACAAGCACTCTGTAATTTTTGGTTCATAGTAATAAAAGAGCGCAAGCGGAGTAGGGTTTTCCTCCGGGGCTGAACACAGGTAAATCTCGTGTCCCCTGGTTGCTTGTCTGTTAACCGTGCCACGATCTCCAGCATCCCCATCTTCTCCAAAACCCAAGTCCATAACAATGGGCATTGACGAGATCAAACCTCGTCACCCCCCACTCCTCCCTCCTTGGCCGCCGGCCTAGGGCTTGGGGGAGGGGTTAGGGAAGGCGCCCACCCCTCTATATATAGAGGGCTGGGGCGCACCACCCCCCGACACCTCCTCCTCAACCCTAGCCGCCCTGCTGCCCTCCTCTCTCTCTCCTCCCATTGCGTGGGAAGCCCTGCTGCAGAAACTCTCCACCACTTGCACCGCGCCGTCGCGTTGTAGATCTAATCCGTCTCTCCACCATACTTGCTGGACCGAGGAAGGAGGAGACGTCGAGGTGCCGCACGTGTGCATCTCTCGGAGGCATCGCCACTTGCGGTGTTAGATCGGATCAGATCGCGAGGAGGAGAAGCGAGTATGACTACATCACCCACGCCCGACAAACGCGTTCACTGCGAATCTTCAAGGGTATGAAGATCTCATCTAATCCCTCTCGTTGTTTGCATCTCCTAGATTAGATCTTGGCTTTCCTCTGTTCGCATCCGTAGAAAATTTTGATTTACTATGCCGCGAAACCCTACACTACATGTTTTTAGAATCCTGCGCCGCCGCCACCGTCTTCCCATCTCGTTCTGCGGCCTGCACCGCCGGTCCGGACAGTATGCCTATGGAACCCTGTCTCTCGTAGACCCGTACTAGCGAGGGACGATTAGCTTTTGGGATGCACTCTAGCCGGTTACTGGCAACATGTCGTCGTCGGACGACGACTTCTTCCCAAACGTCAACAATCTCTTCGGCAACCTGAACATGAGTGACAACGTCAACGCAAACGCTACTGCTGGCGTAGCCACCGCTCATGCTGCACCGCACGTTGCCTTAATCTTCCTCCTTCAAATTTATGTTTCTAGTGTGTTTTTATAGTAGGTGTGATAGTTTTATCATTTTTAGATGCAATCTGTTCATCTACTTTCTTTTGACTATTAGTAATTATTAACAATATTATCTACTTTGTTAGTACACATGATTCCTCCATTTCTACGATCATGCTTTACAGTTATTTATTTGGATTAAACCATATGAATATTTAATTATATATTCAGCAATAATTAATCTATACATGGTTTCTCAGGATTTTGCACGTCTCAACCCTACGCTCCACTAAAAGAAAAGCTAAATAATAGCGTTAGCGAGGAGAGTCTACGAGCACGAGAGGTGCGTGTGATCTCATTTCGTGCAATCTCCACACGATCCGTTCCCGATTTCCTCCGAATCTACACTTCCTTTCGCCTTATCTAAACCGATCACCGAGCAAAAGCTCACAGCTTGACAGCAATGCCTTCCTTCCAAGTTGCCATCGCCCATCGGCCAGCGGGAGCATTAGCCGCATCACATCACGCATCGACCAAAGCGGCAGAGACGACCGTAGTATCGGCGTCTGCTCGCGCAGTGGACAAGGAACACTACGGACCCGCACCCGCGCGCGCACGATATTTCCGAGCCACCACCGAGGAGGAGGAGGAGGAGGAGGAGGAGAGAGGAGCAAAAGCGGTGCGGTGCGCCAGGAAAAGGAGAGGCCGTGGTGGGCGGACGTGGAGGAGCGGAGGTGACACGAGGCAGACGCCATCGTGTGGCGAGGCGAGGCGAGGCAAGTGGGCGCGTAGCCTGGCCAACCCGGACCCGGCGGCGGATTGCGCGACAGGGAGAGGATAAGCCAGCCGAGACGGGCGCGTTCGCGCGTTACGTGCACGTGCCTCCGCCGCGACGCGCGCCGCTGCGGCCAAACACCCTATCTGCAGGGGGGGAGATCCGGAGAGAAACCCGATCTGGGACGACGGGATCTCATCCGCGTCGCGCGCGTCCACGTCCACACGCGCGAGCCAACATCCGCCGCCGCGCGTCTCGGCCCGTCGTCTCTCATCCACCGGATCCAAACCCCCTCCCGATCAAGAACTGTCCGCCGGCTGCCGATCGAGAGCTACTCTACGTACGTACGTATCGTGGAGAGAGCTACTCTACGTACGTACTAGTACAGTGGATGGTGCGCTTTTGTCCGTGATCTTTGTTGGCATGCGTGGCATCCTCCATAATCTTGCACCAATCAAGAGCCAGCCGTCTCCACCTTGGATAGAGCTCAACTTGTCCCTGTCCCTCTTCTCCTTGCAGCGGCTCGAGCAATGGGGATGGGATGGCGTACTACGTCGCTTCTTTTGCTAGTGGAGAGCGTGTGTGTCGGATGCGTCGTCCGCCACTTAAACCGATTAAAAGAGAGCTGCCTTTCGTAGTGCACGTAATCCGGCGAGACGAGAGATCGATACTAGTGGAAACCATATGCATTGCATTTTCCTCCTTCGAGTCTGCTTTGAGACACAAGAACATGAGACTGCAGGAGAAGTGCTTATGCATATCATGCTTACATCTGCATGCTGCTGGTGCCAGAGTTCCGCTAGCTTAATTAGGTCTTGATGATGTCAACAGTTGAGCCTAGGTCCGACTGCCCTTTTCGTTTTAAAACCCTTTCTTTAGACAAAAGACATTACGAATGGTTTTAAATAAACTACTACTAGTAAAGCCCTGCTGACCGAATGATACAATGGTGCTGACGGAAGATGAACTCGCCCTATATTTAGGGCATGTATGTACTAACCTTGAGAAGGCCAAACATCGAGCATGGCTACCTCGCCACGACTGCGACACCTCGCTAGCTACACCGACAATTTATGGATGGCCAAACAAAAAGGAGAAACCGAGGCAACAACCGTTGAAGAAGAGCTACTGAGATCAAAGAGAATACGACGAGCGAGCATGAGACCAACGATCGCAAAATTAAGCATGGGCACAATCAAGGAGGCGAACCCTATTCCTTTCCGCTCATGCTCGAGGGCGCCGACTGCCTCGCTAAAAACACCAAATTAAAAGGCTATGATAACTCAATTAGAGGAGTAGCACACATGAAACTTGGGCCCACCAATATAGATGTCGATGCAAGCACCCAGACTGCACCACCACCTGCTGCGCCCACAAACCTTAGCCTCGCTCAACTGTGAAACCATAGTTTCCCATACGGTGCCTTTAAGGAGGAAACGATGCCGCCGCCCAATCCAGGGTGGATTTCATGCTTTTCAGCGGGAACAAGGGACAAGGTGAGGAGAAGGAGCCTCAGCAACATCTCTAGAGAGGAGTGCAGCGCCCAGGGGTGTTGCCACCATCGTGGTCATACCAATCAACCAGTGATTTCTCCCGATCGTGATCTCTCACTACCAACACCACAACCATCTCCAGATCTAGCACCAAAGACTTCGAGGACCATTCTTGGTGGGCAAAAGAGCCGAGCGGGGGAGGGGGAGGTTGACCTTAGGATCTGGAATAGGAGGTCATGGGAGCATGCACCACCATCGCCTATTGTCGCCTCGCAGCCCATACGGCCACGGGCACCGACGAGCACCCACGAGCGCCACTTGGCCACGAAGTCTATACCTCACGCCGCCAGAGAAAACCCCCGCGGGAGTAATGGAGCAACAAGAGATTAATCACCACCTTCATTTGAGACCACATGGGCTCACGCAGGCGAAGGAAATGAGTGGGTAGGGGTGGCGGCACCGAAACCCTAGTCATCCTCGAGAGGCCGAACATATTATCCTACTCATAACTAGTTAACATAAAAGCAATAGGGTAAAACAACAACAAGCACTACCACTAAGGATTGTGCATGCGCACATGGAACTAAATTATACATACCACTTTTGGGGCATCGATCCAAAGGAGCAGTGTGATCCCAAAATCAATAATAAGAACAAAAAAGGGATCTCAGAGTTTTCTTTAAACAAATAAATATTCACTGTTCATGTACAAAAAGGCAAAACCTACATGTGAAGCAAACACCTAAACCGGCTCCTACTCTAGCTTGCTTGCATTGCAAAGAAAAGGCTCGGGGAAAGTTACAATTCAATTGCTCCTTATATGGTGCCAGGTGAAACACAACGCACTGGTCGGTGCATGATCGATCCAGATTAATTGGCTGCAACAACTCATGGTACCCCCAAAAGGCAAAGCTCATGGTACAGCTTCCAAAACGGTAGCACCACCAAATATCTGCTTGGCTCAAATGCTGCTAAGTATTCCCCAGCCACATAATCTCCCAGATGATATCCTCAAGTAATTGGCCCACATAATCCCCATCTTATCCAGTCTTTGGTTAAGCTGCCTCGCAACGTGTGGCGTTCAGAGCTGCAGCCCAAGAAAATGAAGAAACTTTAAAAAAAAATTCTCCATTAAGTGTGGCCCCAAGAACCTTAAGCTAACTACTAGTAGAGGTCAAATGGGCAATGACAAGCCTCATCCATATTAAGGGACAAAAAGGCACGTTAATTAAGAGCTTCATGCGGTATTCAATCAGAGGATATGGAGTGCAAGCAAGACTGTTCATCTCTGATCGGACAAGATGACGTAGTAGTAGCCATCTATCGCCGCGATAAAAAGAATGCCGTCCAGACAACCACCACCGCCTGCGGACGCACGACCGTCGGTTCGGTTTACAGCGTTTCTTTTGGTTGACCAAATGGGGGTTACTACTCGCTAAAGCTACCCATGATAGACGGCCGGCGTCCACATCGTCGCCCTGTCGTCGCGATCGCGATCATGTCCGCGTTCGCAGTTTAAATTTGAAAGGATTCCGCCCGCCCGCGCGGTGGCTTGAGCTCGATGATAGCTGAATTGTAACGCACTTCAGGTTCAGGCATCTCCTGGGTTTCGCTGTCAGGTCAGCCGGCGATGTTGTTCCGGCCCTGAAGCTATCGGCAGAGGGTTTGGTCTTCGGAGAGAATTGTTCAAGTCCTGGCATGCTCTGTTTCTTTTAGTGTTTCTTGCGCGATACGGGAGTGTCGTAAGAGTTTGCGCGCGTAAATAAACCAGATTAATCTGGCAGATCTTCAGAATCTAGCAAGTAAGTAACTAACCTAGAGAAAGGCATCTGTCAATCTAGCTCTACCAGACAAGTTCAGAGCTGTATTCTTCCAAAAAGAAAAAAAAAAGTTTAGAGCCGTAGCAAGAAGAGTATGAATTGAAATGCACAAGTGGATTAGGACACGAGACAAGATCATTCCCCTTCTGCACTTCAGAATCCACCAAGCAAAGTCGACACGTTCCTTCGCCTGACCCTGAACTAACAGTGCAGTTTTCAGGCTCAGGCGAGGTGCCTGTCCCTGTTCCTGTGCAACTTATGTTTGTCTGGGAACAGTTTTATAGGGCGATCTCTAGCTAGGGTTTGGTCAGACCAGGATGTTACTGTCGCAGAGATATACATGCCATGTAGCTTCCACATCTTTTCCACCGTGTAACGCTGTCAGAGATTCCGAGGTGAAGTGCTGCGCACATTTTCTCGGAGGGAACCGGAGCCTGCCTGACGGAGAGAAAAAGCAGCCTTTTTTCCAGTCCCTTTTCCTCCCTCTTGGCCCCTGTCATTCTCACCGAAAAAGGGCAGTTGGGACACTATACTGAAGAATGCAGTTAGTATCAGGGTAGACCGATTAACCGTCCTCGAGAGTCTTGCTTACAGTGAAGCAGCTTTTGCAAACTTTTTTTCCTCCTCTCCCAGCTATTTTGCCAACAAAATCACCTTGTCTCCTTAAAGTTATTTTGTATGTATGTGGTACTGCAAAACTGTTTTGCAGAACAGGTCGTTCTGCAGTACCCCTACAGAAATTGCATCAAATCTCTCCTACGTACGTAGTACTACCAGCTAGCTAGCTAGCTAGCTACTAGGTCTGGTATGATATGGATGATTAGCAGGATAAAATTATCTTTTGCAGGAGACGACATGTCCAGAGATGTTCCTGTCATGTCCTGCCGAAAAAGCCTAAAAACCGTGCCAACCTTTGCTTCTGTTGGAGGGGGCCACAGCCACAGGTGAAAAAGCGAGAGAGCGTGCATAAACAGGGGCAACCTAACACGATCTGCAAAGACCAACCCTCCAATCCACAACCTAATTACAGCCTAAATTAGGTCTTGGGCGGCCATTACCACCAGCTCAGGTTAGCAAAGTCTCTCACACCTAAAAGTGAGTGTTTAATACTAGAGAGTAGTAGGGGAAAAAGAACCAAACAAACAACTTACACCACTAGCCTCCCAGCATATATGGCCTGTTTCATGCAAGCAAAGAGTGGCCCACTTTGTTTTTCTCGGCAATTAACCAGGCATGCAACTATATTTGTTCAGTATAGTAAGTTGCAATACTCTCTTCCTTTCTTTCGAGGTTTCTAGGAAAGAAGAATGAACCACTCAGTCACACTCCCCTAAAACCGAGGAGACATGCCATGTTTTTTTGCTGTCAAGTGTCAACAATGGTGAGGAGAAATGGGAGCCAGGATAGCATTTTGGGGGGAAGCTTGCACAGATGGTCAATGTGGGGTTCGTGTGGCATTGCCATTGAGAGCGAGAGGTATGCATCAGCATCACATCCCTGTGAATTGGGCAATGAGCAATGTGGGAAACACTTTGGAGGCGCCGGCACATTGTCACGATGACTTCAATAAAACGGGGTCGATTTCGACGTGGCGATGATCATCAGGGAAGAGGCATCCGATCTTGATTGGACGTGACGCCCATGGCTGGAGAAAGGTACTAGTAGTATAATTGAGATGTTGAGATGCACCACCGGCCAACGGGAGCCCGACACATGGCGCCGTCAGCGCGGCGACGATCGGTCTTTGGCTTGCGAGCCTATACTATGCTCATTATTACTATTAATCAAGTTCTCTGATCATGCATTAGCGGCCTCCCTTCTTTGGGAGCTATCAAAGTGTCCAAAAGGGCATCTTTAATAGCGTGGAAGAATTTTAAGGATCCATGTTGATCTGGCATCAAGGAGGAGGAGCTGGAGGAGGAGCAGTAGTTAGTTTAGTGGTTTGCACGAACTGGGTTCGGAGCAACTGTGCAAGTGTGTGCATAGACTAATCAGATCTGTCTGGTGCCTTTTGGTTTGGTTCACGCTGAGTCGGACATCACATGTAAGGTGCAAATTGAACAGTAGTTCAGACTTATGTAGCAAGACGCAGCTGGGGCTCGCAGAAAAGAATCTCTGCAAGGAGGACACTTAATTTATCAATAGCAATTCAAGTACATCTCCTGCTTTGCTGACCTAACTCTCATGGATGATTCAGAGGGCCGTGGAGAGGGCCAACAGAAACGCATGCCTGCATCTGCTCCACCACTGCAGCACATGCCTATCTTCCTGCACTGACCCAGTATACTATACTATTAGCCACCATTGGCACAGTCTAACCACTGCATTCAGGACGGTCTCATCTCATCTCATGCATATGCTAGCTTGCTTGTTTCAGTGCATGCATCTGAGAAGATTAATTAAAATTACCTAAGATCATCTCATTTCAACACTTACTGCAGAGCTATGATATATTAACTGCAGGATGCATGATGGTAAAACAAATAAAAATCTAGATATATATGGTGATGATGGAGAAGGAGATACTACCGTTTTGTACTTGGATTGGACAAGGCCAAGATGACTTGTCAAGGCGGGAAACGCCAGCCAGCCAGCTGGGGATCGGAGCAAGGGAGGGGAAGAACACAATGATAAGCTACAAAAATGAGACTGTTAAGGATTAAGACAAGCGATGAGACAGGCTTTTGCTGTTGCTGTCATCGTCAAGCGTGATCGCCGCTCGCAGCCAGCCGACTGATGGTACAAATCTGTGCCGTCCCGGTACGAAAACAAGTCGATCGAGCGTGTGACGCAAAAAGCGATGGGCGAACGCGAGCTAATTAAAACAAAACAATGGCGTTGTTATTAGCGTGGCGTCGCCGGTGCTTAAAAATGGGTATTAAACCCCGACCACGACAAGGGGCTAGCTTGCAGGCGCAAGTAACCGGTGAAGATGAGGCTCGACCTGAGGTTATTATCATGACTTCTGATCCGTGCTTACGGCGTGCTGACGGCTCGTTAAAATTCAGGCATTGTTCACTGCAGGCTTCAGACTAGATCAGAACTGGTGTAGAAAAACAGTTTATGTGCCTTTCTTATCTAACGGAAAGGTCTGCTTTTGCTGGTTCCATACGACTGAGGGAAATTGTATACTAGTATGCGCTTCTCTTATCCGACAGGGTTGCGCGCCAATGGCGATCTGAGCAGTGAACCTACTGCACAGATATATACTTTGTATATTGTGAGAAGTGAAATCTGAAAGCAACAGTTACTCATTTCTTAGATGAAACAGTTAGTTCATAGCATCAGCTATTCAGGTGCATCTACATACACACAATCAGCTAGGAGGCGTAGGCTTGTATCACGGCTGTGACTACCCGAGGATAACAATCTTAAACACCGCCAAAGTGAGCTGAAGTGAATCTTAGCAGCATGCGACGCGATTAGCAGGTTGATTATTAGCGTGCGATCAGTAGGTTAAGGTCACCAGCAACACCTACTTTCACCTTCACTTGTCCCACAGAAGGATGATCGCCGCCCCGTTGGTAGCTCCGGGTGGTGACACTGTACTCTGCATGTCACCTGACGGCGATGTGCGCGCGCGCGTCCGACGACGATGCCACAGAGCGAGCACCACCGCCACGGCGTCATGTCCACGGTAAAATAATGGCCGGCCGTGATCGGGGACGACGAGGAGACGTGACGCCCATGATCGATCGGACGACCGATCAGGAGGGGCCTTTGTTGAAACAGTACTGCTTAGCACTTGGGTTGATGATCTGCGTGTTTCAGAGGTTGCTGGCTGCTGCTGGCACTGAGCTGCAAAACCGTGTTGTCTATGCAGCTTGATGAAGCTGGACGGGAAGTAGTGCCTCCAGAAAAAAAAAAGCTGAAGAGAACAGAGCCGTATATATTTTTACCTAATAAAAGAGAATATTGTTCTTCAGACTTTGTGCTCGAATTGTATATTTGAGATGCAAAAAAGTAGTAAAGGCAATGCGGCGTCCAGGATACGGGACGCTCGGAAACTCGGGAAGGCGGGGAGAACTTTTGGGGACAGAAACGAACAACTCTCGGCCGGTGATTTCCACTGACAGGACGGGACTTTTTGACTACCTAATGGAAGTTTCAGGATCAGATCCTGTACCGCACAGAACCACTGTCATTACAGCAAGTTTTCCTATACGATCATGTGGTCGTTCTAGTCTCCGAGTAGAATTAAGTAGCACCACCAGTCAGAACCAAAAGCAAGTTAAGAATACGATGCTCATTGTTCAGGAAAACTCAGGGAGCAACGAACTGCCTGGGCTGCAGGATTTTCTCACTGGAAAGTATAAAAAGAGGATAATGGATTACATGATTAACACCATGCCATCCACCTCTGCGCAAACTTTTATTTTGTGTGCAGAGAAAGCAAAACACAAATGATTGTACCACCGCAGCCTTATTTCCTGACAATTTCTACGTGCCTTGCCTGGCCAGAGGTAGGGGACAAACCGGTACTGCCAATACAGTGATCCGATCCTACGAACAACTCTTCGGACCAAAGCAAACGCGAAAACCTCAGCATGTGAGCCAAGCCTGATGACTGACGAGGAAGATAACTTAGAAAAAACTCCAGCCACAGGAGCTGTTAAATTCGGAGTTGTCAACAGTCGCACGGGGTCGATCGAGCAGGCGGGAGAAGATGAACAGCAACCCGTCCTGATATGTTAAACTACAGTGGAGCAACAGCAACCGCTGTATGTAGGACCGAAGCAAATCTAACACTACCACTCTTGCTGCAGAGGATCATCATCCGTCATCGGATGTTTAACTGAACCTCGTTTTCGGCCCCCGATCGATCGGCGACGACGTCTAAAGCGCACAGTTAACTAGTCTGGGAAATGACCGATCCCCTTTTCGATCCCCTTCGTACGAACCGGGGGGTTAGGTCCCGACAGAGCAGCATGTCTCGGGGCTTTACATGTCAGCAGGCCAGGAAGAAACAAGCGAAACACACCAAACGCTTTTGGAGGCAGTGTTGTGGCCGATCTTGACAAAGCTCTGAAAATCGGGCTAGTTGTTGTTGTGTTATTAAGCTTGAATGAGATGTGTAACCAATGATGCGTCGGAAGCCTTGATCCAAAAGCAACCTGCTTAGAGGGGAATGAAATGTATATGTTATATATAAGGCTACGAGGAGCTGTGGATCCTGTCAATGTCGTGGCACAGCTGATCATCAGCGTGGAGGACATGTTAGTCGCGGGGTTAAGTGAATAATAGGCTAGGTTCCATGTTAAAGTCATTAGGTTAATGTAATAAATGGCTAATTTTCCTGTCTTGTCAGGTCCACTTGTAAGGTGTCTGCTTGTTTGTGGGTTCATTGCAAAATGTGTTTTACATGCTGAACAACTTATGGAAGAGGGCACTCACCTAGTCTAGTCATGTGTGTAGACCCCAGACAGAACACAACACCTACTATTAGTTTTATGCATCCTACTTGGGCGTGCCATATTTGAATCATTTTTCAAATGCTTCATCTTGTTTCTAGTTTCTTCTTTCTACAATCCATCCAAATCGACGCTGGACTTTATTGCGCATCCTGATATACCATAGTTGGTGCCCTAACATACTCTAAGAAGTGACATGATAGAGAACTTAATGCATTTATATGGGCCCATACCGATGCATATGTATTTTCTACTTCCTCTATCCGGAAGAAATAAGTGACTCGGATTTGTCTAGATTCGTATGTATCTAGACGCGGGAGTAGTCTTTGTTTATGCTAATTGTAAAAAAAAAGTTACATAATACAAGCTATCAAATATTTCATTTCAAATAGTGGCGGCGGGCCTCGGTACCGACCTTGCAAGGACGCAATGCACGCAAGGAGTCCGACAAACAAAACCTAGCTAATTAAAGATTGGCAGTCTCACAACGACACCGTTAGAAAACAAGTTAACTTGGTATAACACCGCTAAAAAGAAAAGACACACGCAATACACATGAATTTCAAAAGAACCATTTTACTTTTGGCACGGAGAAAAAAAGTTCCCCACATTCTAAATGCGGCCTAGTCTAGAAGGGCTAGCATGATATACATGACGATATGCACAACTGGGCAAAAAAAAGGAAACAATAATTGAACTCTAGGTGCTAACTTTCCAGTTCCCCCGACATAGAGTTCACAATTTCTACTTACTAAAATGGAGTATACGGCGAATGAGTCTGACGCCAGTCAACGGAAGCACCGCTGTAGCGGCGAGGAGCTCTCGGCAGGCACCGCCATGGTGTCACCTCCGACTAAAACAATTAGTACCAAATTTCTTTCCGAAAGAGCTATCCGTACTACTAGTATAATAACAACAATGCAGCAAGCAAACAAACGAACTAACGGAAAGACATGTTAAAAGACGTGAGCTGCATGATTAGGACGAGAAGGTCAAGACTGTTAGCGTGAGAGAGAGGGAAATGCACAGAAAAGCCTGTAGTTAACCTGGCAATTAGCTTCACACGGTTCCTCTATTTTTCTTGATTATTATGCAATGTGTAGTGTAGCGTAGTGCAGTGCATGCAGCTCATATATAGATAGATGTCGTGCCGTCCCTTGATTGTTGTGTACCTAGCTAGTTTATACATACATGGGGCCATGTCCGGCCAGTTGTGTGATCTTTGCTTGTGGAATTGGAACAGCTCCCAAATCATTGAGCAACTACTACTAAATATCTCTCCATGTTTTCTTTCTATAATGTGGTACACAAGGACTATAATATATAGTATAGTTTAAAAGGAGAGCTGGGAAAGTAGGTCAAGTGAATAGAACTATTAGTGAACGATTCCACAAATAAAATAGATTATAATCTTTAAATAGTGCATCATACTATATGCAGCGACTTTTTTCAAGTCAATGTTTCAAAAATTGAGATGCTAGCACCATATATATAGCGCATCATACTATATGCATACAAATTTCAAACATTTTTAAAAACAAAAGACCGGAATCAGCAGTAGCACGAGAGAAGTTATTTGCTAGTCTTTGAGATTGAGTTAACAGATAACACCGGTACTATTGTGAGGGAAAGAAAAGATGCATAAGTTTTGCTGGAAAATGCAAACCCAGTCAAAAAAAAGGATCGAAATTGTACCTCTGAGTCGCGGTCCAGGAGCCCCGATGCCAAAGCTCAACCCGTGGAGGCGTGGACTGTCCAGGCCTCTTTTCTTTGTGGGGTCTGTTACAAGTGGTGTACCAAATGCAGTGCAGACAGCCCAGCTGCGGGTGCGGCCCAGCTTTGTGACCCTTGTTCCTTTGCCATAACGAAGATGCAGATAGGAGTAAGATGCAGATAGTAGAAATATAATTTCTTCAGCTTCCGGTGTGGCGCTTTTCAACCCAATGTGCTCCAACCATCAGGCTGCCGCAGGTCTGATTGCTCGACTTCTTACAGTATGAATGTGAATTGTTCAACAGGAATGTAAACACCATAGTTATCCTTCGGATACTTTTTCTCGACAAAACGCAAAAAAGCCTTTGCGTTTTATTTCATTGAAAAGGTAGAAGTTCAGTTTGATCCTCCTAAGAGGCAGCAGTTATAGGTAAACAGGGGAATCAGTGGACATCCCAATTCTCCGGAAGGATAACCCTAAGCCCAGTCACACCAGCTGGGATGCATACGGGTTAGCATTATCCCCGACTGCTGAATCCGGACCAGCGATGAGCACTGATGAAAGACGGCCTGTCGGACTCGCGCCCTCGACATCCCCCAGGAAAGTTCTCTATACATATCCAATATATAAAGAATCTCAGGTGATTTTTTTCGCTTTAAAAACTTCTGGGGCAATACTGAGAGGATGACAGATAAGTTCCTTTGCTGCCTCTGAAATATCATCGTTTGGTCCTGGTTGGGTTGCAAAAGTGTTGTTTTCAGGGCTGACTATATTCTCCAATGCCGTAGGCCAGCTTTGGACGAACTTCAATTGATCACCCCTCAAAAAATAGCAGTCTACACTAACAACTGTGTCAATGACACCGATGAGCATAAAACTAGTCAATACCTCAACACATTTGGTATAAAGTGTCTGGTTCGATTCTAGTGATTGGTAAGTCAACCGCTAAGCTCCTTGAAACCACTGAGTAACTCGTGACCGTTGGTGACACTGAACCTGGTATCATCAAATATGGAGGCTCTGTTCTCCAGAGTAGGATCATCTAGCTGTGCGATGTCGAATTCGCTAGTTGTGCTACATGAACTGCAGAAGAATGGAGACGATGTACTGCTCGTGTCATTGATGCTTCTATTTGAGACATGGTGAAAGCTTTGAAAAGAAAGCAAGTGGTTTGCTCCAACTGCATATATACATTGACATTCTCCTGCATGTGTGTGCACAGAAGGTTAGTTTCAGCTTAGCTTCAACAATGGAAAAGGAGCTGAAAAATATATTTCTGACACTGTTTAGTTTACTTGTGCAATGATGAGAATCTGGTGGGTTAATCTTGATGCATTGGAATGGAGGCAATGGAGATATTCAACAAATTTTAATACCAAAGGTGACATAATTGGGCAGCGGCAAAAGTACTGATACAGTTGTCAGAGTGTAAATTAACTTGCCTTTGGATATACAGACTTGGCCACTTGGGAATACATAATAATAGGCTAAAACTTGAACACACTGGGAACTAATTTCTGTTTTCCTCTTGGTATGCTAGATAGGAGCATCTTGATGAACAGATTACCGATGATTCAACAAACTAACTGTGTTATTGGTTACAAATGAGGTTTCCATTGTGTAGAAATAATATGTTGCATGATGGATACAGTTGTTTCTCCAAACTTTCTAACAGTTTGCTCTTCAAACTATTTATTCCGTCTCAAAGCAAAAGCAATCAAGAAAAAAATCAAAGGAAGGATAAACATACTAAGTACTACTACCTCTGTCGCAAAATATAAGACGTCTTGATTAGCCTACCAAAACGTCTTATATTTTGAAACGGAGGTAGTAGTAAGCAATACATATATTTTCATAGGTTCCATAATGAGCGCGGAAATTTTATGTAGCATGATAATATCCAAAATACCAGCTGCAACATCATCATTCTCAGCTATGAGCTTCCCTACTGAAGCCTAGAGAAATCTAGAAGGTGAGCATATTACTCGAGAAAACACCATCAGGGCCCCATCTATCTAGGTTCAGAATTAACCTTTGCATGTTCTAACCATCTCTTCTCTGAGCATGCGTACACATTTATGTTTTGTTCATCAAGCTGTACACTGCAGACCATTTAGAATTTAATTGCTCTCTAACGATTCCTGCTACATATGGAATGGTTCTGACTCTGTACCCAGGGGAGACTGGTGGAGGTGAAGCTTTTCTAGCAAGGTGTGGCGACAGTAGGACAAAAACAATAACCTTTAGGGAAGGATTTCTAGTTTCACTCGTACTAATAAAGTGTCCAAGTACTCAAGTATCATCTGCCATGAGTCTCCAGATGCCACCACACAATGAATACTAAAACAGAGAGAAGACACTAGATTTATACCTCGGAAGATCAATGCAGAGGCCAGGGGTCAGACATTCTTTTCAACCAAAATTATACGTCGGAGTTGATTGGTTTGTCAAGCGGATTGTCTTGTTACAAACAAATTCTAGCATGTCATAGCCTTCTATAAATAAAACATTCTTAGTAGCAGATGATAGAAAAGGACAACATAGTTAGCAAGATATAGGTGACTGTAAAAACTATGTGGCATGCTGTAAAGGCAATGAGACAACTGTTGTCAGGAAGCTAGTATCTTGTGTGTCCTTGTCTTATCGAAGAAACACTGGATCTCCTTGGTTTGGATTTTGGAATGCCCCTGCTCAGAAACTACCAAGAACGTTTCTTCATAATTTTTTGTTTGCAGTGGTAGGCATTTCCCCTCTCCTTCCAGAAGAATATGGCTGCAAATTCATCAAATAAAAGTATGTCCAGCAAACTAATTGTTATAGCATCGATTATTAGTTGCCGGCCTTTTCTGGTTCATCTCCATAGTTGTTGCTTTCACATTCTTGTTCAGGGGGGGATGATACTCCGTAAACAGGAGAGCATGTCTCAGGGATAGTAGGAAATAGCCCCCAGCAGGAAAATCCAAGTAGAGCCAACATAACAGATGAGGCAGCAAATTTCTGTTTGTTGTAGTATGATTAATAGAATAACAAAGTAAAGCACGAATAAACATAAAATTCCTCGATACATTAAGATGGAAACACGAACTTGTACCTTTTATACATGAAAATGAAGAATATGTGGGCGAGCCAGCATTTTCTATTTTGAAATCCGGAAGTCCCAAGACTGGAACCTTATTCAAATCACAGACATAAGTTATCAAGTATATATGTTAAATATATATATATACCTCCATTAGCAAAAGTACATATTTACTTAAGCCGATACAGATGATCATTTACATGAACAAACACAAGGGATAGTAACATAGGTACAATAATTAAAGCCTCTACTTGCACTGAGAACAATCCACTTCTTCTTACACAATGAAAACTGGTACTTCATCCTTCAAACAATTCATCGATTTTGTTTTTCCACCCCCTCTCAAAATTCTTGGCATTTTGTCCAACAGACTGTCCCTGACTTTCCAGGTGACCATGGTAGGCTCGAGTAATAAACTCCAAGATCTTCACATGAAGCTCATCTCGAAGAGCTGGACAGGGTACCTTCCAGGACATCTGAAGATTGCAAGTTGCATTGAAAGACGAAGCAAAACTCTGCAAGGGAGTCAGACTGGTGAGCCTGATATTGAGGAAGTTTATCCGCGCCTTTTTACTAGGAGGCATGCCTCTTGAAACATCCAAGGTGGATGTAACAGGTACCCATGATGCATAAATGTATCTCTTTATGTACCCTCTGATGCGGGATTGACGTTTTTTAATCCACTCTGCTTTTACAGTCAACTGTACATCTGATTGCTCGACTTCTTGAAGTATGAAATGTATGTTGTTCATCAAGAATATGCACTGGAGTCCTTCAGAGGCAAATGACCTGGAATGTTTATAAATTACTGATTCTAGATCAGTGATGAGCCCAACCACTAGACGGCATGTCAAACTCATTCCATCAACTGCCAAGAGATCGTCAGTATGATCATGATCTAGGATCGTATCAAGTAAACCTTTATGTTTCACCAGGAGACTGATGTATCGCATGAGGTATGGAGATAACGACAGAATACCTCCATCCTGCACTGCTTTTTGTGATGTATAAGTCCGAATTAATCCTTTGAGTTCTTCAACAATTCCCCTTACAGAGTCCTTCAGTTTGCCAAGAACTCCCTCAACATGTGTACTGATAGACTCTCTGTAGAAGACTTTCCTGAGAATGGGGTAAGCATCCATCAGTGCTGTGTACATGTTCAATACACAGAAGAGCTTCTCTGGTGACTTCCTCACCTCATGGTCAGATACAATTGAAGCAACAGTGAACAGACGCCTAATAGGTTCTTCTGCTGCTTTTGAAAGGTCATCATGTGTAAATCCATTGCATGCACGATGGTTCTGCTTGACGAGCTGTGTCCACAATGTCTTCAGAACACTGACAATATACTCCAAAACTGCAGGCCAGCTCTTGATGGATTTCCAATGTTCCTCCCCTAAATTTTGGGAATCTACTCCAATGAGTGAGTCAAAGTCATCAAAGAACTTGCACCCAGTGAGGATATCATAGTGTTTGATGTGAAATGCCTGGTACAGGTCCCTTGAGTGCTCAGCTAAAATTTGCTGGTTTACTAACTCTCTGAAAGTGACAAATGATTTGAGACCAATTATGGCGTTGAACCGACTATCATTGTATATGTAGGTCGGTTTCATCACCAGGGAAGGGTCATCGAGATGTTCCGCATCAAATGTGTCGGCGGTGCTACAAGAGTTGAAAAAAGAAGAGGATTTCGTGGTGTTACTACTGCCTGAGAAGTGACAACCTCCCAAAGAAGGTATGCCATTTTTTCTGGTTGTGTGCGGATGCCTGTAAATGAATGGAAGTGTTAAGAGAAACGATGATGAACAGATCATAGAAGCTAGCAAGACTGCCATGTCAGAAAAATATTAGGGTAAAATAAATTGCATGTCTTTGAATCGAGAACAATAAAGTCCTAGGAAACTATAGCAAAATCGTTTGCTTGGCTGAAAAATAGAAAAGTCAATCATGTTCCTTGACAACCAAGAAAAGGGAAAGGAGTATAAATAAGTTCGTTCATTTCTCAACAAAAGGTCAATGACAGAATTGAGCTTCCATCATACTAGGCATCAGGAAAAACAGACTTTGTTGTAATGATCGCCTAGTTTTATCCTACTTTATTTTTCCTTTTTTGTCGGCTGTGTGCATCTTGGTTATGAGGCCGGGTGTAAACATTACTATCCGTAGTAAAGCGCCCATTTCGGAAAAAAATGAGAGTTACATTACATGGCACAACTAACTACAGGAAAAAGTAACACATGGTTCCATGTGACGCAAAATGTAGCTTATTTTTAGAAATATTCTACGGACTGTCCATTTGAATGTGTATTTAGGTGTTCTTCGAGGAAACACAAAGGACCTTTGCGTTTTATTCATTGAAAAGATAGAGTCGTTTTACATCCTCCTAGCAGGCAGATTACAGGCTAACAAGCAAAAATCAGTGAACATCCCATGTGGCTGGGAGCACAACTCGGAGGCCACGCGCTCCTGCTCACGCCCATAGCCGTGCTTCTTCTTTGATGGCCTCAATGAGTGATTGCGCTGATGGCTGGGTGTATATTTAGGAGTTACAATTGAAAATCATATTTCCTTGATCATATATGTCAGAATATGGATAGGCTGGACATAATGTCACATGATAAATGAAAAGACTTTATATGTTTGCTCCTGTCTTTTTTAAGAACATTTATCATGTTATGACTGATTATTTGAATTGCGCTTAATTTCTATTATTAGGAAGAATATTTGCTGTTGAGGCAGAATATAAAATCTCGAAGTGGTACCTAACACTTTGACTGCGTCCTACTCCCAACTGGTCATTATCATCTAGAACTGCAGCATGGCTAGAGCTTCCGTGTTGCATGTCACGTGTTAGGTCTTCATTTTGAACATGGTGACGAGGGGTAACCTCGGCAATGCCCATTGTTATGTACTTGGGTTTTATAAAAAAAAAAGGGTGCGCTGGTGATTTCGCTGGCTTATCAGACAAACAAGGGAGGCAAGATTTACCCAGGTTCAGCCCCTCGTAGAGGAAACCTTGCTCCTGCTTGTCTGATCTTTATTGATGGAGAGTACAAAGTCACCGAGTTACCAGATGCGATCTACATCGGATTGTGATGAATCGAAAGTTTTAGGTGTCCTTCGTGTCAGCTCCTCCCAGCTTTTATATGAGAGGTTGGGTCTTAGAGTCCAAACCGGGTCGGTTTACATGATAAAAAGGTAATCTATGACTATGTCGGTTTCATCTTGGGCTTTTTCCTTGATCATCACGTCTGGTTCCTGGTCTTCGGGTGCTCCAGAACCTTCGGCTTCTTATGGGTCATGCCCATGTTAGTAGCCCCCAAGGCTCCACTCGAATCGTAGATTCAGGTTGAGTCTCAAGTCTTCTTTATTATACACGGGAGGTGAACCCAAAGATTCTTTCAGGTATGTGAACTGTAAGTTCGATAATCATTTTTTCATGGGGATTTTCTCTAGAGGCAATCATGTATGATGATATTATCATTGTATTCATAAAGTTATTAAGTTGCCCTTGTATGAACATCTGATATATGTCATCGAATACGTGATTCGGTTGTGGAACTATGTAATCATGTTGTTCATACTAGATGTTCTTGGTCATTGAGGTTGTGCTGGACACACAACTTAGACTAATGTGAAAGTCAGCTGATGACTCGGTTCCACTTGTCATGGGCATGGTGATGCTATTTCGACTTACATGGACCCGACTAAAGAATTTAGCGATTCAGACTGACCCACGGTTGAGATTTAACGAGCATGTTGTCATTTGCAGTCTCAAGCAATGGAATCCTTAGACCTGAAGTAATCGCATGATCCGAGTTGTGGATCGCCAACTTAGGTTCTATCAAACGTTGTTCCGTAAATGGGCAGTTATAAAGGTAGAGTTCGGGTTGGTTGTGAATCAAGCTACGTGACATGGATTACCAAAATGGGATTTGCCCCTCCGTAATGGAGAGATATTCTCTGGGCCCTCTCGTGCGATATGATTCGGAAGCATGGCCATGCGCTACTCAGTTAAGTGTTAACTGAGGGGTCGGACTAAGAGTTAGTCCAGTGAATTGTATGTCATGGAACGAGAAGAGAGTTAAGCTATTAAAGGGATGACAACTACTCGCCTATAGCTTGACAAGGTATATCGTGTGGCAAAGGGATTTGGACGAAAGTCATATTGAAGATTTGTCTTCCAGACTTTACGGCACTTGGGAGTTGTCACGTCTTGCTAGAGGCAACTACCATCTATCGACTTGACCGAGTGTTCATGGGAGTGAGTTGGACTCAAAGCCATGACGGGATACTTGGAGGAGTAGCTCATGTCGTGTCCAGGTGTACGACATCTGAACCTACAGGGTCACACACTTAAGGATTAGGAGCCCATGTGGATTAGATCCATGTGGTAGTTGGGGTACAGCCTAAATGGGCCTCAAGAGTTAAGCCCAACTAGGGATGTATATAAATGGAGCGACAAGTACCTGTGGATAGTGGATAGGATCTAGCAGTCCCCTGCCCGTGCTCCTTCCTGTACCTGTGGACACCGATAGAGGCGTTGCACGTGCGACGCTGGAGACAAAGAAGTTCGTGGGGATTTGGAGGAGATGTTCGTGAGATCTATCGGCACTACAGCAACTGGCGCGCTTCATCAATAATCCGCTCTTGCACGTCTAGTGGTAAATCTCGTGACCTATCACCTGAGCTGAATCTTGGGAGTACCGCGTAGGGTAAAAGTTTTTGTTTATCTTCTCGCGGCCCAACAATGGTATCAGAGCGAAAGCTTCTGGTTTTAGGCTCTTGATTTGTGCATATGTGATATGCATAAGGTGGTAGATTGGATCTACTTAGGGTTCCGCTGGTAGATCTATGAGATAGATTGGTTTCGTGTAAGATTGATTGGATCAATCGCACTCGGGGTACATGGAAGATCGGGTGCGGATGGTCAATGAGATTGGTCAGATCTGCACAAGGATCGGATTTGGGTAAAAGTGTTTTATCCAATGAAGGAATCCATGGTTCAGAATACAGATTAGATCTATGGTTTCGGAAAAATCATAGCGCCTTAGATGCCGTTGCGAGTTTCACAACGCCGGTAGATATTGTATCTATGCATAACTTGTTTTTGCAGGAAGTTGTGAATGGTATGGTTCATGTACATGTGATGTATGTGTGTACGCCATACGTGATTTGCTTATCACGGGTTTGTCAGCCGACTGGAGCCAAAGTGTTGTCACTGTCGGCATGTGATGCTATCTTCTTGTATGTTCCTTAATGCTAGTGTAGCATGTTTGGAGGACCTGAAGGACATGGCAGCCAGATGCATGATGAACAGGTTCATGGAGATGCAGATCGCCATGCAGAGAGTCATACCATTTCACATTATAATTGGATTATTTGTGTTATCGTTATGTCTCTAGTTTTACCTCTGTTAGATAGTTGGTAAACATTAATCCCTCAAAGAAGGTCTAGTCGGTCTCCCCGTCAGTGCTTCACCATCACAAGTCGGACATTTTTGGTAGTGGGCTCATAAAATTGAGGTGCTGCCAATTCTTTTCAACTAGGTAGGTTCGAGTCGGACTCTTACAACGGAAGCACTTGGTAAGCTAGACGGGTCTATCACAAATGTTGTGGGGCTCGGGGAGAGGTCAGTCGTTGCCAGGGCATGTGATTTCACTCGACCAACAGGAGTCGTATGGGATAGGATTGGCAAGGAGTTGACTACCTAGATCACTTGACAGCTAGCGGTGATGCTAAAACTCACTAGTTGACTTGCTTATTTAGGATCCTGAATCACTAAGTAACCATCGGAGGGATGTTGGTTCTAGCGAGAGCATAAGTATTAAAGTGTTTAATACGCTTGCTCTTTTATGAATACATGTCTTAAGTGTTTTGCATATTTCTGTTGTAGATCATGGCACCTAGTAGTAGTCTCCCTCTGATATCCGGTTTTGCATTAAGAACCATCCCTGGTAGCTGTGATTCTTCCTCGTGGAGGTCCTCCGCGAGGGGGACAGTCCACTCCGCGGCGAAATCCGCCAGGGCCTTGCTCTTTATGGTGCTTGTGGTGTGGAATGTCAGCTCGAAGGGCTGTAGCTCGATGGCCCACTCCGCCACGCGGCCGGTGATGTTGGGGTTGCGCAAAACCGTCTCTAGAGGGTATTTTGTGACGACCTTGATGGGGTAACCTTGGAAGTAGTGGCGCAGCTTCTTGGAAACGATAAGCGTGTAAAGTACCTTCTTCCGCATGGTGTAGCGTTCGCGTGCATCGCGCGGCACTGTACTGACGAAGTAGACGGGGTGTTGCACGAGGCTCAGCTCCTTGGGCGTTGAAGCTTTCTCTTCACGAGGCTTGGTGGGTGACTCGTCGAGGTTTTCCTTCTCAGGGAGGTTGACGAGGTTTTCCTCCTCGGCGAGACTTGTGACCTTGGCGAGTACCAATGGTGTGGCTCCTACATCACGAGGCTCACGGCTCAGCTAGTGGAATCCTTCTTGGAGATGACTGGCTCCTGTCTCTCCGTGACGAGGACCATGCTTGCTGTTTGTGGTGTGGCTGCCAAGTACAGCAACAGAGGCTCGCGGGTCTATGGAGCGACCATGATTGGAGGGCTGGTGAGATACTTCTTGAGCTCCTTGAAGGCGACAACAGCTTATGGTGTCCACTGGAAGGTTCCTGATCGCTTCATGATTTTGAAGAAGGGCAAGGCCTTCTCGCCGAGCTTGGAGAAGAAGTGCCCGAGAGCAGCTATGCAACCCGCCAAGCTTTGCATGTCCTTGAGCCGCCGTAGAGGCCGCATCTCTTCAATGGCCCTGATCTTGTCAGGGTTTGCCACGATGCGAGACGAGGAACCCAAGGAGCTTGCCCGAAGGCACCACGAAGATGCACTTGGTAGGGTTGAGCTTGATGTTCACCTTTCGCAGGTTGGAAAAGGTCTCCTCGAGGTCCACGATGAGCGTGCGCTCGTTGGGAGTCTTGACAACAATGTTGTCGTTGTATGCCTCAGCATTTTTGCCCATTTGCTCTCCGAGGGGGATACGCATGAGCCTCAAGAAGGTAGCTCCTACATTCTTCAGGCCGAAGGGCATGCACTTGTAGCAGAACACACCACAAGGGTAATGAACGTTGTCTTCTCCTCGTCCTCCTTTGCCATCTTGATTGGTGGTCGCCTGAGAAGGCATCCAAGAAGCAAAGGAGATCGCAGCCCGCCATGGAGTCAACAATCTGGTCGATGTGTGGCAGCAAGTATGGGTCTTTGGGGCATGCCTTGTTGATGTTGATGAAGTGGATGCAAAGGCGCCCTCCGCCAGTGACCTTGCAAACCACCACGGTGTTGGCGAGCCAATCAGTGTGCTTGCCCTCGCGGATGAGAACTGCCTTCTTGAGTTTTTCTACTTCCTGGACGATGAAATTCTGCTTCGCTGCCATGGGACGCAGTGGGACACACTGTCAAGTGGTGCTCGATCACCTTCTAGGTACTCTAAACATATCTGACGGTGTCCATGCGAACATGCCAGCATTTGCCCGCAGGAAGGCGACGAGCACGCTTTCCTATTTGGGAGGCAAGTTGCCATCGATGGTGACGGTAGCCCCCGAGCCACTAGCGTCTAGTGTCACCTCCTTGGTCAATGCCCGCTCTTGAGAGAACAATTGCTTCTTCACGGGGAGCTCGATGGCGTCCTCGTCAGCAGGGTGTGTGCAGCTGCAGCCTTGTAGACGTGCTCAATGGAACGCACAACATACTTGTCGCCGCCATGGATGGTGATGGTGCCGCTGCATGCGGGAGCTTGACGAGGTTGTAGGCGTCGTGGGTGACCGCCATGAACTTTGTCAGTGGGAGGTAGCCGAGGATGACGTTGTAGGGCAAGCCTACGTGTGCCACGTCGAAGTCGATATGCTCGGTGCAGTAATTCTCGCAGGTCCCGAATGTGACAGGGAGTTTCACCTGCCCCAGGGGCATAGTTGTTCCTTCAGTCACTCCCGAGAAGGGCCTTGTAGGCATTAGGCGCTCGTAGGGCACTTGCAACTTCTCGAATGTTGCCACGGAGATGACGTTTAGGTCTGCGCCTCCCTCAATGAGTGTCTTGGTGACTGCGACGTTGTTGATGGTGGGGTGCACACCAAGGGAATAGTCCCCACGGTCCTTTTGAACTTGCGTGGTTGCTGGCGTCAAAGGCTATGGGGAATTGAGACCACTTGAGCTTTGAAGCATCTACCACGGGAAGGGAAGCGCCTATCTCGTCGGTGAGCTGCTTGAGGTGGCGGTTGGAGAGGGGAGCTTGAGCCCCGCCGAGGATACACGCCATCCTTCGTGGCTCTTGGTAGCCCCAGCGTCTTCCTCGGGGAGGTTATTGTTGCCCTCGCCAAGGTGTTGCTGGGCAGCGTTAGCCTGGTGATGTGGCTGGTAGTCATCGTCGTTGTTGTTCCAGCGGCCACTGCCACGACCACCTCCGGGACCGTGGCCCCGGTTGTTGATGTGCTTTCTCTGGTTGTCGCGGTCGTCGCGGAGCTTCTTGAACTCAAAGCAGTTACATGTGTTGTACGAGTGCATCTTGTGGAAGACGCGGTAGGGACGATCGTCCTACTACGCATCGTCGCAGCCACGCTGGTGCTTGTGCTTAGGTTCTACCACGAGTACGGCCTAAGTCTTGCGCTTGGGCTCCTTGTTCTTGCTCTTGGCGGGCGCGGAAGTAGCAGCCACATCAGGGTCGTTGTGCTTGAACAGACGCCCTTCCTCAGCCTTGGCGCACTTGTCCGCTAGCACGAAGAGCTTGACCACCGGGGTGAACTCGTCGTTCATGCCGAGCTTCTCGAGCAGCTTGACATCTATTATGCATGTCGAGAAGATGGAGATGATGGATGTGTCGGTGACCCGTGGAATCTTGTTACGCACTTGGCGGAAGCCCTGGATGTACTTGTGTAGCATCTTGCCCTGCTGGCGCACGCCTCGAAGGTCGTTGAGCGTGAGGGGGCTCTCATATGTGCCCTTGAAGTTAGCGACGAACTTCTTGCACAAATGCTTCCACGAGGAGATGGATTCCTCGGGGAGGTTGTTCATCTGCCAGGCGCGGGTTGCGTCCTTGAGGGCCATGGGGAACCAATTGGCCATGACCTTGTCGTCACTGCCCGTGGCCTGGACCCTATGGTGCAGAGCTGCAGAAACTCAACGGGGTTTTCCTTGCCATCATAACGTGGAGGTAGATTTGGCTTGAACTTGATAGGCCACACCACGATGTGCAGCTCCTTGGTGAACGCGAGGCAGACGCCGCTGTTCAAAGGGGCGTCACCGGCGAGTGCGGCGCTATTGTTGTTTCCCGCTGCTGCGGCTTCCACGATGGTGCTCTTGATGTCTGCGGCGGCGCTCGATGGAAACTCAGGTGTCCTCCCGAGACCTTTCCAGAACGATGTTGGGTTTGGGGGCAACATGTGGCGAGGAAGATCCATGGGAACAAGGTCGAGCTCTTCCCGACCCTTGTGCGGCGTGGTTGTTCCCCACGCCTCCGCCAGCTGGAGGTGGTGGTGGAGTGCCATGCGCGATGATAGCTGTGAGATTCGACACATTTTTTATGGTTTCTATCGATGGTTTTCGTTTGGATTTGATGGTTTTCTAGCTTTACCTAACGCTAATACTTTGGTAGCGAAGAAAACTTGGGTTTTAATGTGTGTTTCAGGTTCTGAATATCAATAGAGAGTTTTAACAACAGAAACACAATATTTAAACGAAAACAAGCAAGTCTCGTTTTGGAATCAATCAAGGGGAGCATACAGTAGCGTTAACGAGCAACTATACGGCGGGAATATTTTTCCGGCCGTATAGTTCCTGCTGTATAGTTGCCATCAGCTTCGCCTTGTTAAAAGGGACAACTTTCGTGAAGAGGTCGAGGACAAAAACAGAACACACGAGCCGCCATCCCATCCAGAAGGGAGAAAGAAGAGATCCGGAGAAGAAGGGGAAGATGTTCTTCATCTCGCTCCACGATCTTCGATCTCCTAGCCACCACACCTCCATAGCCATTACTTGTACTTGAGAAAGAGAGATCTTCACCTTGCAAGATTAGGGTTTGAGATTGTTCTTCCTATCTTTAATTGTGTTAGATTTATTTCTATTCTTATTGCGGATGTCCACGGCAATATCAAGAAGAACTCCCTTTATTTAATTATATCGATGATGCTTTCTTCTCTCATGTGTGAGTAAGTTCCCTTGGGCTTGGGAGATGCAAGGGATTGGTGAGATGTGATGTGCCTATACAATTTCTATTAAGTTTGTGGTTGATTTTAAATACTATATTATGTGTGTTTGACTATCTGTGGGATGTTTAATGCCTGTTCTCCAATTAAAGGCCTAGACAACATGATGCTTTGTTCTACATAGATAGAATCTTGTTCACTGGCAGACCGGCGACCCTCGAGTGACACGGGGATATCGATGGAAAACTAGTTTAACTCGAGGATCACGAGGAGCCACCGTGCTTATTGCATTAGTCCGATCCAAGGAGCTTAATTGCTAAGCAACCTAAAAGATCTTAATTGTCTAGTAATTGACCATGGTTGTGGTAACAGGCTAGTAAGGATTATTGAAGTTGGGATGAAATCTACCAAGAGGAGTTCTGACTAATTATGGGTTGCTCGCCTACACACATTACTTATAAGATTATAATTGCTACACTTATCACTCATCCACCTGGCACATTCACTATCATCATGAACTGAATCTCCCCACGCCTACTTTGTCATCTGCAGAAAACAACAAACACAACAAATCGTTCTTTACTTTTATGCTTTTTATTTCTAAAGTTTACATTTTAGTTTTATTTAAATACATTCCTTTAATCCAAACTTTATTCTTATTTCAACACTTGCAGTCAATTCACTCGAAAACATGTAACAACTTCGGATGTGACAGAGACTTCACCCATAAACACTTACTTTTGGACTCCCTGTGGGGATCGACATCTTAACTTCAAAACTAGCTACAAACGATCTGTGCATTTGCAGCCATCACGCGACTTGCCCCACTCACGGGATTTGCGATGGTGGAGGTACCACATAGCAAGAGAGCGCTAGAGCGACGTCAGCGGCGTTGACGAGCTCGATGATGCACAGGAGCCATGCATCGTGCCCGGCCACATCGGGACGGTAGCACATCAACTCCTGCGCCATGAGCAGAGCGGCCTTCGGCGTGGGGTTGCTGTGGCGCCCACTCCTAGAGACAGTCGCGGTAGGGGTGTGGGCGCTTTGCAACTGCACTGCAGGGACGGAGGAGTGCGCCTCGTCCCCCGCTCCGTGCTCCTGCTGAAGAGGGTCGTCGTTGGCGCGAGGAGAGTTGGCGTCGAGGTTGGACTCCGCTCTGGCTGCGGTGGCGGTGGCCTAGCGACGAGTGTGCTCGCTACGAGTCAATCCGGCCATGTCGATGGAGTGGAAGACGCGCCTCGGCCCCCTACCCTGCGCGCCAAATGTTAGAGATTTGTCCATGCAAAGGAACTAGGGTACCTCTCGAGTAGGATGAATCGAACACTGGGGGCTGAACACGCGAACTTTGGACCCTCGGCGACCTCGCCGAGGGGTAAGCGAACGAGCACGACAGAGGGACACAAGGAGTTTACCAAGGTTCAGGCCACCATGTGGTGTAAAACCCTACTCCTGCATGTCTGGATTGCTTATACTGCTTGACGAGGTTATAGTACAAGGAGGTTGACCAGGCGATCAGATCTAGAGCTCCTAGCTAGAAGATGAAGCTAGGGTTCCTTGAGGTAGAAGATTGGATCCTTCTCCAGGTTGTCACACTGCCCCTCTTATAGGCGCTCCGGTCCTCTTCCCGAATTATCTTGGCGGGAAGGGTTGCCACATAGTAACAAGAGAGTGGGTACTTTTGACCATGGACCTAGTCCATGGCAGGGTGCCGTTGATCACGTTGCTGACGTCCTCCTCTCTGCGGCTGCACCCTTCACGTTCTCCACGCACCAGAGAGGGGGTGGTCCCTCCTTGGTGGCAGCGGCTGTCGGCCACACCTTTCTTGCGGGAGGGGAAGATGTTTTCCTTGTCGAAGGAGACAAGCCTAGAGAGCTAGCGGCCATCCTTATCTTCGTCTTGTTCGCGTGGTCCCGTGCTACATCCAAGACTTAGGCGTTGGTGCGCCCCCCGCCGGTTCCTCGCGAGGGAGTCCTTCCTTGTGAAGGGCTTCGGGCGCGAAGGGTACGCCCCTGCGCTTCACGAGGGAGTCCTTCCCGTGGTACTGCAGCTATCCTGCCATCAGGGCTAGTAGCAGATGGGCCATGGTACCCTGGTTCCCACTAGCCTGACAGAGGAGCTTCGATATGACAGCCATTTTGATGGCTTGGCCATCTGGAAGGACTGTAAGTAACAGGGTTTTCAAAAATGAGTTCATGTCGGTAGAGTAGCTCATAGACAGAATCAAGGATGAATACAAGCTCTGGTGCGCAGTGGGGGCAAAGGGTCTATTGAGAGTTATGGCTTGGTCGGCTGTTGGTCGGGTAGTTCTCGCGACCATGCGCATGGCCATTGTTGGCGTTGTTCGGACTCATATGTCTATCTTAATGCGTTGGCATGCAGGTCCTCTTCATGGTCTCGGAAATAACCTCCCAAAGAACATGTACGGTTGATTAAGGAGTTGTCCGTTACCTGCTGGCTACGATAACTCCATCATTATCCAGGTACATAATATTGCACAAACAATCAGCTTGTTTCTCCAAAGCCTCTGCTGTCTTGCCCTTCCAGTCATGTTTTCTGTATCAAGATCCAGAGGTCACATGAAATACTCAAGCAATACCAGAAATCAGTAAGTTGTGGCGATTATGTAGTACCACGCCAGGCTACCACTATAACCACATCTCACCAGAATGACATGCTTAACCATTATGCATGCCATATAATATTGTGCCAACATCCAGAAACATCATGTAAATAAAATATCCAGAAAACATATGCAAGTGATAAGTACTAATCTGGAGTACCTCTTTTTAGCACCCATGACTAGTGTGGTGATCTTATGCTCTTTGATTACCTCCAAAAGTGCAACGACCACATCATATTTATCAATTATGAGTATCTCTGCTTCGACCTAGAAGAAATACACAATATAAGTCCCTACTGTTTCCTTAAAAAGTGCATTATACAGTACAAAATATGCAACTAAGGACTATTCATTCAGTTTTAACGTTCACCTTATACATTTGCAAGCACTCCTGTAATTTCTTCAGAATCATGTTTCTATCATTTACTCTGTGTGCACTAACACGATTTTTTATCAGTGTACTTTCTGGCATTGAAGCTCCCAATACCGCTGAAAAAAATTGCTAGAAAATGTAAGAGACAAATATCTGTATATTTTCACTAAGTAACAATCCCATCCACAAGCAACATGACTACTTGCGATTCATAAGAATCAAAATCAAGGGGAATACATATATGCTATCACACAAACTACAAACAAAAAGAAAATTCTTACTTGGGATAGCTGGCCTGTAGATGTGAACAAGAACTAAAGACTTCTCTGGTGGGATGCGGAGTGAAGCCCATTTGAGAACAATCGAACACTGCTTATCGTTCCCCACCGCCAGGTGTACCTTCTCACTTCCAGATCGGGACACAGTTGCACGATGCATGAGCTCAGTTGTCCTTTATTTCCTTTATTGCATTAATTAACAGCATTCCTGCGCATATTAGTTCCCCTCCACCTGTACTTAGTCTCCCCAAATGGTCTTCATTCTATTCTTTCTTGTTGCACAATGCCTTCTGTGGATGGTAGATTATTGTTTCAAAGGAACAGTTCTGTGACAGAGTGCATATAAAGTGTCTGTTAGGTTGCTAGGAAACAGAGAGTAACTCCAAACCACAAAGGAACAAAAGAAATTACCTTCACGTTGCCCAATGCTTTGTCTGGATGGAATATTCTCGCTTTACAAGAATCATTCTATGATGGAGCGCATACCAAGTTTCTGTATAAGTTCTAAAAGAAATAAAGAATAACTCCAAATCCCAGGAGGGACAAAAATGGACAGGTAAAACCAAAGCTCTGCTGCCTCAGCGTATCACATCTCTAGTTCTCTACATTGGTAGAGATGAAACCTTGTTAACCCAGACAGAATGACGTGCTCACAAGCAGAATATGGAAATACTTTTGGGATGAAGACATGAGGTGGACTTAGTTGCTACCTCCATTTCAAAATGGATGATGACTTAGAAGCATGCAGTCAAACTTCTGTATCTTTGACAAGTAATTGATCAATAAAATATTTAGGTTGGTCGTGTTGAAATGATACCATTAGATTTGTCGACAATTTTCCAACTCCTTTACTTGCATATATATTCATACAAAAGTAACATCCAAAGTAGCATTGACTGTGAAAAGCCAAAACATCTATTTTAGGAATGGAAATGGTACAAGCAAGTACAAATATGATCGATATGCCAACCATATACGGCTAAAATTTTCCCATAAAAAAAGATACCCCGGATTCTTTCCCCATAAAAAAAGGATGCCCCTGATTGAAAGAGCCCCAGTGGAGTTTAGTCACAGTTTATGGTGCTGAAATGGACGAATCTTTTAGCCAAGGATGCACACATTAGAAAATGTACCAAGTCAAGTAAAAAATGGCAACTCCAACAAGATTGCACAAGATAATGAGGAAACAAAGATTTGCGTACAACTTGTAGTATACAGTACTTTATGTAGAATATACACAATATTTTAAGTTCAAACAGTCATTTGAATGGTTGCTCAGATTTATTCTGCAAGAAACAACTATACAATTAAGAAGGAGCACTTATCCAGTTATCCCATCGATATGGCAGGATTTACATTATAGTAATTTGTCACTATATCAGAAAACCTGTCATCTGCCCTCACTTGAAACACTTGCTTTAACAGTCCCTTCAGCTGTCTGGGATTATTCCTTCCAAGATATATACATCTTCGAGATTAACTCAAATTCTGAAGCAAAGCATCCTCCTGAAGAAATCGAGTGAGCGATGAAGATATTAAACAATTTGGTCTCCATCGTCCTCAAGCTTCAAGTACTGCATAACTGTAATGATATCACGTCCTCCATGTGCTAGCACACAATGCATTCAAATTAGCCTTTCAAACTATGATCAAGAGTTCCCGATCCGTAAGTTCGGTGATTTTAGCTTGTGGTAACATAAGCAGGCCATGCCCTCAAAAGGAAGACACATTTGCATTGGCCAGCAGATAGTAATTGCTCCTTTTTGAAGTTCACATAACCCCATTAAAACATCCCAACTATATAATATAGGACCTCTGGTCTCTAAACTTAAACACCAGCTTCTTGTATAAATCCCATCTCACACAAGCAATTGGCACAAACCTAACAGAGGCAAACAGAAGATTAACTATGAGGATCATTATAGTCCAGAATAACAGTAGTGAATTATTTTTTTGAGAAAACGCAAAAGCTTTGCGTTTCATTATATTGCAAAGATAGAATTTGTTACAACCCACTGAAGGGGTTTACAATCCAGGTACAAAAGGAAAAAAGCTTAATGTACATCCCAAGTCGTCGGGAGGAGGACATCGAGCCCCTTGGCTCCTGCCAGCACCCAAGCCGAGGCCTCATCCTTGATCTTGGCAATCAGGGGCAGGGGTAGCGGCTGGGCACACTCGAAGACGCAGTCGTTGCGGAGCTTCCAAAGCATCCAGGGCACCAGCAGTGTGACCGAGGCCAGGCCTTTGTGCATTGGCTTGGGGGTTTGACGCGTCGCTGCCGTCCACCAATCGAAGAGGGAGGATTCTTCATGGGGTGGGGTGCATGGCAAGCGCAGCCAAGCAAGGATCTCTTGCCAGATCTGCTTGGAGAAGGGGCAGGAGATCATGATATGGTGTATTGTCTCCATGGCTTGGTCGCAGAGCATGCACCTGGGGTGGTGCTGTAGCTGCCGTCTAGCGAGCCGCTCTGCCGTCCAGCAGCGATCCAGATTTGCCAACCAGTGAAAGAACTTGACACGGTTAGGCGCCCATGTCTTCCAGATTAACCTCCAAGCAGCACATCTAGTGGATCCGTGGAAAGCTGCCAAGTAAGCCAATTTAGCAGTGTACACGCCATCAGCTGTCCATCGCCAGACCCATTTGTCCTCGTCGGGGGTGAGCACCGTGGGCAGAATACGTTGCCAGAGTTGCAGGTATTCTCCCACCTCCTGATACCCTAGGACCCCCTGTATGTCTCGGGCCCAGACGTTTCCAGCGAGGCCATCAGCAACTGTCATCCTGCTGCGCCTGCCCTTTGGGATGCAGGCGTAGAGGGCCGGTGCAATCTCACGGACAGAGTATCTGTTGATCCAGCGGTCCTCCCAGAAGCGCGCGGTTAGGCCATTCCCAAGCTCGATGTAGGTAGAGGCGAAGAACAGGTCCCGCTCAGGGTCGGTGAATTGCATGTCGAGGCCGCTCCAGGCCCGAGAATTGTCAGTTTTGCTGAGCCAGAGCCATCGAAGACGTAGTGCGATGCAGGATAGCTGAATGTCCTGGATCCCTAGGCCGCCCAGGTTGGTGGGTCTGCTAACAAGGCGCCAGTTGACATGGCAATTGCCGCCTTTGGCCTCCCTCTTCCCTTCCCATAAGAAGCCACGCTCGATCCTCTCCATCGCTCTGATAGTCTTGGAGGATGGCGACAGCACAAGCAGCTGGTGAATGGGGATAGCGCCGAGGACGGACTTGATCAAGGCCATCCTACCCGGTTTCTGTATTAGGCGCGCTTTCCAGGTCGGTAATCTGGCGGCCATCTTCTCCACAAGGGGCTCCATCTGCGCGGACGTGGGCTTGCGGATCGTGAGTGGAATTCCCAAGTAGGTGATGGGGAACTCGACGATGGGGCATCCGAGGGGCTGCAGAATAGTGGCAGCCTCGTCGGTCTCGCACCGGATCAGCGTGGCCAAGCTTTTGGTGTAGTTCACCAGGAGACCGGAGGCCTGTCCGAAGAGCTGAAGGATTGCCTTGGTAGCCTCGATGTCTCCTGAGCAAACATGACAGAACAGGATCACATCATCTGCATATAGAGAGACAGATGGGATCTGGCGCCTGGGGTGGAGCTGCTGTAAGATCCCGAGGTCGATCGCGCGTCTGAAGATCTTGACGAGGACATCGACCGCGATGACGAAGAGCTGGGGTGACAGTGGGTCACCCTGGCGCAGGCCCCGCCGATGCCAAATGGGTGGGCCAGGCTCTCCATTGATCAGCACCTTAGTGCTGGCCGAGGAGAACAGGATGGCCAGCCATCCAATGAAGCGGTCACTGAAGCCCATGTGCTGCAGGATCTCGAAGAGGAAAGGCCATGAGAGGGAGTCGAAGGCGCGTGCCAGGTCGAGCTTGAGCAGTGCCCGTGGTGCTCCGAGCTGGTGAAGCAAGCATGCCGACTGACGGACGAGGACGAAGTTGTCATGCAAGCTTCTCCCGGGGATGAAAGCATTTTGCACCGGGCTGACCATCGTGGTGAGGCGCGGGGCAAGACATAGAGATAGTATCTTGGCGAAGATCTTAGCCACCAGGTGAATAAGGCTGATGGGCCGGTAGTCATTGAGCCGACTCGCCTCGGCATGCTTGGGCAGAAGGGTCAGGAGAGCCTGATTGAGTTTGCTGAACCCTCTGCCACGAAGCTCGTAGAGCTGCTGAAAAACCGCGACAAAGTCCTCCCTGACCGTGCTCCAGCAGGCCCTCAAGAATTCAGCGGTGAATCCGTCCGGCCCAGGGGCCTTGCGCGCAGGCAGCTTCTTGATGGCGCACCAGATCTCATCAGCCCTGAAGGGGGCGTCCAGGCCGGAAAGGTCATCGGCCTGCTCGATGAATTGGGTCAGGTCCAGCGTATGCTCCCGATCTAAGCCAGTGCCCAGCAGCCCGTCGTAATGTAGGAACGCGGCCTCAGCCATGTCTCCGTGGTCTGTGAGCAATCTGTCGCCCACCCAAAGACTCTGGATGCGGTTCTTCTGTCTACGGTAGGAGCACTGGCGGTGGAAAAAAGACGTGTTGGCATCGCCGTCTTTGAGAACCGCAATGCGAGCCCGCTGGCGTGCGATGGTGCGCTCGAGCGAGGCGAGGCCCAGGTAGGTCACTTTGATCCTCTTGCGGAGCCAGTCCTCGCTGGCGGACAGGAGCCTGTCCTCCTGGGCCTTGTCAAAACGCAGCAGTAGCTCCTTGGAGATGGCCATCCTATGCCTCACGTTCCCGATGGATTTCGCGTTCCAGCTAGTTAACTTGCGAGCAGTTGCTTGAAGCCTGAGCATGAGCTGGGTGAAGGGGTCGCTGTCTTGGACAGACTGCCACGCCCCCAAGACGACCTCCTGGAAACCATCTTGCCGTGCCCAATAATCCTCGAAGTGGAACCTTTTATGTAGCGGGGGGTGGGGGAGCAGTCCAGCAGCAGCGGGCTATGATCGGAGACCACCGAGGCGAGGCAGCGCAGGTGGCACTCGCCAAACTGTTCTTCCCAGTCAGCGGTGCACAGAACGCGGTCAAGCAGTAACATGATGGGGATAAACCATGAACCGAGGTATGAAATGCTGAAGTAACATTTCAACCCCTTGCATTGCTAAATGGGGCAGAAAATAGGGCAAATCAATTTACTCCCTCAGTGCAACCATTATCATACTATTCTGTAACCATTGTGATGGAAGCTAGAGACCGGAAGTAGTTGAATAAAAAATGGGACCAAGAGGGAGTTCTGCAGAAACAACTACGGAGTACTTTTCTTGGAGTTTTTGATCATTAAACCAACAAGACAACTATCAAAGAAAGAAGACGGAGAGAAAACTGGGGCATACCCTGCTTGGTGCTACCTAACTTTTGTTAAAGGCATGACACTGCAATGTTTACAATGTTACTAGTGACTGCTCATGGTATACCAAGCAGTCAAGGGTTATCTTGATAACCCTTGACAAAGATGAGTAACAAAGATGAGTGCACTAGCCGACAAGGATTTGAAGTAGATGCATGTTGATATGTTACTGTGTGGAACATTCGAAGTTATTTCATATATTTATTTTGTAATAAACTAACAGTCATTTAAGCTCCTACAAATCATGGGTTAACAGATTTATTTTCAAAGAATCATGGGTTAACAGATTTATTTTCAAATAACCGCTAATTGGTTAACTCCAGCATAGAAAATAACATAAGTTCATGATCATACCTAACTAGTTCAAAATAATAAAAGCATTCAGCACTGTTATTGTTTTGTAAGAGAACTTACCTTGTAACAACTAACAACATGAGGCATATTTAGTATATTGTGATCTGGGAGATAAAGGAAATCTTCTCCCACTCTGGACCTTGTCTCTCAAGTAACCCTTGGGTCAACCTCGGGTGGCACCCAACCAAATGAAGAAATTCCAGGGATAGCGGGATAGTTCTTGGTAATGACTGAAACCTTGGGCAATGTGATACACTGAGTTTATTAAGAGATACCATTCTCTTCAGTTCAGAAGGTAAGGACTCTGCAGTGACCATTGGACACCTCTCAATGATCAAACTTTTTAGGAAAGTGAAGCTTTCCAAGGTAGTTAAGGAGGAAATATTCAAGCAACCCTCGAAGCACAAGTGCTGAAGTGTTGTAGAATACCTCGAACCAAATGGCAAGTCAAATGACATGATATTCTGGCAGTCAATTATCTCTAAGAAAGTGAGATCAGTTAAATGGTGCAAACACGAATTCAGTCTTGCACCATTCATGTTACACTGGCACAACCGTAGTTTTCTTAGCGATGCTAATACCTGAAAATTTTCAGCAGTCACTGATCCCCAACAGCCCCTAATGTTTAACACCTCAGTAGCTTCAAGGTGTTGCTGATGTAAAAAACCTTCACTCAGAATGCTTGCAGAAGAAATTTCCAATGTGAATTTGCTTGATTTAAACGAGCAATAAGGGGACAACTTGAGATGTGAAATTCTTCGACTTCGTTCTACCGTCACCCTTTTTACTGTATGAGGAAGTAAGGGCACTTTAACCAATTTTGGACAGTCCGAAATCCTCAACTTTTGCAGGGAAGGGAGAAAAAAGTTACTATTTTCGTTACTACTTTCTCCTTCCCAACACTTTAAATTTGGCATGTCATCAAATTCAAGATCCTTTAGTGATGGAAATGCTGTCGAGCCACCATAGAATGTCAGGCCAATTTCATCAACAGCACGCATCCCCTTAAGGTGCAACACCCTCAGATATGGAAGCTGCCCCAGAGGAGGAAGCAACTTCCACCTTCTGCAGTTAGCTACATATATGGATTTCAGGTGGTAGAGCGTTTTCACTTCCAACCACATTGGCGATGATTCCCCTTTGTACCTTGCGATGTGAAGTTCTTCCAGGCCAGGATGAGGTTCTAAGCAGTCCAATAATTCAGCCTCCATGGTGGGACCAAAAGCTGAATTAGCTGAGCTCCATTCAAGTTTTAGAACCTTTACATACTGCTTGTTGGCCAATTGAGCTTTGCAAGCTTCTTCCACGCATTGAACATTTTCCAGACTCTTTATGCTAAGAACTCCATGTAGATCCTTCATATCCTTCAACTCTTCTAAAGTTTGCCCCTTTTCCTTTTTAACATGGAATTCAACAGAACCTTGAAGGTTAACCAGACTACCAATACCTCTTATCATTGAGATGTACTTTGAATCTATGCTAAGATGTCGCAAGCTGGCCAACAGGTGCATACCCTCAGGAAACCTATCGAATTGGCTCTTCTTTGGTATATCAAAAGTCTGAAGATGCAGTAATCTACTCACAGATTCAGGCAAGACTTTGATAGTATCAGGAAGTGCTATGTAGCGCAGATGAGTTAGTAGGCCAATTGCTTCAGGTAACTCTGATATATCACATCCAGTAAAATCCAGCGTGCGCACATTCTTTATCTTGGCAAGAAAACCATTTGGGATGGGATCCAGGGGCATCAAAGGATCTCTAAACACAATTAGTGTCCTTAGTCTCTTCAAGTCATATTGGTTAATAATATGCCTTAAAGACTTAGTTGAAACAGACACGTGTCTAACAGTTGGCAGTATATTTTGGGGCATGTCACCTTCGAACCTCATACAATCACCATCAGAAACCATCTGTGCCAAGTCATGAATCAAGTCATGCATGACATAGAGCATTTTGTTTCCTCGCTTGAGCGTGTGAAAGAATGATCTTGACAAAAGTTGTTTAAAGTACTCTCTACCAATATACTCCATGCTTCTGCCATTTTGCATCTGAATAAAACCCTGTGATATCCACATCCGAACAAGTTTCTTAGGCTCGAATATCCAGTTCTTTGGAAATATACTGCAATATGCAAAGCAAAACTGCAAATGTGGCGGCAGATGATAATAGCTTGACAAAAGTGTGGAGACTATATCACCATGAATATCTGTCTCCAAGATTCTGTTCCAATCCCTTGTACTTCGAGTAGCACTAAGCATCCCACCGGTTACTTTGGCAGCAAGAGGGGATCCTCTAAGCTTCAAAGCAATCTTCCTCCCAATTTCCTGCAATTGCGGATATTCACAACTCTTCTCACAACCGAGTGCAAACTTTTTGAGCAATAACCAATTTTCTTCAGTACCCAACCCAACCAACATGATTGGGATCCTTACACCTAGCATGTCAGCCACCATCTTCATGCGCGTAGTCACAACTATTCTGCTCTCTTGCTGACCATTCTGCAGGGGTTCTAGCAGGCTCCTCCACTGGTCCCTGTTCTCCCAAAGTTTCCCCTCATTGTCATCCCAAACATCATCAAGGATGAGCAAGAACCTCTTCCCTGCAACGGCCGAAATCAGCAATTCTTGCAAGTAATTAAAATTGATTACTCCACCATAGTCCTTCCCCTCTGTGGCCAGCTGCAATATCTCCCTAGTAAGCTTCATCACATTCATACAGCTCGGCACGCACACCCACATCCGGAGATCGAAGTGATCCTGGATGTTCAAATGATTGAAGGCCATCTGTGCAAGCGTCGTCTTACCAATGCCACCATCGCCAACAATGGCAATAACAGGGACACCCTGGTTCCCTTGTTGAACCGGACCATTACACCCAACTAACACTTCCACCAGACCGGCAAGCTCGCTGTCGCGGCCAAAGAGGGTGTTCCCCCCCGGGATGGCAGAGCTTAAGATCCTGGCTGGCGGGCTTCCGGGCTGCGGAGAGGCGGCTGCGTCGAGCTGGACGAGGTGGACGACCCCCTTGTAGGCTGCGGAGGCGGCGTCGAGCTTCTCGAGGACGGAGGGGAGCCGACTGAGGGGTTCATCGGAGAAAAGTAGGCGGCGGCAGAGGGATACGGAGTAGTTGAGGATGCGGCGGATCTTAGAGCGGGGGCCGTCGCGGGATTCCGCGAGGCGGTCGTACTGGATGTCGTCGAGGAGGTCGTCGGCTTCGTGCGCGGCGTCCTTGAGGCGGCGGAGCCAGGCGGAGAGGGTCGGGTCGTAGGGGAGGCGCCGGGTGCGCTCGACGGCGAAGGCAGACGCGTGGAGGCTGAGGAGACAGTCGGAGAGGCGCGCGAGATCGGCATGCGCGTCTCCCGCTCCCCCGGGGAGGTACCGGGTTAGGTCTTCGGCGCAGGACGTGGCCCGGTCGCGCAGGCACTCCAGCAGCGGCGACACCAGCCACCCCGCCGCTGCCGCGGCAGCCACCCCTGCCGCGGACGATGAAGCCATGCGGAGCGGATCGATACCGGAGATGGGCAGGGAGGGGGGTCGTGGAGGCTGTGCCGGCGCACGGTCGTCGGCGTCGCTTCTGGAATTTGCTGGTGGGCCCGATGGGGAGTGGTGACTTGGAGGGCGACGCGCGGCGGAGCCATCACGGCGTCCACGGTGAAGTAGAGGGGAGACGGCGTCGGCGAGGCCGTGCGGCCTTGGAAACTTCGAATAAATCGAACTTGGCGAAGTTTTTTTTGGTTGTTTTCTTGTCCCCTTGCTCGTGTTGATGATCACGATGGGTAGTAGGACAAGTTGTTTGCTTTGGATCCCTCAAAAAAAAGTTGTTTGCTTTGGAAATTTCGTTGGGTCTGGTACTCTGGTGGCCGTGTCGATTCAAGTGCACTTGGGCCGTCTGTTTTATTACGGAGCTATAATTGCTTGGAGGCCCATTTTTGGTGTAGTCGCTATGCCGAGTCCATCCATAATCCCCTGCATTAACTAAAAAAATCTGTAATCCCCTGCATTCTCATAAAAAAGAATGTGTAAAACTAACCTCACAATGACAGCCATTTTCTCTTTTATAAATGATGAATCTCTAGCCTTGTCAATGAGGACTTCAAAGTTTTCATCTCGAATCTCACTTTAAATCACAAACGCGACCTCTTCGGCAGAATATTTTGTAATATCTTTTTGAATTCCTATAGAAACCATAAGTGCATTACCTTGCCCTTATTCAAAAGCCTCTTTTAGTTCACCAATCCTATCTTTGTATCAATCCAACAACTCTCTGAAATTTTCCTTGTTGATGGAAGTAGATGATTCATCATGGCCACGAAAAGCTTTTTCCTTGTGCTATGAGATATCTTGCACAATCTAGCAATGTTGTCAACCGGATTTTGTATGATGTCAACCGTCCTCCGCGTCCAAAAGAGAATCAATCGACTGGACAATAAGTAGGGCAATGCCAGGCCTACCACGGCTGACTAGCCCTGCCGCTCTACTGTAGTGTCGTGTTCAGCACCGCCATCCACCTGCACGTCCGTGCCACATCCCCCCCTCACCATCCATGTAGGAAATCCAATGTCAGGTCGTCGCAGGCAGCCATCAGCCTAAGTTTGAAACTATGACAAGCCAGCCTGCGGCCCATCCCGACCTATATCGGGCACGCAGGCCTACAGATCTGTACTGCTAGCTCGGCTCCTTTCCCTATCGGCGTCACCACCTCTGGTTGCCCGCTCCTGACCACCGCACGCACCCCCGTCCATGCGCCATACCGTTGTCTTGGTATCTTCGGCGCACCGTTGGCGACGGCTCTGCCACGCACAGACCTTTGTGTGCACGATAGAGAAAGGCCACTGCTGCCAACAATGTTCGGGCTTTGCCCTACAGCTTCTGCCGATGACGGTAGAAGCGGACGAGAGAGGAAGGGGTCGAGAGGTGGGTTTGGTGTACCCCCCGCCAACATGGACGAGCGCAGGAGATGAGTTTTTTTTTACAATCACAAGATAGTAATGTGAAGTGAGGGAGTTCTCGTTGTTCCAACTTCCTACTTGCCGCTTGTTGTAAGGAGAAAAGAATTACTCCTCTCTACTCATCACTTGTCGTAAGAAAACGAAAGTCGGGTGAGGATGCGAGAGAGTGACACGCGAGTGTATTGTACATTTGTTTTTATTATACTTGTATACTTCGGTTCTTATTAATATACTACGTACTTATATTTGTTTTTTGTTTTTTTTCGTCTAAGTATACTTCGTAATATTCGGGTTTTAGCATATACTTGTATTTTGCTTTTGATGTACATGTACGTGTACTCTTTTTAAACGTGAGCTCCAGTCTTGTGTGTTTTTGTACTGCCTTTCTATGCTGCGGGAACACGAGATCGCGAAAAGAAAATGCTGTCAAAGGAACAACGGCGAGAAACGCTGCCCGAAGGCGAAACCGGCAACACACACAAGGTCACAGCGATCGGCGCATCCACGTAGTAAGTAGTACACGCTACAGCGAGCTAGCTAGCCGCTTCCGTCCCGCACTGCCTCAGAGCGGGCGCCCGCCCCTGCACGCTTCTCTTGTCACCCTCGCCGGACCAGTCGAGAGCCCCTGGCTGCAGACCGATCAGAGCTCGCTCGTAGTCCACCCAGGTCTCGTCGATTCTTGAAGGTGGGATGGGAGGAGAGCTGGCTGACCTGACATGGCGGGTCGCGGAGGTGTGGGTGTGGCCGGCGTGGGGAGGGAGAGGGGCTGGACCGGACCTGCCGCTGTCCCCGCATCCGCCGGCACACTGCGCTCTGCGCTGCCATCGTGCGTGCGTGCGTGCCCGGGCCCCACCTTCACGTCACGCGCGCAACCGCGCACGCAGCTGTGCCGGCCGGCATGGCCACCCACGCACCCACCGCGCTCGTGCATGCGTGCGTTGCAGCTGCGCTCGTCTCTGTTTCGATCGGGGGATAGAATAGATGGATGGGTCGAGGCATGCGTGCTGCTAGCTTGCGAGGAAATGGACCCTTGATGGATAACCGCTGTGCTGTAGCTGTAGACTGTGGTAGAGAGCCGGCCGTTGCAACCTGCAAGAGGGACAGTCTTATGTCAACGATCCGATCCGATCCGATCCCCTGCTCGGACAGCCCGCTACGGGAGCTAGCAGAGCGTCGCCTGGTTCTGGCTATCACGTCACATCGATCGAGACAGTAATGACGTGTATAAAAATAAATAACTGGACTCCTGCGTACGTTCGCGCATGACGCATGCGTGATGCCCTGTCTCTGGGTTTTTAACGGTGTTCGGACATAATAATAATAGGGTCCAAGGTTTTCTTTTCTTGTGGGAGAATTTTACAGGAAGTACTACTAGGACTTTTCGTGCTGAAAAACTCAGATCTTGCACACTGGACAGTCATGGATGGGGGGTGCTCTGTTTTGCCGAAAACCCCATCATGCAGTGGACCTTCACTACTACTGCCTGTATCCCAGTCAGCGAAAACACACGTGGAACTAACAAGTTATTGCAGTTTTAGTCCGTGTCGGGCCAGGCTTTTCTGAATATACATAACGAACAGTTAATAGTACACGCACACGCGTGACCGCACGAACAAAAAACGCTACTGCCGCTTGTCAAAAAACAATTTTGCAGTGGCAGGTGCGTGAAACGGGTGACGGGGATCTAGAGCTGGGCGCCTGATTGGACATGGCAGGCTGTGAGGTAAGAGAGAGAGAGAGAGAGATAGCACGTGGAGGTGGCTAGCAATGCGCCCCGGCGTTTTGTACGGTTCCATCCGTCCCAGATCTCCCATACCCCCATCTATCAATTCTCGATTGCTCTCCGTCTTTCACTCTTTCTTCCCTCACCTCACCAATCACAATCAGCCAATCAGTGCTTTTTTTCTGCAAAGAAATGGGTCGATCAGGATCGATCAGTTGGGTAAGGGCATCACCTAGGTACGTATAAAATTTGTCTATAAGCTGGAACCCACGTATCACACCACAAGCTAAGTATATTACAATGTATCTAGTTGAACTTGTCTATAAGCTAGTTCTACGTGTCAGTTAAAATTATACACATGCAAGAGAAATGAGAGAAACTTAAATAGTATTCTATTGTTTATGGACAACCCACAAACTTGTAGATCACCCTTAAGGTTTTGAGCTTATGGATAGCTTATTGATAGCCTCCACTATATATGTGGAACTTCTTGTTGACTACTTTTTGCTTATGGATAGCCTTGTTGCCAATATAGTGAATGCCCTAAAACGTTGCAAAGTTCTCTCTTAATTTTAGAATGTCTTGTCTCGACGTTCAGCTGATGTTAGTTTTGACACCTAGACAAGATTTGCTCCGATGAATTTTGAATGATAACATGCATCATGTTTTTCCTTGTCGAGGGATCTAACATGTATCATGTTGGCCAAATCTATGTAGCAGCCGCTAGTCTAGTTGGATGCACCAATTATAAGGAAATTTAGAAGATGGAGGCCCATTATGGACCTATATTTTTCTGTTGTATATGAGGTGGTGGGAGTCATCTTAACGAAGGACAATGTCGCGAAGGGAAATTGGCTTAAGAGTAAACAATGGTTATTTTTGTCATAAAGATGAGACAATCATGCACTTGTTATTCAAATGCAAGTTCGCTCATGCATCAAAATTGTATCAACCCCCCAACAGCTGCAAACATGTTTGGCAACCGCTAACGGGAAATCTGATCAAAACTTTTGAAAAATATCCTTATTAAAGCCACAAACTTAGGGCTTGTTTGATTCATAGGATAATAAAAGTATAGGAATAGGAAAAACATAGGATTGAGATGTCATGCCAACTTGAATCCTATGGGAGGGGGAATTTTGTTTGATGTAGCAAAGGAATTTTTTTCATGAGGTCTGATCTAATGTTTCTTTCCTATAGGAATTTCACTACAAGATTCATATAGGATTAATTCCTATAAGATGTGTTCCTATGAATCAAACAATAACATAGGAAAAATTCTCATAGGATTCAAATCCTACACAATTCCTATGCAATTCCTATGAATCAAACAAGCCCTTATATTTTTTTGTGTCTTTGCAATAATGATGTTATGTTTGATAAAAAATTACTTCTCCCTTCATGTTATTTACTCGTGTAGTATCGGCTATGCACTTGGTGCCATTTCTAGCGACTGTAGCATAACAAGATCTTCATGGTGCTAGGTATTCAAGTGGAGAGCGATGTCAAAGGGGTCTTTCCCAAGAAGGATGGTGACACAATCTATATGTTGAACCTCTGCCACCTTAGATTGCCTCTTCCTTTGTTGCATGTCATGAGCTTTATGGTACTCTTTATATTTATGTTTGTGGGATGTGTGCATCTTGTTGTATGAAGGTTGATGGAACTTTTTTTTCTTGTATCTCCTTGATGAAACTTTCAAGCTAATAAACACTCCCATATCATTCGCCAAAAAAACACTCCCATATTGAAAAAGTGCTAGGAAGAATGAACCTTTTAACTATGTAGGCAAGCACTAATGCTTCTAAGGATGGGTTCAAATAGATAATCATACTTAGGAGGTGCATACTTATAAGGATTAGTGTTTAAATACACACTCATACTTAGGAGATGCTTATGCATGGGAAGAGTTACATATACGCGTGTTGTTAGATTTTATGTTTGATGACCCAATTGGGACATGGCCTATTCAACCTGTAGAAATCTGGAAAATATCAAATATCTATTTGACATGCATAGTATATCAAATGTGTCTAATCACATACTTCTAGTGGAGGAAAGAAAGACAAATGTTATTGTTGTTCTAGTGAAAATAACATAAAGTGAAAAGTCAGTGATGATGTTAAAGTAAACGTTGAATCTGGACGGTCGAGTGACGTCTGCGTTATTGGGTGTCAAACACTAATATAACAAACACAATATTTTTATTAACTAGGTTCAACCTCGACTCTCGTGCGAAAGAGTCCTAGTCCCATTGAGAGAGCCTCATGTGTTCGAAAGGGACAACCCAGTGGTACGACTAGGCCTCGTGGGCTAGATATTTAGAGGGACTCCATCAGAGGAATAGACCTCAAACTCAAATTTCAAAAGGATCAACTCTAGAAGTAGGTCTCACCTTAAGAGGGATAGATCATGCTACATATGAGATGTAGGTTCCAGTTGACCCCATGGGGTGCCTTTTATAAGCTCAAGGCCTTGTACAAAAGATGGCCAATACCCTTGGTGGGAAGGGAAAATAAGGGCAAACTAGTCTATTCTAGAAAAAGGTCTAAAAAACCCCAAGTAAGGAAAATACAAGGCCTCTTTAGTGTTCGGTGGCCCATGTACTGAGTCCATGTAGGGAGGACACTACTAGGATTAACTAATGACCTGCCCTTTCTTTTCTTAGGCTTCTTTTCTTTTTATTTATTCTTATTGGTCATGTCTCTTCGGTGTTATTGGAATGACTGTGGCATGAGGGGAGCCCCAGGGTGAAGTACGACTTCCACTCCTATAATAATTATTCTCTTAACATGAGAAAAGAGAAACAACATGCAAGATCACCGACACAACTTGCCTCACCACAGAAGTCGCCTGTCACATTTGAGATTTGTCGCTCAAGGTGTTTTGGATGTTTTGCTCAAAGGTTATTACTTGGTGCACCATTTTGGGACCTTTGTGTATGTGTTGATAAGAGAGTGCTTGTATGCCATGTTTCAGCTTTCCTTTACCCATATTGATCCATAGATAGAAATCTTGGATAGTTTAGACAGACCTAAACCAATAAGTGACTTGGATTTATTTAGATTCGTATGTATGGACAACATGTATTCTTTTCTGAACCTTTTCTAGGTCGTTTCAGAGACTTGTTTTCAAGATTTTGCATATGGATGACTCTATAAATGGACCAGATCTTATCTAGTCTATGACTATGACATATCAAATACCATGGGTGGAAATAGGAATGTTGTTGTTGTGTCCTTTCAACCAACATGTATATCGTCATTCTCTCAATGTTGACACTTTCATTTGTTCCATAAGTAAATTTACCAGAAATTCTTGTTTCTCCTATGTGGTTAGATTTTCTTATGCATTCTGGATGTTTTGGATGATTACAAACATGCATATTATCCTAATATTCTGAAGATCCAAAAGCATATTTGTGTGAGAAATTGTCGTTGTCTATTTTTACGAATGCTATCAAAACGAGCTTGTTTGCGGTGCTCATTTTAACATATGGGAAACCAAGACCATCTTAGGAACATGTGCTATGATAGTGCACTCATTTTCACTTACTATCACCATTGTGGATGTCGTCATAAGTATGATTGGCGACAACCTAGTTGATGCATGTTTACATATCTAAATATGATCCAAAAAAAATATAGGACTCAAACAATTGATGCAACAGTGAAGTGTATTATATGGATTCATTCAAGTTACATGATTGCTTACAACTTATTTGTAGCCGTACATGCTCATATGGTTTTATTCGGACAAACAAGGGATCTAGCTTCCTACTACTGTGAGTGTTAATTTACAGTATTGGTGTGCCTCTATTTTCATTTAATTGCATACAAATAGACCATCTATGTCAACTAGAGGGGTGAATAGACGATGTTTGAAAAACATAATGGAAGTTGCCACTCTAACAAGTTGTTCTCTATGCTAGACTAAAACACCCAACACATGCAATTCTACAAATATAGCTATTATGGAGAAGTATGTGAAGTAAACACGAAATGAATCGCAAACACGAAGATATATCTTGAGGTTGAGATAGTTGAGGCTATGATACCCACTCCTCTCCTTGGAGAAGGCTAAGACACATTGTCATTGGTCCAAAGACTAACCTACTTCTCCTTGATCCAAGACACTCACTATGTGCCCAATTGGATCTTCATGAAGTAGGCCACTACCAGCCTTACAGATTGCTAGCTGATACGTCCAAAACGTATCTACTTTCCCGAACACTTTGCTATTGTTTATTCTCTAAACTTGTGTGATTTGGATACAACGAACACGAACTGACGCTGTTTTCGGTAGAATTACTTTGGTGTCTTGTTTTTGTGCAGAAAATAAACTATCAGGAAAAATCCCGGAAAATATGCCAAAAACTATTTCTCGCCAGAAGATCCATGGAGCCAGAAGGGGAGACAGAGAGGAGGCCTAGGGGGCCCAGACGCACCCCAGGCGCGGGCCCACCTGACCCCGCGCCTAGGGGAGGTCTGGCCACCCCAGGCAGCTCCTCGGCCTCCCTCCGTGCCTATAAGTTGCCTTCTGACCTAAAAACTCATGGGGGTTCGATAGTTTTCCAAAAAGAGTTCCGCTCCGCCCCCGCCACCAAAAAACAAGATTCGGATCCAGAAACTCCGTTCTGGCACCCTGTCGGGACGGGGAATTTGGAGAGGATCATCGCCTCGTCATCACCAACGCATCTCCATCAACCACCGATGTTTCCCTCATCCATGAGTGAGTAACCCCCCGCTATAGGCTTGGGGATGGTAGGGATTGGATGAGTTCTATCTTGTAATCGAATAAGATCTGTTAGGGGCATAGTGTCTAGTATCTCTATTAGTGTTATTTGACTTTGTTGCAACTTGTTGTGTTTAATGCTTGTCACTAGGGCCCGAGTGCCATGATCTCAGATCTGAACTTATTATTGAATCATCATGATAGTATTGTTTGTGATCTTATCTGCAAGTTGTGCACACATATCATTGTCCGGATCCAAATGCCCCAAAGTGACAATAATTGGGACAGCCGGAGGGGATGGCTGTGATGTGAGGATCACATGTGTTCATGGAGTGTTAATGCTTTGCTCCGATGCTCTATTAAAAGGAGCACCTTAATTGTCATTAGTTTCCTAGAGGCCCCGCTTCCACGGGCTAGCTGGACAGAAGATGTTGTGCAAGTTCTCATTGCGAACACGTATGACTTTATATGGAGCACATGCCTAAGATTGTTTAGTACTTGGATGCTTGTTATTATTTATCTGCAATGCCCTATGTCTTGAAGTTACATGTTTAGACTCGTCCATGCAACGCCCATCTATCCATCCCTATGCCTACCACACTCGAATCCTATTGTTACCGTTACTATTACTATTGCTCATGTTTCACTGTTGTTGTTCACTGTTGCTGTTGCTTTACTGTTGCTACTGATAAACTTCTGTGAGCAAGAACTATTTCCAGGTGCAGCTGAACTGACAACTCAGTTGTTAAGGCTTACAAGTATTCTTTGTCTCCCCTTGCGTCGAATCAATAAATTGGGTAATACTACCCGCGAAGACTGTTGCGATCCCCTACACTTGTGGGTCATCAAGACTATTTTCTGGTGTCGTTGCCGGGGAGCATAGCTTTATTTATAAGTTGACTTGGATCTATTATTGTTCACTGCTACTCCTTTCATCATGGGGAAGTCTCGTGATGGAAAGTTCCCTATTTTACCATCCACTACAAGACGAGGTACAATCCTAAACACCTCTGCTGCTCTTGATTCACCGTCTGTTATAAGTAAGCTTGTCACACCACCACATGCTTATGCTACACACACTGCTACTACTGCTGAATCTGAAACTGCTTTTGATACTCATGATGTTACTTCTACTGTGCTTGATGCGAGTGGTTCATTAGGTCCTTTTCTAGATGTTACTATGACTAGTCTAGGAAATACCGAAACTCCTAGTGAATACACTGTTACACCTGTTAGCTCATCTGAGTCTAGTGAGAGTTATGATATTAATGATGGTTACATAGAGCTCACTGATGAATTTGTTGAAGAGTGCCAAAACACACATGGTGCTAGTGCTATTAAGAGTCTCCTTGCTAGACGTACTATTATTCCTAAGAAGTCCTATGATCCTAAGTTTGCCACCTCTCCCGTAGATATTAAAGATAAATATTACGATTTCTCTCTTGATTTATATTATTTAGATATTGTTGAGAAAGAACCTTTTTGTGGTACTGAAAATGAGAGTGTTGTGGCTCATATGGATGAGCTTTCTACTACGAGTGCTTTGTTCTCTGATGATTTTAAAATGCGCAAGTACTTTGTTGCTAAGATCTTCCATTTTTCACTAAAAGGAGAAGCTAGGGCTTGGTTTAATAGATTACCTCCTGGTTCCATTGATAGACCTTATTGCTTGATTGCTTCTTTTTTCCATAAATATTTTCGTCCCAGTGCTAGACATGCTGCTTTGCAGAGACTTTTTGATTTTAAACAAAGAGAAGAAGAGAAATTGCCTGAGTCACGGAAAAGATTTTGTTCCTTGATTCATGCATATCCTGGATGTCCATTACCTCAGAATGAGCTTATGGATATTTATTATAATGGACTAACTGATGATTCTAAGACCTACCTAGATAGCTTTGCTGATTGTGTTGTCAGGAAAAGGACTCCTATAGATGCTGAAGAATTAGTGAAGAAGATAAGCAAGAATTATGATGATTGGACTTCAACTGAGCTGAATACACCTGAGCCTATTACTCCTGAACCAGTTGTTCCTGAACCAGTTCCACCACCAACAACAAAGAAGAGGGGAGTTATTGCATTAAATGATGAAGTGATGAAGGAAGCTAAAAAGTGTCTAAAGGAGAAAGGATTAGAGCTGAAGATGTGAAGAATCTACCTCCTATAGAAGAATTATGTAAGCTAATTCCCCACTCATCTACTATTGAGGTACACTCTCTCCAATTTAATGAAGGTGATATTCCTTATGGTAAGCCTCCTGATCAATGCTTAGAGGAACTTGACACATTTATTGTTAAACAAGGTAATTTTAATAAACAAGCTCAGAATCATTTATTGGAAAACTCTAGAGCTATCCATGAGTTGAAACATATTGTGGAAATAACTTCTAATGATATTAAAATGCTTTGTAAACACTTTCAAATGGTCCAAACCCAACTTGATCAGCTTGCTAAGGTGCAAAAGGATATGCTAGTTAATGCTTTAGGAAATAAACATGCTTATGAAATTAGAACTAGGAGTGGTGCAGCTACTCCAGATTCTTTATATCCTGAAGGACACCCTAAAAGAATAGAGCAGGATTCATAACAAGTAGATAGTGGTAGTCCTCGTAAGAGAAATAAAAAGAAACATAAGATAGTTGAGGAACCACTTGAACCTGTTGTAGATCATAATAGTATATCTGTCTCTAATGCTAAAACTGAGAGTGGTAATGATATTGATGAGTCTCGTGATAAGGAGGAAGGTAAGGAAGAACCTGAGAAGCACACTAACAACACTAGATACACTAAGGAAGATTTTATTGTTAATAAATATGGTAAAGATAGAGAACCTTGGGTGCAAAAACCTATGCCTTTTCCAGGTAAGAAACACAAGTCAAAGGAGGAAGAACACTACAAAAAGTTTTGTGAGTGGATGAAGCCTTTTTTTCTGCAAATTCCTTTGACTAATGCTATTAAATTGCCTCCTTATTCAAAGTATATGAAGGATATTGTCTCTAATAAAAGGAAGATTCCTAATGAGGAAATTTCTACTTTGCTTGCTAATTACTCCTTCAATGGTAAGGTTCCAAAGAAACTTGGTGATTCAGGTATACCAACTATTCCTTGCTCCATTAAGAATAATTATGTTAGAAGCGCTTTATGTGATTTGGGAGCTGGAGTTAGGGTTATGCCTTTTTCTCTCTATAAGAGACTCCAGCTAGAAAAGTTGATACCAACTGATATATCTTTGCAAATGCCTGATAAGTCAACTACTGTTCCTGTTGGTATATGTGAGGATGTTCCTGTTCAAGTTGCTCATAATTGCATGGTTCTAACTGATTTTGTTGTGCTTGAAATGCCTAAAGATAATAATATGTCTATTATTCTTGGGAGACCTTTTCTTAATACTGCAGGTGCTGTTATCAATTGCAATCAAGGAAAAATAACATTCAATATTAATGACAAAAAGCACATTGTCTATTTCCCCAAGAAGGTTGTTAAGAGCTATTGCCTGAATTCCATTGAAAATATTGAGGGCATCAAGGTTGGAAAATATATTGTCCCATTCCACAAGAAATTTTGAAACTATTATGATTGGGACCATTGCTATCAAGTATGAGGTAACATAATCACCTTGTGTAATGCAAAGTGTTTCATATAATATTGTTTTGGTACCAAAACTTGATCAACCTTGTTAACAAAAGGATTTTAATAAACAAAATAATGCTTTCACTGTGGTTATACTTGCTCACTTTTATTTTTCTCCTTTCCAGTCTTTGCTCTTCGTCGTGCCTAACTTAAAGGCGTTAAAGAAAAGTACTTGTTAGGATATAATCCAAGAGTTTCCTTGAGTCTTGGAAGTTATTACTTAAGTAATGACCTCTCCTTATCCTTTTTATTTGCTTTTTGTGCCAAAAATGACCTCTAATGAGAGGGAAGTAAGATTTGGGGAGTTGATGTCCCGAAACAGATTTCTGTCATCCACCATAAAAATTCGTGAGGAGCCTCTTTAAGTCGTATTGAGCTGAAAATTTATGAATAAATCCCCCAATATGTTATCTAACTTTCGTAAGTTCAACACTTTTTAATTTGAGCAACAGAAGGTCTTCGAAAAAATCGGTTTCTACCTGCTGGTCTGTTTCGAAAGATTTCTGTCATTATTTGCATTTGCTTCTTATTGATTCCTTTTTGGGTTCTTTTTGGGAAATTGAGAATTTTTAAGGAGTTGCTATAGTAGCTTGTGTTTTTAATGAAAAGTATTGCTGTTCCAAAGCTTTGCCAGCGGTCTAATATCTTTTGAATAAACTAATGTTGCTAATGAAGATTGTGTGAAGTTTTGTATAAAAGAAAAATTTCAGGTGTAGAGAGAGGATGATGTAATGAGATGAAGAATGGAAAAAATCTCAAGCTTGGGGGGAGCCACTCTGTATCACCCCAAGAATTACTCAAGAGGTACAAGCGTCAAAGCTTGGGGGTGTCCAAGGCATCCCCTTCTTCATCAATAAAATCTCAGGTCTTTCTACACACTTCGTTTTTATTGTTTCATGCATAGTTGTATTGTTCTTGGAGGGTCTTAGTTTTTTTTGGTTTTCTTTTGCGTCGTTTGGTTTTGTGTTGGATGCCTTCTTTAAAAAATCGAAAACACCAAAAATATTTGTTGTTCTTCTTTGGTTTTGTGAGTTCTTTGCAGGGTTTAGCCGTTCTCAGTGGATTTTGGTTTCATGTTATCATTCAAGTCACACAAGTGAAGAGCAATAATAAAGATTAAGACAACTCGAGGAGTGGTAAGAGGCTGGTAACGAACTCTATTTTGGATGCTTAGTAGTTCTTGCTTGTCTATGATTAGCTCCAGCTTGCTAATAGTTTGTAGCATGTCATATGAATGTTTGCTTGCATTGTTTTATTCATACTTTGGTATGATATTGTGGTATCCTCCTCTGACTGTTCATGTGAATCGACTTGGCATATGCTCACGCATGCATGTGACTAATTAATAGTCAATAAGCCTTGATGATTCATTTTGCCTCAGAGTTCTTGTATGACTTTCATGCCATAATTAGTCATGTTTTGTTGCAAGCATGATTATGACAGCTATCGCTCTCTCGTTTGTCGCTCCCTCTCTATTGCTAGCCTTCACTTGCACTGAGTATGTGCTCTTCGTGTGTTTCCAACTCCTCAAAACCAACATTGCCAGTTGTGTCCACCATACCTACCTATTAGCATCATTTGCTATTTCAGTGCATATTCCATATGCCGTGTTTTCTTCCAAAATAAAATGTTTGTCTGTGTTGAGAAAGTTAGTTAGTAAAGCTCTCACGAACTTGATGGCACACTTTATTCCTTGCGCTTAATAATCCTGAACCATTGTGACTAGTCCATGAAAGTTATATGCTTGCAAATTATATGCTGGGAGTCACTAGAACCGTGTTGTCACGGGGAATTCTTTCAACACCTTTTAGATATATTTATATCTAGTTGATACCTTGCTATTTTGTTTGCGGATGTCAACGATGTGAAATGAAAGGGGGACTTGTGAGTCCATGGAGTTTGTACTCTGTGTTAGAGAAACGCCTAGGCCGCTAGCCTAAGCCATGCCTAATCATGGTGGAAACTTGTAGCATCACCATAGTGAGTCATCTATGAAGCATCCTCAATAAAAAACTAGGCATATAGTAAATAAAAAGATTGCTTAGATGTTTATTGTCTGCTTGCCTTGTCATTTTGGTTATGAGAAAGCTCATGTACCATATGGAAGGGGTACCCTATTGGCGGTTCTTGATGATATGCAAATACTTACAATGACAAGAACTTGCCTGAACCCAAAGTTGAGTAGTATGCGGAGTGGCCCTCGCACTCAAGGGACTTGGAATTTCCAGTCTATGGTCTGTCAAGCATATAATTCAGAGTGGACCTCACTTTCACGGTAACTACATGAAGATGTCTATGATAGGGGCAATGAGAGCTCAAAGCTAATGAGTACCTTCCTTTCAGCATTGGGAAGCCTTTCAAACCTTTCAAAATCGTTTTCACAACCTTGTTGAGTCACCACTTATTCTATGGGCACCTTCTTGAGAGTATAGTTGTCATTCTTGTGTTTGTTCCAAAATTGGTTAATTATGTCATGACTTTGATGCTTGTATCTCTGATATCTTTACTTCTAGTCTTCATGTGAACTTCAGAGGTGCCTTGGCATTTATATTGTGCTCTTCAAACAAAGGCAAGCGAGATATCACTCTATCATACCTTATTATGAGCATTGCAATGTTGCTTATGTTTATGTTTCATGCTACTTATTATTATTGAGTTGGTTTCTCTTCATAGTTTGCAATGACTATTGAGTAGACTTAGTTGCATACTCCTTATTGTGAATTGTCTAAGCATCTACTCCTATACTGAGAATATTTACATCATATGCATCGTATATGCATGGACTAATTTCTTGGTAAAAAAAACCATAAAAGTGTGGGCTTCTTGTTCATGAAAACGTAGGAAGTATTGGCCTGTTGATACTGTAGTGGTTGATATTTCCTTTGATACATGTAGTAAATTTATATGCCATGGATTTTAGAACGCGATGAGTACTTTTCTTTGGCCCTCCAGTAATTTAAGATGACATACGAACGTGGTTATGTGGGGCATGGTTTGCTCCGAGTAACTTTCATACTGCACTTGAAGCGCGTGATCTACCTTGTACGGCCGCCCTTCATGTCCATCCATAATCCATTGACCTAACTGGCAAGTTTTTTCTGGTATAGTAACTCTGGTCCGACGAGGATCCGTGGCGTCCAATCAGCGGGGGAAACCGTCGGATGAAACATACGGAACCATCACGGTCCGCTGGATCCCTGATCGTAGCCCGGCCCGGGCTGGCCTCGACACGGCATGTGCCCTCTGCTCTGCTCTGCGCTCCCACGGCCAGCCCGTCCCCCGCCCGTCCTGCTGCTGCGCTGCAACCACCAACCCGTAACTGCGGCGCGGCGGTGCCGGTGCCGGTGCCGCTCCACTCGTCGTGTCGTGTCGGGTCGGGATGCGCGCCCCTCCCCTCCCCAGATCGCCGCAGGGCGTATGATACGTCAAAGCTGATTTGATTCCTCCTCCGGCCCCCAGTGTCCCAGTGGCCGATCGAGAGATGCAGCTGCTCTGCCCGGCCACGAACGTCGCACTGCGCAGACGTCGTGCGCCGAGGGGCAGGCGACCTCGAAGGGCGGACTCTGCGTAGGAGTAAATCAAATCAACAAGTGTGCTCGCCATCCAGGCGCCGGTGTCAGTCAGCCGCTGCCGGCCCACTTGGCCGCCGCAGGCATGTCCTGCGCCTCACGGCTTCCCTTCACGCACGCACGCAGCCGTACGTCGTACTGCCCTCCCTCTGAATCCATCTAGAGATTAGATTAGATTAGATTAGATTACGGTTAGTACCAGCACCATTAGATGCTGCACGACTTTAGTTTTAATCCATCAATCATCCCTCTGGGAAACAATCTTTAATTTGAAGCAAGATTATGATCTGTAGTGTTAACCAGTAACTAGTAGTACGAGTACCTTGCGCCGTCTGCAAAGGGCCTCGCTGCAGTGCAGTACGGGCTCATCACTGCTGGCTGTGCTCCCGGTACAGTTTTAGCTGTGCACTTAAGCAGCAGGGGCACTTAACGGAGGAGAGAAGAGATCGACCGGTTGTCCGGTGCTGCTGTGACGCCGCCATCAGTACATGTCACATTTACACCGCTCCATGGTACCAGTGGCTGTAATTAGTAGCGCGATTTACCAGCTCCAGTTTCCGCTGGCATCTACCGATCGACCTCTCGATCTAGCTCGGTCCCATGAGCAAATTGTTCCTGCTACAATGCGACGGTGCATGCATGGCCCCGGACCCCGCCCGCTGGAGTCTGGACCGGTCGATCGATCCCAACAGATGGCGCCCGGAAGCGACAGTAGTGTGGACACGGAGCTGTATCCGATCGGCATGGATAATACAGGAAGGCGATGACGCATGAATGGCCAGTGTCTACTGCACAAGATCCCAACAGATTTAGCAAGCGCATGTGCAGCAGGGGCAACGGCATATGCCCTGTTGCGTAGCGGGTGGCCGTATGTAGCACTAGCGAGTTGCCCATCTCGACCAGATCGATCCGGTTCCGGTGCGTGCACTGCATGGATGGACGGGCGACGACGACGGGGACAAGCTCTGCGGAGGCCACCGGTGGCCGCCCTCCTCCTGACTTTTCCAGCCTTTTGCCCCCGAATCATTTGGCATCTCTCTCTCTCTCTCTCTCTCTCTCTCTCTCTCTCGGCCCATCACTCATCACACCTTCACCCACTCGCTGGGAGGGAGGGAGGGAGGAGTCACCACCAACCGGGCAACCAACGCCCATTAACTAATGTCTCACCGTGCAAGGTACCCAGAGGTTTTGGTTACACGCGACATCGATATCATGCGTGGTTTACAGTTTTACTAGCTAGCTGTACATTGCGTTCGTTCGTGGTTGGAGATCGAGGACGACGGTGAGCTTGAGCTTCAGCCGAACTATCTTAATCAGCTAGCGGTAGCACATTACATTACAGGAGATATTGTAAAGGAGGAAGAAGCTTAAGCTACTGAGGACTGATCAACTTGCAGCGAACGTGGATCATCAGGAGATTACAGGAACAGATGGAATGAGCCGGTAGTAGCAGCTCGAATCCTGCTATGTACATTGGGCGTGGCACGCATGGCGTGGGGAATGATTGATCAGTACACCTTCTTGGAGAAGAAGGTGCGGCGGAGGCCGAACAGCCCGTGCGGCGGGTTGCACTCCTCGACGTCGGCTTCCGAGCACGCCGCGTTGTTCCGGCACGGGGCCGTCACCGCGCTCACGCTGCTCGCCGCCGACGCCGCCCCAGGAGCCTCCTCCTTGACTTCTTCTTCATCTTCTGCCGTGGCGACGTCGTCGTCGGGGACGGACTCTTTGTTAGCATTAGTCTTGGTGCCGTCTTTCTGCTTCTGCTCGGCCGCGGCCTGCTGCTGCTGCAGCTTGTTGCGCCTGAGCTGCCACACGGGGCTGGCCCGGCCCAGGCGGATGCCGCTGGCGCCGAGCCCTGCTCGACCCTGCCCGCCGGGCACCCACCTCCTCAGCATCGAGGTGGCGGCGGCCTTCTCAGCTGCCACCGCGATGGCGACCGTCGGCAATGCCGCCGTCGGCCCCGAGGTCTCGCCGCGGGAGTTGCTCCGGGAGCAGGGCGCGCTGCTCACCTTGCGCCCAGCAGCAGGCGCCGCCGGTGCGCTAGCAGCAGCGACGGCACCGGTGTTGCTGTTGCTATTGCTGGCGCCGGGATTGCTTGGCTTGGCCTTGCCGACGGCGCCAGCGCCGGCGGCGGCGGAGTGGCCCGCGGAGCGGCTCCTGGAGAAGGGCCATATGTTGATGTTGATGAGCTCCGAGTTCCCGCTGACGCTGCTGACGCGCCGCTCCGCCTTCTTGCTGTTCCGGTCCTTGTGCTCGCCGGCCGTCTTGAAGATGTCCTTCCATTTGAACGTCACCGCGGGGAGGTCCGGCGCCGGGAGGGTGCAGGACTCCGCGAGGGGCTGCGCGGCAAACTCCCCCTCGGCGGCTTCAGAGGACTCCTCCGCGTCGTCTTCCTCAGCAGCGTCTCCTTCAGCGTGTTCGTCGGCTTTGGGGAAAGGCGGCTGGAGGGTGTGGAGCGGGAGCACAATGCCGTCGGAGAAGAGCTCGTCGGCCGTGAGAAGGGCGGGTGAGGGGAACGAGCCCGGGTTCCTGCCCACCATCCAGAACTCGAACTCCGGCGACGCGGTCGGGGACGGCGAGGACCGCCCGGACTCGGGCGGGGGAGACGCCGGCTCGACGACGACGTCCATCGCCAGGCAATGCGGGAATCTCCACGAGCAAGCACGGCACACACACACACACACACACACACACACACACACACACACAGGTGGTGGTGGAAGCGACCTGGACACGCAAGGAGCTTTGTTTGGAGAAGCAGCTCGAAGGAGGAGAGGAGTTTGCTAGCTGCTGGACGACACCATTGACATCTTTTTCAAGATTACAACACCATTGACATCAGCGGCAGTAGTGTGACCTCGAACGCGAAGGTGTGGGAAGGGGAAAGAGAAAGGGAGGCGGATGAAGCGACTTGACGCGTCGTACTATTTATCAATCACATCAAAAGTAGGCCGGCCGGGGGAGAGAGAGAGAGAGAGAGAGTGTGTGTGTGAGAGAGGTCGCTGATTTCCACGTCGCCTCGCGTGCCGTGAAACCGCAGGGTTGCATATGCGCTCTGAAATCTTTGTCTGGTGACGCCCAAGCCGCGCAGCGCTTCCTTCCTTTTATTTGCCCTTGCCCTGCCCCGCGGCTTTTACTCGCCGCGCGCCAACTAGTTACCGCTCGGGAGTTAAATAACTGCTGGACCGTGTCCGTGCGTGACTGTTGCTGCCCCGGAGCAGTAAAAGTGTAAAACAACCGGGCCGGTGGAGGGGCAGACAGTCACGTACGTTGTGCGGGTGAAAATTAAGTCGTGATGACCAGACCCGCCGTAGGCTACAGTTAACGTGCATGCATGCATGCTAAGGCGATGTGTCCGTGTATGTCAGTTAACGTGCGCCGCAGACGCGCTGCCCAGCGCAGTTACAGTTAACTGCAGCAAGCGAGCCTGCAGCTCACGGCATGTTTGGGAATAGTTACGTCAAGCATGGCGGCGATTTTTCAATATGTTTGATGCAAAAAAAAGTTAGACAGGACATTGGCCACATGTATCTTACAAAACAAAAGGTTTAATACTCTCATGTTGATTTAGTATAAGAGAGTAATATATATCTCGTTCGTTTGCAATACACAACTAATACGGTTCCCCACTCCCGGATCGGTGTTGCCGCAGGCCGCCGATATGCCTCGCCTCTTGATGTTATTTATTTTGGTTAGGATTTGTGTCTTACTCGGGAAGATGTGATAGCGGCTCCATAGAATTGGTAATAAACGCGTCGTCTGACGGCGTATGGAGGTGTGTCTTCGGTAGATCTTGCTAGTTTTTGTGAGTCTTACTAAACGCGTCGTCTCACGGCGTATGGAGGTGTGTCTCCGGTAGATCTTGCTAGTTTAGTTTTATCATCTTTATGCTCGAGGAGGAGCATATGTTAAATGAACTTTGTAGTTTATTGATACATATTACCATATATTTGCATCATATAGAATGTTATATTCAATGTTTATATTGATTTATGAGGATTTATCAATGATCCCCTTTATTTGGGTTATAACTCTGCGGGACAGGAAAATCCTATTTTATGTACTTTTAACTTTTACGAACCTAAACAAAGTCAAATGGATCTGGGATTTTTCAAGGATTATTTTTTGCGAAGAAAAGCAGCTGGAGCACTTGAACCACCATGGGGGAGGCCTGAGGCCCAAAAGAGCCCAGGTGGCGTGACCCACTTACCTGGTCGCGTCACCCATGCTCCTTCCCTCCTCGAGCGTTGACAACCGTCCATCTTGAGCCCTAACTTAAAGTCATGACCTATAAACGCCTTTAAAAAGGTCCCCCGGAGCGATCTCGAAAGAGGCAGAGCAGAAATATCGAAATAGAGCTAAAACCAGCGAAGAGAGAAACGCAGCCAGAGCCGTCGCCGTTTGGATCTCCACCTTCTCCAACATCATCTACATGATGGTGAGGGAGTAGTCCACCTCTGGACTAAGGGTTTTTGGTAGTAGCTTGATCTCTCTCTCTCTTGCTCTCTCTCTCTTGCTCTCTCTCTGGTGCTATCATTGTTTTATTACCATATGAGCTGCCCAACATGGTAATGGCCATATATGTAATGCTTATGTGGTGAATGTTTGTTTTATGAGTTGACATTTAAGATTGTAATTCTATTATGCGTAATATGTATTGATATATGCATATTATGTACCCCGTTTTAAGTACTTGTTATGATCAAACTTGTATGAAGAAACATGTGTGGGAGAAGGCGTGTATTAGATGGAGTAACATGGTGGTGGAGACTGGGTAGTGACAGAAAACTCGAGATGCACTATGGTTTTTTTACCTTTTTTGTTATCTTGCTAGAGATAAAGCGAATGCATGTGTTATAATCATGTGGTGACAGCCAAAGTGATCTTGTTTGCTCAAGGTAGCACATTTGTTATTCAAACATCATGTCACGGTACCTAATGCTATACTATGTTTATTCTTAATTCTAGATTGCATGGATTTTCAATTTTCTAAGGAGTATAAGTAGGATGTGTTGCATCATCTTTATATTAGGACGTGATGGCCATATGAATGCTAATCAGACACATAATGAAGTATTATCAATACTATGTCTTATATGAACAATTTTATATCCATTACACCTTATGAGAGAATAGACAAGTGAACCCATGAACCTCGGTCTATTTTTTGATTATGAGAAAACACATTTTCATTATTTTTTTATTTACTTTAATATTTTATGTATTATTAAAGTCTGAAAATACAAAAGTACATTTACTACATGCTTAAACAAAAAACTGAAGGGGTTCGTAGCATGGTAAACAAAAAATTTCTACCACATAAACACACATAAGCCAATATCTATCTACTAGATTGTAGCAATGAGTCGATAGAGTACTCACCCTCAAAGATTCCAAAGCGGTTAACGAGAGCAGATTCTCGTGGGTGATGTAGTCGTTCACTTGCCGATCTCAAGATCGCGTAGACGATCCTTCCGACGCCGCGTTCCGGCAGCGCTCTCGCTGTTGAATAAAAGAGCAATTTACCAAGCGAATTATCCATAATAAACGCTAGATAAAACATGATTAGAATAATAGACAAAATACTAATCATGTGAAATAGCAAAAACATATTAAGACAGGTAACCAAACAGACTGCAAGACGAAGATCTTGAGATGCGATCAGAACAAGATTGAGAAAGAAAACATACACAGCAGTAGTAGCAGAAGAGGAACCACCGGTGTTCGTGTTGGCACCGTCGTTAGTCATGTCGTCGAGGAAGAGGGTGCTGATGTCGGGGAAGAAGTCCTTGTTGGGGAAGACGTCGGTGCAATCGCTATCCGAGAGGGAGTCCATGATGAAGCCAGTAGTCGCGCCGATAGCGCTCCCCAAAAACCTTATCACCCTTCTCCCGTACAGGACTCGAAGCAGCAGGGTCTCGGAGGCTACTGTCCTGGCTCACGGTGCACGCCGCAAGACGGGATGGGGAAGATCTAGGTAGCGCAGTGCTCTGGAACTGGAGGCTCAAAGGATGTGTGGCAGTGTGTCTGAGAGGAGGCGCGACCTCTCTCTTATATAGGCACAGAGGGGACGACAGGCAGGCTGCGCAGGAGATGAAATGAATGGAGAGAAGTTGAAGCGAATAGGCGGTAGCCCACCGGACAGCCTCCACTCAGTTCGTATTCATTTAGCTCGTATTAAAAGTTCACTCGAGCAAAATGTTTCAGCTTCTGTACAACTGTTCATATACCATTCATGCGTGACAAAATAAAGCTCGGCTCGGCGAGATTCCCGTAATCCGCGGCGCGCGCGGCGCATCGTGACGAGGTGAGGCATGGCAATGCGAGCAATGAGGAGGAGGAGCGCACGTGTATATGTCTTCTCTTCTTAAGCTCGTACAAGTGGTGAAAAATCTCACCTTATAAGCTGGTCCAACTTCCACTCAACTAGCAATGTGGGACTAAACATTTGCCCCACCTCTTGCCTTGCATAAATGGGCCAAATGGGTCTCTAGGATTTCAAGAATTTATTGGCATATAATAAATGGGTTGGGCCTATTTAGCCAAAAATTCCAACAATCCCTCACCAGATTCCAAAGGCACATGAAGTTTGCCTTTGGTTCCAAAATATTGTTTATATCGGTAATGTAGTGAAAATAGTTAAGTTGAACTTCCACCTAGAGCTTTATGTTATACTAGGCTGCAACTTGTACAGTGGACTATGCCTTAAACTGCAAGTTTGCTGCGAACCTAGCTTCACAAAAAGTCTTGACCGATACTAGGCTACCGTGGAACTTCCCCTCGGGTGGAGCTTATTCGTCATAGTCCATGACCTTTTATGAGTTTATTAGAAAGAACCCTACTCTCATAGACTGCGACGTTTTAACAGTCAGACTCATATAGGTGTGTTCTTCAAAAGATGTTCTACAAGACAACATCTTTGCTTAGGATAAGCCACTTAAAACATATTAAGATAATAAATCAACCTGCCGTGCAGAATAGGAAAGTATTGCATCTTTATGGAGTGGTGTTTATTAAAATAAGGATACTTTCCTCTCAGCTAACCAACAGCTTGTCTTCCAATTCTAAATCACGGGATCTCCGATCACATAGAGTGGTTTACCATTGTGGAAAACTCAAATTGTGGGTCTCATACCCATCTCCTTCGATGCATTTTCTATCAGATTGCGTGATAGACCCTTTGTGAAGGGATATGCCAAGTTTTTAGATGTTTGGATATAATCCAATGCAATAACTCTAGAGTTTCTCATTTTCCTGACAGATTTCAGTCTCCTCTTCACATGTCTTGATGACTTCATGTTATCCTTATAACTATTTACCTTGGAAATCACAGTTTGATTATCGTAGTTCATAAGGATTACGGGTATTGGTTTTTCACCCACAGGCAAGTTTACCAAGAGTTCATGAAGCCACTCTGCTTCAACAGTGGTTGTGTCTAATGTTGTCAGTTCTGCTTCCATAATTTACCTCGTTAAGATGGTCTCCTTGCAAGACTTCCAAGAAACAACGCCACCAGCAAGTGTGAATACATATCCACTCGTGGCCTTTATCTCGTCAGCATCAGATATCTAATTTGAATCACTATAACCATCTAGTACCCTCGGATACCCGGTATAGTGAATGCCATAGCTCGAAGTGCCTTTTAGATAGCGCATGACTCTCTCAAGAGCATGCCAGTGATCATCTCCTGGATTTGAAACAAATCGACTGAGTTTGCTTACAAAAAATGCGATGTGAGGCCTCGCGGCACTTGCTAAATACATAAGTGAGCCAATAATTGGAGAGTATTTCAGTTGGTCTCTAGCATTTCCTCGATTCTTTCGAAGCAACACACTAGGATCATACGGTGTAGGAGAAAACTTGAAGTCGTTGTACGCGAAATGACTCAAGACCTTTTCCACATAGTGGGACTAAAGCAATGTAATCCCACCGTCATCATCTCTCAATAGCTTGATGTTCAGGATGACATCAGCTATTCCCAGATCCTTCATCTCAAAGGAACAAGATAAGAAATCTTTGACCTCCTTAATTGCATTAAGGTTGGTTCTGAAAATCAGTATGTCATCAACATACAAACAAAGGATGACTCCCTCACCCCCACCATGGCGATGGTACACACATTTATCAGCTTCATTTACAATAAAGCCTACAACAGTTAAGGTTCTTTCGAACTTCTCATGCCACTGCTTAGGGGCTTGTTTTAGACCATATAAAGACTTCAACAACTTACACACCTTTCCTTCTTGACCATTTACCACAAAGCCATCTGGCTGATCCATGTAAATTTCCTCATCCAGCTCTCCATTAAGGAAAGTTGTCTTAACGTCCATTTGATGAACGAGAAGACCATGAGAGGCAGCCAATGAGAGTAATACACGAATGGTGGTTAATCTAGCAACAAGTGAATAAGTGTCAAAGAAGTCCTCACCTTCTTTTTGAGTATATCCCTTGGCCACAAGCCGTGCCTTGTACTTCTCAATAGTACCATCAGGTCTAAGCTTTTTCTCAAACACCCACTTGCATCCTACAGGTTTACACCCATAAGGGAGATCAGTGATATCCCATGTTCCATTAGCTAAGATGGAATTCATCTCACTATGGACGGCTTCCTTCCAGTAGTCAACATCAGGAGATGCATATGCTTCTGAAATGGAAGTGGGAGTGTCATCCACAAGGTACACAATGAAATCATCACCAAAAGACTTTATGGTCCTTTGTCTCTTGCTCCTTTTAGGAATTTCATTATCCTCCTCCTTAGTACTTTTAGAGTGTTCAATTGGAATGGTTGGTTGAGAGAATGTAGCAAATTCCTAATTAGATGAATTAGGTATCTCCGGATCTGATGAGTTAGGTTTATCCTTCATTGAAAGATATCCTCAAAGAAAGTCGCATCAGTCGACTCCATGATTGTACCAACATGAATGTCAGGCACTTCAGATTTTACTATCAAGAATCTATAACCAATGCTATGAAAAGCATAGCCCAGAAAAACACAATCAATGGTTTTTGGTCCAAGCTTGCGCTTCTTGGGGATTGGTACATTAACCTTTGCCAAACAACCCCAAGTACGTAAGTAAGAGAGTTTTAATCTTTTATTCTCCCATTCTTCGAATGGAGTAATTTCTTTGTTCTTTGTGGGAACTCTGTTTAGGACATGACACGCGGTCAATAGTGCATCCCCCCACCATTCCTTGGAGAGACCCGATGTGTCTAACATGGCATTAACCAAATCTGTTAGAGTACGGTTCTTTCTTTTGGCTACTCCATTTGACTGGGGTGAGTAGGGAGGCGTCCTCTCATGAATTATACCATGTTCCGCACAAAAAGAATCAAAGTCGTTGGAAAAATACTCTCCACCACGATCAGACCTAAGCCTCTTAATCTTTCGATCAAGTTGATTTTCTGCCTCAGCTTTATAGATTTTGAAGAAACTCAAAGCCTCATCTTTCGATTTCAGAAGATACACATGACAATATCTCGTAGAGTCATCGATCAAAGTCATAAAATATTTCTTTCCACCTTTTGTCAACACACCATTCATCTCACAAAGATCAGAATGTATGAGCTCTAGTGGTGTTAAATTTCTCATTTCTGCAGTCGTATGTGACTTGCGAGGTTGTTTAGCTTGCAAGCAGACTTGGCACTTAGATCCCTTAATAGTTGTGAAATCGGGGATTAAATTCATTTTGGCTAGCCGCGTCATACAACCAAAATTAATATGACAAAGACGAGAGTGCCAGACATTTGATTCAAAATTCGTGTAAATATGATTAACAACTTTATTACAAATGTCTGACAGAGATAAGCGGAACAAGCCTCCGCACTCATAGCCTTTACCAACAAAGGTTCCATACTTCGAAATTACAAATTTATTAGACTCGAATACAATCTTGTAGCCATCTCGACATAGAAGAGATCCGCTAATAAGATATTTATTTATTAAGGGAACATGATGCACGTTCTTCAGGCGCATGGTCTTTACCGAAGTGAACTTCAGATCGACCGTACCAACACCATGAAAATAAGCATGCGAGCCATTCCCTATCAGCACGGTTTGAGTCCCCCTGACCTGATATGAAGAAAACATGGAAATATCAGAATAGACATGTACATTAGCGCTCGTGTCCATCCACCAATCATGAGAATGACATAATGAAAGAACAGTAGGTAATATACCATACCCAATATCTTTCATCTCAACGTCGCCCATGAGAACATTAGCAGTCTTGCTGCCCTTCCCATGCTGGCGCTTGTCAAAGCGATTGGGACAAGCAGGAGCCCAATGATCAGGATCACCGCACACATGACAAGCACCTTTCCTCTTATCAGTCTTCTTCTTGAAGCTGGTAGACTGTGAGGCCTTGTTCTTTCCATCGAACTTTCCTTTGCCGTCAATCTTGCCTTTGTTCTTGAACTTGTGAGGCTGGAAGTTCCTTTTCTGTACCAGATTGGCATTAGAACCTCCCTCAGTACCTCGAGCACGTGTGTCTTTTGCTCTCGCCTTCTCTTCCACATCAAGAGTCCCAATGAGATCCATCATAGAGAACTCTTGTCTCTTGTGCTTCAGAGAAGTAGCAAAATTCCTCCATGACTGGGGAAGTTTGGCAATAATGCCTCCGGCAACAAACTTGTCCGATAACACACAAGTGAAGTGTTCAAGCTCCCTGGCAAGTGACTGTATCTCATGAGCCTGCTCCACAATGGGGCGGTCATCAACCATCTTATAGTGATAGAATTGTTCCATGACATACAGTTCACTGCCAGCACCGGAGACTCCAAATTTTCTCTCGAGCGCATCCCACATATCCTTGCCATTGCTAAATGACAGATATGAATCGACAATATTGTCGCCAAGAATGCTGATCAAGGCAGCCTTGAAAGTGGTATCAAGTTTTTGTAATGCCTCTTCCTGAGCGGGATTAAGCCATCAAATGATTCCAATCAGTAAGAGGGGCAAGTTTCACCAGGCAGATAAGTGGTAAACAGATAAAAAGGTAAATCCCCTCCTAGAGCCTATCCACAAGGGTGCAATAGACACACAAGCACCTTACACACCTAAATGCATGGTGTGTGCTGTCAACGCAGCCACAACAGCCCACACAAGCAAAACAGCTCAACACAGTCGTGGGCAAGCACCAGGCACCATTTCCTTGCTCATACACACCAAGCACCAGCAGTCTAGCCACATCCAAACCAAACCAGACCAAACCAAACCACACACTAGATCATCCCAGTACTCACCAAGATGGTGACATAAGGAGGGGGTGGATCAGGTGGATAGCAAGGACAAGGCCAAGCTAACAGGAACCAGAAGGTGGATAACAAGATCAAGTAAAAGTGTCAGGAGCTGGAAGTAGCAGGAGCAGCATCAGGAGAAGAACTTGAAGGGAATATGCCCTGAGAGGCAATAATAAAATGTTTATTATGTGTATTCCAAGTATATGATAGATGTTTATTTTGCATGCTATAATTGTATTAATACGGAAACGTTAATACATGTGTGTTTAATAAACAAACAGAAAGTTCCTAGTTATGCCTCTCTCATAAACTAGTTCGTTGATTAACAAGATGATCACGGTTTCCTGATCATAGATATTGGATGTTGTTAATAACGAGATCACAACATCAGTGTAATGGTGTGATGAACATTCATCCGAAGTATAGCATTACGATCAAAGTCATTGAGTTTATATTGCTATAAACAAACTACGAAGTAATCCTAATCCTTAGACCATGAGATCATGCCAATCACTAACACCGGAAGAGTTTCTTGTTGACATCAAACGTCACTCCGTAACTGGGTGATTATAAAGATGGCTCCAAAGCTACTAAAGTGTTATGTTGAGAATCATGGATCAAGAGTGGAATTTGTTCATCCCTATGACGGATAGATATGCTCTGGGCCCTCTCGGTGATATCACATTGGTTAGCTTGCAAGCAAGTGATTTGATCACTAGAATGTTATATCACAGGAACAAGAAAAGAGTGCATGTCGATGAGATCAAACTAGGTATGGAGATACCGATGATCGAATCTCGGACATGTAATATATTGTGAAACAAAGGGATTAAGATACAAGCGTAAAAGGTTCCGACGATCACAGGAAAAGTCATCGTTGAATGTGTGGGAGTCAGTATGGATCTCCAGGTCCCGCTACTGATTATTGATCGGAGAAGGGTCTCGATCATGTAAGCATTATTCGCGAACCGTAGGGTGACACACTTAAGGGACACTGGCATCCAGTTGGAGCAAATGTTTCATGCCGAAAGAATAAACAAGCGCAGGAATTTATTTCACTAGATACCAAAACAGGTTTTCGGGTGAAATTGCATAAAGTGGTTATGCATGTGAAATGGAATTCTAGCAAGGGGTTATTTGTGAATGTTTGTCATTAAAGTAATTGACAAAATTCTGAATAAAATAAAAGAGTTTTATTTAATGAGAGTTTGCATTAAATTTGGTGGAAATTTAATGGGAATTTGAGTGGACTTTTGAGTGGAGGGAATTTAAAGGAATTTTGTGAGTGGAGTGTCCACCCACATGAAGAGGGGAGGGCAAGGGGGCAGCCCCCATGCGCCGGCCACCCCCTTGGGGTTCCCTCCTCCTCCTATAAAAGGAGCACCCCTCCTCACTTGTCTCACACACCTCCTCGTGAAGGATCTCTCTCCCCCTCTAGAATTTATCCCCCATGGTCTCGGACTAGCGAGATACATGTTCCCGGTGGCTATTCGGCAAGAAAGGGTTGTGCTTCCGCTACATCGCTGGAGCGAGGAGGCGGAGGTTGCCCGGTGTCTTGTACGTGTGTGCGAGCACGGATGCGGTGCTACTTTGCGGCGCTAGGACTTCCTCTTGATCTTGAGATCGGCAAGAGATCGTCTACATCAACCACGAGTTGAACTCGTTAAGCTTTGTCGGTCTTCAAGCATATGTTCTCTACGGATATACATCCGCCCGTTGTTTGTATCTAGTAGATAGATCTTGGTACATAGTTCCCATCGTAGGAAATTTTTTGTTTTCTATGCTGCGAACCCTACAGAACTAGATAAGGCCAGCAACACAACCAGCAAGATCAAGCCACAAGATCAACAAGTTACAACCCCAACAACTCCACTGTTGTGGTGAGTAGTATAAAACCATCACATGATCTATCTATCTAAGTTAGATAAGAATTCATGTGTTGTCTTTGTTGGAGATATGCCCTAGAGGCAATAATAAAAGTGGTTATTATTATATCTTTGTGTTTATGATAAATGTTTACATTCATGCTATAACAGTATTAAACCGGAAACGTTAATACTTGTGTGATTTGTAAACTAAATTAGAGTCCCTAGTAAAGCCTTTTTGTAATACTAGCTTGTTGGTTAATAGATGATCGTGGTTTCTCGATCATGAACATTGAGATGTTGTTAACAACAAGATCATATCATTAGGAGAATGGTATGATGGACATACTCCTATAGATAAGCGTAGCATTAAGATCAAGTCATTTCAATAGTTCATTTGCTATAAGCTTTCTGATACATAGTAACCTAATTCCTTCGACCATGAGATCATGCTAATCACTATCACCGGAAGGATGCTTTGATGACATCAAACACCAAACCGTAACTGGGTGGATATAAGGGTGGCATTGAGTGTTTGGAAAGTATGTGTTGAGGCACATGGATCAAGAGTGCAATTTGTCCATCCATATGACGGATAGATATACTCTGGGCCCTCTCGGTGGAATGTCATCCAATTGGCTTGCAAGCTGTTGAAATTATGCCCTAGAGGCAATAATAAAGATGTTATTATTATAATTCTTGTTCATGATAATGTTTATATTCCATGCTAGAATTGTATTAAGCGGAAACTTTAATACTTGTGTGGTTTGTAAACAACACCGTGTCCCTAGTACGCCTCTATGGACTAGCTCATTGATTAATGATGGTTAAGGTTTCCTAACCATAGACATGAGTTATCAATTAATAATGAGATCATATCATTGGGAGAATGATATGATGGACAGACCCAAACTAAGCGAAGCAATTAGATCGTGTCATCGTGTTCATCTTTGCGAAGCTTTTCCTATGTCAAATATTGTATTCCTTAGACCATGAGATAATACAACTCCCTGGTATCGGAAGAAAGCTTTGAGGTCATCAAACGTCATCCTATGAGAGGGTGATCATAAAGGTGTCTCTCAGGTGATCGGAAAGTACCTGTTGGGTTGTATGTATCGAGATGGGATTTGTCCCTCCCAAGTCGGAGAGATATACTTGGGCCCACTCGTGTCGATATCAACACCGCTTGCAAGCATGTGGTTAAGGAGTTAATCACAAAGTGATATCGGATTACGGGAACGAGTAAAGTACTTTGTGAGCGAGATTGAACTAGGTATGGCATCAGATGATCGAATCTCGGGCAAGTAAAATATCGCGAGACGAAGGGAATATATATATGGGATTGATTGAATCCTGGCATCGTGGTTCATCCGATATGATCATCGATGAATGTGGGAGTCAATATGGGTTTCTGCACCCCTGTTGATTATTGATAGAAGATCATGTCGCATATTCTCGAACCCAGAGGTCACACTTAACGTGTCTCGACGCTAGGATATATTAGATAATTGGTTTATGATTTTTTGTTCAGAGTCTCGGATGGGATCCGGGACATCACGAGAGTTTCCGGAATGGTCCGGAGAATAATATTCATATAAGGCAGTGCAGTTTTGGAGTTCGGAATTGTTCCGGGTTAATCGGTATTGTACCGGAAGCTTCTAGAACCTTCCGGAAGGGGACCAACGTGGCCCCACCTTCCGGGAGGGGGCATGGGACTATGAGGGAGTGCCCTGGCCGCTTTGGGCCAGGGGCACAAGGCCCCATAGGGCCCAACCGGCCAGCTAGGGTAAAACCCTAGATAGACCTTCTAGAAGGGGGGAGGTTTCCTTGCCCCCACTCCTCCTCCTTTGGCCGCCGGCCTAGGGCTTGGGGGAGGGGTTAGGGCTGCGCCCACCCCTCTATATATAGAGGGCTGGGGGCGCACCACCCCCCACACCTTCGCCTCCAACCCTAGCCGCCCTGCTGCCCTCCTCTCTCCCTCCCGACTGCTTGTAGGCGAAGCCCTGCTGCAGAAATTCTCCACCAATTGCACCGCGCCGTCGCGTTGTAGATCCAACCCATCTCTCCACCATACTTGCTGGACCGAGGAAGGAGGATACGTCGGGGTGCCGCACGTGTGCATCTCACGGAGGCATCGCCACTTGTGGTGCTAGATCGGATCGGATTGCGAGGAGGAGAAGCGAGTACGACTACATCACCCACGTTCCGATGAATGTTCCGCTGTGCGAATCTTCAAGGGTATGAAGATCTAATCCAATCTCTCTTGTTGTTTGCATCTCCTAGATTAGATCTTGGCTTCCCTCTGTTCGCATCCGTAGAAATTTTTGATTTACTATGCCGCGAAACCCTTCAGTGGTATCAGAGCTAGATCTATGCGTAGATGTGATTCACGAGTAGAACGCAACATGGTTGTTGCGGGTGTTGATGTTTTCTGTTGCAAGCCTCTTGTTTGTGTTCTTCTTATGACGCGGGATAGTGAGATTGAAGCGGTCCAGGCCAACCTTACGCGACGTCGTTTCATGAGACCGCTCCGCTTGACGTGTGGCTTGTTCCACACATGCGGCTGGTGGATGCCTGTTTCTCTCACTATAGTTGTCATGGGTTTAACACCGGAGTTTGGCAACCATAATATCACCGTTGTGGCTTTCCGTAGGTAAGAATCGTTCTTAGCTTGCTACTCCCATGAGCCACGTAAAACATGCAATAACAAAGTAGAGGTGTCTAACTTGTTTTTGCAGGGAGTGTTTTCTGTGATATGGTATGGCCCAAGATGTGATATGTATATTGTATGCGATGATCATGTTTTGTAATGTTTCACGACTTGCATGTCGATGAGTACACAACGGCGAGAATATATGGTTGTCTTTATAATTGTGTATGACCTGTGAGTCAACTTCTTATACGCCATGTAATAGCTTTACTTTATCGCTAAGTAGTTAGCAATAGTTGTAGTTGCTATTCATGGTGGAGGCAATCATGGTGGAGTGATGGAGATCATGCCGGCACGCACAAGATGGAGATCATTGCGCGAAGATTGGCTATACCATGTCACATAAAGTTATATGCATGTGATGTTTATCCTTTTATGTATCTTATTATGCTTAGATCGCGACGGTAGCATTATAAGATGATTCCTCAATTAAAGATCAAGATAAAACCGTGTTCTTCCCAAGTATGCACCGTTGCGAAAGTTCGTCGTGTCCAAGCATCACGTGATGATCGGGTGCTATAGACTCTATGCTCACATACAACGGGTGCAAGCCAGTTTTGCACACGCGGAAATACTTGGGTTTGACTTGACGAGCCTAGCATGTACAGGCATGGCCTCGGAACACATGAACCGAAAGGTTAAGCATGAGTCATATGAATGATATGATCGACACTTCGTTGTCCACCATTGAAACCACATCTCTTCTCGTGAAGATCGGATTAGGTGTGGTGAATTTGGATCATGTTCACTAAACAACTTGAGGGATGTTGAATTTAGTGGGAGTTCATCTAGTAATTTGATTAAAAGTTGAACTAGTTATCATGAACATAGTCTAATTTGTACTTGCAAATATAGTAGATCACATGGCTAAGTCCAACTTCAACTTCAACGTTTTTGCTGAGAAAGAAAAGCTTAAGAACAATGGGTCTAACTTCACCAATTGGTTCCGCAATTTGAGAATCATTCTCTCTGGCGGTCAAAAGGACTATGTCCTTGAGAAAGTGTTAGGTGACGCCCCTGCTGCAACTGCGCCGGCTGATGAGAAAGCTGTCTATCAGTCGCGTAAAGATGATTATGGTGTGATTAAGAGCACCATGTTGTTTGCTATGGAATCGGACCTTCAAAATCGTTTTGAAGACTATCCTGGGCCCTTTGAGATTCTAGAGGAGCTGAAAACCATGTTTCAGACTCAGGCCCGTTCTGATAGATATGAGATCTCTGAGAAGTTCTTTAACTGCAAGATGGAGGAAGGGAGTTCCGTTAGTGAGCACGCCATTAAGATGTCAGGCTACACTCAACGCCTTGAGCAACTGGACTGCAAGATTCCAGAGGAGCTCAAGATTGACAGGGTTCTGCAATCACTCCCTCCCAGCTACAAAAGTTTTGTAGTGACTCATAATCAGATTGGTTCCACTGATACGATCACTAATCTCTTCGCAAAGCTGAAGGCTGCGGAGGTGGACATCAAGAAGGATAATCATGTGTTGATGGTCAACAAGCCCTCCTTTAAGAAAGGTAAGGGTGCAAAGAAGCCCTTCAAGAAAGGCGGCGGCAAGCGCGTTGCCCTTGAGAAGAAGCTCAAGTCTGGTCTTAAGCCGGACAGAGTGCTTCTATTGCAAGGACAAGGGTCCTTTGGGCGCAATCGTCCAAAGTACTTAGCGGACAAGAAGGTGGCACCATCAAAGGTATATTTGATATACATGTTATTGATGTTTTCCTTACTAGCCCTCGTTGTAGTGCACAGGTATTTGATCTTGGTTCATTGCTAATATTTGTAACTTCGAAACAAGAGCTACGGAATGAGGCTGACTTGCGAGGGATGAGGTGACGATGCGCGTTGGCAACGGATCAAGAGTTGATGTGATGGCCGTCGGCACGCTCTCCTTAGTTTTACCTTCGGGATTAGTTTTAAACCTTAATAAATGTTATTATGTGCCTGCGTTGAGCATGAACATTATTTCTGGATCGTGTTTATTGCAAGACGGTTATTCATTTAAATCGGAGAATAATGGTTGTTCTATTTATATGAGTAACATCTTTTTATGGTCATGCACCTATTGTGAATGGTTTATTTCTTCTAAATCTCGAGAGGGATGAAACACACATCCATAACATTGAGGCTAAGAGATGCAAAGTAGATAGTGATAATACTACTTATTTGTGGCACTGTCGTCTAGGTCATATTGGTGTAAAGCGCATGAAGAAACTCCATTCTGATAGACTTTTGGAGTCTCTTGATTTTGAATCATTTGACACATGCGAACCATGCCTCATGGGCAAGATGATCAAAACCCCGTTCTCCGGAATGATGGAGCGAGCAACGAACTTGTTGGAAATCATACATACCGATGTATGCGGACCGACGAGTGTTTCGACGCGCGGTGGATATCGCTATTTTCTCACTTTTACCGATGACTTAAGTAGATATGGGTATATCTATTTAATGAAACATAAATCTGAAACATTTGAAAAGTTCAAGGAATTTCAGAATGAAGTGGAGAACCATCGTAAAAGAAAGATCAAGTTTCTACGATCCGATCGTGGGGGCGAATATTTGAGTTATGATTTTCTCACGCATCTTAAAGCAAGCGGAATCGTTTCGCAACTCACACCACCCGGAACACCACAGCGCAATGGTGTGTCTGAACGCCGGAATCGAACTCCATTAGATATGGTCCGATCAATGATGTCTCTTACTGATTTGCCGTTATCATTTTGGGGTTATGCATTAGAAACCGCTGCATTCACTTTAAATAGGGCACCATCTAAATCCGTTGAGACGACACCGTATGAACTGTGGTTTGGTGCTAAACCTAAGTTGTCGTTTCTTAAAGTTTGGGGATGCGAAGCTTACGTCAAGAAGTTGATGCCGGACAAGCTCGAACCCAAAGCGGAGAAATGCGTCTTCATAGGATACCCTAAGGAAACTATTGGGTATACCTTCTATCACAGAACCGAAGGCAAAGTGTTTGTCGCAAAGAACGGTTCCTTTCTTGAGAAGGAGTTTCTCTCGAAAGAAGTGAGTGGGAGGAAAGTAGAGCTAGACAAGGTTCAACCTTCTCTTGAATTGGAGAGTAGCGCAGCACCTGAAATTGTTCCAGTGCCGCCTGCACCAACAATAGAGGAAGCTAATGACAAGGATCATGAAGCTTCGGACGATGCTGCTACTGAATGTCGCAGGTCGACAAGGTCGCGTGCCCCTCCTAAGTGGTACGGCAACCTGTCTTGACCGTCTTGTTAGTAGAAGACAATGAACCTACGAACTATGAGGAAGGCGATGATGAGCCCGGACTACGAGAAATGGCTAGAAGCCATGAACCAATTTGGATCCATGAGCGAAAACCAAGTATGGACTTTGGTGGACCCTCCTAGCGACCAAAGGCCGTTGAGTGCAAATGGATCTTCAAGAAGAAAACGGACGGATGGTAATGTTACCGTCTATAAAGCACGGCTTGTCGCGAAAGGTTTTCGACAAGTTCAAGGTGTTGACTACGATGAGACTTTATCTCCCGTAGCGATGTTTAAGTCCATTCGGATTTTATTAGCAATTGCTGCGTTTCATGATTATGAAATATGGCGGATGGATGTCAAGATCTGCCTCAATGGCAACATTGATGAAGAGTTGTATATGATGCAACCCAAGGTTTTGTCGATCCTAAGGATGTTGATAAAGTATGCAAGCTTCAGCGTTCCATTTATGGATCAAGCAAGCATCTCGGAGTTGGAACCTTCGTTTTGATCAAGTGATCAAGAGCTTTGGATTTGTTCCAAATTGCTGAAGCTTGTATCTACAAGAAAGTGAGTGGGAGCTCGGTGACATTTACGGTACTATATGTGGATGACATATTGATTATCGGAAATGACATCAACATGCTTAACGATGTGAAGAGTTATTTGAACAAGTGTTTTTCAATGAAAGACCTAGGTGAAGCTGCTTATATATTGGGCATCAAAATCTATAGAGATAGACAAAGACGCCTGATAGCTTTAAGCCAGAGTACATACCTAGACAAAGTTCGAAAAGGTTCGAATGGATAAGGCAAAGAAAGGTTCAGTGCCTATGTTGTCGAGGTAAGATATTGAGCAAGGCTCGTGTCCACTCGGTAAATGATAGGGAAGCTATGAGCAAAGTGCCTTATGCCTTGGCCATAGGTTCTATCATGTATGCCATCTTTGTGTACTAGACCGGATGTGTCCAATGCTCTTAGTTTGACGGCAGGTATCAAAGTGATCCAGAGTGGAACATCGACACCGTGAAGAACATCCTAAAGTACCTAAATAGGACTAAAGAAATGTTCTTAGTCTATGGGGGTGATGAACAACTCGTCGTAAAAGGTTACGTCGACGCTAGTTTCGACACCGACAAGGATGATTCTAAATCTCAGACAGGATACGTTTATATTTTGAATGGAGGAGCTGTGAGCTGGAGAAGCTGCAGGCAAAGCGTGATCGTGGGATCTATAGTAGAAGCGGAATACATGGCTGCTGCAGAAGCGTCAAGTGAAGGAGTTTGGATCAGAAACTTCATCACTGAGCTTGGCGTGGTTCTAAGTGCATTGGACCCACTGGAGATATTGTGTGACAACACTGGCGCCATGGCACTCACTAAGGAACCAAGATATCATCCAAAGACCAAGCATATCAACCGCAAGTTTCATATAATCCGAGATTATATAGCAGATAGAGATCTGAAGATTAGCAAAGTACATACAGATCTGAATGTCGCAGATCCATTGACTAAACCTCTTCCACGTGTAAAACATGATCAGCACCTCAGTGCCATGGGTGTGAGATTGTTTCCAAATGTAAACTAGATTATTGACTCTAGTGCAAGTGGGAGACTATTGGAATTATGCCCTAGAGGCAATAATAAAGATGTTATTATTATAATTCTTGTTCATGATAATGTTTATATTCCATGCTAGAATTGTATTAAGCGGAAACTTTAATACTTGTGTGGTTTGTAAACAACACCGTGTCCCTAGTACGCCTCTATGGACTAGCTCATTGATTAATGATGGTTAAGGTTTCCTAACCATAGACATGAGTTGTCAATTAATAATGAGATCATATCATTGGGAGAATGATATGATGGATGACAAACTAAGCGAAGCAATTAGATCGTGTCATCGTGTTCATCTTTGTGAAGCTTTTCCTATGTCAAATATTGTATTCCTTAGACCATGAGATAATACAACTCCCTGGTATCGTAAGAAAGCTTTGAGGTCATCAAACGTCATCCTATGAGAGGGTGATCATAAAGGTGTCTCTCAGGTGATCGGAAAGTACATGTTGGGTTGTATGTATCGAGATGGGATTTGTCCCTCCCAAGTCGGAGAGATATACTTCGGGCCCACTCGGTAATCGATATCAACACCGCTTGCAAGCATGTGGTTAAGGAGTTAATCACAAAGTGATATCGGATTACGAACGAGTAAAGTACATCTTTGTGAACGAGATTGAACTAGGTATGATGAATGTACGATCGAATCTCGCAAGTAAAATATCGCGAGACGAACGGAATATATATATGGGATTGATTGAATCTGGCATCGTGGTTCATCCGATATGATCATCGATGAATGTGTGGGAGTCAATATGGGTTTCCGGACCGTTGATTATTGATAGAAGATCATGTCCGCATATTCTCGAACTCGCAGGTCACACATAACGTGTCTCGGCGCTAGGATAGATTAGATAATTGGTTTATGAGTTTTTGTTCGAGTCTCGGATGGGATCCAGGACATCACGAGAGGTTCCAATGGTCCGAGAATAAGATTCATATAAGGCAAAGCAGTTTTGGAGTTGAATTGTTCCGTAATCGGTATTGTCTTAAGCTTCTAGAACCTTCCGGAAGGGGACCAACGTGGCCCCACCTTCCGGGAGGGGCATGGGCCTATGAGGGAGTGCCCTGGCGCTTTGGGCCGAGGCACAAGGCCCCATAGGGCCCAATCGCCAGCTAGGGTAAACCCTAGATAGACCTTCTAGAAGGGAGGTTTCCTTGCCACTCCTCCTCCTTTGGCCCGCCTGGGGCTTGGGGAGGGGCTAGGCTGCGCCCACCCTCTATATATAGAGGGCTGAGGCGCACCACCCCCCACACCTTCCCTGCAACCCTAGCCGCCTGCGCCTCCTCTCCCTCCCGACTGCTTGTAGGCGAAGCCCTGCTGCAGAAATTCTCCACCAATTGCACCGCGCCGTCGCGTTGTAGATCCAACCCATCTCTCCACCATACTTGCTGGACCGAGGAAGGAGGAGACGTCGGGGTGCCGCACGTGTGCATCTCACGGAGGCATCGCCACTTGTGGTGCTAGATCGGATCGGATCGCGAGGAGGAGAAGCGAGTACGACTACATCACCCACGTTCGATTTAACGTTCATCTGCGAATCTTCAAGGGTATGAAGATCTAATCCAATCTCTCTCGTTGTTTGCATCTCCTAGATTAGATCTTGGCTTCCCTCTGTTCGCATCCGTAGAAAATTTTGATTTACTATGCCGCGAAACCCTTCACAAGCATGTGACTGGATCACATATCACGGGAAGGAGAAAAGAGTACTTATCGGTAACGAGGTTGAACTAGGTATGCAGAGATACCAACGATCAAAACCTCGGATAAGTAAAGTATCGCGAGACAAATGGAAATTGGTATCGTATGTAAGTGGTTCATTGGATCGCAAAGTAATCGTAGAAATATGTGGGAGCCATATGAATTTCCAGATTCATCTATTGGTTATTGATCGGAGAAGTGTCTCGGTCATGTCCGCATAATTCACGAACCGTAGGGAGACATGCTTAAGGATTCAATGTTGTTTAGTAGATATGGAATGTTAATAGGGATACTGAATGTTGTTCGGAGTCTCGAATGGGATCCGGGATATCACGAGGAGATCCAGAATGGTCCGGAGAATAAGATTCATATAAGGAAAGTCCGATTCCAGAGTTCGGGAAAGATTTCGATGTTTTCATCAGAGAGGTTCTAGAAGGGTCTAGAAGGTTCACCGGACCGGAAGGGGAATGGACCATGAATGTGTCATGGATAAGTGGAATGATTGGATCATATCCTAGGTCACTTGGTTTGGGCATTTGCAAGAGAGAATTAAAGCTCTAAATTGAAAGTCAAACGGGAAGTTTGAAAAGTCAAACTGGAACAATGGTTTCCTTGTGGAAGAAGGAAAGAGTCCTTCTCTCAATCCAACTTGGTTTTGGATTCAAACCCACCCCTCCCAAGGCTGCCCCCCTATCATAAATAGAGGGAGAGGGCTGACCCAAAACACCAAGCCCTAGCCCTCCCACACCCGCGCCGCCGCCAAGCCACCGCCGCCTTGCGCCGCTGACGGCCCATCACCGTCGCCCTAGCCGCCGCCGACACCTCCTCCTCCTCCCGGTCTTCTAAACCCTAGATCACTGGGAAACCCTAGATCCACCATAACTCGCACCGGATTAACCTGCGGGATCTTCCCTCTACTTCCGACACCATGCCGTCGTCTTCTTTGGAATCATGAGGAGAACTAAAGCCTCCATTGCACTTTGGAAAAAGGGAGAGGAAGGTCTTCATCGAGTATCGAGCGAGTGACCGGCTACGGAAGCGCTGCCGGAACGCAGCGCCGGAAGGATCGTCTACGTGATCTTGAGATCGGCAAGTGTACGACTACATCACCCACGAGAATCTGCTCTCGTTAACCACTTTGGAATCTTCTAGGGTGAGTGCTTCTATCGACTCGTTGCTACAATCTAGTAGATAGATTTTGGCTTGTTTGTGTGCATGCGGTAGAATTTTTTTGTTTTCCATGCTACGAACCCCTACAGTCTTATATTCAACCTCGCAGAAAACACCCAAGTGAGGTGAATCCATCATAGAATATTTTAAACACAAAAAGCCATAAGTAAACTATACAGATCCAACCAGGATCTTTGAACAACCTCATTGATCATGGCTATAAAGCCATATCTTAAATTCCAAGAATAAATATAGCAAAAATTTGGAATCCTAGGCACATATCTTGAAAAGGAGTAGCACCTTGGAATTCCTAGATCTTATGGATCCATATAACTTAAGAAGCATCCCAATCATTTTCCCAACTATGACTCAAGAATTAGTAGCTGGTATTAATACCAGAACATTTCTATTAGGGACAACAAATTAGGAAACTAGTTCCTATGCCTCATATCAACATCCTAGGCCGAGAGGTTAAAAGAAGATTTCAACTTATCTTTGACATTTACCTATTTCAAGCACTGTCAGAGTTAAGCTCAGTAATAGAACTTAACCACTTGTGTGCCATTCTATGATGGTGTCACAAGGACAAGTTCTAAAAGCCAAGCACAATCATTACTTAGCTTTTACAAATAAAAAGGGCAAGCCACTAAATATCATTTTTCTGGAATCAAATACCAGAAATCAGCATTAAGCTTATCTATATATCTTCAAAACATCACTAGAATCAAATGATTAATCTGTGTCTGGATATTACTATATAAGCCAACAATGATAGATGCAGTGAACAGTCACTCACGGAACTACTGTCAGTACCAATATTTTGATAGTAGCAAGATCCCAAATCAACAGAATCCACAAATAATAATTCCACAGTAACAGTATCCACTAAACCATATCCAATTATCAATTGGAATCATACCAATAAAGCCACTAGCACCATGAAAATTAACTATGGACAGTGATCAACATAATCACCATACTCAAGGATCATCACTACTAGATCCAATTCATCATATGTAATATCAACAAAGGGATGAGGCCTAATTAGGACATGAACCCTAATCAGGGGTAGTCACTAGAATCACATAGTACATGGTGGCATAGTACAGAGAGCACAAGAGGTAAGAAAGAAGAACTTACTGGAGGTTGTAGTTGTGGCCGAAAAGAGGAAGGAGAAGGAGTCGATGAGGACGACGGCACGGGGAGCACCCCAAGGGGCGCTGCAACCCGCACCAAGCCAAGGCGGCGACCACATCAACGCTTGAGGGAGAGCAGCACCACCACAACACCACGGGCGCGGCGGCGGCAACACCAGCACCACCCCAAACCCTAGGGTTCGGGACGGAGCCGGTCTGTCCACAGGAGAGCCCCTAATCCAAACCGAGATGGACTAGATGAAGGAGAAGGGTCAGCAACCACGCCATGCACCACAGCGGCGGCCGGAGAGGACCACAGCGGCGTGAATCGCTCGGCGATGGTATGGGCGACCATGGGGTCGATGAAGAAGGAGAGAGGGGAACGAGAGAAAAGGACAGGGAGAGTGGGCTGAGAGGGACAACCCTTCGGGGAGTCTTTTTGGTTCTGACCACTTGGGCCAAAACGGCCCAATAATGATGTTGAAAGGATACGGATGTCGCCTAGAGGGGGGGTGAATAGGCAATTAAAACTTTTCCTAGAGTGGCTCAACAAAGGCGGAATAAAACTAGTGTTTACTTTGTTAAGAACAACCTAGAACAACCAAGGTTCACCTATGTGCACCAACAACTTATGCTAAGCAATACAAGCAACAAAGTGATAGCAAGATATATATTACTTCAAGCACGAAGGCTATCACAATGTTAAGTGCATAAGTAAAGAGCTCGGGTATAGAGATAACCGAGGCACGCGGGGACACCGATATTTTACCGAGTTCCTCCCAACATGGAGTACGTCTCGTTTGGAGAGGGGGTGGTATCAAACCACCAACGCCAAAAAGGCCTCCCTTATTCTCCGGTGAATCTCACCCCAACGGGATCGATCCACGCTTCCACTATCGGTGCACTTGTCGGTGGCAACCGGAACCTCTCACAAGGTTGGGGCACTTCTCCACAACTTAATTGGAGGCTCCCAACAAATGCCACAAAAGGCCTCAACAAATGCCACCAAGGCCACAATGCCACCAAGGCTACAAAACCGTTTAGGGTTCCAAGAACCCAAGAGGGACAAGCTCCAATGAGCAACTCAAACCAAATCCTCCGAGGAGAACTCAAACCGATGCACCAAATGCAAATGGCAAGAACACCACAAAGATGCTCAAATCCCTCTCTCCCAAATTCCACCAAAGCTACAAAAGCTTATGGGGGAATAAGAGAGGAAGAACAATGGAGGAAATCCACAAAAGACTCCAAGATCTAGATCCCAATATGTTCCCCTCACTTAGAGGAGAGATTGATTGGTGGGATTGTAGATCTAGATCTCCTCTTTCAAATCCCTCAAGAATATGCAAGAATAATCGGAGGGATTGAGAGAAAGCAAGATCAAGAAGGTCAACAATGGAGGGGAAAACTTGCAAGAATGGTTGGGGAACCATTGGGGAAGAAGGACCCTTAAATAGGTTCCACGAAAATCCAACCGTTGAAGCCAAAAAAAACGCGAATCCCGGTAGTACCGGACATTCCCGGTACTACCGGACAATCCCTGGGGATCCCAGGTCGCCAAACGCACCTTATTCAGTACCAACCGGTACTAAGGAGCGGTACTACCGGACCTCCGGTACTACCAGACCCTGGTCCGGTACTACCGGTCACCCCTGAACGAAAACGACCATAACTTTTGCATCCGGACTCCGATTTTGATGATCTTGGGCTCGTTTCGAAGAGGACAACAAGATCTAAAAGATCATGCAAAGAAACATCATAGTACAGCAAGGGAGTATATATCCAGATTACGAAAGGTTTAACCTCTCTCAAAAAGACGAACCGATAAAACCTCCAACATCAAAAACGTAATAGAAAATGCATATGGAATCCGTTTTCGATGAACTAGAGCTTGTCATGGAGATTAACACAAGCTCTAAATTCTCACATGAGTAAGAACCAAATAATGTAAGGTTTTACCTATCTCTAAAATACAAACCGGTAAAACCTCCAAGATCAAAATGCAATAAGATATAAAAGGGAAATCCGATTTTGATGAACAAGAGCTTGTTATGAACATTACAACAAGCTCTATATCCTCACATGGACAAGACCAAATAACAACCAAATACGATGATGCAAGTATGCAAAGGTTTCAGCTCTCTCCGAACAATGTGACCGAGTTACTCATTCGAGAGCCCCTCTTGATAGAACGGTTATCTATCCTAAACCCGGTCTCCCACACACAACATGAGACCGGCAAAATGGAAAACCTATCAAGATTATACCTTTGCCTTGAGCATTCCACTTGAGCTCGATGTAGACGAACTTGAACTTCTCAAGATGGAACACCTTTCTTGATTCCTCATCATCGATCCATGATCACCGAGGATGACAAGCATCAAACATGAGATCTTCTATAGATGGCGCATTTTGAGCTTGCACAACACATCTTCTTCTCATTTCATCTATCTTGAAGTCAACACATGCTCCAAGCAATGCCAATGGACAAATCCTACAAGTATAACTTAATACACACATTAGTCCATAAAGATTGTCATTAATTACCAAAACCACACATGGGGGCCCAACATGTTCTTTCAGATGTTTTGTAGACATAGAAGCTCAAGGTCCAGTGCAAACATCCGACATCACTACCTTGTAATCACAAGGCAAGTTCATCACTTGCTCATGTCCTTTGAAAAGTATTTATCAAAGTATTTGCAAATTGTGTGTTATCATCTATACTCCAAAGAAAGAAAATATTATTTTTCTCAAAATAAATAAATGTTAGGTATCATCCTAAGTGATGATATAATGGAGCAATAGAACTTAGGTTTCTATTTGCAATAATGATGATCAATTAGGGACTTAATAATCCATGACATCGGTGATTCTAGCGACGTATGTTACGTGTTAACCATGAGATTTGTAATGGGACAAAGAAGTCAGCTGTATCTTCTTCCTCTCACATGTAGCCGGATGTGCAGGTCGTGGATGTTATCACTCGTAGCGTGCATATTAATTGGTAATTCGTAGAGGATATGCAACATATGGGTGGAAACCCTCAACATCCCACGATAGTTCTGGCATCTAACGGTCTGTATAAACCATTGCCGTAATTCAATGTGTGGGCATGGTGTACACCAAGGAGGCATGCGAGGTCGCGAAGGGGGCAGTGATTAGCTTGGATCACCTACTGGGCCCCACATCATGGAATTGTGGAAGGGAAAGTACGCCCGGTTGTGCAACAAGGAGTTGATCTCTCATGGGTAAAGTAACACACCTCTGCAGAGTGTAAGAACTGTAACTTGTTACTCCCTGTTCCAGGAAGGAGCTACGAACACGGCAGGAAAGGAACTCCATGAAAGTTCTGGTCAACCTGTGAAGGCTGATGGTCATAGATTTTCATAATAAAATCAATATTTGAATAAAGATTTACAAAAACTGCATAGTGCCAAGGACTTATAGTCCGAGGTGGTAGATAGAGCATCAAACTTCCCACCTTGCATATAATGAACTTCTTTGGTATGACATTTACTCACCCTTTCCTTCGATCCCTTGCTTAGACTCTGAGGATCCCGAAGACACGCCAATGTATGCAGCCGAATGCTAAGAAGATGTGTTCTACGAGGAGCCTGAATTGTCAGGAGGTGTTGAAGGAGTGGATTACAAAATCCGCTATGGAGTAGATGGCAACGAGACAAACTAGTGCCCTAGTTAGTAGTAACCAACGGAGCCGAGTAGCATGAACCATATAGAATAAGCTGTTGAGCTCAACCCTTAGTTGGAGTTGTTACTTTTAAATTCCGCTGAAACACTTTATATTTTGGTTTGTAAGTTGAATCTTTTCGAAGTCTTGAACTTCTGGTATTATAATAATAATAATATGTGTATGTTTGTAATATAGACCCGCAATGTTTCTATTGTACCACTCTGAAGGATGTGATATTTACGGAACGGTGTTCTGTGAATGTCATGTCAATGACTATAGTGTACTACACAAGCAGTGGTATGCTGGGTCACCGCAGTAAGAGAAAATGATATAGATATAAATCTACTATTCTATCATGGCACAATTTTCCCATGTAAAGAGATGCACAAATCAATGCTAGGCTAGGTCTCAGCCCACATCCCTGAGGACTACTCACTCATGATAAGATCAGCAATCATAAATATTACATAGAAATTCTTGATAGAAATGCCAAATAGTCTTACGATATCATTAATCGTGATAAGATCAAGATTATAAGTATATGGCTGTGGATATGGAGGGAAATGGAGATGGATATGGGTGGATGACTATGATGATGGCAATGGCATCAAATTTATGGTGGATGTGTTTTCTGCAAATGGCTTCTAATGCATTACGATTTGCGGCGGCTCTGATGCGAATTATAATTTATGCCTTCACAAAATTTGCTTGATTTGAATAGATGAAGGCGACGACACTTGGTACGACCATGTGGTAGGGTGGGGCTCCGCTCTTACCGATGGTCGTTAAAACTCCAAATTGCTTCTATGTGGCCTATTTGATTTGGAAAAATTAGCTAATCAAGAATATTCATTAAGTTCTCTAGATTTCGTCGTAAAAGTCTCCATTTCCGTAAGGAGAAAAATACAAAACATTTGCACATATATGCAATAATTAGTAAATAATGGCAAGGCTAGATAGATATTTCATTAAATATTTGACTTATATCTGGTTTAGACGCGGACAAAAATGGTTGTATTTCACAGTCATTAGCATGCCCAAGCTTAAACCTTGATCATCCTCGAGCAATAAACCAAAATCATAAGAAAATCAACATTTAAATTGAAACAACGAGAAAGCAAGTTCACTTACAATTGATAGTCTCGTGCAGCCAACACTTCTTTCATCTGAAAGCTTAGCATAGATATAGTAATGGCAAGAGCATCATACAAGTTTCGTTAAGTCAAGACAGCTGCAATAAAGCTTTTATAAAAAAGGATTACTATATGAGTAGCAATTATTCTAATTCCTCTTGTCAACTCTCAGCTTGCCAATAGACACTTGTAAGATTCATATTTAATAATTACGAGTGTGAGAGCATGTCAAAACAAGCATAGGATTAGAGTGTCTCATTAGAACTCACACATCAATAAATCAAGGATATCAAAACACTCTTTTTTTTCTATAACTTTAATTCTTTAGTAACGAGACCATGCCAAAATCTGATGCTCCACTGAATCAAACTTCAAACTAGCTAACCAAATCGAAGTACTCAAAAGTAAAAAAACATGCTCATCAAGTTTGGAACCAATTTAAGCATGATTAAAGCTCCAAAACACCAAACTGAAAACTGACCTTGCACGACTCAGAAATCTAGACAGGAATTACCCTCTCTTTTTTTCGTCTGTTCTCACTAGGGTGTGATGTTCTTTTATGTTCTCTCTCATCTCACATTGCTCTTCTCTAAGTAGGCACATCAGCCATTGGATACAAACCTGAATCAACGGTTGAAATATGTGAAACTTCTTGGCTGATGTCGCGCTCACGTGACCCAGCAAAACCATGATGGCAAGCTGTCAGCTGCGAGCCACAGGCAAGCTGTCAGCTGCGAGCCTGTGGCCGAGCTGTGAGCTGTGAGCCTGCGGTGCCCTTTCCGTGCGGTCCATGGCATGCGGATCCAGATTAGTTAACGATCGTCACCACACGTTTCTCTCCCCATAATATCTGGTGGAGTCTACGCTGCACGTTCTAGTAGCATCTACTACCAGTTGACGTACGTGCGGCGTAGTAAAGTAAGATGGAACTAATCATACGGGACGGGAGTATCTACAGCGAGCACGCGGGACCCACCCGTCCGGCCGAGCAACTAATAATCGTTTTCTAGCTTCGCCTGAACGCATCCGTTGGAGGGAGTAGTAGTTTACAGTTAGCTGTCACCTGATTAACCTCTCCTCGTCAGGACGACGGCACCCGGCAAGCCAACAATAATGCACGTACGGACAGATCGGAAAAGCTAGACGGTGTGTTGTTTGGTTTTGGGACCGGTTAGCCAGCCGACCGATCGGGGACGGAATCAATCACGGCGGGTCGCTGGCGAACGAGGCTGGAAGGCACGCACAGGGCACTCGTCGCCGTCGCCTTGCGATCATTGGGGCGGTGGTGGTGGTGGCCGGTAGGCACTAGGCTACAGTACCGTCTAGCGGTAGTGCGCCGGACGGCCGGAATGAATCGAACCCGCACCAGCCGGCGAGAGCGAGCGAAAAGGAGGCGAGGGGGATCACATCACATGGGTGGGTTCCATGAAATTTTGCCTGATGCGCCCCAGCCCCAGATACGGAGGGTGGCCTCGGATTCCGCGTCGCCTACTAGCTAGCTAGAGTACCTCCTGTTCGGTTGGGTTGGGCTCTGTGATATGCTGCCGTCTCGGTTACATGAACCGAGTCGCCTGCACCGCTGCTGAGGCTGAGCATGGAGCCGGCTGCGAATGTGCCTCCTTTGCCTTTGGATCTCATCGTCCGCTTTCACTTTCTTTTTTGTTGGGAAGTTTCTCTTTCCATTTTCCTACTAGTCGCTGTCGTCTGTCTCCGGTTTCGGCAGCCACCGCGCGCGGCCTCTCTCGATATTCGGCACTTGCCGACCAAGGGAAAGCAAAAGCAACCCCTGTCCTCTCTCCGGACAGTGCGGGTTCAGACGTTCAGTAACGAAAGATTCTGTACAACGCTCACGTAACAGAAGGCATTGCAGTTGTAGATACAAGAAAATGTGGTGGTTTCTGGTCAGGAACAACAGCGCCCAGCGTGCCATCTACCGTTCAGCGCGGTCCCGATCCCGTCGAGACGACGAGTGACTGTCATGCCGGCGCCAGAGCACCGTTGCATGGTACTCCATCGATACATAGCGCGCGGCGCATTGAACGTTTCTTGGTTGGCCCACTCCGACGAGGCGACGGAGAGTAGCTCGGGGCAGCTAGCGCGCCCACTGTACAGGCCTCTGGTCACCTCGGACGGAGTGGACGGCGGCGCTCCTATCTGCATATGCTCTGCTGCGCGTGCCGGCTCAGTCAGAGGTTCCTCTCATCAGGTCGCCAGTCATCGAATCGAATAAATGGGGCACGCCTCGCAGGTTGAGTCGCTGCAGGGCAGGGGCGGCGCGGCGGCATGCATGCCATCTACGGACGGCGCAGCGCAGCGACGGAACAAATAATCCCACACGTCCGGTCGCTTTCCGCGGCGCCGACCCGCGCGCCGCTGCCTGCCCGCCTGCCTATGAATGAATGAGAATCTGCGGCTCCGTACGGCTCCGACGACAGCGAGCCAGAGGAGGCCCAGATCCAGCGATCTCGATCGACCTCACCTCACCTCACCTCGCCTATGGGAGTGCGTGCCCGATGCGAAGGTCGATCTATACTTCTGCGCCACCTGCGACGCTGACGCCACGAGCGAGCAGTCGCTTCCGGTACAGTGAGAATGGCTGACTGCGCCGGGCTGACGTTTGCTGCTTCGTTCCGGCGGCCTGGCACATATCGGATTTTCTGGTTTTCCAAAAAAAAATTGCGGATTTGCTAGTTCTCGTGACTCTGAAAAAATTTTAGGTCTCAATCACCTCTCTCGTCATTAGATTTATCTCGTGATTCGTGCAACGTACGCTAACAATTAGCACAAATAGTAGAATGATGTCAGCAATTTAAACATAAAAAATTCTTAGACGCATGAGATCTATGCACTCTTTTTTTTAGGCGAAAACTACATGCCACCCCACGCCAGCAATTGTCGCCCGCGCCTGGAGCCCATATGGCATCGACGCACGCATTTGTGCTTCCTGATGGGGCCGGCTCAGGTAGGCTTCTCTTCATGTGGTTCTTTTCTCTTTTATATTTTACTAGCAAAAGTGTCCGTGCGTTGCACCGGGATAAAACATTGTGCCGCTGCCAAGGGCCGGCCTCCATCGCTCCTTCAGAACAAGTTTTAATAAATATTTATTATGCCACAAATAATTTCACTACGGTAGGGATAGACATGTTTGCAACATTTGAATGATCATTGTCCTTCTCGATCAAGACCACCTCTTGATTATTAGAACTGAAAATCATCCTATTGGATGTAAGAGTTTGAGCTAGCGGAGGCGTACAAGCTTGCTGAATTTTTTCTTACCCCACGTCCACGTGTAAACATAATTCAAGGGCATATAAAGAAATAGCCAGATATTATCTAAAACATAATTAGAACCTACTTTGTATAATTGAATTGTAATTCGTTAAAAATATATAATTAATTTACATTGAATGAACTCAAATATCATCCCTTTTTGGTCAAATGTCTCGCAGGACCATGAAGGCATCAAACCTTCGAGTAGAAACAGGTGCAAATTGTAGCAATGATCAACATTTATATTATCTTATTGTTTTTAGTTTCTCGTTCTAACACTACCCACACACTATAGCAATGATTTGTACGTTGCTTTTTTCGACTGTTGTTTAGCTTTTCTACAAATGCTGATATATCCTCGAATTTGCTTTGTTGGCATATGCATTAAGATCATAACATTTGTTTCTTTGGCCTTTGCTGAAATATGTTCCGAATATTACTCGAGTACCCTGTCCAATTATTACATGAAGGACATCTATTTTTCAATCGGTTTTTGTTAACGGGAGAAAACAAACTTCTCATCTAAATTCACCTAGTCTTTTTGGTACAATAGAAGATAGAAATTGCAATCTAGAAAAAAGATAGAATTTTATTTAACTGTGTTAGAAGGACTATAGAGACGACACACGATTTACGTATAAAGAGTTTGATCACGGATGCGCACGCTACAATTCAGGTGTATAAATGGAAAGCCCTGAAATTTGATCGAAAAAATGGAAAGTATCTTGAAAAAAATAAGTACTATATATTACATTTCTTTCTGTATTTACCGATTTTTCTGGTTTGATTTTTTCTCGTACCGTGTGTGTAGATGTGGTATGTATATTCTTTATGTATGCATCGGGTCCAAGGAAATTTGGCCTGGATTGATTAAAACACAAAAAAGGTACACTGGTTCTCTCATTTGCCAATTCCTACTAATTGAGCGATCTTTTTGTAAAACGATTAAGCAGATAAGGTTCATATTCATCAAGAGAGAGAGTCTCCCAGAGAGAGAAAAACTCAAGCGGTAGTGGCAAATTCTACCGGCAAGGAGGGCCTACCAAATCGCTCCTTATTATCCATAGAGCTCTGATGCCGCCACACGGTCGTCCCCCATCGCCTCTCCCCCATCGGAGCAGCAGCGGGGCCCTCTCCCCTAATTCTCCATGCTAGCTCGTTCTTCGGAGCAGGGGACGCATGATCCCATCTGGTTCCTGCTCAACCGAGGGATTTTTGTGTGATATGCAATCACAGCTCTTTTCCCCGCATGATTATCCCTTCTCTTGGCGTTCCATTCCTCCTTTAATTCCATTCACTTCAATAACCATATTAGGCAAATCATAGGCTGCTGTTGTTTGTTTCCAAGGCGACTGGATATTCTACAAAATTTGACCTATATAAACTGGGAGGATTCGGTATAAGAGAGCGAGGTGGGATTATTGAACAGAAAATATTCATACAGCATGCCTTTCGGCAGCTCAATTTGACATGAAGAAGGCCCAACAGTAGCATGTCTTTCGGCAGCGTTTTGCTTTTATTATTTGGCCTTTGACATGGAGCAGGCCCACTGCAATTTGACGCGGAGCGGGCCTAGCAGAGTATCCTCTCACGCTTCGGGATGGAATAGATCAAGAGAGGTTATGATGCTTCGGGATCTTTTTTTGCGTGCTAACAGAGAAAGCAAACCCCGTTTTTTACTTTGGTGGTGGCAGGCGCAGTAATATCTTCAAACTATTAAGGGCAAAACAGTCTAAAAAAGTGTTGGACCAGGAAAAACACTTCGTGCTTTATTATTAGGTATAGATTTTTCCTATGAAAAAAGTCCTGATTACAAAACGTGCTGAACTTGAAAACAACTATGATGTTGAAAATTATTCTGATTCGAAAATACCCAAGATAAAACATTAGAATTCAAAAAGTCCATTTTTTAAAAAATAGTTAGATTTAATTTTTTTAACACTTTATAAAAAACCTTCACAAGGTTTAAAATATTGTTCATTGATTTTATTGAAAATATCCACAGATATTAAGAAAATTGGTTTGTGATTTTGAAAAATTGTTAATGGCAGTTTCAAAATTACTTTATCATTTCTAAAAATTGGTTCATAATTTAAGAAAATTGTTCACATCATTAGGATTTTTTTCATGATTTTATATTTTTTTCTTCATGATTTTTGAAAATTGTTTATGATATAAAAATGTTCATGATTTTAAAATATTTATGATTAAAAATGTTGAGATTTTTGAAATAAAAAATAAACCTGAAACATAAACAAAAAAAGATACAACAAAAACAGTTAAAGTTAATGAAAAATGATAAATGCAAAAAATGGATAGTACCTTAATGGGTTGGGGCCCAACAAAAACTAGGGGCCCTGAGTGTGCGCGACACGAGTTTGGACCGCCGCAATGGATAGCCTAAAGCACCTGGGTGTCCCTATTTGTCGCCCATCATCTGGATGGAGTTCCTCCCGCCTGAAGGAGCCACTACATGGGCTATGGCCTCTCTGATAGGTCAAGTTTTCACTATTGTTTGTTTTCACTTTTACTTATTTTAATATTTTAAAAGGTTCATAAAATAGTTCAATGTTCAGATATAATTTTGTTCATATTCAAATTTTGGAAATATTTGAATTCGAAAATTTAAAATTTTAAATATGTCCAGATTTGAAATATGTGCAGATTTAAAATTTTCAAATTTGAAAAGTAATAAAATTAAAAATTTCTTCATTTTTTAAAATAAATTAATACTCTGCCAGTGTTTTCCTTTTGCTCAATTCAACTCTGGAATTCTTATGTTTTGGCACAAAAGGCCCAGCAATACCTGCTATGCTCGTATAGAACATAGCCAAACAACAAACAATAGGCCCATCATCGATTCCGTTTGCACGTGCACCTACTGGTATATATTCCCGATCGATCCGTTGACACCATTATTTTGTCCCACATCGACAATTTTTGAAATTTGAAACACGCATATAACGGACATCCCTCGTTCTTCTCTCGCCGGGCCTGGTGGTGCGGGCCTGTCACCCCACACTCCGGGGGGCAGGAGTTGGCAACTCGTGACGATTTCCGTGGGTCGAGTTCAACTGGACGGACCAGGTCGGTACTGTGGCTGCCTGCGATGCAACATCGCGGGTAACCCCGGTACGGGACAAGTGTATATTTGCTACAGGCGATTGTTGCTTGGACTAGGTAAGGCAAATGTTGCCTCGCCTATTTCCCTAATTTGGCCAGAACCCAAATGGCTCGCCCGTGTTGAATTACACAACTTTGCCAACTCTTTTTTTTACAAACTAACTCATCTTCCTCTCTATATAGCCCTCATCTTCCTCCATGCGCAGGCGGTCGTCTTTCCCGACACGCACCGCCGCTGCCTAGCCACACATCGCCGCCTCCCGCTTGCTCCTTTCTCACCAGTGGTATAGGAACTCGTCGCGCCATGGAGGGCTTTGGATGCGGCGGCTCCACTGTGGGCCAATGGCACCGGCAACATGAGACGGAGAGCCACTGGTGCGGCGGTATACATCCGTCATCTTCCTCCATGCATAGGCGGTCGTCTTCCCCGACACGCGCCGCCAGCCTAAAATCCCCTCCTCCCGCTTTCTCCTTTCTCACCGGTATAGGAACTCGGCGCACCATGAAGAGCTTCGAGTGCGGTGGCTCCCAAGCGTTGGGCCATTGACACCAGCAGCGCGAGACGGAGAGCACTAGTGCCGCGGTAGTGTGGTTGAGATCCGAGCGATGCGAGTGTCGCACGAGTGCTGCAAAGCAGGGAGCAAAAAAGGATAGTACCTTAATGGTCTCCGTCTCGCGCTGCTGGTGTCTTTTTTTAACAAACTAACTCATCTTCCTCTCTATATAGCCCTCATCTCCCTCCATGCGCAGGTGGTCGTCTTTCCCGACACGCGTCGCCGCTGCCTAGCCACACATCGCCGCCTCCCGCTTGCTCCTTTCTCACCGGTGGTATAGGAACTCGTCACACCATGGAGGGCTTTGGGTGTGGCGGCTCCACTGTGGGCCAATGGCACCAGCAGCACGAGACGGAGAGCCACTGGTGTGGCGGTATACACCCGTCATCTTCCTCCATGCATAGGCGGTCGTCTTCCCCGACACGCGCCGCCAGCCTAAAATCCCCTCCTCCCGCTTTCTCCTTTCTCACCGGTATAGGAACTCGCCGCACCATGAAGAGCTTCGAGTGCGGCGGCTCCCAAGCGGTGGGCTAGTGACACCAGCAGCGCGAGACGAAGAGCACTAGTGCCTCGGTAGTGTGGTTGAGATCCGAGCGATGTGAGTGTCGTACGGGTGCTGCAAAGCAGGGCGCAAAAAAGGATAGTACCTTAATGGGAGAGCATTGTGCGGCAAATCATGAACCAATTTTCAAAAAATTGTGAACTAAATTTTAAAACTGTAAACCAATTTTGAATAACGTATTTTTCCCCAAAATATAATGAATATTGTTCGAGAAAAAGGAAAAAATAAAAGAAAAAATTAGAAAAAGGAAAGAGAAAGTGAAATGAAAAGAGAAAAAAAAAGAAAAAACCGAAAAAACACCAGCGCGCAAAAATGGGCCGGGCGCAGCAATGGAGAACCCCGGTGGGGCACGATCTGCCTATGCTGCAACAGTTGGCAATTAGCAATTCCGCAGTCGTGCACACGCTGTGGCTTAAAGCCAGACTGCGAACTAAGGGGGGCTTTAGCTAAAAATGTGGGCCAAACCGTCCTAGTTTACGTACCCCTTCGGCCGCTGTGTTCGATAGTATATGGATAGTGCTAGGCGTCACCCGGACGATGGGAAGCTCCTATCGTCCTGCTTCCCGTGCTGACACGTGTCCATTTGCTGCAAAACATCCCGCGTTTGCTACATATGTTCCCGTTTTTGCTTTCGAAGCAAAAAAAAATGGTTCGTTTTAGAAGTAGAACGTCTCGCCGGAGATCGTGCAGCAAAAAAATGTTCTAATGCAACAAAACCGAGTACGTCGAAGACATCGTCGGAAAAAACTCGCCGGTGACTCTCGCCGGAGACCTTGTAGCAAAAAGTTGACACTGCTGTAGCAAAACCACAAGACGGTTGTAGTAACAAAGTTCTTTTAATGTAGCAAAAATCCTACTTCGCCGGAGACTCTCGCCCGCAAACATCGTCGGACACCTTGTAGCAAAAACTTTGTACAGTTATAGCAAAACCTCAAAACTATTGTCGCAAAAACTATTTGGGTATGCAGCAAATTCCCATCCTAGCAAAAAATCTCTAAATGCAAAATCTAGAGTAGCAAATTCAGGGGCCTTCGATAGCAACAACCCAAGCCTTCAGTAGCAAATCCATCCGCCGTCGGTAGCAAAAATCCATCACAGTAGGAGCCGCGACCTCGAAAACGCTGGTCCTCGCGTAGGTGTGAGGGAGCAGCTAGACGGCTCCGCCGCATGTTTCGCTCCTGGCCGACACTGCCTAGGACATTTGGATCTCCGAGCCCACCTCCGCCAAGGAGCGCCGCAAGGTCCTGCTCAACCGCCTCGGCCTCCCCCTCCAGGTCGATGCAGCCTGCAGCCCCAATCCCCCGCATCTCCTCCTCCTTCCTACCTCGCTCGCCGTGTTGTTCCCCTTCTCCGCCACCGCCCGCCACCAGCTCTCCTCCGCCAGAGCCTGCTACTTCGGTGCCGGACGAGCCTAGATCCACGGGCATGGGGGAGAGGCGGCGTCCGAGGGAGAAGGACACCACGGGCAAGCCGAGAGAGAGGAGGCTGGGAGGCGCCTCGCTCTGGCGTCGTGGAAAGGAGGGCATGGGAGGAGGCTGCGGAGGGAGTCTGAAAGCGGCGACGAGTGTTTGACCCAGACGATGGTCGTCCGGGGGATGTAGATCATTTTCCATAGTATATCTACCGGCTGGACGGAGCTCTCCTCTAGGTTGTCAATGGCGCCGCCACCGCGGAATGGGGTGCCTGCACCACACCAGGGGAGCCGATGCGGCCGCCCTGCTCGCCCCCATAGTGGCGCCGCCACTGGGCACATAAGCAGGCATATAACCTAGCACAAGTATTTAGTGCGGGAAAAAGTTTCAACATAGTAAGGATTAGCCAGCACAAGTCTTTTGGAATCCACCAAAAGATCACAACCTTCTTGGGTGAGACCGGTCCCTACTTAACCTCAAGTCAGCAGTTCAGAGGAACATGTCTAGTACTACTAGTATTTTCTTCGGGTTTTTTTGTGTGCAGTAATCAGCCCATAAAGGAAACATATGCATGGCCCCGGATCGACGGGCAATCATCGTACGCTTGTCCTATACAAATGTAAATTCTGTAAAGCCTTGCAAAAACAAGATGAGGTTAGCACGGAGCACAAAGAAAGAGCAAAGCAAGGTGCACCAAGAGTGTGTGCACCAGGCCCGTCTCTAGGATTTAGGGGCCCCGGTGCGAATTATAAAATGGGGCCTTAGTTTTTGTTCAAACTCAATAACTAGTAAAATAAAATTATATGTTCACTTCATATATTATATAAATTTAGAACGTGCGATTCCTTACAGTGCTAAAAAACATAGCTTTATAGCAAATATTCGTTCTAAAATAGTAAATATAGCACTAAATTAATAAACAAACCTCATGATTTACCAAAAAGAAGCATCCGTCGGGTATTTCTTGAAATAAAATCTTCAATCATATCATTATAGTTGATCTTCTCCAAGATATCACTCTCAAGTGCTATAGTTGATCTTCTCCAAGATATCACTCCGGAGTCAGCAAGACATAAGGTTTGCAGCGATGAGCGAGCGATCTTACCGATTTTTCCAGGCAATTTTGACGTATGAAGGCGTGAACTACTGAACCCTCCAATCCGATCAGGCTGCGCAATACGTATTACAATAAACGTATAATGGGCAGCCGCCGGAATGATACGTATGTACAATGCAGAGGCAGAAGCTGATCTGATTCAGGAGGTGCAGAGTGTTTCGCCGGTGGATCACCAGAATTTGCTAATCAGATGGATCGCTGGATGATCAGATTTTAGATGGATCGTTGGCTGGGTAGTGGGCACTCAGGCTGGTTTGATCGCCGGGCGCCGTCACGCCGGCCGATCGCTGGTTCGACGAACGGGTGAGGCGACGAGCGAAACTGTAGAAACACACGGCCAAGGAGTATGGGATCTAGCGATCTGAAGTTCTGGACCGGGAGACGAATCGATCGGAAGGCAATCAGACGGGAACGCATCGAGAGGAGCACGTAACTGAACAGAATAGATCGATCAATACACGATGGACCAAGAGATTATGGCCTGCTGGGCCTAGCGGCATGGTACTGGGCTGTACGAATTGGGGGCCCCTGAAATTTGGGGGTCCTGTTCGATCGATCATGTCGATCCTGCCCATCGACGGGCCTGGTGTGCACATAGAGCTAGTGTTAAGAGGAATCGGTGGTTGTGGGTTAACTATATAGAAAATTCCTTATTTAACACTACTTTCAATATAGTTTCTTATTTGACACTACTAAAAAATTACTTTCTTATATGACCATTTCTATAAGTTTTAAGCTTTGCAAAGCATATATTTCTCCGTGCCTGTCAATTTAAGCTTTGCATGCTTATTGGGCCGGCCCATCACAAGTGCACACGCTAAACAATACCATGCTTTGAATTATATACTCGATTACATCATATGTATAATATCAATTCTTGTAGTTTTGTCACATTATGCACCAAGAGCAAAAGTGTCTAGGTCTTCATCTAACCCTGTTACCTTTTAAAATGCACTAGCGTGTCACATATTACATAAGCGGTCAAATAAGGAAGTGGAAATTTTTTAGTGTCAAATAGGAAACCATATTGAAAAGTAATGTCAAATAAGGAATTCTCTCTTAACTATACTGCTGGTTTCCTCTCCTCTATCCTTCTCAAGGGTTGTAATGCTGCTGGTTGATTAATATAAGCTCCGAGTTTGAAAAAAAAAGAGTTAAACAAATGAAATGGCAGCTGTACGTACTGTCCACACGATCATGTACATTTGTACAGTACTTTACTTTGGGACTCGGTCGCATGTTGCTACTCAAGTACAAATATAGCTAGAAAACACCGTCAAAACAAAACAACGAGTCAACTAAGCCACACCCGTGCACACACTCATCAGTACCTAATTCGTTTTGCCACCTGTTTAATAGTACAAAAAACAACATAGTATATGCCATGATTCCTGGGACCTACATTCATTAATTTAGAGACATCATCGTCAAGGACATACATATCTAACACAGCGAAAACCAACGCTGCAGATTCATTCCTGATTTGTAAATGCCCTTAATCTTCGGGTGTGCCGGCAGCTGGAGGCGACGGAACTTTTATGGTTATTTTCTATACAATTATAGAACATGACGCTGGAGAACGATGGAACTCCTTGATTTTTGTTATAAGAGTGTCCATTTTTTAAGAGAAAAAAGAGACTTTGTCAACGATATTGCGAGCATGGAACCTATTTTTTTTGTCAATACAGTAGAACTTGGTACTCTTATTTTTTATTTTTTTGGCAGGAATGGCCCATGCAGCGCTCATATGGATGATGCACTTACAATAAACAATAGGCCCACCAGTGGACCAATGTGTAGGGTGGGCCGTTTGTATGTCATGTGTTGGCCAACGGCTAATGGAGTTTCCATTTTACCTGTAAGAAAAAATAGGCCCAGCAAAGGACGAATGTGTAGGGTGGGCCGTTTGTATGTCATCATGTGTTGGCCAATGGCTAGTGGAATTTCTGCCGCTAAAAAAAAGGCTAACGCTTTGTTTGGATGCACAGAATTGAATCCAGGAAATGAATTAGGTGGGAATTCCAATTCCTGCCTGGAAAGAAAATGGCTGCTAATTCAAATTCTGTTGTTTGGATGGTTGGAATCTGTTGTTGGAATCAGAGGGCTGTATCCAATTCTAATTCCTGTTTGATGTTCAAACCATGGAATTGATGTTTTTTTGCATTTGGCTATTTCATACTTTTGTAAACATGTGTACATATTAGAATGTATATATATTATTTTCTAGACATAATAATATTAACATTATCTTGACAAGGTCACAAGAATCACATATATAATTTATGTTTCTTACACATAGCACAAACTTAGCACGAGCGGATAGTTCATAATCAACCAAATACGTAGTAATTTATTTTAACATCCACACATCATAACAACCATCAAGGCAAGGTCAAGAGATATGTCTTCTTGAAGTTCGCGGGGAGCGCCATGAATGCGTCAAACAAGCGCTCATTGATGATCAACTTCTGATAAGCCTTGATCATATCAGAATCCTCCAACTCAGGTACCTTTTTTAGTGCATCAAGAATTTCTGCCGGAGGAGTCACCTTTGGCATTGGAAGTGGCTCAGTTGTCTTCAAAGCTTCGTCAAAAGATGTCCTCATTTGTCCCATCATGCACAAGATGGCTTCCCCAGTGCGTTGCTTCTTCTGAGGCACCTCCAGAGACTCTTCAGGAACTGGTGTGTTTAAACCACCCGCACGACTTCCATTATCTTCTTCAACAAACTCAGCTGTTGTCCTAGCACCTGCACCTGTTGCATGGTCTTTTGAATAGATAGTCTGGATGGCATCCCAGTTCCTGATAACCTTGTTCCGGTAGTGACCTGCTTCCTTATTAGCCTACATATAATACACAAATATGTTATCATACATGATATTGTAGTTGTAAATGCTAGCACAAATGTGGTGTTACGTACCTCCACATATCGAGTCCACACTTCGTCACTATCAACCATCACCATGTTATTATCCCAATCCCATCCGAAGCCACTCTGAGCAAGCATCTTGCTAATGACCTCATAATGCTTGTCAAACGTTTTAATTCTTGCTTGTATTTTGTCCTTGTTGATAACAACATCACATTTCTCCTTCACATGTTTTATGCAAGCATTATACACATGTGGCTTCCAACCATTTTGAGCATGGTCACCATTATTGTGATGCTCAACAAGCATGGTCAACAATGCAGTATCCATCTCAGGAGTCCATGCAAGGTATGACCTGCTACCTTTCTTTTCTTTCGGATCAGCCATGTTTCTGCAAGTTAAACAAAAGTATGAACAAAATACATAATTGAAGTGAGGTAAAACATGTATATATAGTAGTATCAAGATGATGAATGCACAAAATTGTCACACAAAATCCACCATCATAAAATTATCACAAAAATGGACACCGTAGCACACACCATAGCACAAAAATGGACACTGTAGCACAAAAATAGAAACCGTAGCACACACACCGTAGCACAAAAATGGACACACCAATTTATCTACTGCTCTATCGCTAGTTCAGCGTGCGCAACAAGATAGTCAGCAAACATATCATCAGCAAATTCCTGCCTAAAGTTGGACCATGCAGCTGTTTGTTGGACACTTCTAATTAAAGTAGCATCGTCAGCTGGCTCAGGAGCCATAGCATCTAGTTCAGCGTCGACTTCTTGCAGCAACAAATCATCCCTCACATGTTGCCTATCCCTTGCGTAGTTGTGCAACACACAACACGCATTAATAATTCGAATCTGCAAATATTTATTTCTATATCAGTATTTGTTGTTGTCAAAGAATTAATTAGTGCAACACCACCATATTGACATGTACTACCTGGTCATCTATGCCAAAGAAGGAACAAGAACGTAGGAAGGCCCATTTCTTCTTCAACAATCCAAAAGTTCTCTCCACTACGTTTCTAGCACGAGCATGCCGCAAGTTGTACAACTCCTTTTCATTTTGTGGCTGTTGTTGACTAGCAACCCACTCTTTCAAATGGTACCGAGTAGATCTAAATGGAGATAGAAATCCAGGTCCATTTGTATAGCCAGCATCAACAAGATAGTACTTTCCTATTTATGAAGTAAATAAGTTAGCTAACAATTAAATATGATAAAGAAAAAAGCCAATAGATAGAGCCATACCCTGTGGTACAACAAACGCATTTTGGCGGTCATTTCTCATAGCATCTTTCAAGACTCTCGAGTCTGATGCAGAGCCCTCCCATCCAGGTAGAACAAAGAGAAATTTCATGTTCCAATCAACCACACCTAGCATGTTAGTGGTGATTTCTTGTTTTCTGTTTCTATACCTTCCTTTGTCCGCAGCATTAACAAACACTGGAATATGACACCCATCTAGTGCTCCAAGTGCATCGCCAAACCATTTCCATTTGTAATCATTGGGAGGGGTAACAGAAGGATCGGGAAGCTTGATTAACTCCCCATGTAGAGATAGGATGGCTGATAACACCGATGAGAAATTCCTACTGATAGTCTCTAAAGACCGCTGATAAGTGTCACCCAACATTCTCATTTTAATTCCATGTCCAACAACGTGTAAGAACATAGCAAGATTTTCTTCTACTGTCACAAACACGCTATCTTTGAGACCACACTTCTCACGCAACATAGCACAAAGGTCATGGAAGTTTCTTTTAGTTAGGCGTAGCTTATCATAGCAAGTTGTCTCGGACCCATCATATGTTTGTTTCAATATATACTTCCTGTATGCAACCTTCTCCTCATCATCATTGTAGCATCCTAGATTTCTCGGTGCCCTCTGCGTACTAACATAATATAGAGCAAGACATGACATCTCGAAAAACTTCTTTGTCAATACTATCCTTTTTCTTTTTCTTCGTTTATTCTCTTCGGTGATGTAATCAACCAACTCTTGTTGAGACATGATTCTACGATTCACACAACATTTAAATTATCATATAACCAAATATAGTACTATATCTATGTATCGACTACAAAAAAATTTAATCTACAATTCAGAGTTACAACTGTGTGTATAACTAGTCTACCAACATGCATGCAAATCAATATGTAGCGACGCATAAAAAAATGGGCTTCAGTTGTGGATGAGTAGGACATGCATGCAAATCAATATGAAGCGACGCATCAAAAAAATTGAGCACACGGTGGCATACATAATTTGTTGCTTCTGGTATGCTTAGAAAACAGGAACGATATATATTGCTTAATACTGGCTAGTCTTCTTGGCAACTCCTCATTTTTTAACCATTCTCTATTTTTATACTAGATTCGCCACTGCGTACACCATATCTAGTACTCCTTCCGACCCATATTAGTTGACTTGTATTTGTCAAAATTTGGACAAACCTATATGCTAAATAGTGTCTAGTTTTATCCAAATTTAGGCAAATTTGAGTCAACTAATATGGGTCAGAGGGAGTATATACATCTTACTACACCGACTAATGACTCCATACACCACATCTATATATACATCTTAGTACACGCACATAGTAGATTAAACGTACATAGTAGATTATATGTATTACCACAATCAGCTAATCCCGCTACTTCAGTCATCGGACTAGGCGGCAGTTCAACCAGTCGGCAGTTCAATCCTAGTAAATTACACAAGTATTACCACAACCAGCCCGGGTCGTCGGACCTGCTACTTCAGTCGTTGCTAGATGGAAACTAGCCTAGCACAGAGAGATCACGATCACACGTACGAACTCAAGAAGACACAAGATTGCAAGCACAAACAATTGGAATAGGACATGTAGAGGGTGTGGACGGGGATCCCACCGCTGCCACGCCTCAGTCCGCTGCCAACATACCTCAATCCGCCGCCAACAACTAGGATTAGGGCTGTCGGATATGAAGGAGCGAAGGACGGCGGAGAGAGAAGACTGCTGGGACCAGAGAAAGAAGGGATGGGGATGGAGGAGGGCAGGAAAGGGGAGAGGATGGGAGGGAGGGAGGAGGGAGGAGGGGAAGCCTTACCGGCGGATCTGCGGCGGCCTTGGCGATGGTGTCCCGCGATGAAGCTCGGGACCTGGCGACAGAGATCGCGTCTGGGGTGAAGCGGTACGCGGGGGAGTCGTTTCCGTAATGATTCGGAGGGGAGAGGCTCTGAATTGGACGTAACGGGATGACTGGCCTCGCCAGGGGTCCTGGAATTGGGTCGTTGTTTTCGGGGCTGATTTCCAGGACAAAACAAACGGTAGAATTTAGAGTACGTTTCCAATTCCTCAATTCTAGGCCCAATTGGGTGCATCCAAACAGGGTGTAATGGAATTTCCATTTTACCCGTAAGAAAAAAAAATAGCCGCTGCCCGGATGACCTATCAATTTGGTTGTCATTTATTTCATTAGAAATTTAGAAGTTTTTTCAGATTTGAATTGATCTTTTTTTACAAGAAAGACGTGTGACGTGGTATAACTAGTTTAGAACAAACAATATTTTACTAGTCATTTGTTCCGACCACCTTTTGAAAAAAAAACTGTGAAGGTCACAAGCCATCTATCAAAACCCAAACATGCTCAAGGGAATGTGCCCCCATCTCCAACATTCACAAACTAATGTGCACCCACGAGCCAAACTTGATGTCGTACTTGTTCCGTATCGCTAAAGCCCAGAAGTTGTAGAAGTCGGGCGCAGTACAACCATCAAACGTGGCGAGAACCACCTAGCGAAAAGACACATGTTAAAGAGATTTGGTCTCCTAGCGAGAAGACACATGTGAAAAGTGGCTCAAGATTAATACGAACGATTCTTTTTTAGCGCTTGAGGGTTACATCAGTGGTGGTGTCGCTTTGCGCGACCATAATGACCGTTTCATTCCTGGAGTGAGTCACTTGTTCTTGTTTTGGTCATTCCTGGAAATGATTATTGTTTGGTCCAAACCATTATTGATATGATGAAAATTGTGATATGGCATATGAGTTTGAGGATTTGAGGGTTGAGGCAAAGATCAATATTCCGTTTTAAGGGTTGGGTTTGAGGGTTCTGATCTTTGCCCCCCGTTTTTCGACCCTTAAAATGCTGAAATGTGCCAATTCCCAACCCTTAAAAGTTTAAGGGTTTAAGGGCTCTCCTAGACATGCTCTAAGCTATGTATCTAGGGAAGACCGTAAGAATAAATTACGTAAAACTTGGTTCATTGAGACGTCGCACTGTATTAAAGCGGCGTTGTCTACTGATGCATTGAGTTAATAAAAGACAACCATTTCCAATAAAAAAGAAAGGAACTAGAGAAGACAAAAGTCGTACAAGGACACCAAACCACATGTCGACTTCGAAAATGCTTTCAAATGATCTTATTGACGAACCACCTTTTGGATCATGGCGCTTCAACTTAACAACATTCTCTTGCGCTAAATGAAGTAATAACTCTGACAGTGTAAGAAATTTTGGATTTGCTTACGCGATAAAATTTAGCGCTGTCACATGTGATACATCTCTTAGATTTATGATGATGGTTAGATCGTGCTTTTCTATTTTTAGTAGCCGGTAGGTTCTATAGAAGGTGCACCGAATTTGATTCTCTATTCGATTAGATTAGCCATAATATATAATCAGCTAACTGCATCCGTCACAAGCCCTTTAATCGTGGTACGCCATACTACAAGTGGTTCACCTACATGTTGATTCTGCTAAAACTAGGAGTAGATTAGAACCATCTAACCAGCCACCGCCCTATGAAAGCTATACTCTGAAATAAGCATGAGACGAGGAGACTAGAACCGCTCATCGAATGCTGCTGCTTGGATCAGATCATGCACGTCAGAGTTACAGAGACATGGCTCTGCAGGAGGGAGACACTCAAATTTGACGTCAGGAAAGTCGCCGAATCTGCAAGCCGGGATCTCGAGCAGAAATGGTAGCTGGTAGGGGGGATTGGGACAAAGAAGGGAGCATCACAGTGTGCCATGGGTTTTTTCCAGATTTCGACACTTTTTCTTTAAAATTTGTATATTTACCATACGTAGTCACCGAAACGTGGTAAATGTACAAATTCCCCAGTGTGCGAAATGGAGGAGCTGCGCTACAGTGCGCTATTCTGAAACATCAAAGACACTGACTTCTCGGTTCTCTCCGCGCTGTTCGCCTTCAGAGCGCAATCTAACCTGGTTCAGCCATACATTGCTGATGCCCACCTGTGTGACCAGTTATAACGAATCGACAATGATAGCACAACAGTCAACGTAGCTTCTGAGATCGTTCATTCCGTGGTTTCAGGCCAACGAACAGCTTCTCCTAGCTAGAGCTAGTGACCAAACCTTTGATGCCTGAGGTTGAGTGACGTTCAGTGTATCTGTGTACGTCCAAGATGGCATCAACTGATTATATTCGTGTCAATAGGGTTGCAGAAGCTATTGACAAAACTGATTATATTCGTCCAAGATGCCCACGGTGTCATCTAGTTTGTTTCTGTGCGCATACAAAACTGAGACAGATATAGTATCTCAACTTGAACAGGCCCTTTAATTCCGGTGGCATGTTGACTAATCAGTAGCCACTAGCCACATCTTGTTTGCTCATATGATGCACATACATTTTGAATTTATTTTTCATATATATATGCAGATATTTTTGGGCATGCCGTGTACACAACATTGCCAGTTGCACACAATGAAACATAGGATAAGGAAAAGCGTGGAATCATAAAAAATTCACACCCCCTCTATTAGGACCAATTCTCACTACAGAAACAGGAAGCTACGCCGACGGCCAAACGTCGGGGCCGTCGGCATAGCCATCGTTCAGACCAGCCCCGCCAAGAAGCCGTCGGCGTAGAATTGCGCTCGGCGTATTCTATGCTACGCCGACGGCGGCCTTCGGCGTAGCTATTTTTTCTTTTACCTCATTAAAATTTGAAAAATCATAACTAAATCATTCTAATTCGGAAAAATATAAAAAATATATCAAAATTTGCAAAAAAATAAGATCTATCTATCTACACTCAAATATTATACATTTGTAAATAAAAATTAAGTCAAACATAAAATATTATTTAAAACAAGCATAAAAAATTTAAAAATGATCGAAACAATGTGAAACCTTCGCGTGGTGTTATATTATGTGACATAGTTAGAAGGAAAAATATCAAACTTGTTATATTGATTATGTATGAAAAAAACCTTCACAAAATGACCTATCTCATTCGAGGTTTCTTGGCTTTCGGGTCAAATGACCAATGTTATGGCTAGAATCGAGGTATAGTTTGTGATAATGTATCCATATTGTACATACATGTTCATCATGAGATGACGAACAATGTTGCAGGAGAAAGTTTTCCTTTTCGTCGCACCAAAAAGCCATTTTCCATTTTCCGAGCATAAAAAACGGACGGTTTTGTGAAGCAACCACCAAATGGCTAATTCAAAATGCTACCACCATATTTTACAAAAATACTAGACTACCTTATATTGACAATGTCCCAATAGGGGATCCGAAACCTTTCCGTCCACCCTGGTGAAAAAGACAAATTCCTGCCTAATCGGTAGGAAGTGGGTCAGATATGAACTACAGGTACATGATCCGATGCTCATGTGTTTTTTATAAAAATTATTTTTAGGTTTACAATATGCTATTTTATCAAAGATCCAATGCAAGTTTAGCGAGGCTCGGCCCCGAGCTAAGAATCTTCATGCCTGTCGTTCGACAAAGTTTGACAATAGTTTAAAACAGACATAAAAAAATCAAAAATGATTGAAACAATATGAAACGTTCGCGTGATGTCATATTATATGACATAGTTTCAAGGAAAAATATCAAACCTGATATATTGATTATGTCTGAAAAAACCTTCACAAATATCTCATTCAAGATTTCTTGGCTTTCAGGTTAAATGACCAATGTTATGGCTAGAATCGAGGCATAGTTTGTGATATGTGTCCATATTGTGCATACATATGCATCATGGGATGTCGAACAATGTTGCAGGAGGAAGTTTTCCTTTTCGTCGCACCAAAAAGGCATTTTTCATTTTCCGAGCATAAAAAACGGATGGTTTTGTGAAGCAACCACCAAATGGCTAATTCAAAATGCTACCACCATATTTTACAAAAATACTAGACCACCTTATATGGACAATGTCTCAACAGGAGGATCCGAAACCTTTCTGTCCACCCCTGGTGAAAAAGACAAATTCGTGCCGAGTCGGCAGGAAGTGGGTCAGATATGAACTACAGGTACATGATCTGATGCTCATGTTTTTTTACAAAAATCATTTTTAGGTTCACAATATGCTATTTTATCAAAGATCCAATGCAAGTTTTTCTTTTCGTCGCACCAAAAAGCCGTTTTTTATTTTTTGAGCCAAAAAAGGGGGATTTTCTAAAGCAACCACCAAATAGATAATTCAAAAAAGGGGGGGGTCTGTGATTAGTTGATATGGATATCATATTTAGATTCCTGTCATTTTTTGATCAATTCAGACATATTATTTATGAAATTCCGATTTAGGGATTTAAAGATATTAATTATTCCATATTAAATAAAAAATACAAAAAAGTAAAATTATTATATTTTTATTTGAATTCAATAGTATTTTTATTTGAATCATTAATATTTTTTACTTATTTATTATTGTTTACTTAAATAAGTGTTTGTAGTTTTAAAAAATAAAAATATGTGACATAATGATATAAGAGTTAATAGGATTGGTATCACAATATTAACAACTAGGTACAAATTGCTCGCGGAAACTGATTCGGAAGGAATTGAGAAGTTAAGCGTGTTGGAGCTGGAGTAGTGTTAGGATGGGTGACCGAGCGGAAAGTTTGTTAAAGCCTGCAATTTGATCAATAATTAAATATAATTAGTGTTAAAAATATTCTAGGTGAGAGATTAACAATTCAAACAATTCAAAGATTTAAAGAAGTTAAGAAAACAATAAAAAAATCAATTTTTTTTGTATAACCTGCCGTTATTATGCCGACGGTGCTACGCCGAGGACAAGATCGTCGGCGTAGCATACACCGACGGCTAGAGCTACGCCGACGGGCAAAAATGCCTCCGCCGAGGGCAGCCGTCGGCGTAGCGTACGCCGAGGGCATTTTGACGTATGCCGACGGCTTTTTGTCCGCGGCGTAGTGTCTGTGATTACTCATTTCTGCTAAACAAAGTCGTTGATTTGTTTTCACTTGCTGAAGTTATTTCCTTTTCCTCGTGCATACTAGATTCACAGGTCCGGAGAGTGATAATATTTTTCTTCCATATATTATTTGATTCCATTCTCGGGGATATTTTAATTGCTTTTCACTTGCAAAGCATTTTTTGCACCTCATTTTCTAGCTGAATGGGTCCTATTTTAAGCTAGGTGGCAGAGAATATGCAGGCCATGCTTACATCAATGCAAATTAAAGGAGTATATTCCACTTTGCAGTTAACTCCGTGCATTATGCACATTATATTCATATATATATGCCTGGACCTGGACCTGGATCCTGGTCCCGAATCTACATATGCAATTGATTAAGCCTGTCCCATTTCCGCAAAACCTTGATTCGTAAGCAAGAGCATATAAAACAAGATCAAGATGAGTAGTTGTGTGGTCGCAGCCCACGGCACAAAGCAAGTGCGAATCATGGCGAGCCAAGAGTTAAACAAACAAGAACCAAGTACTGTCCACACGTTAAACTAGCAATGGCACTTTACTTTAGGTCTCGATCGCACGCTGATACTACCATTCAAGTACAGCTCTGGTGTGCGCGCTCACAACTCGGAGACGATTAAGAAACAATTGACCTAATTAATAATTAGCTAAACTTCCATCTTGGTATATATTCCATACTTACTGGACGAGTATATATTGTTCTAATTCAACTTGAGAGTATATATAAATGACACGTATGGTTAATTAATGGTCCCAGAACATACGATCCAACAATCTCGTGTTAATTAGTGTTAGTCTGCGTGTGTACGTAAGTGGTACTGGACCACATAATCGTAGATAGATGAAACTACTATGCGAAGGTTCAATAAATAATTAGCTTAAAATGTTAATTGGACCACAGATGCATGTGCGCATGGTACAACCCTGAACACCAAACACTAAACTAAGCCCTTTGGTGGTTCAACCACATGAATTAGTGCAGCGTATGCTAACCTGCAAATGTTGGTCAAACTGGATCAACCTGCACGCGGCATGCAATGCAATGCAAACCCTGCATTGAAATGCAACGAGGCTGCACGTACGTACGCGATGCGAGCTTAAATCACACACGAATGACCGGTTAGCATCTCCATTACTCCATGGAGTACTCACTAAAGGAATGGATGGATACGCCGACGGCCGGGGGCTACGCCGACGGCCAAACGTCGGGGTCGTCGGCGTAGACCGTGACTAGGCCAGCCCTTCCAAGTCCGGCGTTGGCGTCGGCGTAGGTTAGCATCTCCATTACTCCATGGAGTACTGTATATAGAATTTAGAGTGAGTTCCACTTTTTACCCCCTACTTCTGAATTTATGACACAAATTATCCTGTTTAGTTGAGGTTTTACGAATATATCAATCTAGAAGGCTTTAAACAGAGTTTTACCACATTTAAGAATTTTGCTTGTTTTCGTTAGATAGGACCGACATGCCACGTCAATGTGGTGCGGAAAAATGTGTAAAGATCGTAGGACATCGTCGATAATTACGTCTACAGTTCTCTCATCCATATGTCCCATTACTCATTGTTGTGTTGATATTTTTGAATCCTAGTCATCACCTCACACCTTACCCAATGGATACGCTTCCGAAAAAGAGGTCCAAAGCTTCTAAAAGGTGCAATCTAGACAAATTTGCACTCTAAGGGGTAATATGTGTCACAAATGCAAAAGTAAGGGATAGAAAGTGGAATTCACTCTAGAATTTAAATTTGGAAGATGTTTGTGGTACCCTAGTTTTTCGAATTTTCAAGTTTCTAATACTATGTTCACCGTTGTACCGAATCGGTACATGACGTTAGGCTACATGAGAGAAGCGATCAGGAGGCACTCGTAAACTTTCAACTAGGGTACCGCCCTTAGCCGGCAAGACTACTGATCCGCTCCATCTCCGGTGGAATTGGGGCGGCGGACGACGGCCCCTCGCCGACGGGGTTCATTCTTCGTTTAAGTCTTTTAATGTCTTTTTCAGAATGATGAGGGGAGGCTACATGCTAAACTCATAATAAGGTCATCCTAGCCTTATGCTCGATCCGGTCAGGTTCGGTGGTGCGTCACACGCCAACTGAGGGTGCATGAAGTCATGTGTCATGCAGATCTCTTGGAATTCGAGAAAATTGCAAAAAACTATGAAAATTGGGCTAGGGCTTCAAAAAACTACGACAATTCAGGTTTGCTACAAAAAAACTACGAACTCCGTGCTTAATTATTGCAAAAAACTACTAGTTCGCTTGTAACCCTCATTTAACACAAGTTTATCATCATTCTGACCACTACAGGAAATTTGCTCTTTGCCGTGTAACATATAATGCACGGCAAAGGCCTAAAAAGGCATGGCAAAGGCTTTGCCATGAGAAACTACACGGCAAAGACTGCACGGCAAAGATAAGGCCGACAAAGAGTTCTTTGCCGTGCACCATACACGGAAAAGCCTTTGCCGTGTGCACTCCACCCCCCACGGCACACAAAAGGTACTTGACGATGCCACCCCCCGACGACGCCGTGAAAGTGGGTCCCGTAAACCTTTGCCGTGCGCTTTCAGCGATGGACCCCACCTGCAAGTTTTGCCGTGCTGGATTCTTTGCCGTGAGTATTTTGCCGTGCTTTCATCTTTGCCGTGCGTTCTTACTCTGTCGTGTTTCTCCCTTCGCCGTGTGTTTTATGGTACAGTCTTTGCCGTGCGGGCTGGCACGACAAATACCACCTGGAGCAGCCCAGCTGCCTGCCTTTGTCGTGTGTCACTTTGTTGTGTGCCTTTGGGTGGAATCTTTGTCGTGTGCACATGTGGCACCCTTGCCGTGTGCTTATGCATGGCAAAGGACAATTAGCTAATTTGTCGTGCGTTTGTACATGGCAAAGGCCTAATGATTTTTTTTAGTTTTTTCATTTCATTCCTTCGGTTCAAATATAAAATATAACCATAAACATGCTCATGACCACAAATGGATCACAAATATGTCCATAATAGTCACATACAAGCTCAATGACCACAAATATGTCCATAAATAGTCACATACAAGCTCCATAACCACAAATATGTCTATAATAGTCACATACAAGCTCCATAATTACAAATATGTCCATAATAATCAATTACAAGGTCCATAACCACAAATATGTCCATAATAGTCAAATACAAGATCCATGACCACAAATATGTCCATAATAGTCACATACAAGATCTATGACCACAAATATGTCCATAATAGTCACATACAAGCTCCAACACTAGAAATAAGATCATACACAAGCTCCATGACCACAAATAGTGCATAACAAGTGCATACGATTTCATAATACAACCCCACATGTCATATTTTCTACAAGTCCTATGTCCTATGTCGGGAGTGATTCTACGATGTGAAATTCTACTAGTCACTAGAACGAGAGTACAAACCTAAAAGAGTGAGCGATGGAGCGGGTTGTCAGGTCGTCATCCCCCTGTAGGAGACGTCTGCATGGTCTCCTCCTGAGACGGTTGTCGCCCAAACTCCATATTGTTGGATCCACCCGAGGCATGTACCTACAAGATAGAAAAATTGAGCCATAGTCAATATGCACTACACATGTGGTATTTTGAGATTGGCACCTAATACACAAGACAACTTACCCATGTGTTGATGTCAAAAGGAGGTGGATCAACCGTAGGAAGAGTGGCGCCACTCGGCAGCAATGTCTGCAAATCAAGCATGTGCGGGTGAGGTGTATGGAACTAGAATTCGTCTTACGTCCTATGAGCAAGAACTTACCGCTATCTGGGACTCGTAGGCTGTCATCTTCTGTGCAATCCACGCCATCATCTAGCTCTCCTGAGCAATGATAGCCTGAGCCTGCTCCCTCTGTCTCCTCTCGTTCTCCAAGTCCTCCTACGTTGTGTCATTGGAAGGTCATGGATATTACAAATGGAAATGAAATGTGGATGACCAAAGAAGAAGTGAATACCCGAATCTTGTCGATGGCTCTAGACGACGCTCTCGGGCGGGACTGTATGGAAGACGAAGAGATTGAGATGTCACGCCTAATCTATCTCATAGACCTTAACGAACAAAAAAGTACATTGGTGTAACCTCGTGCGGAGAAAGCAAGGGGTAGACCTTTCTAGGGCCCGTAGACGGGTGTTTTCGATGGAGAATGGCCCCTGGAGCCCCCGGAGCCCACCCAAAATTTCATGTGGAGCTAAGAAATATGCATGCAGACCTATGATACATGTAAAAGTGTTTTAGAAGTCCCATATATTCAAGACATATCTCCCCGGTGTGAGGTTCTTCACATTCAGGCGATAACACTTAGCAGATTGCTCGACCTATAGGGGGAAATGTCCCGCTGCGGGTATACCGGGGGCTAGAATGTGCCACAGGGTACCAAACTTGGTTTTACTTGTACTTATGGCCTAAACAAACCTTAACAAACAAAAAGTATATTGGTGGAACCGCGTGCGGAGAAAGCTAGGGGTAGACCTTTCCGGGACCCGCAGACAGGTGTTTTCGATGGAGAATGACCCTCGTAGCCCCGGGAACCCACCCAAACTTTCATGTGGTGCTAGGAAACATGCATGTAGACCTAGGATACATGTAAAAGTGTGGTAGAAGTCCCATATATGCAATACATATCTCTCCGGTGTGAGGTTCTTCACATTCAGGCGATAACACTTAGCAGATTCCTCGACCTATAGGGGAAATCTCCTGCTGCGTATATACCGAGGGCTAGAATGTGCCATAGGGCACCAAAGTTGGTGTTCCTTGTATCTATGGACTAAACAAACATTAATCAACAAAAAAGTATATTGGTGGAACATCGTGCGGAGAAAGCTAGGGGGTAGACCTTCCCAGGGCCCGCAGACGGGTGTTTTCGATGGAGAATGACCCCGGAGCCCCGGGAACCCACCCAAACTTTCATGTGGTGCTAGGAAACATGCATGTAGACCTAGGATACATGTAAAAGTGTTTTAGAAGTCCCATATATGCAATACATATCTCCCTGGTGTGAGGTTCTTCACATTCAGGCGATAACACTTAGTAGATTCCTCGATCTATAGGGGGATTGTCCCGCTGCGGGTATACAGGGGGATAGAATGTGCCATAGGGCACCAAAGTTGGTTTTCCTTGTATCTATGGCCTAAACAAACCTTAACCAACAAAAAAGTACATTGCACGACCCTCGTGCGGAGAAAGCTAGGGGTAGACCTTCCCAGGGCCCGTAGACGGGTGTTTTCGATGGAGAATGACCCCGGAGCCCCAGGAACCCACCCAAACTTTCATGTGGTGCTAGGAAACATGCATGTAGACCTAGGATACATGTAAAAGTGTTGTAGAAGTCCCATATATGCAATACATATCTCCCCGGTGTGAGGTTCTTCATATTCAGGTGATAACACTTAGCAGATTCCTCGACCTATAGGGGGAATGTCCCGCTACGGGTATACCGGGGGGCTAGAATGTGCCACAGGGCACCAAAGTTGGTTTTCCTTGTATCTGTGTCCTAAAAAAACCTTAACAAACAAAAAAAGTACATTGGTGGAACCTCGTGCGGAGAAATCTAGGGAGTAGACCTTCCTGGTGCCCACAGATGGCCGTTTTCGATGGAGAATGACCCCCGTATGCGATAATACTTAGAGAAGTGGTGGACGTGTCGCTGGGAAACTCCCGTTACGGGTCCAACGGGGGGAAACCGGTGGAATATTGGGCCTAACCTTGGTATTCTATGTAGATATGGCCTAAACATGCCTAAACAAACAAAAAATCACATTGCACAACCCTCGTACAGAGAGAGCTAGGGGGTAGATCCCGGTTGCCCCGAAGACTAGGGTTTCGATGGGAGACGGTCGCTAGAGAACCAGAATCCGACCAAACCACATAATTAAAGTGTCCATAGATGCAATATGGGTTATATTTGAGATAAAATATGTGCTAAAAGAAAACGAAGGCAAAGAAGGGGTGGAAACGGCAATAAACAGGTCTTTGCCGTGGGTGGTGCACGACAAAGGCTCTGTTGCCGTGGGAGGTGCACGGCAAAGAAACCTTTGTCGTGTATAGTACACGGCAAAGACCCTCCCTCGTTGAACGAAACTCCCGAAAATATTTCGTGCTTTGAATAATATAAATGGCGCGAATGTTTTGATGCGTTGAATAAAATAAATAGCGGGAACATTTCGCGCAAAAATAGTAATTTGCATTTCAAAACTTTGTTGTGCCTAACGGTGAGACATACGGCAAAGCCCTGCCGTTACCCCAACCAGTGAGTTGCGCGATATGTTGGGCCCAACAAAGACAGTGTGCCGTGCGATTTCTTTGCCGTGTGCCTCTTTTGGCCTTTGCCGTGAATTTATTCTTTGCCATGTGTCTGCGCTGTGCTTCTTTGCCGTGCGTCATGTTTTGCGTTCTCACGGCAAAGAGATCTTTGCCGTGCATGGACGCACGGCAAAGCCTCAGTGCATGGCAGCGCCGAATTTTCCCGTAGTGGACAGTGTTGGCCCACTTGTCAAGCTGACGTGTCGTGTGCATTTTGCCAAATAGTCCCCCCAAATATTATAATTTCAAACTTAAAGTCACTTTTCTACCTATTCTTTTTCTTCCTTTTTTATCCTTTCTTTTCCCCTAAAAATATTTTTTTCTAACTGAGCACCGTGACTCGCCAACGGCCATGCTCGCCGGCCCAGCGCGTGAGCAGCTGCGCGCAGCAGCTCACCGGCCATCGCGCTTGCCGCCCCGCGCGTGAGGCCGCCCGCACCTCGCCGGCCAAGTGTGCTCGCCGGCCCACGCGTGACGCCGCCGTACTCGCCGGCCCAGCGCGTGAGCAGCTGCGGGCAGCAGCTCGCCGCCCCGTGCTCGTCGGCCGCCATACTCACCGGCTAAGCGCGCTCGCCACCCCGCGCGTGAGGCCGCCCGCAACTCGCCGGCCAGCCTCCGCTCCCCGCTGCCGGCCACCACTGCTCCGGCCCCTCCATCCGCCGCCACTCCCTACAGAGCTCCTCCGCCTCTAGGCATAGCTGCTACTCCACCGTCGCCGCCAGACGCCACCTCCCACGAGCATACCGGCGAACGTGCGGGGCCAGCGAGAGCGCGAGACGGCCGGCGAGCCCTCCCCTACCGATGCTTCCTTCCCCTACCATGGACCGGCCGGCGAGCTGCTGCGTGGCTGGCATGTGCGGGGCCGACGAGGGTGCGGGGCGGTGGGCGTCCAGCGCGCGCGTGACCGGCGAGGGCGCGGGGCGGCGAGCTCGGTGGCCGACGAGGGCGCGATATCTTCGAAGACCCATGGAGGCAAACGCGGTAGCCGCCGAGCGCTCGGGATAGCGGCGAGCCCCTCCCCTCCCTGCGTGCGAGCTTGCTCAGATGGGTGGTTGTAGGTTAGGGATGACGGGTGGGTCCACTTGACAGGGAGAGAAAAGAGTAGAGAGTGCACTGACTCGTGTGGGCACTCAAAGTTTTTAAAAACACCCAAAATATATTACAACTTATACATTTGTTCCCTGGAGTATTTATCGCATGCCACGTCAGTATCCAGGTGGGCCAACCCTGTCAGAAAAATGATCAACTTGTGTTAAACGAGTCTTACAACAAACTGGTAGTTTTTTGCAACAATTAGGCACAAAGTTGGCAGTTTTTTGCACTAAACCTGAATTGTCGTAGTTTTTTGAAGCCTTAGCCTCAATTGTCGTAGTTTTTTGCAATTTTCTCCTTAGAATTCTATTGGTTTTTGTGTTCGTTAGCGTGGTTTCAGGTTGGTATCTTTTAATCTACGTCATCTTTGTATGGTTGTTGCTCTAATACGTTGGTCCTTTTAACACGTTGAATCCATATATATCTATTACTACAAGCTTTATTATCACAAGCTTTGTTCGGCTCAGTTAATGGAGGACAAGGACGATGATCGCTACATGGTTCAAAGACCTATATGTAATTTTTTTACTTTTAAAGCTCTTTGTACTGCCGTTGATAATTAGTAATAGATAGGTGGAATTTTGGCAAAAGAAAAATCTTATGGTCTATTTCTGCAAAAAAAAAGAAAAGGTGAATCCGATTCAAAAGTTTTAAAATAGAAAAGGTGTGGGCTTGCACTTGCAAATTAAGGCAACCTGTGGTCCCATGGAGATGCAGCGGTTCGGGCGAGCTAAGTGCACGTTGCATTGGTCTTAGTTAAGCTAATTAACTACTAGCAAAAGCTACGTAATTAAGCTCGCAGATACCGCTAGCTAGTATGCTGCTACTGTACTGTCCCTGTCGTGCCAACGAAAACCAGTTGTACATGTTGGCTCTAAGCTTCACTGACTGGTCACATACGCACTCTAGCTGTTCCTTTGAGGACCTAGCCCTAGGCAGACACCATTAAAAAAGCTAACTAGAAAACTCTTAGGAAACTAAAGGCTGATTAGCCCGTGCATGCATATCTTCCTTTGCTCCCGTGGATCAAGGGACCGCCCCTACAGGACGCGCGCGCTACGCCGAGGACAAAAAGTCTTTGACGTAGACCAAAATACCCTCAGCGTATGGTACGCCGACGGCTGTCCTCGGCGTAGCCTTCTTGGCAAAGATCTCTCGACGGTGCATGTTTAAGCCGTCGGCGTATCGAAATTCCGTCGGCGTACGCTACGCCGAGGGCTTTGCCCTCAGCATAGCCTGTCGGCCGGTTGCAAAAACATTTAAAAAAATTAATTTTTTTATTTTTTTTCTCAATTTTTTATTGTTTGACTCGTTAATCTCGCACTTTGAATATTTTTAACACTAATTACACTTAATATTTGATTAAATTTTAGTCTTAGTCAAATTCCCGGCCGGTAACCCATCCAAATACTACTCCAGCTCCAGCACACTTAACTTCCTCGTTTCTTCAGAATCCGTTTCCGCAAAGTAATTCATACATTGCTGTCAATACTATGATATCAATCCTATTAACTCTTATATCATCATGTCATATGTTTGTATTTTTTGAAATTACAAACAATTATTTAAGTAAACATTAATGAATAAGTAAAAATATTATTGAATTCAAATAAAAATATAATAATTTTACTTTTTTGTATTTTCTATTTAATATGAAATAATTAATATCTTTAAATCTGTAAATCGTAATTCAACAAATAATATGTCTAAATTGATCAAAAAATGAAAGGAATCCAAATATGATATCCATATCAACTAATCACAAACCCTCCATTTTTGAATTAGCTATTTTGTGGTTGCTTTAGAAAATCCCCTTTTTGCGCTCGGATAATGAAAAATGGCTTTTTGGTGCGATGAAAAGAAAAACTTGCATTGGATCTTTGATAAAATAGCATATTGTGAACCTAAAAATTATTTTTGTAAAAAAATATGAGCATCGGATCATGTACCTGTAGTTCATATCTGACTCACTTCCTCCTGATTCGGCAGGAATTTGTCTTTTTCACCAGAGGTGGACGGAAAGGTTTCGGATCCCCCTGTTGGGACATTGTCCATATAAGGTGCTATAGTATTTTTGTAAAATGTGGTGGTAGCATTTGGAATTATTCATTTGGTGGTTGCTTCACAAAACCGTCCGTTTTTTGTGATCGGAAAATGGGAAATGGCTTTTTGGTGCGACGAAAAGGAAAACTTCCTCCTGCAATATTGTTCCCTATCCCATTATGCATGTGTATGCACAATATGGGCATATTATCACAAACTATGCCTTAATTCTAGCCATAACATTGATCATTTGACCCGAAAGCCAAGAAACCTCGAATGAGATAGGTCATTTTGTGAAGGTTTTTTTGAGACATAATCAATATATCAAGTTTGATATTTTTCCTTATAACTATATCACATAATATGACACCACGTGGAGGTTTCGCATTGTTTCGATCGTCTTAGAATTTTTTATGCCCGTTTTAAACTATTGTCAAACTTTGTCGAACGGGGGGCATGAAGATTCTTAGCTCGGGGTCGAGCCTCGCTAAACTTGCATTGGATTTTTGATAAAATAGCATATTGTGAACCTAAAAATGATTTTTGTAAAAAAACATGAGCATCGGATCATGTAGCTGTAATTCATATCTGACTCACTTCCGGCCGATTCGGCAGGAATTTGTCTTTTTCACCAGAGGTGGACGGAAAGGTTTCGGATCCCCCTGTTGGGATATTGTCCATATAAGGTGGTATAATATTTTTGTAAAATGTGGTGGTAGCATTTTGAATTATCCATTTGGTGGTTGCTTCACAAAACCGTCCGTTTTTTGTGCTCGAAAAATGGGAAATGGCTTTTTGATACGATGAAAAGGAAAACTTCCTCCTGCAACATTGTTCGCCATCCCATAATGCATGTGTATGCACAATATGGGCACATTATCACAAACTATGCCTTGATTTTAGCCATAACATTGGTTATTTGACCCGAAAGCCAAGAAACCTCGAATGAGATAGGTCATTTTGTGAAGGTTTCTTTGAGACATAATCAATATACCAAGTTTGATATTTTTTCTTCTAACTATGTCACATAATATAACACCACGCGAAGGTTTTGCATTGTTTCGATCGTTTTTAAATTTTTTATGTCCGTTTTAAACTATATATAATGCTTTATATTTTACTTAATTTTTATTTACAAATGTGTAATATTTAAGTGTAGATAGATATGACTTATTTTTCTGCAAATTTTGATATATTATTTGTATTTTTCCGAATTAGAATGATTTAGTTATGATTTTTTAAAGTTTAATGAGATAAAATAAAAAAATAGCTACGTCGAGGACAGCTGTCGGCGTATGCTACGCTGAGGACAGCCGTCGGCGTAGCATAGGATATGCCAAGGGCAATTCTACGCCGACGGCTGCTTGGCCGAGTTGGCCTGAACGATGGCTACGCCGACGGTCCCGACGTTTGGCCGTGAGGGTAGCGACCGGACGTCGGCGTAGCTTCCCATTCCTGTAGTGCGCTTTTTGATCGTGAGGACTTCTAACAAGCATCTTAACCAACCAATGAGCACTAAGTTTTGACACAACCTTTCTCGAGTGGTGCACTAATTAAACCCCATGCAGTTAGCCTTGAAGCAATTGCAGATGCCTAGCTTGAGGAGGAGGAGTAGCTGCTGATCAAATGTGGATACTGATCCACCTCTTTTTGACAAATACTAGACCGCTTTTAGCAAAGTTTCCTTTGTGCAAAGTAAGATTATACTACTAGTACCCCTACAACAAATTATAGTACTTAGCCAATAATTGTGTTGGAGCTAGAGAGAGAGTGTATGGCTCGGACGCAACTCACACTTGTTTGTTTAACTAATTTTAGGCGGGAGAGAGCGCTTACGTGCATTCATTTTAAAATGTGGCAGGTTGGATTTCCCTCGCTATGCTTTTTCGGGACATGCATGATCGGGGTTGTGGGTAATAATTGATCGTGCGGTAGAAGTACTTTTCTAGTATCACCAAGTACCGATACACTGGGCACATATAGTTATTTTTGGCGCTCAGCAGTGCTAGCACATGAGCTCCAAATCTACCATTTCAGGTAAGTGACGGGTACAGCTAGCCAAGCAGTATCTAATTAAGAGTAACTAAACCTGATTTCAATCAGAGAACACCACATTAATTAACACAGAGCGAATTGCAGCTGTGGGAAGTGGGAACTACGTAGATTCGGCTCGATGGATATCTCGTCAAGCATCATCCATGGCCATGCATGTATAACGAACTGAATGGATCATGCATACAATGCAGTCTTGGTTGTTTTTTATATTTTCTCCGACTCTTGGATATATCTAACACTAAAAAATATTTAGATATATATGAGTCTAAACAAATTGAACTTAACTAATATGGGTCGAAGCGAGTACTATATTTATCGATGGACTAGAGACATGGGAAGCGACTCAACAGCGCTGCGATCTTGTTTTTTTTAACGGATAAGGCCCGGAAAGGCCGAGAAGATGCATTAATTCCAAGTGGTTAAAGACCATATTACAAGCAGGACTCTGAAAGATAATACAAGTACAAACCAGCCCTGAAAATAAGCAAAAAGGACCCTAAAGAAAGTAGGGAAAAAGGCAGATGAGCCTGTGGCTCAATGGTTGGGGCTGCCAGTGGCCACCCAACCCATTCAGGTTCGATTCCCTACGAGGACGAATTTGTGGTGTTGCACCAGGTTTACCTCAGCACGCTTTGGACCACAGGGAGGACGACGTACCCGGCGTTCACGAAGTCGGCGGCTTCGGAAGTCTCTTGAATGGCGTGTGTTCTGAGTTGTAGTTGTAGTTGTAGTTGTTGCAGATGCATAGGAGTGTGTGTGCGTTGTGGTGTGTGTTGAGTGTGGTGTGTGTCTCGATGTGTTTATAATGTAGGGGTTCGTAGCATGGAAAACAAAAAATTTCTACCGCATGAACACACAATCAAGATCTAATCTATGATCAAGCCAAGATCTATCTACTAGATTGTAGCAACGAGTCGATGGAATACTAACCCTCGAAGATCCAAAGCGGTTAACGAGAGCAGATTCTCGTGGGTGATGTAGTTGTACCCTTCTGATCTCAAGATCGCGTAGACGATCCTTCCTAAGGCCAGGTTCCTAAGGCGCTCCCCAATGGGTCACATCGCTCTGACTCGATGAAGACCTTCCTCTCCTTGTTCCAGCAAGGCGGAGGTTGTAGCACTCTCTCGTGATTCCGCAAAGACGACGACGTGGTGTCAAGTAGAGGGAGATCTCGCAGGCTTCGCCTTAAGCCGAGCGAGTATGGTGGAGTATGAGAGAGGCCTTGGTGATCTAGGGTTTAGAGGCACCAAGGGAGAGGGCTTGGCTAGGGAAAGGGAGAGCCCCAACTCGGGCTAGGCAAACCCTAGGGGCGGCGACTGTGGAAGCCGTGGCTAGGGCTAGGGTTTAGAGGAGAGGTGTAGGGAAGAGGCACCCTGCCGCCTCCTTCTATAGGTGGGAGGAGGCGCGGTTGGGAGGAGGGAGTCCTCCTCCAACTCCTCCTCCTTGTCCGGGTGGAGGGAGTAGGACTTCCTCCCTAAGTAGGTTTCCTACTCTCCCTCCACCAAGCAAACTTGTCGTTTGACTTTTCAAATTGGCGTTTGACTTTCAAACTAGGATTTGAATTCTTCCTTTATTTTGCCCAGCCATGATACCTAGTACGTGATGCAATCATTCCATATTGTCATGACACATTCATGTACCCTTCCCCTCCGGAGTGCCGGACCTTCCGGACCCTTCTAGAACATTCCCGGTGAAAACACCGGAATCATTCCCTAACTCCGAAACAGGACTTTCCTTATATGAATCTTATTCTCCGGACCATTCCTGATCTCCTCGTGATATTCCGGATCCCATCCGAGACTCCGAACAACATTCAGTCTCTTACTCATCATTCCATAACTACTCAACAACATCAAATCCTTAAGTGTGTCTCCCTACGGTTCGTGAATTATGCGGACATGATCGAGACACTTCTCCGATCAATAACCAATAGAGGAATCTGGAAATTCATATGGCTCCCACATATTTCTACGATTACTTTGCGATCGAATGAACCACTTACATACGATACCAATTTCCCTTTGTCTCACGATAGTTTACTTATCCGAGGTTTTGATCGTCGGTATCTCTGCATACCTAGTTCAACCTCGTTACCGATAAGTACTATTTTCTTGTTCCCGTGGTATGTGATCCCTTGTGAGCCAGTCACATGCTTGCAAGCTAATTGGATGACATTCCACAGAGAGGGCCTAGAGTATATCTATCCATCATATGGGTGGACAAATCCCACTCTTGATCCATGTGCCTCAACCCATACTTTCCGAATACTCAATGCCACCTTTATAGCCACCCTGTTATGGTGTGGTGTTTGATGTCATCAAAGCATCCTTCCGGTGATGGTGATTAACATGATCTCATGGTCGAAGGAATTAAGTTACTATGTATTAGAAAGCTTATAGCAAATGAACTATATTAAATGACTTGATCTTTATGCTACGCTTAACTATAGGAGTATGTCCATCACATCATTCTCCTAATGATATGACCCTGTTGTTAATATCATCTCTATGTTCATGATCAGGAAACCATGATCATATATTAACCAACAAGCTAGTTTAACAAGAGGCTTTACTAGGGACTCTTTTATGTTTACAAATCACACAAGTATTAATGTTTTCGGTTAATACAATTATAGCATGGTATGTAAACATTTATCATAAGTATGAAGATATGATAATAACCACTTTATTATTGCCTCTTGGGCATATCTCCAACAGTATCCCACTTGCACTAGAGTCAATAATCTAGTTTCAAACCTTTGTGTATTCAACACCTATGGCTTTCTGGTGTCGTATGTACACGATTGCTAGTGGTCAACTGATCTCCGGATCTGACACTTCCGTGTCCGTGTGTAATTGCATGTCTTTGCCTCTCGCATCACTCATTCTCTAATGAGATGGCTTTGTACAAATTTGGTCCTTTGGTGTGACCTTTAGTTTTTTGGGGTTAAAACATGTTGATAATATTATCGTACAATATATCTTCATAGTATTATCCCTGCTGTGAACTACACTTAGTTTGATAACAAACTACTTGACACAAATGCCCTCTTTTGCTGCTATAACAACAGTTATATACTTAGCCTTTTGTTGTAGTATCTGTCACAATGTCTCAACTTTGGAACTCATCCAAATCCATTATGGAACTTACTTTCCATCATATTGTGCCACCCTTAGTTTAGATTGAGATAAACTTAATTTGTACTTTGTGACAAAACTAGTATCAATGTAATTCATTTACAATGAACTAACCATCTATTTGTCACTTCTACAAAATAATATATTCTTATTTCTTTTACAAGATCATAAGAATATCTTTACTATTGTCCAATAATAATCTTATGAATCATTCTGGTATACGCTCATAACATTTAGAGCATAGGACATATCTGGATTTGTACACATCACAGCATGATTGATAAAATACTCTTTGTGATTTTATTCATCAAGTATCAATCTATACTTGAATCTTTGTTTCACTTACCAAGTGTCAATACACTTGACTATATCATCAATATTGAACTCATTCAATCCTTTCTGTGCGACAAGAACCTTTCTTGTAGTTTCTATATTGAACTCATTCAATATATCATCTATGTACTTTCGGCACAACCATATTAGCGTCTATTGATGCCAAATATTTGGGTTTTGCCTAAGTCTTTCATCGAGATGAAATTCTTATCCTATGTTAATAAAAGATACATTATTTCCAATCAACAATATGTCTTCCACATAATGTATTAGAAACATGTCTTAGCGCTCCCACTTAATTTCTTGCAAATGCAAGCATCTTCATCGTCTCCGATGAAATTAAACTCTTTTAACAGTTTCATCATAGTGAAGATTCCAACTTCGCGATGCTTACTTCAACCATTGAAGTTTGCATATGCTTTTAGCATCCTTTGAATTAATAAAACCCTCTGGACCGTGTCATGCACACATCCTTGGTAACCATTCTATTAGAAGAACTTGTTTTGTTTATTCAACACATAACAAAATTATATGTCGTGGTTGCTACATTAATCCGTCTAGACTAAATATCGCTATGAAAGATCGGAACATGTCATAGTCAACCTTTGAAAATTGTTGTGAACTCTTTCCCAACATGTCGACTATTTCATAGATGTGAAACATCCATGTCTATTTCTTTATAGATCCAAATACGACTGTAAGGTCTTGTACCTTTCCAGAGGGTCTTTCAAGTTCAAAGCTTGATCTCCCGTATATGGAACTATCACGGATTTTATGGCTTCAAGTCATTTTACGGAGTCAGGGCCCATCATCACTTCTTTGCATATAGTCGGATCATTATTGTCAAATAATGATTTAACTCTCAAATCTTGGTATTTGATTGTTTACCCGACCTACTTGTTTCAATAGGAACTTAGATCTCCGTGACCACAACCTTTGAGGCACGTGAGCCATGAGCATTGTTGCTGCCTCCGGAACAATTTTCGGTGTTGCGCAACTTTGCACATATAGCTAAGGTTCTTTTAACCTTATCAAAGTTCTATTGTCCTCCCACTTAACTTTTCACGAAAAATTCCTTCTCTAAGAAACTTGACGTTTTAAGCGACAAACATTTTTGTCTTCGATGTTATGGAGGAATAGTTATTCGAAATAACATACAAAGACAGGTTCATCCAACTTTGGTTGCAAACATCTTTCTTATGCATAGCATACCAATGTTTAAGAAAGGACAACTTGGGTTTTATCCCAAACCACAACTTTATATGGTGTCAATTCAACGGATTATGATGGAGCTCTTTTCAGTGGAAAAACGGTAGTCTCTAACGCTTTTAATCTTTAAAATATAATGGCAGTTTTATGAATTACACCTTTGATCTTACCATGTCAAACAAGGTTTAATTATATATCTCGAACGCTCCATACTCTTATGGTGTTTCGGGAAATGCAAATCCACAGAACGATTCCTTAAATCTTAGGTATTAAGCTAAACTTGTAACTCAAATATCTTTCTTTATGATCTTATCATAAACTATTTATATTCTTGTTACAATGATTTTGCACTTCATCTTGAAAGTCTTTGAACTTTTCAAATGTTTCATACTTCATCCTTATTAAGTAAATATTCATATATTCACTCAAATTTTCGGAGAAAGCATATGAAGTTGAAATCCATCGCTCTTGACTACACATAATGGACTTCATACAACAATATGTACAAGTTCTAATAAGCTAGTCATTCGTTCCCTTTTGGCCTATGAACGAAGTTTTAATTATCTCTAGGAAAGTTTAACAAGCGTCATTTGATCAAAAATCAAAAGACTCCAAAATTCCATCCATATGGAGTTTCTCCATGTTTTATTTCCAATATAATTTAAACGGCGATGTCACTTCCTAAGTGATCTTTTAATTTGTCTTTCGACATTTTTAGCACTAGTTTTATGGATGTGATTTCTCCAACTAAATTTGTGAACCATCCATCTTTTATGGATTACGGCAATTATTTGAACAACCCTTTTGTTCTCATAATACCTGATAAAACAAATCTTGAAGGCAAGCTTTGATGTTTAACGAGCAGCACAATAACCCTTTATTTGTTCTCGATGAACATCATCACATATTATTTTGCTAGTTACTTAGGCCATTGTAGTTCATGAATTGTGTTGTTTCGTATGACGATTCACACCAACAAATTCAGTATCAAATACTTAAGAACCACATTGTTTAACAAGCAAAGAATATAGCCATAACATGTATATCATCTATATACTTAAGCTGAACAATTCTAGTCTTTTCTTTTCTGCCATATATTTATGAGATTCTCTTTCAGTATTTACTTTTCTGTTTGAAAGAATCTATCAACATCAATAGCGGAGTCATACATATGACACATAGTCCAAAATGTGTATAATTAAATACCAATGTCTTTGGACTTGCACTTTGAAGTAGATCACCATCATCAAATGTTTGGTGTGCTTTCAAATTCCATTCTTTAGTAATCTCTTGGTGTAGTAAATATTTTACCTACATCAAATATTCACCCTTCTCATGGGATTATTCATGATCAAGCTACTTTAGCTTATAACGGTGAATTGCGAGTATAATGTTGCTCTCCAAAACCTTTTTGGAGGATTAGGACAACTAGTGTCTCCAACCTTTTGCAAATTCTCATCAAATATGAGAACATGACTTTTGCCATATTATACTCTATCATGTTGCAACCAAAACTTTGTTTCAGATATCACAATATCTTCCACACATCATGGTTTCTGAAACAACTCTTTCAGATCCTAGATAACCTTGATATTAAGACAATTCTTTGAATATCAAGAATCATGGAGACAAACATGATACTCATACACTAACTCTTGGAATTGTCACTCTCGATTTAATACCAATTATTAAACTTCATGGAGTAACCGGAACTTACTGAAAGTTTGCAATAGGACTTTTAAACTTTAGATTAACACTTCAAAACAATATGATACCAGTTCGTAAAGTAACTAACCAGAATTCTATAGTTCTATCATCTCAATTATAACTTAGCGCAAGGTGGTAAACGGATGCCAATGACTACAACAACTATGCAAATTCACTTTGATTTAATTTATGATAAATAGTGTTCAACTTTTAATCAAATTGCCGTTGAACTCCCACTCAAAACAATATCCCTCACATTGTTTTAGTGATCACACGAACCAAATTCACCACATCAAAACCGATCATCACGAGAGTTGATGTAGCTTCAATGGCGAACAATCAACATGTTCATCATATCTACTATATGACTCATGCTTTACCTTTCGGTGATCCGTGTTCCGAGACCATGTCTGTACATGCTAGGCTCGTCAAGATCAAACCTTAGCTTCCGCATGAGCAAATCTGGCTTGCTCACGTTGTATACACTCGCAGAATCTAACACACCCGATCATCACGTGGTGCTTCGAAACAACGAGCTTTAGCAACGGTGCTTACTAAGGATGAACACTTTAAAACTTGAAATTGTGTGCTTGAGGGATCATCTTATAATGCTACCATCGTTAACTAAGCAATACAAGATGCATAAAAGGATTAACATCACATGCAATTCATAATATGTGATATGATATGGCCTTTCTTCTTGTGCTTCTGATCTCCATCTTTAAGCACGAACATGATCTCCATCATCACCAGCATGGCGTCAAGGTCAATGGCGTCGTTTCATGGTTGTCTTCCACCAGCTTGAACTATTACAACTACTTTGAATAGATACGCGGATCTTAACAGAATTTAAAGACAACCATATGGCTCCTGCCGGTTGTCAACTTACAATAAGGAACATTGCATACATCAAATATAATCACAATCATGGTCATATCACATCACAACACACCCCTGCAAAACAAAGTTAGACACCTCTAATTTTCTTTGCATATTTTACGTGGTTTGGGGCTTTCAATAAGTGTCGTTCTAACTTACGAACAAGAACCACAACATTGATACTAGTATTGTCAATCACCCGTTGTAAATTGAATCTTAACTATGTTGGGAGAAACAGGCACCCGCAAATCCACTTATGCAATACAAGTTGCATGTCAAGCGTGGAGCAAGTCTCATGAACGATGTCATGTAAGGTTAGCCCGGGCCGCTTCATCCCACCATCCCGCAAGATGCAAAGTACACAAGAAGCAATCGACAACAAAAGCATCAACGCCCACAATGACCATTGTGTTCTACTCGTGCAACAGATCTACATATAGACACGGCTCTGATACCACTGTAGGGGTTCGTAGCATGGAAAACAAAAAATTTCTACCGCATGAACACACAATCAAGATCTAATCTATGATCAAGCCAAGATCTATCTACTAGATTGTAGCAACGAGTCGATGGAATACTAACCCTCAAAGATCCAAAGCGGTTAACGAGAGCAGATTCTCGTGGGTGATGTAGTTGTACCCTTCTGATCTCAAGATCGCGTAGACGATCCTTCCTGTTCAGCAAGGCTCCTCAATGGCCACACACGTTCGGTACTCGATGAAGACCTTCCTCTCCCTTGTTCCAGCAGGCAGCGGAGGTTGTAGCACTCTCCTCGTGATTCCGGCAGCACGATGGCATGGTGTCGGAAGTAGAGGGGAGATCTCGCAGGGCTTCGCCTTAAGCCGGAGCGAGTATGGTGGAGTATGAGAGAGGCCTTGGTGATCTAGGGTTTAGAGGGCACCAAGGGGAGGGCTTGGCCAGCGGCTAGGGCAAGGGGAGAGCCCCAACTCGGCGGCTAGGCAAAACCTAGGGGCGGCAGCGACTTTGTGGAAGCCGGCGGCTAGGGCTAGGGTTTAGAGGAGAGAGGTGTAGGGAAGAGGGGCACCCCTGCCCCTCCTTTTATAGGTGGGAGGGAGGCGTGGTTGGGAGGAGGGAGTCCTCCTCCAACTCCTCCTCCTTGGCCGGCGGGTGGAGGGAGTAGGACTTCCTCCCTAAGTAGGTTTCCTACTCTCCCTCCACCAAGCAATCTTGTCGTTTGACTTTTCAAATTGGCGTTTGACTTTCCAACTAGGATTTGAATTCTTCCTTTATTTTGCCCAGCCATGATACCTAGTACATGAGTCAATCATTCCATATTGTCATGACACATTCATGTACCCTTCCCCTCCGGAGTGCCGGACCTTCCGGACCCTTCTAGAACATTCCCGGTGAAAACACCGGAATCATTCCCCAACTCCGAAACAGGACTTTCCTTATATGAATCTTATTCTCCGGACCATTCCTGATCTCCTCGTGATATCCCGGATCCCATCCGAGACTCCAAACAACTTTCGGTCTCTTACTCATCATTCCATAACTACTCAACAACATCAAATCCTTAAGTGTGTCTCCCTACGGTTCGTGAATTATGCGGACATGATCGAGACACTTCTCCGATCAATAACCAATAGAGGAATCTAGAAATTCATATGGCTCCCACATATTTCTACGGTTACTTTGTGATCGAATGAACCACTTACATACGATACCAATTTCCCTTTGTCTCACGATAGTTTACTTATCCGAGGTTTTGATCGTCGGTATCTCTGCATACCTAGTTCAACCTCGTTACCGATAAGTACTCTTTTCTCGTTCCCGTGGTATGTGATCCCTTGTGATCCAGTCACATGCTTGCAAGCTAATTGGATGACATTCCACCGAGAGGGCCTAGAGTATATCTATCCATCATATGGATGGACAAATCCCACTCTTGATCCATGTGCCTCAACCCATACTTTCCGAATACTCAATGCCACCATTATAGCCACCCTGTTACGGTGTGGTGTTTGATGTCATAAAAGCATCCTTCCGGTGATGGTGATTAACATGATCTCATGGTCAAAGGAATTAGGTTACTATGTATTAGAAAGCTTATAGCAAATGAACTATATTAAATGACTTGATCTTTATGCTACGCTTAACTATAGGAGTATGTCCATCACATCATTCTCCTAATGATATGACCCTGTTGTTAATAACATCTCTATGTTCATGATCAGGAAACCATGATCATATATTAACCAACAAGCTAGTTTAACAAGAGGCTTTACTAGGGACTCTTTTATGTTTACAAATCACACAAGTATTAATGTTTCCGGTTAATACAATTGTAGCATGGTATGTAAACATTTATCATAATTATGAAGATATGATAATAACCACTTTATTATTGCCTCTTGGGCATATCTCCAACATATAATACTACCCTTGTAAGTTGTAACTCAGTGTTGAGGCTCTTATAAAAAAGCAGGGAAAAAGCAATCAAGTCCTTGGTCACCGCTATTGCAAAGACTCGCACTACGGCTGCCGTCGGACGACGCCTGGGCCGTAGACGAGCTAGAGAAGGGCCTCCCTAAATGGAGGTTGTAGATGCGCCTCCATGGTGCACCGAAGTCGAAGAGGGCCGCCCTTAGGCCAGAACAAGCAGGGGCAGCGCGCACTTCGCCGGTGAAAGCCCCTAGCTGAAGATCTCTTCGACGAACGGGCTTATAGCTCCTATGCGACGTCTTTATGCGGAATTGGAAGGAACACGACATCGTTGAAAAGAATAGCTCGCATGCGATGCTTGTGAGGCAGCTAATAGCCCAGTGCCACACGGGCCATAAAACGGTCGTTAAGGACACATTTAACTTTGTTCCAAGATTAGAGTTAAGCCAAACCGGTCGGTTGGGACAGCTAGTCAAGCCAGTCAAACCAACCGCTTCCGACCGAGAGCGCGCGTCACACTGACTATAGCTTCCCCGACGGCGGCGACGGACCTCACCCATCGTTCTCGGCGCCGGCGGCGGCACGACAATTAATTTAGGCGGCGGCGCTTTCGTTCGATGGCGAAGGTGGTGAGTGCCATTTGAAAGCTAATTTCTCTCCCATTCTTCTCAATTCGAGATCTGAGCGTGCCCATTGATGCTAGATTGTGGAGGCGAGGGTGTGTTGAACGGGGAGAGGGGGAACGATATGGAGCATGGAGAGGGGACTTCTAATCGGTATATCCCGTATCTCTGCACTTAATTTCTCTAAGGTTTCTTTGTTCGCTTCCGCTAGCTCACAGTGCCCGCCAAAAACAGGGGAGACGATGTTGCACGCCAAACCTTTGAATTTCGCATCAATTTCTTTCCCTCTAGGGCTATTTTAGTTGATGGCAGCACGCAGCTCATTGAGAGAGACACCGTTGTTAAATGGGAGGTGGAATTAGAACATGTTGATCCCCAAGAGCTAATAAACATGGGAGAGGAGGGGGTGAGGAAAATGGTGGAAAAAAATGGGGATAGTGTGGTTTGGGGGCCAGAGCAAGAAGTTTCTTTGTTACGATTTGATGATTACAAATGTGACTATGTTAGGGTTGAGACAGGTGAACATATAGTTGATGAAATCGATGAGCGAAACGGTTGGACAAGCAAAACTGTTCTGTTTTTAGCACAGCTCATTGATCTAGAACCTGATTCGAGGGTTGGATATGTGGCCTCGAAGCTGGCTGCTCAGATGGTCGAGGATGATTGGGCTGCACAAAGGCAAGTAATGCCTATACTTACTGAGTTGGAAGTGTTAACAGTGGAGGATGATGGTAATGCACAAGGGGAGGCTGCAGATGGTAATGCACAAAGGATTGTAACTGTTGATTGGAATTCAGTTGAGATACATGACCGGACTGATTTGGTCATTGCACCAATAGATGACATTGAAATGGCAAAGCTTTTTGGCATTCCTATAGATGACAGAGAAAAGGATAAGAAGAGGGATGAAGCTGCAAATGATGGTGACAACCATTTAAGAGATGAAGAGGCAGATATAGATCTAGAGTTGTTGGAAAATGCTGCAGTTCATGTAGATGATGCACATGATGATGAGCTAGTAACAGTTTATGACAAAGAGGACCCAATTATTGAAGTTGGGAGAATGTTTTCAAGCATGGATGAATTCAGGATGTGTTTCAGGACATATGCAGTCAAACGTGAGTTTGCTACCAAGACTATGTGGACTGATAAAAAGAAGTTCTATGCAAAATGCATAGGTTATGATGATGGTGACAGGCCTTGCAAGTGGTATATATCTGCTAGACGCCAACCTGATGGAAGGACAATAAGAGTGAATCAAATTCCAAAACCTCATACTTGCACTACAAGTTCTCAAACAGTGACAAAGATAACATCACAATTATGGGTTGCAGAAAAGATCAAGCCCATTTTAGCCACAACACCAAACAACACTGCAAAGACTGAAAATAGACTTGGAAAGACCCCATTAAGCTGAATTATACTACAGGTGGAAGGCAAAGAAAGGGCAATGAAAGAGCTATATGGTGATTGGGCAAATACCTTTCAAATGCTTTATAACTTCAAAGCAGTAGAGAAGAGGTCACTGGCGGTGTTGTGGAGATAGAATCTTGAGGTAACGGTGATGGGAAAGTCTTCTTCTCTAAATTCTTCATGGCTTTAAAGCCTTGCATCGATGGCTTCAAAGCGGTGCCGCCCATATTTGAGTATAGACTCATCTTTCTTGATCGAAAGTGGAATGGTCAACTAGCAAGATGCAATGCTTTAGATGGACACAATTGGATGTTCCTGTAGCTATTGGCATGTTTCACTGAGACAGAGGCATCATGGACATGGTTCATGATGCATTGAAAAGATGCATAGGGCCATCTCTCCATTGGCGGTGCACAGATGCATGTAAAGGTTTAGAAAATGCGTGAAGATTGTTTTCCTCATGCTGAAAGCGAGGGAGTGCTTGACCATATGTGGATGAATTTGATCAAAAATTCAGAGGAGATGATTTTGGACGCATGTGGCCACATCAAGATCTTACACCAGTGCATACATTCATATCACCTTGAGAAGATTAAGGCGGCATGCTCTGAGGAGGATAGGGTCAAGTTTTGTACATGGTTGGAACCTACCATTCTCTTTTATGGTACATGTCTGGTTTTAACACTGCCATCAAATGTGATCACATCAACAATAATTTGGCAGAAAGTTTCAACAACAAAGTGAAGGAGTTAAAAGACTTGCCTGTCCATGACATGGTTGACCAGATCAGGATCATGATCATGAGGTTGTGGGAATTGAGAAGAAGGCTTGGTGATGTTCTTCAAGGAGATAAGCTTCCGATGTTGTGCGCAGTGGTCAATGAGCGTAAATCTTGCACATTTGCGTGTTGAGAAATCCTCATTGTGGGGTGTCAAGTCGAGATTCAAAGATCGGCAGAGGCATGTTGTTGACACTCAATTGCATGAATGCACATGCCTTGAGTGGCAACACACTGGGAAGCCTTGTGAGCATGCCATACTTTTCTTGGCCTCCAAACACAAGCTAAATATGCACCCATATTTGCATGAGTATTATTCTATAGCAAAATTCAAGGGTGCATATAGAACACCAATTCCAGCACTTACAGATCAGTCACAGTGGCCTGAAGTGGACATTCAGTTCTCCTTGTGTCCTCCTTTGATGAAAAGAAAGGCCGGCAGGCCCAAGAAGAGTAGATTCAAGGCTTGGTTTGAGAAAGGTGGGAGCAGCAAGAAGGGAAAGAAAGATGAAAAGAAAGATGCCAAGCCAAAAAGGGCCCAAAAAGGTAACAAGAATAGATGCAAACTCTGTGAAGAACTTGGACACCGAGCTGGCTCTACCAAGTGCAGATGCACTGCTGAAAAGCCAAAGTATGTTCATCCAAAATCTATCCCATTTCTTGTTGATGATTTTTCTCCCCTAGCTAACTTGCTTGTTTTCAGGAGGAAGCGTGGAGAAAAAGGCCCACCTCTTGTTGTTGACGAATGCTGGCCAGTGAAAAGGGAAAGAATCAATGGCCAAAGAAAGAAGAGAACTAACCAGATCATGTTTGGTGCTGCTGAGGTGCAATCTGAACTTGTTGTGGAGGATGATGTGCAAACTGTTGAGGCTTTAGGGCACACCGTTTCTAATTTGGAAGCTCTGGTGCAAAATGAGGGGCAAAATGAGCCTGTTGTTGAGGCTCTAGTGCAAAATGAGCCTGTTGTTGAGGCTCTGGTGCAAAATGAGCCTGTTGTTGAGGCTCTGGTGCAAAATGAGCCTGTTGTTGAGGCTCTAGTGCAAAGTGACCATGTTGATGAGGCTCTGGATCATGATCATGAGGTTGTTGAGGAGGTACAGGAGGTGAAGGAGACTCTTGGACGTGCTGTGGGGAGGCCGGATGGTAATGGTAAGAAAAAGAAGAGCATAAACCTGTTGTGTGGTGTGAAACTTGTGAAGGAGAAGAAAACGAGGGGTAAGAAGAGCCAAAAGAAATAGACTTTGAATTTGGCACTTGTTGTTGTAAATATTTGTTATTGTAATAATTTGGCACTTGTTGTTGTAAACATTTGTTATTATAATAATTTGTCACTTGTTGATAATTTGGACAAATTTCAAATATGATGGTAAATTTGAATTTCAACAAATGTAGCTATGTCACTTTTCTATGTTTGTATGAGCTTCCAACGTTTTTCTCATATGTACAATACAACTCATCCTCACCCTGATCCCTTTTGTGAAGTACAACTCACCCTCACCCAAAATGGGGTAGAAATGGGCTCCAAAGCTAGGGTAAACCACCCCATTTCTAAGCAAGTTTTTTTCGACCATTTCTAGAACCAAGTTTGATATTTTTCCTCAGAACTATGTCATATAACATGACACCATGCGAAGGTTTTGTATTTTTTTGCTTTTTTTGAATTAGTTATGCACATTTGAATGTCTGGTCAAACTTGAAGGGTTTTCATAAATATTCTTAGCTAGGGGCTGAGGCTCACAAAACTAGCATTGGATCTCTGATGAAATAGCATGTTGTGAACCTAAAAATGATTTTTACAAAAAATCATCAGCATGAAATCATGTACCTGTAGTTCATATCTTACCCACTTCCAACCGATTCGGCAGGATTTGTCTTTTTCACCAGGGATGGAATAAAAGGTTTGAGATACTCAAGTTGGCAAATTGTACATGCTAGGTGGTCTAGTATTTTTGAAAAATAGGATGTTACCATTTTGAAACTTCAATTTGGTGGTTGCTTCACAAATCCCCCTCTCTTTCGGCACTCAGAAAATAGAAAATGGATTTTCTGTGCGTCGAAAAGGAAAACTTTGTGCTACAACATTGTTAGTCATCCCATTATAGACATGCATGCCAAATATGGGCATATTATCACAAACTATGCCTTGATTCTAGCCATATCATTGGTCATTTGACCCGAAAGCCAGAAAACCTCGGAGGAGATAGGTCATTTTGTGAAGGTTTTTTTGAAATATGATCAATAGACCAAGTTTGATATTTTTCCTCACAACTATGTCACATAACATGACACCATGCGAAAGTTTTGTATTTTTTTTTGATTTTTTTGAATTAGTTATGCACATTTAAATGTCTGGTCAAACTTGTAAAACCCCGTTGACTGCATCCTAAACCCAGCTAACCCTAAGACCGAATGAGGAACGTAGATCTAACCCTAGCGCGACACTATGGCCGTCCGATCGCGTCTTCTAGAAGGATTCCGCGGGTGGCTCTGGGCGATCTGTGGAAGGGCTTGTTCTGCAACCTGATTGGTTGGCTTCTCTTAGAAAGGATTTCATGGCTAGCTCTTGGCGATCCGTGGGATGGATGATTCTGAAATCTGATTGGCATCATCGTTTTTACGTGCAACTGCGTGGCATGCGAGCGTGGAACACTTCATTGACCGTTGGACCGAGCATGACATGCGAGGGCGCTGGGCGGGGCGGGCAGCACCATGCATGCAGCTGCCCCTAGCGTCGCAGTCTAGCTATTTTACGTGCAACAACGCTGCAGCGTATTTACTCCCTCTGTCGCATTAAATAAGTGTACGTGTAATAACTTTCTTTAGTCAAACTTACTCCCCTCAGGTTCATTGTAATAAATGAGACTTTGCATGATACCACATTTATGTTATTTTGCACTATGGAGTAATAACTTAGACTATTAATATATGCATGATACCACATCTAAGTTACTCCCACACTTTTTGTGGACAAATTTTGAAGCCAAACGTACACTTATTTGTGGACAGAGGGAGTATGCATGTCACTATGATCAGCCTAAGAAAAAATATCAAAATCTAAAATATGTAATAAATATAGCGTACAGCGTGGCACACTCCATTGACCGTTGGACCGAGCGTGGCATGCGAGGGCGCTGGGCGCGGCGGCCTGCACCATGCATGCAGCTGCCCTTAGCGTCGCAGTCTAGCTATTTTGCGTGCAACAGTGCTGCCCCATTAAATAAGTGTACGTCGAACAACTTTCTTCAGTCAAACTTACTCCCATCTGGTTCATGCGTCATACAAAAATTTAATATTTATAAATTTAAAATATTAACTTTCTTCAGTCAAACTTTCTTCAGTCAAACTTACTCCCACCGATTTTTCTTGCGTGTGTAAAAACGAGCGAGTTTGTTGCATGCGGTGTGTAAAAACGAACGAGTACCTTGGTACTAGATTCCTGCATTTATTACCGAAGTAAATCAAGGCCAAATTATATTTTCCCTTTTATTTTTCACTGCCAATGAACAACTACCTTGGACGTTTTTTCTCTCTTTCGCATTAATGCATGCATGCATGCAGGGGCGGGGGCGGTGGTGCAGGGGTCACGTCGCATCCTAGCTATTTTTCTCTCTCTTTCGCATTGATCACGCCCGCTGCCCACAGGCAACGCAGCGCACGCGTCTGCGTCAACACGACGCTGGATTCCCACGCCGCCCTTCACGCCCCGCCCTCAATAAATAGGCAAAACGCCTTTGCCTCCTCATCTCATCTTGCCCCTCATCTTCAACCTCGAGCCCGTCCCTTTGCCTCCTCCCAGCCCCCAAACACTCCGGCGACCATGGCGACCTCCCTCCTCCGCTTCCCTTCCGACACCGAAGTAAGCGACGAGGACAACCACCCGGACCACAAGTTCCTGGGCAGGAGGCGCCCACACGCCCAAGCGTGGCAAGAAGAAGGGCGCAAATCCCCTGCCTCAGAAGGCAGGGCCCCATCGTCCACAACCCAGTCCCCAACCTCCCCGGCGGCGGCGACCTCCCCTCCGAAGCGTACTGGGCTAAGGCGGAGAAGGAGGAGGCAAACCAGGAGGCTGCTATCGCCAGGTGGGAGGAGAAGCAGGCCGAGCGCGCCTTGAAGAAAAGACGCATACGGGAGGACGAGGAGCGACGGGAGGCCAATCGCTGGGCCTTCCAGGAGGAGAAGCGGAAGCGGGAGCAGCGGGAGAGGCTGGCGGCGTGGAATGCCGCGAAGGCGACTGCACCAGCACCGCCTCCACCGCCGATGGAGTAGGGTAGATATGGTTAGGGTTTAGGGGCTAGCCCAGGGTTTAAACGGGGCGCCTATTCCCTTCTATATTATTGTACTTTTTTCTTTTTATTGTAATGTTATCCCAATGTTATCGATCCGGCTATCTTAATATAAGTAATGTTATCCCAATATTATCTATCCCCTTGTTTTATTGTAATATGTGTTTTATTGTATTGTCATTTGTCAAAACACCCAAAACAACAAGTGTATAAAATAAAAGACACAAAAACAAGTTCTCATATAATACTCGTGCAATATTTATAAAATGAGTGAAATTAGAAAAGTTCAAAAGGAAGAATAAGTTAACGTGATGATGGTTGATTATTTTCAAACAACACATGGTTCATTTTCAAACAAGACATTTACATATTTACATATGTTAAAGGAGCGCCCAAGTTATCTTAGTTAAATGGATGCCCTTGGACTTCATTTATATATTTACTTTCGCAAAAAAAAGATTGCGACCTGAGCACGAGTATCTGCAGATCCACACGTCCCTATTTAGATTGTAACGTGAGTACCATTTTTTTGCCCAATCAACATATAGTTACTATTGGGCCTGGATACGTCCATTTTGACCTGGCTAAGTTCTATTTGGGCCTGGCCTTTTTCAATCCTCGTCAATTGTTTTTTTTACTTTTCAACCCCTCCCTCTCCCCTGCACATGGGCACCCCCTGCACACGGATAAAAGGAACACTGACGAAACTGAAGGAACACTGATTTCGAAAACAGAGCAGCTCAAAATTAGCCCGAATTTGTGTTGCATTTTATTCAAGCCAAAGACATAGACCATTACATCCATTACAAAGCATCACTCGAACACTGACTGCGCTGTCTAATGACTAACGATCAGGAGATAAACTAATCCGAGAAAAATTACACAAAAATAAAAAAAACGGCCATCAGATTGTCCTGCTACTTCAATTTGATGATTTGCCTTAGCTGCTTGTTCATCTTCTTCAGCTCGGCCTTCACTTCCGCATCCACCGTAGTACCAGCGGAAATGGGGTTGCCACATCCCAATTGCTCCACCACGGACGGGTTTTCGAGCTCCCGGGATGCTACCTCCACCCCAATTCGCTCGATGTACTCATCAAGCCACTCAAAATGCCCACATTTTGGCAGTTCCTGAAATCGCAGAGATGAACCCTAAATCCCAAATTCGATGAAATGCATGAAATTTCGAAAGAAAAGCGAGAAATTGGCGCTCGGAACACTCAGATCTCACCTTTCCCGGCTCGGGCTTGCTCTCACACTTCACAAATTCCTGGCCAATGTTGCCGTTCTTGTCGGTGGATGTGACAAGCCGCTTCAGGGGCGCGGTACGGGGGTAATCGGGGCACCTCCTCATAGGCACCGCACCATACCGAGGCCATGAGCGGTGGGAGGAAGCAGAGCTCGACATCCCTCGCCGGCGTTGCCGCACTTGCTCGCCGGAGAAGAAAACGGAAGCGGATGAGATGCTGGAACGGTGGCGGGAGTGCTCGGGTGCGGGGACGGATCGGGGCTAACGGCTCTCTTCAACCACAGGGTGGGTCCCACGATATGAGGTGGACATCAGGTGAGTTCCGCCGTGACGTGGAGAGGCTATGGGTCCTACTGTGCTCAGCTGATTCGAATTCGTTGACGGTCTCATGGGGTTAAGTAGAAGTGTCGCACGGGAGCTATTTGTCGCCTCACAACCGTCGCATGCGAGTTATTCTTTTCAACGATGTCGCTTTCCTTCCAATTCCGCGTAAAGACGTCGCATAGGAGCTATAAGCCCTCGACGAACACGCCACTTCGATGGCGTCTAGACAAATGGCCAACTCCGGGCCATCTTTGATTTGCGTTGTGCAACTTTAGATTGGCATCGTCCAGATCGAGCCAGCAGAGCGCTCGACGCTTCCTCTCCCTCGTCTGCACGGCAGTCCAAGAGGAAGAATCCCACTCTACAAGCCAAGATCTGACGACACGCACACTTATTGAAGGAGCTCGTCCCAGCAGTCTCCTTCATCGTCCTCCTCCTTGAAGGCTTGATGCAGAGAGGACGGGCCGACCCGGTGGTGGAGTGTGGATCCACCAGAACGGAGATGCTCCCAAGATCGGTTTTATTGGCGGAGATCCTTGAAGTGCTCTATACCCCTGGCCGACGATAGCCCTTGGCAGAACCATGCCGCAAGGAGGAGCAACTCTAGGCCGCTCCGGAGCCAACCGACAAGCCTCGGCGACCTACTCCCAAACTCCACAAGGGGAAAACCAAAAACTACTCTAAACCAACCTACAGAAGGGGCCGGTCTCCCCTCCCACCCCTCCTCCGGCTGGCGAGGCCGTCGGAGAAGAGGGGGAGAAGAACCGGAGGCGCTCGGTGGAGAGACTCCCAACGAGAGGGTTGGGAGAGAGAAGGGGAAGACGGAAATACATGAACTTTTGTTTTCATCATCAGTTCAGCGCGTGCGGATACAATTGCTGAACAGCTGAAGCAAATAGACAACAAGATCTCCGGGTCGACGGTCGATTGAGCATGAGCAGGAGTCGCCTGACATGCTTTGCGCGGTGGTCTGCGTGTGCATGCGCGCACCAGCGAGGGTACCCAGTGGGTGCGTGACGTCTTGGCCATCGTCTTGGCACAGTGCAGAAACACATGCTTGCATGCACTTCGGCGGGGCCTGGGCACTGGTGTCGTTGTCGTCGCCAGCGTGTCGTCGCCGGGACCGGGCCGCAGCGTATGCATGCATGATGCATGCATATGTGCGGTCGGCGCATGCATGCACGACCGACCGACTTGGCAAGTCGTTGCACTGCATGGCATCCGGCCCGGGTCGGACACGGAGAGAGAGGCCACACTACGTGGCCCGGGACATCCTGTTGCGCTGTCGTGCGTTGTACGTGCGCGCATGTCGCTCGCTGCTGGCAGCTGCGTGCACGGCTCGACCGGCAGCTGGGGCCAGCACTGACCTGGGAACGTATGGATCTCGTCGACCTACTCCTGTTCCTCGGTACGCCAGAGATTAATTGCGTATGTCGTGCTTACCTCTCGCTAGTACTCTCTCTGTTTAGAAATATAAGATGTTTTAATTTATAAAAAAGATATATTTAGACATCTTTTAGTGCATAGGTTCAAATAAATTTAGACACTATATCTCATTCACAAACCTAAAACGTCTTATATTTTCAAACGGAAGAAGTAGTACAGTAGATCTCTGTCTTTTCTCCGGCTCAGATCGGTGTATCTACGGCATGAACGTTCGATCTACCGCTACCGGAGATACACATATCACGGGAAAGATCACCTCGCCGTGATATGAGATACACCATATCTGGTCAGCTAGTTTAGGCGCACGCATATGCTGACGTGCCAGCCGGCGAGATGGGCACAGGCGCCACGTACTCTCGCCCTCTCTCTAGGCCCGAGATCCGTCACCGGCCGGTGAATGCATGGTCCGGCACATATGGGAACGCTGCTTTGGATCTCCCGGCCGGAGAAAATGCCAGGGCAAATGACAGGTTTTACTTCGGAGGCGCGCACGCCTAGTTGTTGCCGCTGCGCTGCGATCTTGCCGGCCGGCCGGACGCGGTCCGGTGCATGCACATCCGGCATCGGTCGCGGCAGTGCGCGCTGGCGCCAACCGGCCGACTGCATGTCGCGCTAGATTTGCCACAGCTTGCCTCCGCACGTGACATTTGTCCGTTTAATTACTTGTTGGGTTCTGCTCACGATTGAAATAGGCTTTCGCCTCGTTTTATAAATAGAGCAACCGTCCACAGCACGTATAAAGTACGAGATCCAACACACAACGTATGCTGGGGCCACAACACAATACAGTCCAAACAGAAAAGATCACCTCGCCGTGCGAGGACACAACCGAAAAAAAGCACGCAAAGCTGCACCGGGGGGAGCCGCCTCCAAGAGTCGCTGAAGAGTAGCGTCCAGCCTCGCCTTGTCCCGCTGCCTACACAACGGGTACCAAAGCTGCAGAGAGGCCATAAAGTAAAAAACCGAGTCAGATGCACGCCTAGGAAGAATCTTCTCAATAACCATCTTATTCCGGATGTTCCAGAGTGACCATGACATCGCAGCAAACACTAGCTTCTCAATAACCATCTTATTCCGGATGTTCTAGAGTGACCATGACATCGCAGCAAACACTAGCCGGCCCGGTTCGCTTGGGCTTCTAGGAATTCACCGAGATCATGGCTTGCCAGTCAGGTCCCAATGCATCTCTCGTGAAGTTTCACAGAAACCGGGCAGCGGGACAGGCGAACATTATGTGGGCGCCCGTTTTGGGGATCCCACACAATGGACACAATCCGTCCCCCGGCCCATGTCTCTTGGTCACCTCTACCCCTGAGGGTAGCCTATCGCGAAGAAGCTGCCAAACAAAGATCTTAGTCTTCAGCGGAAGGGGGGCCTTCCAGAGGGGCTTAGTCCAAGGGAGAGCCGCTCAGCCAAAGAGAGCCCGGTAGGCCGAGCTAACCGAGAAGGCTCCGGACGGGGATAGGCTCCAGGACACAACGTCAGGGGTGTCTGCCAAGGTATCTGGGAGTTCCGCCCTAAGTTCCCTCCATGCTTCAGTTTTCGCCGGGCCAAAGGTGCGACGGAACGAGATGTTCCATGTCCCCTCTAGAACCGCGGCGGATACTCGAAGCGATGGGTCGGAACAAATTGAGAAGAGGCGCGGGTACACCTCCCGTAGGGGGCATTCCCTGAGCCAGGAATCCAGCCAGAACTGGGTTCCCTCCCCGTTCCCAATAGCGAACGACCCCAAGTCGGATCTCGTTCTTGATCTCCTGGATGGAGTGCCAGAACTGGGAACCGTCACGTCGGTCGCAGTCCAAGAGAGGCCGGCCCCGAAGGTACTTGGCCTTGATGAGCTTGAGCCACAGGCCCCCATCCTCCCGGAGAATCCGCCAAACCCAGCGAAGCATCAGGGCTTTATTGAAATGGCGGGAAGATATAATACCTATGCTCCCAAACTCCTTGGGGGCACAAATGTCTGCCCACTTGACCATGTGATACTTCTGGCGCCCCAAGGGGTCCTGCCAAAAGAAACGCGAGAGCTCCTTGTCAAAAGAACCATGCACCCCCTCGGGGAGAAGGTACAAACTCATCATGTACATGGGCAAGTTGGATAGGCAGGAGTCAATCAAGACAGTCTTGCTACCTTTAGACGTGAACCTCCCACACCAGGGTTCGGACCTCGACCACACCTTGTCCACAAGCGGATCCAGGTCCCTGATGAGGATCCTGGTGTCGCGGACCGGCATCCCCAGATAAGTGATGGGGAAGGAGGAGAGCCGACAATTGAAGTTGTCAACTATCCTCTGCTGCTCGTCCTGAGAGAACCCCAGCGCAATGATCTCACTTTTGTCGAAGTTAATCCGCAGCCCCGACATTTCCTGAAAGCATAGCAGGATGAACTTGAGGTTCACAATGTCTAAGTCTGATCCCTCCATCATAATCAATGTGTCGTCCGCGTACTGGAGCTGAGTGAGCCTCCCTCCCCCGGGAATAAGGTGGCCAACCACACCGGAAATGTGGCACGCTCCCTTGGCTTTCTCAAGCATTTCCGCGAGGGCATCCACCGCCGCATTGAAGAGAAGGGGGAAAGGGGCCCCCTGTCTCACACCGCAGGAAGGGCGGAAGTAAGGACCAATCTCGCCGTTGATGTTAATCGTGGTGCTCCCGGTCATGACGAACTGCATTAACCAGGAGATCAGGCGCTCGTCAAATCCTCGCCTAATGAGAACCTGACGAAGGAAGCGCCAGTCCAACGGTCGTAGTGTAGGGTTTCGTAGCATGGAAAACAAAAAATTTCTACCGCATACAAACAAACAAGCCAAGATCTATCTACTAGATTGTAGCAATGAGTCAATAGAATAACTCACCCTCGAAGATTCCAAAGTGTTTAACGAGAGCGGATTCTCGTGGGTGATGTAGTCGTACTCTTTCCGATCTCAAGATCGCGTAGACGATCCTTCCGGGCGCTGCGTTTGGCGCCTTCAATCGGTCACCGTTAAATTTTCGAAGAAGACCTTCCTATCCCTTGTTCCAAAGGCAATGGAGGTTGTAGCACTCTCGCGATTCCCAAAGACAACGCGTGGTACCGAAGTAGAGGAGATATCGCAGGGCTTCGCCTTAAGCCGGAGCGAGTATGGTGGACTATGAGAGAGATCCTCGGCGATCTAGGGTTTAGACGCACCAAGGAGGAGGGTCTAGGGCCGGCGGCTAGGGCTTGGAGCAGCCCAAGTCGGCGGCTAGGGGAGCCCTAGGCGGCGGTGGCAGCGCCGGGCTAGGGTTTTGGGTGGAGGTGTTGTGTCCTTGGAGGGGCAGCCCTGCCCCTCCTTATATAGGTGGAGGGGGCGCGCCAGGGGAGGGGAGTCCCTCCCCAACTCGGATCCCAAGTGGGCCGGCGGTGGAGGGGAGGAACTCCTCCCCAAGTAGGTTTCCTACTTCCCCTCCACCTCACAAAATAGCCGTTTGACTTTTCAAACTAGGATTTGATTAAACCCTTTATTTAGTTCAGCGATGACACCTAGTACATGATGCAATCATTCAAACTTGATATGACACATTCATGTACCCTTCCCCTCCGGAGTGCCGGACATTCCGGAACCTTCTAGAACATTCCCGATGAAAACACCGGAACCATTCTCCAACCCCGAAACAGGACTTTCCTTATATGAATCTTATTCTCCGGACCATTCCGGATCTCCTCATGATATCCCGGATCCCATCCAAGACTCCGAACAATATTCAGTCTCTTACTCATCATTCCATAACTACTCAAACAACGTCGAATCCTTAAGTGTGTCTCCCTACGGTTCGTGAATTATGCGGACATGATCGAGACACTTCTCTGAACAATAACCAATAGAGGAATATGGAAATTCATATGGCTCCCACATATTTCTACGATTACTTTGCGATCGAATGAACCACTTACATACGATACCAATTTCCCTTTGTCTCATGATAGTTTACTTATCCAAGGTTATGATCGTCGGTATCTCTGCATACCTAGTTCAACCTTGTTACTGATAAGTACTCTTTTCTCGTTCCCGTGATATGTGATCCCTTGTGAGCCAGTCACATGCTTGCAAGCTAATTGGATGACATTCCACCGAGAGGGCCCAAAGTATATCTATCCGTCATATGGATGGACAAATCCCACTCTTGATTCATGTGTCTCAACCAATACTTTTCGAACACTTAATGCCACCTTTATAGCCACCTAGTTACGGTGTGGTGTTTGATGTCATCAAAGCATCCTTCCGGTGAAGGTGATATGCATGATCTCATGGTCGAAGGAATTAGGTTACTATGTATCAGAAAGCATATAGCAATTGAACTATTAAAATGACTTGATCTTTATGCTACGCTTATCTATAGGAGTATGTCCACCATATCATTCTCCTAACGATATGATCTTGTTGTTAATAACATCTCAATGCTCATGATAGGGAAACCACAATCATTTATTAACCAACAAGCTAGTATTATAAAGAGGCTTTACTAGGGACTCTATTTTAGTTTACAAATCACACAAGTATTAATGTTTCCTTGTTAATACTATTATAGCATGAATGTAAACATTTATCATAAACACAAAGATATAATAATAACTATATTTATTATTGCCTCTAGGGCATATCTCCAACAGTCTCCCACTTGCACTAGAGTCATCTAATCTAGATTACATGGTAATATACCGAACACCCATGGCAGTTTGGTGCTGGTCATGTTTTGCCCTCGGGAGAGGTTTAGTCAACGGATCCGCCACATTCAGATCTGTGTGTACTTTGCAAATCTTTATGTCCCCATCTTGGACATGTTCTCGAATAGCGTGAAAACGTAGCTTGATGTGCTTCAGCTTCTTGTGTGACCTTGGTTCTTGCGCATTAGCTATGGCGCCCATGTTATCACAGTAGATTGACATTGGGTCCAGCGCACTAGGAACCACACCGAGCTCTGTAATGAAATCTTTCATCCATATCGCTTCTTGTGAAGCCTCCGAAGCAGCCATGTATTCCGATTCAGTTGAAGATCTCGCCACAACGCTTTGCTTTGCACTCCTCCAGCTAACTGCTGCACCATTCAAAGTAAATACGTATCCAGATTGTGATTTAGAATCATCCAGATCGGTGTTCCAACTAGCATCGGTGTAACCATTAACAACGAGCTGTTCATCACCTCCATAAGAAAGAACCATATCCTTAGTTCTTCTCAAGTACTTAAGGATGTTTTGATCATGTCAATGATCCACTCTGGATCACTTTGATATCTGCTAGTTAAACTAAGATATGCCATCTCGGGTCTAGTACATAGCATGGCATACATTAGAGATCCTATGGCTGAGGCATAGGAGTCTTACTCATCCTTTCTCTATCTTACGCCGTTGTCGGACTTTGAGTTTTACTCAACGTCGTATTAACAACATGGGCAAGAACCCTTTCTTGCTATCTTCCATTCCAAACCTCTTTAGAACTTTGTACAAATATGTACTTTGTGACAATGATATTAGGCGTCTCGATCTATCTCTATAAATCTTTATGCCTAATATGTAAGCTGCTTCGCCAAGATATTTCATTGAAAAACTATTATTCAAATATTCCTTGACACTATTAAGAAGGTCTACATCATTCCCAATCAACAATATGTCATCTACATATAGTATTAAGAATGCTACAGAGCTCCCACTCACTTTCTTGTAAATACAAGCTTCTCCATAAGTTTGTATAAAACCAAAACTTTTGATTACCTTATCAAAACGTTGATTCCAACTTCGGGATGCTTGCTTCAATCCATAAATGGATCTTTGAAGTTTGCATACCTTGTTAGCATCTTTAGGATCGACAAAACCTTTGGGTTGCATCATATACAACTCTTCATCAATGTCTCCATTGAGGAATGCTGTTTTGACATCCATCTGCCATATCTCATAATCATAATATGCAGCGATTGCTAACATAATCCTCACAGATTTTAGCTTCGCTACCGGTGAGAAAGTCTCATTGTAGTCAACTCCTTGAATTTGTCGAAACCCTTTTGCGACAAATCAAGCTTTATAGACAGTAACATTACCATCAGCATATGTTTTCTTCTTGAAAATCCATTTGTTCTCGACAGCCTTCCGGCCATCCGGTAAGTCCACCAAAGTCCATACTTGGTTTTCGTACATGGATCCAATCTCGGATTTCATGGCTTCTTGCCATTTATTGGAATCTGGGCTCATCATCGCTTCCTCATATGTCGCAGGGTCATCGGTGTTGTCCACCAACATGACATTCATTACGGGATCATACCAATCAGGAGTGGTACGAGTTCTCGTTGACCTGCGAGGCTCTGTAGCAACTTCAACCGAAGTTTCATGATCATTATCATTAGCTTCCTCTCTTATTGATGCAGGCACCACAGGAACCACTTCCGGTGCTGTGCTACTCGCAAGTTCGAGAGAAGGTTCGACAACCTTGTCGAGTTCTACTTTCCTTCCAGTCACTTCTTTCGAGAGAAATTCCTTCTCTAGAAAGGATCCATTCTTGGCAACAAAGATTTTGCCCTCGGATCTATGATAGAAGGTATACCCGATAGTTTCCTTCGGGTATCCTATGAAGACACATTTTTCCGCTTTGGGTTCAAGCTTGTCCGGCTGTAACTTCTTTACATAGGCTTCGCAACCCCAAACTTTAAGGAACGACAATTTAGGTTTCTTCCCAAACCATAATTCATACGGTGTCGTTTCAACGGATTTAGATGGTGCCCTATTTAAAGTGAATGCGGCTGTTTCTAATGCATAACCCCAAAATGATAGCGGTAAAACTGTAAGTTACATCATAGAACGAACCATATCTAAGAGAGTTCGATTACGACGTTCGGACACACCATTACGCTGTGGTGTTCCCGGCGGTGTCAATTGTGAAAGTATTCCGCATTTCTTTAAATGCTCGCCAAACTCGTAACTCAGATATTCACCTCCACGATCAGAACGTAGAAATTTAATCTTCTTGTTACGTTGATTCTCAACCTCACTTTGAAATTCCTTAAACTTCTCGAAAGTTGCGGACTTATGTTTCATGAAATAGATATACCCATATCTACTCAAGTCATCCGTGAAGGTAAGAACATAACGATAACCACCGCGCGATGCTACACTCATTGGACCACACACATCGGTATGTATGATTTCCAATAAGTCCGTAGCTCGCTCCATCATACCAGAAAATGGAGTCTTAGTCATTTTTCCCATCAGACATGCTTCGCATCTTTCAAGTGATTCGAAATCAAGTGATTCAAGAAGTCCATCGGAATGGAGTTTCTTCATACGCTTCACTCCAATGTGACCAAGACGACAGTGCCACATATAGGTCGAGTTATCGCTCGATTTCAAACGTTTAGCTTCAATGTTATTAATGTGTGTATTTCCACTATCGAGATTCAACAAAAATAGACCATCTATCAAAGGTGCATGTGCATAAAACATATTACTCATATAAATCGAACAACCATTATTCTCAGACTTAAACAAGTAACCGTCTCGCAATAAACAAGATCCCGATATAATGTTCATGCTTAACGCAGGCACCAAATAACAATTATTTAAGTATAAAACTAAGCCCGATGGTAGATGAAGAGGTAGCGTGCCGACCGCGATCACATCAACCTTTGATCCATTTCCCACGCGCATCGTCACCTTGTTTTTCGCTAGCTTCCGTTTATTCTGTAGCACCTGTTTCGAGTTACAAATATGAGCAACCGAACCAGTATCAAATGCCCAGGCACTACTACGAGTACTAGTGAGATACACATCAATAACATGTATATCGGATATACCTTTCTTCTTGACGTTGCCGTTCTTCAAATCCGCCAAGTACTTTGGGCAATTCCGCTTCCAGTGACCTTCTCCCATGCAGTAAAAGCACTCAGTATCAGGCTTAGGTCCAGCCTTGGTCTTCTTCGTCGGCGTGGTAACTTTCTTTCCACCCTTCTTGAAGTGTCCCTTTTGCTTAGACTTGCCTTTCTTGAATTTGGTGGTCTCATTGACCAACAACACTTGGTGCTCTTTCTTGATCTCCACTTCTGTAGATTTCAACATGGTGAAGAGTTCTGGCAACGTCTTGTTCATGTTTTGCATGTTGTAGTTCATCACAAAGTTCTTGTAACTTGGTGGTAGTGATTGAAGGACACGGTAAATCCCCAAAGCATTAGGAATCACTATACCCAAGCTTTGAAGTTTGTTTGCGTGCCCAGACATCTTAAGCACATGCTCACTGACGGAGCTGCCTTCTTCCATCTTGCAGTTAAAGAACTTTTCAGAAGCCTCATAGCTCTCAATTGCCGCATGAGTCTCAAAGATCAATTTGAGATCACGGACAATATCATGTGGGTCTGAATTCTCAAACCTTTTCTGAAGCTCCGATTCTAAACCATACAAGATAGCACCGAATCGTGGAGTATCGAGTCTTCCGAGTGAGGTAAACATTTTTACTTCATCGGTAGCAGTGGCTGCAATTGGGTCACCCAATTGCATCCAACACATAGGTCAAATTACCAGCTGTGAGGACAATCCTCAAATTGCGGAACCAATCCGCGAAGTTGCTTCCATTGTTTTTCAACTTTTCTTTCTCTAGGAACACATTAAAATTGATGGTAGGGGTCGCCATTGATCTACAACATATTTGCAATAGTTTAGACTAAGTTTATGACAAATTGAGTTCTAATTAATAGTTAAATTAATCTAGGTGAACTCCCACTCAAAACAATATCCCTCACATTGTTTTAGTGATCACACGAACCAAATTCACCACATCAAAACCGATCATCACGAGAGTTGATGTAGCTTCAATGGCGAACAATCGACATGTTCATCATATCTACTATATGATTCATGCTTTACCTTTCGGTGATCCGTGTTAGAGACCATGCATACATGCTAGGCTCGTCGAGATCAAACCTTAGCTTCCGCATGAGCAAATCTGGCTTGCTCATGTTGTATACACTATGAATCTAACACCCGATCATCACGTGGTGCTTCGAAACAACAAGCTTTAGCAACGGTGCTTACTAAGGGTGAACACTTTAGGACTTGAAATTCATGTGCATGAGAGATCATCTTATAATGCTACCGTCGTTAACTAAGCAATACAAGATGCATAAAGGATTAACATCACATGCAATTCATAATATGTGATATGATATGGCCTTTCTTCTTTGTGCTTCCGATCTCCATCTTCAAGCACGAACATGATCTCCATCATCCGCATTGCATCAAGGTCAATGACGCTTCATGGTTGTCGTCACCAGCTTCAACTATTACAACTACTTTGAATAGACACGGGTCTTAACATAAATTAAAGACAACCATATATTCTCGCCGGTTGCCAACTTACAATAAGGAACATTGCATACATCAAATATAATCACAATCATGGCCATATCACATCACAGCACACCCCTGCAAAACAAAGTTAGACACTTCTACTTTCTTTGCATGTTTTACGTGGTTTGGGGCTTTCAATAAGTGTCGTTCTAACTTACAAACAAGAACCACAACATTGATACTAGTATTGTCAATCACCCGTTGTAAATTAAATCTTAATTATGTTGGGAGAAACAAGCACCCGCAAAGCCACATATGCAATACAAGTTGCATGTCAAGCGTGGAGCAAGTCTCATGAACGATGTCATGTAAGGTTAGCCCATGCCGCGTCATCCCACCATCCCGCAAGATGCAAAGTACACAAGAAGCAATCGACAATAAAAGCATCAATGGCCACAACGACCATTGTGTTCTACTCGTGCAACAGATCTACATATAGACACGGCTCTGATACCACTGCAGGGTTTCGTAGCATGGAAAACAAAAAATTTCTACCGCATACAAACAAACAACCAAGATCTATCTACTAGATTGTAGCAACGAGTCGATAGAATAACTCACCCTCAAAGATTCCAAAGTGTTTAACGAGAGCGGATTCTCGTGGGTGATGTAGTCGTACTCTTTCCGATCTCAAGATCACAGAGCGATCCTTCCCAAGATCAGCGTTTCTAATTGTCGAAGACCTTCCTCTCCTTGTTCTAGCAGGCGGAGGTTGTAGCACTCTCATCATGATTCCGAAGACAACGTGTGTACCGAAGTAGAGGGAGATCTCATCGAGGCTTCGCCTTAAGCCGGAGCGAGTATGGTGGACTATGAGAGAGATCCTCGGCGATCTAGGGTTTAGACGCACCAAGGAGGAGGGTCTAGGGCCGGCGGCTAGGGCTTGGAGCAGCCCAAGTCGGCGGCTAGGGGAGCCCTAGGCGGTGGCGATGCCGGGCTAGGGTTTTGGGTGGAGGTGTTGTGTCCTTGGAGGGGCAGCCCTGCCCCTCCTTATATAGGTGGAGGGGGCGCGCCAAGGGAGGGGAGTCCCTCCCCAACTCGGATCCCAAGTGGGCCGGCGGTGGAGGGGAGGAACTCCTCCCCAAGTAGGTTTCCTACTTCCCCTCCACCTCACAAAATAGCCGTTTGACTTTTCAAATTGGCGTTTGACTTTTCAAACTAGGATTTGATTAAACCCTTTATTTTGTTCAGCGATGACACCTAGTACATGATGCAATCATTCAAACTTGATATGACACATTCATGTACCCTTCCCCTCTGGAGTGCCGGACATTCCGGAACCTTCTAGAACATTCCCGATGAAAACACCGGAACCATTCTCCAACCCCGAAACAGGACTTTCCTTATATGAATCTTATTCTCCGGACCATTCCGGATCTCCTCGTGATATCCCGGATCCCATGTGAGACTCCGAACAACATTCGGTCTCTTACTCATCATTCCATAACTACTCAAACAACGTCGAATCCTTAAGTGTGTCTCCCTACGGTTCGTGAATTATGCGGACATGATCGAGACACTTCTTCGAACAATAACCAATAGAGGAATCTGGAAATTCATATGGCTCCCACATATTTCTACGATTACTTTGCGATTGAATGAACCACTTACATACGATACCAATTTCCATTTGTCTCACGATAGTTTACTTATCCAAGGTTATGATCGTCGGTATCTCTGCATACCTAGTTCAACCTTGTTACTGATAAGTACTCTTTTCTTGTTCCCGTGATATGTGATCCCTTGTGAGCCAGTCACATGCTTGCAAGCTAATTGGATGACATTCCACCGAGAGGGCCCAGAGTATATCTATTCGTCATATGGATGGACAAATCCCACACTTGATTCATGTGTCTCAACCAATACTTTCCGAACACTTAATGCCACCTTTATAGCCACACAGTTACGGTGTGGTGTTTGATGTCATCAAAGCATCCTTCCGGTGAAGGTGATATGCATGATCTCATGGTCGAAGGAATTAGGTTACTATGTATCAGAAAGCATATAGCAATTGAACTATTAAAATGACTTGATCTTTATGCTACGCTTATCTATAGGAGTATGTCCACCATATCATTCTCCTAACGATATGATCTTGTTGTTAATAACATCTCAATGTTCATGATAGGGAAACCACAATTATTTATTAACCAACAAGCTAGTATTATAAAGAGGCTTTACTAGGGACTCTATTTTAGTTTACAAATCACACAAGTATTAATGTTTCCTTGTTAATACTATTATGATCATGAATGTTTCTTGATAATGAACATAGAGATGTTATTAATAACATGGTCATATCATTAGGAGAATGATGTGATGGACATACTCCATTTGCCGTAGCATAAAGATCAAGTCATTTAATATAGTTCATTTGCTATAAGCTTTCTAATACATAGTAACCTAATTCCTTCGACCATGAGATCATGTTAATCACCGTCACCGGAAGGATGCTTTGATGACATCAAACACCACACCGTAACTAGGTGGATATAAAGGTGGCATTGAGTGTTCGGAAAGTATGGGTTGAGGCACATGGATCAAGAGTGGGATTTGTCCATCCATATGACGGATAGATATACTCTGGGCCCTCTCGGTAGAATGTCATCCAATTAGCTTGCAAGCATGTGACTAGCTCACAAGGGATCACATATCACGGGAACGAGAAAAGAGTACTTATCAGTAACGAGGTTGAACTAGGTATGCAGAGATACCGACGATCAAAACCTCGGATAAGTAAACTATCGTGAGACAAAAGGAAATTGGTATCGTATGTAAGTGGTTCATTCGATCACAAAGTAATCGTAGAAATATTTGGGAGCCATATGAATTTCCAGATTCCTCTATTGGTTATTGATCGAAGAAGTGTCTCACATGTCCGCATAATTCACGAACCATAGGGAGACACACTTAAGGATTCGATGTTGTTGAGTAGTTATGGAATGATGAGTAAGAGACCGAATGTTGTTCGGAGTCTCGGATGGGATCCGGGATATCAAGAGGAGATCCGGAATGGTCCGGAGAATAAGATTCATATAAGGAAAGTCCTATTTCGGAGTTCGGGAATGATTCCGGTGTTTTCACCAGGAATGTTCTAGAAGGGTCTAGAAGGTCTGGCACTCCGGAGGGGAAGGGTACATGGATGTGTCATGATAATGTGGAATGGTTGCATCATGTACTAGGTCACTTGTCTGGGCAATATGGAGAGAGAAATCAAATCCAAGTTTGAAAGTCAAACGCCAATTTGAAAAAGTCAAATCTGAAGTTTGCTTGGTGGAGGGAGAGTAGGAAACCTACTTGGGGAGGAAGTCCTACTCCCTCCCAACCCGCTGGCCATGAAGAGGAGTTTTGGGAGGATTCCCTCCTCCCCAAACCGCCTCTCCCCTCCTATATAAGGAGGGGTAGGGCGTCCCCTCTCCCTATACCAAAACCCTAGCTCCAGGCACCACCACCTGCTGCTGCCGCCGCCTAGGGTTTCTCCTCCCAAGTCGCCGAGTTAGGGCTTCTCCAAGCCCTAGCCGCCGGCTACATCAACCCCCCTTGGTGCCTCTAAACCCTAGATCGCCAAGGCCCCTCTCTTGCTCCACCATACTCGCTCTGGCTTAAGGCGAAGCCCTGCGAGATCTCCCCTCTACTTCCAACACCACGCCATCGTGCTGCCGGAATCACGAGGAGAGTGCTACAACCTCTGCTGCCTGCTGGAACAAGGGAGAGGAAGGTCTTCATCGAGTACCGAACGTGTGAACGATCGCGAGCGCTTGGAACACAGGGAAGGATCGTCTACGCGATCTTGAGATCGGCAAGTGTATGACTACATCATCCACGAGAATCTGCTCTCGTTAACCGCTTTGGATCTTTGAGGGTTAGTATTCTATCGACTCGTTGCTACAATCTAGTAGATAGATCTTGATTGTGTGTTCATGCGGTAGAAAATTTTCTTTTCCATGCTACGAACCCCTACAGTGGTATCAGAGCCGTGTCTATATGTAGATCTGTTGCACGAGTAGAACACAATGGTCATTGTGGGCATTGATGTTTTTGTTGTCGATTGCTTCTTGTGTACTTTGCATCTTGCGGGATGGTGGGATGAAGCGGCCTGGGCTGACCTTAGATGACATCGTTCATGAGACTTGCTCCACGCTTGACATGCAACTTGTATTGCATAAGTGGCTTTGTGGGTGCCAGTTTCTCCCAACATAGTTAAGATTCAATTTACAACGGGTGATTGACAATACTAGTATCAACATTGTGGTTCTTGTTCGTAAGTTAGAACGACACTTATTGAAAGCCCCAAACCACGTAAAACATGCAAAGAAAATTAGAGGCGTCTAACTTTGTTTTCAAGGGTGTGCTGTGATGTGATATGGCCATGATTGTGATTATATATGATGTATGCAATGTTCCTTATTCTAAGTTGGCAACCGGCAGGAGCCATATGGTTGTCTTTTAAATTCCGTTAAGACCCGCGTGTCTATTATTCAAAGTAGTTGTAATAGTTGATGCTGGTGGATGACAACCATGAAGCGGCGCCATTGACCTTGACGCCATGCCGGTGATGATGGAGATCATGTTCGTGCTTGAAGATGGAGATCGGAAGCACAAGATGAAAGGCCATATCATATCACATATTATGAATTGCATGTGATGTTAATCCTTTTATGCATCTTGTATTGCTTAGTTCACGACGGTAGCATTATAAGATGATCCCTCAAGCACACAATTTCAAGTTTTAAAGTGTTCATCCTTAGTAAGCACCGTTGCTAAAGCTCGTTGTTTCGAAGCACCACGTGATGATCGGGTGTGTTAAATTCTGCGAGTGTATACAACGTGAGCAAGCCAGATTTGCTCATGCAGAAACTAAGGTTTGATCTTGAAAAGCCTAGCATGTACAGACATGGTCTCGGAACACGGATCACCGAAAGGTAAAGCATGAGTCATATAGTAGATATGATGAACATGTTGATTGTTTGCCATTGAAGCTACATCAACTCTCGTGATGATCGGTTTTGATGTGGTGGATTTGGTTCATGTGATCACTAAAACAATGAGAGGGATATTGTTTTTAGTGGGAGTTTAATGGAAATATGATTAAAAGTTGAACACTATTTATCATAAATTGAATCAAAGTGAATTTGCATAGTTGTTGTAGTCATTGGCATCCGTTTACCGCCTTGCGCTTAGTTATAATTGAGATGATAGAACTATAGAATTCTGATTAGTTACTTTACGAACTGGTATCGTATTGTTTTGAAGTGTTAATCTAAAGTTTAAAAGTCCCATTGCAAAATTTTAGTAAGTTTCGATTACTCCATGAAGTTTAATAGTTGGTATTAAATCAAGAGTAACAATTCCAGTGTTAGTATATAAGTATCATGTTTATCTCCATGATTCTTGATAGTCGAAAGATAGTTTCAATATCAAGGTAATCTAGGAGTTGAAAGAGTTGTTTTCAGAAACCATCATGTATGGAAGATATTGCGATATCTGAAATGATGTTTTGGTTACAACATGATAGAGTATAATATGGCAAAGTTTATGTTCTCATATTTGATGAGAATTTACAAAAGGTTGGAGACACTAGTTGTCCTAATCCTCCAAAAGGTTTTGGAGATCAACATTATACTCGCGATTCATCGTTATAAGCTAAAGTAGCTTGATCATGAATAATTCCATGAGAAGGGTGAATATTTGATGTAGGTAAAATGTTTACTACACCAAGAGATTACTAAAGAAAGGAATTTGAAAGAACACCAAACATTTGATGATGGTAATCTACTTCAAAGTGCAAGTCCAAAAACATTGGTATTTGATTATACACGCTTTGGACTGTGTGTCATATGTATGACTCCACTGTTAATGTTGATAGATTCTTTCAAACAGAAAAGGAAATACTAAAAGAGAATCTCAGAAATATATGGCAGAAAAGAAAATACTAGAATTGTTCAGCTTAGGTATATAGAGGATATACATGTTATGGCTATATTCTTTGCTTATTAAACAATGTGGTTCTTAAGTATTTGATACTGAATTTGTTGGTATGAATCGTCATACGAAACAACACAATTCATGAACTACAATGGCCTAAGTAACTAGCAAGATAATATGTGATGATGTTCATCGAGAACAAATAAAGTGTTGATGTGTTTCTCGTTAACATCAAAGCTTGCCTTCAAGATTTGTTTTATCAGGTATTATGAGAACAAAAGGGTTGTTCAATTAATTGCCGCAATCCATAAAAGATGGATGATTTACAAATCTCGTTGGATAAATCACATCCATAAAATGAGTGCTAAAAATGTCGAAAGACAATTGATTGAAAGATCACTTAGGAAGTGACATCGCCGTTTAAATTATATTGGAAAGAAAACATGAAGAAACTCCATGTGGATGGAATTTTGGAGTCTTTTGATTTTTGATCAAATGATGCTTGTGAAACTTTCCTAGAGATAATTAAAACTCCGTTCATAGGCCAAAGGGAACGGATGACTAGCTTATTGAAACTTATACATAATGTTGTATGAAATCCATTATGTATAGTCAAGAGCGATGGATTTCAACTTCATATGCTTTCTCCAAAAATTTGAGTGAATATATGAATATTTACTTAATAAGGATAAAGTATGAAACATTTGAAAAGTTCAAAGACTTTCAAAATGAAGTGCAAAATCATTGTAACAAGAATCTAAATAGTTTATGATGAGATCATAAAGGAAGATATTTGAGTTACAATTTTAGCATAAAACACCTAAGATTTAAGGATCGTTCCGTGGATTTGCATTTCTCGAAACACCATAAGAGTATGGAGCATTCGAGATATGTAATTAAACCTTGTTTGACATGGTAAGATCAAAGGTGTAGTTCATAAAACTGCCATTATATTTTAAAGATTAAAAGCTTTAGAGACTACCGGTACTGAAAAGAGATCCATTATAATCCGTTGAATTGACACCATATAAAGTTATGGTTTTGGATAAAACCCAAAGTTGTCCTTTCTTAAAAAATTGGTATGCTATGCATAAGAAAGATGTTTGCAGCCAAAATCGGATGAACATATATTTGTATGTTATTTTGAATAATAGTTGAGTATTCCTCCATAACACCGAAGACAAAAGTGTTTGTCGCTTAGAACGTCAAGTTTCTTTGAGAAGGAATTTTCCGTGAAAAGTTAAGTGGGAGGACAATAGAACTTTGACAAGGTTAAAAGAACCTTAGCTATATGTGCAAAGTTGCGCAGCGTCGAAAAATGTTCCGGAGGCAACAACAATGCTCATGTCTCACGTGCCTCAAAGGTTGTGGTAACAGAGGTCTAAGTTCCTATTGAAACAAGTAGGTCGGGTAAACAATCAAATACCAAGATTTGAGAGTTAAATCATTATTTGACAATAATGATCCGACTACGTGCAAAGAAGCGATGATGGGCCCTGACTCCGTCAAATGGCTTGAAGCCATAAAATCCGCGATAGTTCCATATACAAGAAATCAAGCTTTGAGCTTGAAAGACCCTCTGGAAAGGTAGAAGACCTTACAGTCGTATTTGGATCTATAAAGAAATAGACATGGATGTTTCACATCTATGAAATTATCGACATGTCGGGAAAGAGATCACGACAATGTTCAAAGAGTTGACTATGGCAAGATCTGATCTTTCATTAAGCGATATTTAGTCTAGACGGATTAATGTAGCAACCACGAGATATAATTTTGTTATGTGTTGAATAAACAAAACAAGTTCTTCTAATAGAATGGTTACATAGGACGTGTGCATGACACGGACCAAAGGGTTTTTTTAAATCAAAGGATGCTAAAAGCATATGCAAACTTCAATGGTTGAAGTAAGCATCGCGGAGTTGGAATCTTCACTATGATGAAACTGTTAAAAAAGTTTAATTTCATCGGAGATGATGAAGATGCTTGCATTTGCAAGAAATTAAGTGAGAGCGCTAAGACATGTTTCTAATACATTATGTATAAGACATATTGTTGATTGGAAATGATGTATCTTTTTATTGACACAAGATAAGAATTTCATCTCGATGAAAGGCTTAGGCAGAACCCGAATATTTGGCATCAAAGTCTATATGGATAAATTGTGACGCTAATATGGTTGTGCTAGAAGTACATAGATGAGATATTGAATGAGTTCAATATAGAAACCACAAGAAAGGTTCTTGTTGCACAGGAAGGATTGAATAAATATTTAAGTATTTTTGATACTTGATAGATAAAATCACAAAGAGTATTTTATCAGTCATGCTGTGATATGTACAAATCCAGTTATGTCCTATGCTCTAAATGTTATGAGCATATACCAGAATGATTCATAAGATGATTATTGGACGATAGTAAAGATATTCTTATGATCTTGTAAAAGAACTAAGAATATATTATTTTGTAGAAGTGACAAGTAGATGGTTAGTTCATTGTAAAAGAATTACATTGATACTAGTTTTGTCACAAAGTACAAATTAAGTTTATCTCAATCTAAACTAAGGGTGGCACAATATGATGGAATGTGAGTTCCATAATGAATTTGGATGAGTTCCAAAGTTAAGACATTGTGACAGATACTACAACAAAAGGCTAAGTATATAACTGCTATTATAGCAGCAAAAGAGGGCATTTGTGTCAAGTAGTTTGTTATCAAACTAGGTGTAGTTCACAGCAGGGATAATACAATGAAGATATATTGTACGACAATATTATCAACATGTTTTAACCCCAAAGAACTAAAGGTCACACCAAAGGACCAAATTTGTACAAAGCCATCTCATTAGAGAATGAGTGTTGCGTAGAGACGCAAAGATATGCAATTACACACGGACCTGGAAGTGTCAGATCCGGAGATCAGTTGACCACTAGCAATCGTGTACATACGACACCAGAAAGCCATAGGTGTTGAATACACAAAGGTTTGAAACTAGATTATTGACTCTAGTGCAAGTGGGAGACTGTTGGAGATATGCCCAAGATGCAATAATAAAGTGGTTATTATCATATCTTCGTACTTATGATAAATGTTTACATACCATGCTAAAATTGTATTAACCGGAAACATTAATACTTGTGTGATTTGTAAACATAAAAGAGTCCCTAGTATAGCCTCTTGTTAAACTAGCTTGTTGGTTAATATATGATCATGGTTTCCTGATCATGAACATAGAGATGTTATTAACAACATGGTCATATCATTAGGAGAATGATGTGATGGACATACTCCTGTATTTAAGCGTAGCATAAAAATCAAGTCATTTAATATAGTTCATTTGCTATAAGCTTTCTGATACATAGTAACCTAATTCCTTCGACCATGAGATCATGTTAATCACCTTCACCGGAAGGATGCTTTGATGACATCAAACACCACACCGTAACTGGGTGGCTATAGAGGTGGCATTGAGTGTTCGGAAAGTATGGGTTGAGGCACATGGATCAAGAGTGGGATTTGTCCATCCATATGACGGATAGATATACTCTGGGCCCTCTCAGTGGAATGTCATCCAATTATCTTGCAAGCATGTGACTGGATCACAAGGGATCACATATCATGGGAACTAGAAAAGAGTACTTATCAGTAACGAGGTTGAACTAGGTATGCAGAGATACCGATGATCAAAACCTCGGATAAGTAAACTATCGTGAGACAAAAGGAAATTGGTATCATATGTAAGTGGTTCATTCGATCGCAAAGTAATTGTAGAAATATGTGGGAGCCATATGAATTTCCAGATTCCTCTATTGGTTATTGATCAGAGAAGTGCCTCGGTCATGTCCGCATAATTCACGAACCGTAGGGAGACATACTTAAGGATTCGATGTTGTTGAGTAGTTATGGAATGATGAGTAAGAGACCGAATGTTGTTCGGAGTCTCGGATGGGATTCGGGATATCACGAGGAGATCCGGAGAATAAGATTCATATAAGGAAATTCCTATTTCGGAGTTCGGGAATGATTCCGGTGTTTTCACCAGGAATGTTTTGAAGTGTTAATCTGAAGTTTAAAAGTCCCATTGCAAACTTTCAGTAAGTTTCGATTACTCCGTGAAGTTTAATAGTTGGTATTAATTCAAGAGTAACAATTCCAGTGTTAGTATATAAGTATCATGTTTATCTCCATGATTCTTGATAGTCGAAAGATAGTTTCAATATCAAGGTAATCTAGGAGTTGAAAGAGTTGTTTTCAGAAACCATCATGTATGGAAGATATTGCGATATCTGAAATGATGTTTTGGTTACAACATGATAGAGTATTATATGGCAAAGTTTATGTTCTCATATTTGATGAGAATTTACAAAAGGTTGGAGACACTAGTTGTCCTAATCCTCCAAAAGGTTTTGGAGAGCAACATTATACTCGCAATTCATCGTTATAAGCTAAAGTAGCTTGATCATGAATAATTCCATGAGAAGGGTGAATATTTGATGTAGGTAAAATGTTTACTACACCAAGAGATTACTAAAGAAAGGAATTTGAAAGAACACCAAACATTTGATGATGGTAATCTACTTCAAAGTGCAAGTCCAAAAACATTGGTATTTGATTATACACGCTTTGGACTGTGTGTCATATGTATGACTCCATTGTTAATGTTGATAGATTCTTTCAAACAGAAAAGGAAATACTAAAAGAGAATCTCAGAAATATATGGCAGAAAAGAAAAGACTAGAATTGTTCAGCTTAGGTATATAGAGGATATACATGTTATGGCTATATTCTTTGCTTATTAAACAATGTGGTTCTTAAGTATTTGATACTGAATTTGTTGGTATGAATCGTCATACGAAACAACACAATTCATGAACTACAATGGCCTAAGTAACTAGCAAGATAATATGTGATGATGTTCATCGAGAACAAATAAAGTGTTGATGTGTTTCTCGTTAACATCAAAGCTTGCCTTCAAGATTTGTTTTATCAGGTATTATGAGAACAAAAGGGTTGTTCAATTAATTGCCGCAATCCATAAAAGATGGATGATTTACAAATCTCGTTGGATAAATCACATCCATAAAATGAGTGCTAAAAATGTCGAAAGACAATTGATTGAAAGATCACTTAGGAAGTGACGTCACCGTTTAAATTATATTGGAAAGAAAACATGAAGAAACTCCATGTGGATGGAATTTTGGAGTCTTTTGATTTTTGATCAAATGATGCTTGTGAAACTTTCCTAGAGATCATATGTAAGTGGTTCATTCGATCGCAAAGTAATCGTAGAAATATGTGGGAGCCATATGAATTTCCAGATTCCTCTATTGGTTATTGATCAGAGAAGTGTCTCGGTCATGTTCACATAATTCACGAACCGTAGGGAGACACACTTAAGGATTCGATGTTGTTGAGTAGTTATGGAATGACGAGTAAGAGACCGAATGTTGTTCGGAGTCTCGGATGGGATTCGGGATATCACGAGGAGATCCGGAATGGTCCGGAGAATAAGATTCATATAAGTAAATTCCTATTTAGAGTTCGGGAATGATTCCAGTGTTTTCACCCGGAATGTTCTAGAAGGGTCTAGAAGGTCCGGCACTCCGGAGGGGAAGGGTACATGGATGTGTCATGACAATGTGGAATGGTTGCATCATGTACTAGGTCACTTGTCTGGGCAATATGGATAGAGAAATCAAATCCATGTTTGAAAGTCAAACGCCAATTTGAAAAAGTCAAATGTGAAATTTGCTTGGTGGAGTGAGAGTAGGAAACCTACTTGGGGAGGAAGTCCCACTCCCTCCCAACCCGCCGGCCATGAAGAGGAGTTTGGGGAGGACTCCCTCCTCCCCAAACCGCCTCTCCCCTCCTATATAAGGAGGGGTAGGGCGCCCCCTCTCCCTATACCAAAACCCTAGCTCCAGGCGCCACCACCTGCTGCTTCTGCCGCCTAGGGTTTCTCCTCCCAAGTCGCCGAGTTAGGGCTTCTCCAAGCCCTAGACTCCAGCTACATCAACCTCCCTTGGTGCCTCTAAACCCTAGATCGCCAAGGCCCCTCTCTTGCTCCACCATACTCGCTCCGTCTTAAGGCGAAGCCCTGCGAGATCTCCCCTCTACTTCCGACACCACGCCACCGTGCTGCCGGAATCACGAGTAGAGTCCTACAACCTCCGCTGCCTGCTGGAACAAGGGAGAGGAAGGTATTCATCGAAAATTTAACGTGTGACCGACTGAGCGGACTTTAGCGCAGTGGGAAGGATCGTCTACGCGATCTTGAGATCGGCAAGTGTACGACTACATCACCCACGAGAATCTACTCTCGTTAACCGCTTTGGATCTTCGAGGGTTAGTATTCTATTGACTTGTTGCTACAATCTAGTAGATAGATCTTGGCTTGATCATAGATTAGATCTTGATTGTGTGTTCATGCAGTAGAATTTTTTTGTTTTCCATGCTACGAACCCCTACACTATCACCGTAGGGATCATGGTGATAACACCAAGGTTCAGCCGTCCCATCACACGGGTCCTAGTGAAGAACTCCTGGAACATGGGCATGATAACCAGTTGGAGTTCCTTCTAGAAGGTCTGGAAGAAGGCTACCGGGAGGCCATCGGGGCCCGGGGCGGAGTTGGCCTTCATGGCCTTCACCGCCCGCTCTACCTCCTCCGACAGGAATGGGAGTGTGAGCTCCACATTCTCATCGTCTGTGACTCTGGCCCTAAGCGGCCAGAAGTCAGTAGCCAACGCGACCCCAGTGTGGGGGTCCTGCCGATAAGAGCTCCTTATAGAACGCGTAAATATGGGAGGATAGCGCCCCAGCCTCCTCGATGAGTTCCTCGTTATCCCAGAGGCATGGGATAGAGCATTTCCTGCGGCGACCATTGGCCACCGCATGGAAGTAGGCTGTGTTCGCGTCACCCTGGAGGAGCCAGTTCTGGCGGCTGCGCTGCTGCCAGAACAACTCCTCCCCCTTGTAGATCTTGACAAGGGAGGTCTCTAAGGCATAACGGTGGGACCACTCATCCGCTGAGAGGCCCACAGAGTCTGCCGCCATGTCTAGGGCATGGATCTCCTCTAGCAGGGCACCTTTCTGGAGTCTGGTCGCTGCGCCCACATTAGCCCCCCAGCCTCGCATGAATTGGCGGGCTAGTTTGGCGCAGTGATGCCAGACGTCTACCGTGTTTAAGCGTCTAGGGGGAGTTGCCGCAGCACCCTGCCATTTGGCCTGGACTGCTTCCACAAATCCCGACTGTTGGAGCCAGAAGTTTTCAAAGTGGAAGCGATTCAGCCATGGCGGGGCGCTCCCCCCTGTCGAAAGCAGCAGAGGAACATGGTCCGAGCCTACCCTGGTGATGGCACGAAGGGAGCAGAGAGGGAAGGCCACCTCCCAATCAACGGAAACCAGGACGCGGTCGAGGACGCTCCTGACAGGATCAGCTCGGTTGTTCGTCCAGGTGAAGCGGGCACCCACTCGCGTGATCTCTCCAAGAGCGAGATCAGCGATACAATCGTTGAACATCAGCATGCGCGGGACGTCTACGTTGCTGGATCTCTTGTCGTCTGGGGAGTGGATCAGGTTGAAGTCACCAGCCATGACCACAGGGGTGGGGCAGCTTTCAACTTTGGCCTTTAGCTCCTCCAAGAAGGCCAGGGATCGACTATGGTCCGCGGGGACATAGACAATGATGACCTCCCACCAGAGGTTCGATCGTCTATAGGTGAGCGCCATGCTCACAAAAAACTCCCCGCGGTCCATGTCATCGACCTCGAAGGTGTCCTCCTTGACACCCAGGAGGATGCCCCCCGAGTGCCCTGATGCAGGGAGCCAATTCCAAGCGAACTTGTGTTTGGACAGACCCTGAAGCTTGGCGGGGTGGAAGTCATGCTTGATCGTCTCCTGAAAGCCCACAATGTCCACATTCTCCTGGCGCATGTAGTCCTTGATCTGGCACCACCGACCATCGTTCCCGAACCCTCGGATATTCCAGATGATCGATATGATGGCTGGCCACATCATTGGATTATCTGGGGGGGGGGTTTAGTCCCCTTAAGGGGGACGGGGCGGGACTTGCCCGCTGAAGGGGGCTTGGATCCCGACCTCGGCGGTCTCCCGTGTGACCCCCACACTATGGGGGTTACCTGGATTACAACCGAGGGGCGAGGCAGAGGAGAACCATCCGTCCTAGCCCCGGGAGCAGGAGTCCCAAAGCCGGGTGATGTCGAGGTTCCCTCCCGCTCCTGGGCCATACGGGCCCGGGCATCAGCGAGGGAACCCTCATAAATCTCCTTCGCCCGAATCGCTGCAATCTGCTCCAGTCTCGGTCCCCGTTCACCGCGGAACACCACACCACTGTCAGCAGCCACTTTCACAAGATGGTCGATCGGGGTCTCGTCTAGCACCGAGAACCAAGAGCCAGAGGGAGGGGGAAGGGAGCATGGGGGAAGGAGGGGGACGCTATGGGAGGTACCTGGGTCCAGGTTGCGGGATGCAGTCTGTTGTCTTGCTTGCGTCAGCTCCACCCTTGCAGCCCTCCCGGCCTTGGCAGGCGCTATGGCATGTGGGGAGACATACAGGGGCGCTCTGCCCGTGCGAGGATCAGCCGCGGGAGTGGTAGGGACGATCGATGCTGGTTCCTCGGGACGGAGCGCCGGAGTCGGGGGGGAGGGGGACAAAGCCGGGGAGTCCCTAGGCAAGGTCGTCATAGAGCCCGGGGATAGCAAGTAGCACACCACGCCCGGGGAGCGCGGGGAGGAGGGTGCAAGGACCTCCATCCCCACACTCCCAGAGTCCCTGTCGGTCTGCCTCGTGGCCTCCTCTCGGGAGGACTTACAGCGTCCGCGGGTGGGGGAGGGGAGGTCCAACTCCAAGTGACTAGTGAAGACTGCAGACTGGCGAAGGTTGGAGCCGTACTGAGAGATCCGGAGGTCAGGCAGAGGCTGAGGAGCAGTAGTCAAGGACACCTGGTGGGTAGCGGGGCCATGGCGAGGTGACCCCTCACGGGGGGAGCGGGCGGTGATGCGGGCATCGATCTGGCCTCCTCGCCCGCCTCGTCCTCCTCAGAGGACTCCGACCCCGAGGATGCCCCGTCCTCAACGGAGGGAGGTGGGGCAGGGTGGGGAGGAGACGTAGACCCATCCTGCACCTCCTCGAGCTCCAGAGCCAGGATCCGTCCCTCTCGGCCGAAGTAGAAGGAAGGCAGGTGGCCGGGAAGGAGGGAAGGGTCGGGGCACAGGACCCGCAGGCTGATTGGTCTCGACCCTGCAAGCGATGACTCGTTCACCTCCTCCAGCTTGCCGAAGGACTGGGAAACCAGCTCGACGATGGGCCAGGTCTGAACCGACACGTCCTCCGGGAAGCCAAGGATCCGCACCCAAACCGAGGACAGGGTCGAGGACGTCGCGAGGTGGGCAGTCGAGGGCTCGATGGAGATCTGAACCTGGCTGACCGGGAGGGTGAGCATGGAGCTGCAGGCAGTGATCCGAAGGACCTCGGCAGACGGGAACGTCACCGCAAGCTGTGATGCGGAGATCTCCCTGACCGCCCAGGTAAGGCCCGACATCATCTGCGTCAGATCGTCCTGGATTAGTGCGACCACCACCGTGTCCGGAAGCTGCTGCCCCTCGACCACCGTGTCAATGGCCAGGTTCGCGGGCACCATCATCGCCACCCCCAATATCAATGTAGTAGAATTCCCCGACAATCGAGTGCGCGATGAACTCCAGCTGCTGCTGGGAGCGACGAGGGGGGCGGAGGTCGAGGCTGACGGTCCTGACATAGAGGTGGACTTCTTCTTCTTCTTCTCTTCTTTCCCTTCTTATTTTTCTTCTTGGCCGGATCCACGGGGGTCAGCGCCATCATGCAGGAGAGAGAATGGGGGCGTGTGCCTTCCCTGTCCCTACGCCAGTCCCCCTGTGTCGCGCGGTCCGCAGGCTCGCGAGCACACGACTGCTGCAGAAGCTCCTGGCGGAGGTCCGCCTCCCTGCACTGGCCCGTTGGAGATAGCGCCCTTTCGGTGGCCCGACTCCGTCCGACCCTGCTGGGAGGCCCCAGACAGATGCCAGCGCTGGTCCCATGGCGAAGACCGCGCGTGGCCGTAGCAGGGGAGGTCCTCATGGCGGGGAGAGCGGGGACGGGGCGAAGAGCGGGGGCGAGGCAGCGACCGACGGCCGGTAGGCCCTAGCACGGTCGAGGCTGGGCGGCAGCGCACAGGGGGGGAGGGGGGAAGTACGGCCACGGCGAGGGGGAAACATGCCATCGGGGCCCGGGGCGGAGTTGGCCTTCACCGCCCGCTCTACCTCCTCTGACAGGAATGGGAGTGTGATCTCCACATTCTCGTCGTCTGTGACTCTGGCCCTAAGCGTCCAGAAGTCAGTTGCCAACGCGACCCCAGTGTGGGGGTCCTGCCGATAAGAGCTCCTTATAGAATGCGTAAATATGGGAGGATAGCGCCCCAGCCTCCTCGATGAGGTCCTCGTTATCCCAGAGGCATGGGATAGAGCATTTCCTGCGGCGACCATTGGCCACCGCATGGAAGTAGGCAGTGTTCGCGTCACCCTGGAAGAGCCAGTTCTGGCGGCTGCGCTGCCGCCAGAACAACTCCTCCCCCTTGTAGATCTCGACAAGGGAGGTCTCTAAGGCATAACGATGGGACCACTCATCCGCTGAGAGGCCCACAGAGTCTGCCGCCATCTCTAGGGCATGGATCTCCTCTAGCAGGGCACCTTTCTGGAGTCTGGTCGCTGCGCCCACATTAGCCCCCCAGCCTCGCATGAATTGGCGGGCTAGTTTGGCGCAGTGATGCCAGACGTCTACCGTGTTTAAGCATCTAGGGGGAGTTGCCGCAGCACCCTGCCATTTGGCCTGGACTGCTTCCACAATCCCGGCTGTTGGAGCCAGAAGTTTTCGAAGTGGAAGCGGTTCAGCCATGGCGGGGCGCTCCCCCCTGTCGAAAGCAGCAGAGGAACGTGGTCCGAGCCTACCCTGGTGATGTCACGAAGGGAGCAGAGAGGGAAGGCCACCTCCCAATCAACGGAAACTAGGACGCGGTCGAGGACGCTCCTGACAGGATCAACTCGGTTGTTCGTCCAGGTGAAGCGGGCACCCACTCGCGTGATCTCTCTAAGAGCGAGATCAGCGATACAATCGTTGAACATCCGCATGCGCGGGACGTCTACGTTGCTGGAGCTCTTGTCGTCTGGGGAGCGGATCAGGTTGAAGTCACCAGCCACGACCACAGGGGTGGGGCAGCTTTCAACTTTGGCCTTTAGCTCCTCCAAGAAGGCCGGGGATCGACTATGGTCCGCGGGGACATAGACAATGATGACCTCCCACCGGAGGTTCGATCGTCTATAGCTGAGCGCCATGCTCACAAAAAACTCCCCACGGTCCATGTCATCGACCTCGAAGGTGTCCTCCTTGACACCCAGGAGGATGCCCCCCGAGTGCCCTGACGCAGGGAGCCAATTCCAAGCGAACTTGTGTTTGGACAGACCCTGAAGATCGGCGGGGTGGAAGTCATGCTTGATCGTCTCCTGAAAGCCCACAATGTCCCATTTCTCCTAGCGCATGTAGTCCTTGATCCGGCGCCGCCGATCATCGTTCCCGAACCCCCGAATATTCCAGATGAGCGATATGATGGCTAGCCACATCATTGGATTATCTGGGGGAGGGGGGTTCAGTCCCCTTAAGGGGGACGGGGAGGGACTTGCCCGCTGAAGGGGGCTTGGATCCCGACCTCGGCGGTCTCCCGTGTGACCCCCACACTATGGGGGTTACCTGGGATACAGCCGAGGGGCGAGGCAGAGGAGAACCATTTGTCCTAGCCCCGGGAGCAGGAGTCCCAAAGCCGGGTGATGTCGAGGTTCCCTCCCGCTCCTGGGCCATACGGGCCTGGGCAGCAGTGAGGGAACCCTCATAAATCTACTTCGCCCGAATCGCTGCAATCTGCTCAAGTCTCGGTCCCCGTTCACCGCGGAACACCACACCACTGTCAGCAGCCACTTTCACAAGATGGTCGATCGGGGTCTCGTCTAGCACCGAGAACCGAGAGCCAGAGGGAGGGGGAAGGGAGCATGGGGGAAGGAGGGGGACGCTATGGGAGGTACCTGGGTCCAGGTTGCGGGATGCGGTATGCTGTGCCGCCAGCTGTGTCGGCTCCACCATTGCACAGCCCTCCCTGGCCTTGGCCAGGCGCGCTATGGCATGACGGGGGGAGACATACCGAGGGGGGCGCTCCTGCTTCGTGCGAGGATCAGCCGCGGGAGTGGTGGGGACGATCGACGCTGGTTCCTCGGGAAAGAGCGCCGGAGTCGGGGGGAGGGGGACGAAGCCGGGGAGTCCCTAGGCGAGGTCGTCATAGAGCCCGGGGATAGCGAGTAGCACACCACGCCCGGGGAGCGCGGGGAGGAGGGTGCAAGGACCTCCATCCCCACACTCCCAGAGTCCCTGTCGGTCTGCCTCGTGGCCTCCTCTCAGGAGGACTCGCAGCGTCCGCGGGTGGGGGGGAGGTCCAACTCCAAGTGACTAGTGAAGACTACAGACTGGCGAAGGTTGGAGCCGTACTGAGAGATCCGGAGGTTAGGCAGAGGCTGAGGAGCAGTAGTCAAGGGCGCCTGGTGGGTAGCGGGGCCGCGGCGAGGTGATCCCTCACGGGGGGAGCGGGCGGTGATGCAGGCGTCGATCTGGCCTCCTCGCCCGCCTCGTCCTCCTCAGAGGACTCCGACCCCGAGGATGCCCCGTCCTCAGCGGAGGGAGGTGGGGCGGGGTGGGGCGGAGACGTAGACCCATCCTGCACCTCCTCGAGCTCCAGAGCCAGGATCCGTCCCTCTCGGCCGAAGTAGAAGGAAGGCAGGGGCAGGGAAGGAGGGAAGGGTCGGGGCACAGGACCCACAGGGGGATTGGTCCCGACCCTGCAAGCGATGACTCGTCCACCTCCTCCAGCTTGCCGAAGGACTGGGAAACCAGCTCGACGATGGGCCAGGTCCGAACCGACGCGTCCTCCGGGAAGCCGAGGATCCGCACCCAAACCGAGGACAGGGTCGAGGACGTCGCGGGGTGGGCAGTCGAGGGCTCGATGGAGATCTGAACCTGGCTGACCGGGAGGGTGAGCATGGAGCTGCATGCAGTGATCCGGAGGACCTCGGCAGATGGGAACGTCACCGCAAGCTGTGATGCGGAGATCTCCCTGACCGCCCAGGTAAGGCCCGGCATCATCTGCGTCAGATCGTCCTGGATCAGTGCGACCACCACCGTGTCCGGAAGCTGCTGCCCCTCGACCACCGTGTCAATGGCCAGGTTCGCGGGCACCGTCATCGCCACCCCCCAATATCAATGTAGTAGAATTCCCCGACAATCGAGTCTTGAGGTACTCCATTCTTTTGCTGACGAGGCGCGGGGCGGAGGTCGAGGCTGACGGTCCTGACACAGAGGTGGACTTCTTCTTCTCTTCTTTCCCTTCTTATTTTTCTTCTTGGCCGGATCCGCGGGGGTCGGCGCCATCATGCGGGAGAGAGAATGGGGGCGTGTGCCTTCCCTGTCCCTGCGCTTGATCCCCAGTCGCGGCTGTCCATGAGGCTCATGAAACGCGATCTTGTGCAGCTCTGGCGGAGGTCCGCCTCCCTGCGCTGGCCCGTTGGAGATAGCACCCTGCGGTGGCCCGACTCCGTCCGACCCTGCTGGGAGGCCCCGGACAGATGCCAGCGCTGGTCCCATGGCGAATACCGTGTGTGGCCGTAGCGGGGGAGGTCCTCGTGGCGGGGAGAGCGGGGACGGGGCGAAGAGCGGGGGCGAGGCAGCGACCGGCGGCCGGGCGGCCGGTAGGCCCCAGCACGGTCGAGGCTGGGCGGCGGTGCACGGAGAGGGGGGGGGACGGCCGCGGCGAGGGGGGAACAGGGCTGCGCGGGCTAACATGTAGACTCCCGAGCAGCGCGGTATTTCAAAAATTCGAAGTTCGTATTTTTTGAGTTTCAAAAAATCCAAAATTTATGTCAGAAATACGCATTTTTAGTATGAACTAGGAAAAATGCCCGCGTGTTGCAACGGGAGTAGAAAAAGCTGAAAGGATGCATTTTTAATTAAATAATTGTGTTCCTAGGATTTAAACATAGGAAAAATTAGTCCATGAAAAAGAAATTTAATTTATTTTATTTATACGTACCACTCAAACATCATAGGCATGGTTTTTGTTGTATACCCTTGAAAATATAACAAGTATAAATCGTTTGCCAACTAATTTTTCTCTTTTGGTCAAATCACTATTTTTTCGATGAAATGATCCTAGCAAATTCCTAGACGTCTATCAATGGACAGATATAGGATACGTTATTGAGGAAAGATTTCATTCTTGTTATTTTGTGTCTCGCGGAATATTTAGCAACACTACTTCTAGTCAAGTTAAAATCTGTACCAAACATGAAGGCATGCAAAGCCTAAAATTTGTCCTAAAATGTAGTAGTATTATGTTTCTTGGCAACCTTGATCCCAACTCCTAAGCATCTTGCCATTAATGATAAGCCAGCATAAAACAATATATGATTTGAATAGATGAAAGATGATACTAAAAGTGCAATGTGTCAGTACTGAAATCAGAGTTTAGAACAGGGATAAATAGTGTGGCAATGCTCGATCTTCCGATTCAGTATTTGTTAACCGTTTCATCCTAATTTAATGGTATTATCATGATAATTTGAACACCACTACTAACCATCTAACAAGCAATAGAACCTCCTAAAAGAATATTGTATTTCATACATGCTATAAACAAGTATAATTCATAAGTAAATATGGCATGAAAAAAGAAACTACCTTAACTTCTGATTTCTCTTAATCATGAATCTATCATCTTGGATGAGGTAAAAGAAACTTCCGCTCTTCCTAAACGAAGACAGCTCCCTCAAGGCATCAATTCCACATGTAGCAAGCATGTAATCCGCAGGGCCAACAGTAAACAACTTACTCAAGTGTCTGCAGAATCCGTATCAGTCAATAATATAGTGATTGAATAAACTAAATCAGAGCATGTTGATTAGAAGGAAGGTCAAACAAGCACCTGAACACCATGGGGTAGTATGGGCACCGCCGCATACTTCCCTACGGAATGCCTGAAAGATGCCCACCACAAAGGTCCCAAATCCACAAACTCAGCTAAATTTTAAGCAATGTTGACAGCGTTAGTGCAAGTATTGTCTGAATAAACAAAGATTGCGTGATTCCCAATTGCATCTGCAACATGAGCTCGTAGTGCTTATGCCCCTCGGAGATGGTCTGTCCAGTTTGCTTCCCCTCGGGCGTGGTGGCAGCTGACGACGACCAGCACAGGCCTCCGCTAGCTCCTTGCCGGATGCTGCGCTACGTCCTTGTGTACGTAGGCCCACCTTCAATGGGCGTTGCCTCCCGATAAAGCATGGATGCCTCGAGCGCGTCCGCGATGTCGCAGGTGATGTCCTTGCTTTGCTGTCAGACTCCCAGATGCCGATCTAGACGTACCGGCCATGGCCATCCTGTATGTTGTGGCGCCACTGGCCCTCGTAGTACTCATTGTTGGCGTAGCTCTTGGCGCTGGTCCGGCGTCCAGGCTCCACGATAGGCGGCGCCGTCGGGCCCGACAAAGACGCCCGGCCTGTCCCTCGAACCGGCCGCTGTCCAGGGCTCAGATTGGAGACAAGACAGGCAGGGAAGCGGGATGATTTTGTATGTATTTCTCGCTTACCGGTGGCAATGGAATAATTACTATCGTGGTCAAGGGTAAAACCGTTCTAAAAAGTGTAGGTACTACAAGAAACACTCCTTCCTTTATTATTAGGTATAGATATAGATGAGCATGGCAAGTTTCAGTAGAAAACTCGTTTTGTTTTGGGCTACAGAAAAAAGAAAATTTCTGAGCTGTATATATATAAAAAAGCAAGTATTTTTAGAGATTTGTCTTTTTTGTATTTTGCAAAATAACACTTGTTTTTGTTTGAAAATTCTTGCATGTCTTCGGAATGTATAATTGTTTGTGCGTGATTTTTGTCATATTGTTTGGAGTCCAAAAAATACCTTTTTTTCTTCAAAAAACGAGCGGCAATGAACTCGGGAGGCATGGCCAATTTTCGATATATAGAAGCATACTATCTTCTGTATCGCATGATTACCCAACGTAGACAGACATATAAAATCTAAGTACTTGTATGATTCTGATGATGTTCAAACAAATAAATAATAGAGGCACAGAGTGATCAACATAGATGTTTGATACCATAGGAAAAATCAAAGAAAGTACAGCAAGAGGTGCCAACTGGCCGAAATTCTTCTCCATAATATAGTACGAGCTAATCATTAGAAAAAAACCATAAAGATTCCAGTCATGTAAAAAAATTGATCAGAAAGGCCACACGGCCCCCAATTTTATTAAGAAACCGGAGTCTCTGTCTCACAGTATATAGATCCATACAAAATGAGAGCTCGACCCATCTATCATCTCACCTATAAAATAAAGCAACGTATGATTTTTTCTACCACCCCACAGGGACCAAACTCACATCTATCCCACGACTAAACATAAATTTCTCCAGAACGACAAACTTCATACATGAAACAAGCCTAAAAGAGGTTTTAAACTTATTACATCAGCTTGGACACTTTTTTAAGCCACAAGCTTCTCTACAACAGTCGTAGTCAACCATCGCAGATGTGCAACTTGTTGAGTCCAACCATGTCGTCTCCTAAAAACATCAATTGCAATCCTCCTGACCCCTTCCCTAACCTCCCATGTGCGGCGGCGCCGCGCCGCACTGGTGAGCCCCCACCAGCAACCTCTAGCCCCCTAGAAGATCTCCCCCATCGTCGCCGCCGAGAGCGCCGCCAGGCAAAGCCCACATGGTGTGACGGCAGTGGCGGTGCTCCTTGTGCCTGCTGGGTCGAAACCGAGGCGACGGCGTTTTCCTCGCCGGTCATCTGTCGACGGTGCGGCGGATCGATAGCGGCCAGGCGGATAACCGGTGACGTTGGCGGTGGTCGGCGTGGAGGTGATGGCCATGTCAGGAGGGCCTCGATCTGGACCCAATGGGCTTGGCCGGTCCTCCTCCTCTGTAGCAGTTGCTTCTTGTCGATCGCAGTGACGACAACCGATGATCCTCTTGGGTTGTTCTATTGCACGAGGAAGCCAGGGCCTCCTCCCCCGGGCATGGTGGTTGTCCCTTTGTCCTCTGCCGGAGATGGTCAGCCGGCTGGGGTGTATCGTCTTTTCTTTCAGCACCGGCGGCGAGATGGGGATGCGCGATTGCAGGTGAACACCGTGCTTTGATCCCAGTCATGGCAGGCGATGGTGACATGTTCGCGCCATTACCTTGTTGATGGCATCGCCGCTGCAGCTACCGTATAGCTACTCTTGTTGCTCCTGGGTAAACCCTAGACTCGGTTTTACCGGATCGTACGATGGTGGCGCCTTGGGCGTCGCTATCCCTCTCGGGGGCATCTTTTTTTTTGAGAAGTTGTTGGATGATAGTGGCAAGAGGTGGAGGAGCTTCGTCTTGCACAGAGACTCCGATGGAGATGTCAAGTCATGCCTAACCACATTGTGCTACGCTCATTCATGCCTGGTTCGGTAGGTACTATGCACGACGAATCTCCTGGTGGTTTCAAGCTGCGTCGGATGGCGGGACTTAGCAGCATGGTGCTGAGGAGTCTCTATGTCTATCGAGTGGTGGAGCTGTTTCTCGTCATGGTGACGTTGACGGCAGTCCTCGTAAGGTTATTGCATTGATTTCTCTAAAATATGGGTTTGCGGAAGACGATGGCGGCGAAAACTTATGTAGCATGTATGGTGATACGCGCTGACGGTCTGCCGGACCGGTTTTGCCACTTGCTCGCCGATGTGCAACTTGTTGAGACCTTTAGTATTTAGATGATGCGTGTTGGTGTGATGTCAGGATGTTGGTCATGTTCCCTCCATTCATCATAGTTGTGGGAGTAGCAAATTGTTGCTAGTTTGGTGGCTTCAGTCCGATCTTTGTAATTCCTCTTATAGGTGTTATGAATAATAAAATAAAAAGATGTTGTGCATCTCTTGAATGCAGAGGCCGGGGTGATCTTTCCCAATTTCGAAGAAAAAAATCATTCTAGAACATCGTCCTTCAACTTAAAAACGCCGCTTGCGCTAACTGAAGTAATAACTCCAAAATTGTAAGAAAGTTTGGTTTTCCTTACGCGACAAAATTTAGCGATGTCACATGTGATACATCTCTCAGATTTATGATGATGGTTATATCGTGCTTTTCTATTTTTAGTAGCCGGTAGGTTCTATAGAAGGTGCACCGAATTTGATTCTCTATTCGTTTAGATTAGCCATAATATATAATCGGCTAACTGCATCCGTCACAAGCCCTCTAATCGTGGTACGCCATACTACAAGTGGTTCACCTACATGTTGAATATATAGATTCTGCTAAAACTAGGAGTAGATTAGAACCATCTAACCGGCCACCGCCCCATGAAAGCTATACTCTGAAATAAGCATGAGACGAGGAGACTGGAGCCGCCCATCGAACGCCGCTGCTTGGATCAGATCACGCACGTCAGAGTTACAGAGACATGGCTCTGCAGGAGGGAGACACTCAAATTTGACATCAGGATAGTCGCTGAATCTGCAAGCGGTGATCTCGAGCAGAATCGGTAGCTGGTACAGGGGATTGGAACAGAGAAGGGAGCATTACAGTGTGCCCTGGATTTTTCCCATATTTACCACGCTTTTTCTCTGAAAATTGTATACTTACAACACGCTGAACGTGGCAAATGTACAAATCCCTCGGTGTGCGATATGCAGGAGCTCCATCAAAAACACTGCTTTCTCAGTTCTCTCCGTGCTGTTCGCCTTCAGAGCGCAATCTAACCTTGCCGAGGCCTGTGTGACCAGTTATAACAAATTGACAATGATAGCACATGCACCAGTTAACAGCCAACGAACAGCCAATGACCAAACCTTTGATGCCTGATGCTGAGTGAGGAGGTTCAGTGTATCTGTGTACGTCCAAGATGGCATCAACTAATTATTTTCGTGTCATCTAGTTTGTTTCTGTGCGCACAAAAATCTGAGACAGATATTAGTATCTCAACTTGAACATGCCCTTTAATTCCGGTGGCATGTTGACTAATCAGTAGCCACTAGCCGCAACTTGTTTGTTCATATGATGCGCATACATTTGATTTTTTTTCATATATATGCAGATATTTTTGGCCATGCCACGTACACAACATTGCCAGTTGCACACAATGAAACATAGGTTATAAGGAAAAGCGTGGAATCATACAAAATTCACACCCCCTCTGTTAGGACCAATTCTGTGATTACTCATTTCTGCTAAACAAAGTCCTTGATTTCTCTTCACTTGCCGAAGTTATTTCTTTTTCCTCGTGCATACTAGATTCTAGGTCTGGAGAGTGATATTATATTTTCTTCCATATGTTAATTGATTCTATTCGCCGGGATATTTTAGTTGCTTTTCATTTTCTAAATCACTTTTGCACTTCATTTTCTTGCTGAATGGGAGGGAGATCGGTCCTATTTTAAGCTAGGTGGCAGAGAATATGCAGGCCATGCTTACATCAATGCAAATTAAAGGAGTATATTCCACTTTCCAGTTAACTCCGTGCATTATGCACATTATATTCATATATATGCCTGGACCTGGATCCTGGTCCCGGATCTACATGCAATTGATTAATCCTGTCCCATTTCTGCAAAGCCTTGATTCGTAAGCAAGAGCATATAAAACAAGATCAAGATGAGTAGTTGTGTGGTCGCAGCCCACGGCACAAAGCAAGTGCGAATCATGGCGAGCCAAGAGTTAAACAAACAAGAACCAAGTACTGTCCACACGTTAAACTAGCAATGGCACTTTACTTTAGGTCTCGATCGCACGCTGATACTACCATTCAAGTACAGCTCTTGGGTGCGCTCACAACTCAGAGACGATTAAGAAACAATTGACCTAAAATTAATTAACTAAACTTCCATCCATCTGGGTATATATTCCATACTTACTGGACGAGTATATGTTCTAATTCAACTTGGCAGTATATATAAATGATACGTACGGTTAATGGTCCCAGAACATACGATCCAACAATCTCGTGTTAATTAGTGTTAGTCTGCGTGTGTACGTAAATGGTACTAGGTTACATGTGGACTGGACCACATAATCATAGATAGATGAAACTACTATGCGAAGGTTCAATAAATAATTAGCTTAAAACGTTAATTGGACCACAGATACACTAAATAATTAGCATATTGTACAACCCTGAACACCATACACTAAACTAAGCCGGTTTGGTGGTTCAACGACATGAATTAGTGCAGCGTATGCTAACCTGCAAAAGTTGGTCAAACCCTGCATGCAAACGCAACGCAATGCAAACCCTGCAGGCAAACGCAACGAGCCTGCATGTACGTACGCGCTGCGAGCTTAAATCATACACGAATGACCGGTTAGCATCTCCATTACCCCAAGGAGTACTGTATATAGAATTTAAATTTGGAAGATGTTTGTGGTTCCCTGGTTTTTGGCGTCTTCAAGTTTCTAATACTATGTTCACCATTGTACCGAACATGTACGCGACGTGAGGCTACATGAGAGAAGCGATCGGGAGGCACTCGTAAACTTTCAACTAGGGTACCGCCCTTAGCCGGCAACACTACTGATCCGCTCCATCTTCGGTGGAATTGGGGCGGCGGACGACGGCCCCTCGCCGACGGGTTTCATTTTTCGTTGAAGTCTTTTAATGTCTTTTTCAGAATGATGAGGGGAGGCTACATGCTAAACTCAGAATAAGGTCATCCTAGTCTTATGCTCGATCCGGTCAGGTTCGGTGGTGCGTCACACGCCAACCGAGGATGCATGAAGTCGTGTGTCCTACAGATCTCTTGAAATCCTATTGGTTTTCGTGTTCGTCAGCGTGGTTTTAGGTTGGTATCTTTCTATCTACGGTTGTCATCCTTGGTATGGTTGTTGCTCTGGTACGTTGGTCCTTTCAACACGTTGAATCCATATATATCTACTACCACAAGCTCTATTATCACAAGCTTTGTTCGGCTCTGTTAATGGAGGACGAGGACGATCATCGCTACGTGGTTCAAAGACCTATATATAATTTTATTACTTTTAAAGCTCTTCATACTGCCGTTGATAATTAGTAATAGATAGGTGGAATTTTTGCAAAAAAAAATTCTTATGGTTTATTTCTGCAAAAGAAAAAGAAAAAGTGAATCCGATTCAAAAGTTTTAAAATAGAAAAGGTGTGGGCTTGCACTTGCAAATTAAGGCAACCTGTGGTCCCATGGAGATGCAGCCGTTCGGGCTAGCTAAGTGCACGTTGCATTATTGGTCTTAGTTAAGCTAATTAACAACTCCCTCTGTTTTTAAATATAAGATGTTTTAGATTTGTGAAAGCAATGTATCTAGACATCTTATAGTGTGTAGATTCGTAGTTAACCTCTCTGAACCTCCACACTAAAACACGTCTAGATATATTATCTTCACGAAGCTAAAACATCTTATACTATGAAACGGAGGGAGTAATAGCAAAAGCTACGTAATTAAGCTCGCAGATACCGCTAGCTAGTATGCTGCTACTGTACTGTCCCTGTCGTGCCAACGAAAACCATTTGTACATGTTGGCTTTAAGCTGCACTAACTAGTCACATACGCACTCTAGCTGTTCCTTTTGAGGACCTAGCCCTAGGCAGACACCATTAAAAAAGCTAACTAGTAGAAAACTCTTAGAGCATGTACAGCATATGGCCATGTCTAAGAAAAAAAACTAACTCATGTCTAACGGAAGGAAATTGCTGCAGCGTTTAAACTCACCAAGTAGGGCCCACGAAACTGAAAAACTGTCAGCTTTTTTCACCCAATTTCTTCTCTCCTGCCGTGAACAGAGTGATTGCTAGCCAAATGATAGATTGAAAATGTATTTTAATTGGTTAGACTCAGCTTAGAGGTGTGTCTAGCACTAGACTCAGCTTGAAGAATCTTTTTCTTAGTACCACCCTTTCCACTGTTTAGACCTATGTCTAAGAGCCTTAGACTCAGGATTTTTATAACGCTGCACATGCTCTTAAAGGAAACTAAAGGCTGATTAGCCCGTGCATGCATGTCTTCCTTCGCTCCCCGTGGATCAAGGGACCACTTTTGATCGTGAGGACTGCTGTAACAAGCATCTTAACCAACCAATGAGCACTAAGTTTTGACACAACCCTTCTCGAGTGGTGCACTAATTAATCCCCATGCAGCTAGCGTTGAAGCAATTGCAGATGCCTAGCTTGAGGAGGAGGAGGAGCTGCTGATCAAATGTGGATACTGATCCACCTCTTTTTGACAAATACTAGCCCACTTTTTGGTAAAGTTCCTTTCTGCAAAGTAAGATTATACTACTCCCTCCGTCCTAAAAATAGATGTCTTAAGTTTGTTAAAATTTGGATGAATCTTTATACTAAATAGTGTCTAGATTCATTTAAATTTTGACAAATCTGAGACATCTATTTTGGGACGGAGGGAGTAGTATACTTCTACACAAATTAATAGCGCCTATGTAGGCCTAGATCACCTCAAACATGTCACTTAGCGGCCAATAATGGTGTTGGAGCTAGAAGGAGAGGGTATGGCTCGGACGCAACAGACTTGTTTGTTTAACAAAGTTTAGGCGGGAGCGAGCGCTTACGAGCATGCATTTTAAAAGGTGGCAGGTTGGATTCCCTGGCTATACTGTTTCGCGACATGCATGATCGGGGCCGGGTTGTGGGTAATAATTGATCGTGTGGTCGTATAGTACTTTTCTAGTACCGATCCACTAGCCACATATAGTTATTTTTGGCGCTCAGCAGTGCTAGCACATGAGCTCCAAATCTACCATTTCAGGTAAGAGACGGGTACAGCTAGCAACGCAGTATCTAATTAAGAATAACTAAACCTGATTTGAATCAGAGAACACCACATTAATTACTAACACAGAGCGAATTGCAGCTGTGGGAACTACGTAGATTCTGCTGGATGGACATCTCGTACGTCATCCTGCTTGAGCGTGTCCGCACGCGCGCGCTCAGCGCTCGTACATTTCGTCGCACACCGCGCGCGTACAGATCCGCGCGTTCTGTGCCATCATTTCGGTCGATTTCCATGGCGCGCGCCATAGATTCCAAAACGTAGCGCTGTCATTGGGCTTCCTCCTCCTGCGCGCTGGCTGCTATGGCCTGTTTGGTGAAGGCGTCCTCGTTGTAGCCTCGCGTCAGTACCTCGCGGTACTCTGGGAGTAGATTCGCGGCGACGTCGTCCATCGCCTCCTGTTTGACGACGATGTCGTCGTCGCCATCCTCGCCGTTGCCGTGCTCGCTGTCGACCTTGGCATCAGAGTGGTTGATGGCGCCCTCCTCGTCCGAGCCGATGTCGAGGACGGGGTAGACCTTCCCCGGCTGCAGGTCGCGGCGCGCCGCACCTTGTGCTCCCACTCGAGGAACTCATTCCAGTACGCCTCGAACCGGAAGGCGGCGTTCCACTGTTGGGCCGGTGGGAGGACCCTGATCCGGCGGCGGATTTCCTCCTCCAGCCCTTTGTCCGTCTTGGACACGGGCGGCACCGGGACGCGGTCATGGTTGAGGTGTCAGCCGGTAGGGAGGGACACGTCGTTGTGCATGATGCCCCGGCCCTCCCTCCAGCAGCACTCGCACTCCACGATGCGGAAGTACTGCCGCTCGCGGCGCTCTCCCTCCGGCCGCGGAGGCTGGAGAGCCTCCACGCAGCGGCCCCGAAAATCCTCCGGCCGCGGCGAAGGTGGCAAGGATGTTCCGCGAAGGAAGGCCGACAACCGGCCGGAGCGTTGGCTGCTAGAGCCAGACGCCTCGTGGTCGTTCTTGCCCCTCCCCTTCTTCAGGCACGACGGCGTCTTCATCATTAGCGGTGGTGGTGGCGGCGGTGGCTAGTGTTTGCGATGGCGAGAGGTGAGGAGTACGGCACCGATGGGCGCAGGATTAAATAGTCCAGCCGCCTGTGAACGCGCGTAGCTTCCCGCTGGGTTTAGGGTTTAGGGCGTCCCGCGCGGACAAGTTCGGACACGATTGCACCGGATGGATCGACGCGGTGGTGAAGATGACCTAAGAACTCTCCTATATATATTTGACGAATCTCGGTATCTAGCTAGATTAAACGAGTGAAACTACAGGTCTCCGGGTCGGGCCATAGTACGAGCGAGCCGGATTGTACTAGTATATCCTAGATCGCCGGGTCGACGGTGGTCGAGCATGAGCAGGAGTCGCCTGCGACGGTCTGCGAGTGCATGCGCACCAACGACAGTACCGGGTGCGCGACATCTTGGGCATCGTCTTGGCACGAGGCAGAGATACACATGGCTGCATGCACCGCGGCGCGGCCTGGGCACTGTCGTCGTCGTCGTCGCCGGGACCGGCGGGCTGCAGCGTTTGCATGCATGCACGACCGATCGACCGACCGACTTGGCAAGTTGTTGCACTGCATGGCGTCCGGCCTGGGTCGGACACGGAGGAGAGGCCGCACTACGCTTGCCCAGGCCACATCCTGTTGCGCTGTCGTGCGTTGTACGTGCGCGCATGTCGCTCGCTGCTGGCAGCTGCAGCTGCGTGCACGACTCGACCGGCAGCTGGGGCCCGCATGGGGACGCTGGCTCTGAATCTCGCGGCCGGACAAAAATGCCAGGCCAAGTGACAGGTTTTTCTTCGGAGGCGCGCACGCGCGGCGCCTAGTTGCTGCCGCCGCGCTGCGATCTTGCCGGCCGGCCGGACGCGGTCCGGTGCATGCACATCCGGCATCGGTCGCGGCAGTGCGCGCTGGCGCCAACCGGCCGACTGCAGGGTCATCCTAGATTTGCCACGGTCTGCCTCGGCAAATGACATTTGTTCGTTTAATTACATGTTGGGTTCTGCCCTGGAGAATCAAACATATACAGTATATACAAGCAGTGCTATCTTCTGTATCGCATGATTACCCAACATAGCAATAGAAAAAACACATACTACATCCGTTTCAGGTTTAAGACGTCCTCGTTTTGCGTGTTTTTTCTTTGACCAAGAATTACTCTAAATACGTAAAGAGTTTTGGTATAAAACTAGTATCACTGTAAAGTATTTTTTAATACGAATCCAACGGTACTAATTTTGTACAATATAATCAAGATTTTATTTCTTATTCTTTTGGTCAAACTTTGTTTTGAAAAGCGTGTGCACCTTAATCCTTGAAACGGAGGCAGTAAGACTAGTCACAATGGAAAGTACCATATAGTAGTATCATGCATAAGATACTAGTATATGATACCATCTTCACAATGCATAGTATTATATAGTAGTATCATAGTCTTAGTGTATTTATTGTTTTGTAGAATCTCAAGATAAATCAGTGTGCAAGATTTATTTGAGATTAGTTTTCTAGTTCTATGTGCTATGATACCAACACAATCTCTTTCATCATTAATTGTAGTTACACATAAGCATTTTGCATGCATATGGTGCATGATACTATCTATGATACTTTCATTGGGGCTAGTCTAAGTCTAACTACTTGTATGGAGTTAACTGAAAAAACCATCATAATTGCGCGACAAGTTCAAAAAACCACCAAGTTATACAAATTTTAAAATATCCACCCGAATTGCGCTGGACGCTCTCAATGTGCGTTGATGTCACGATTTCGTCGCAATAATATGATGCTGACGAGTGGAGCCCACTATCAAGGATGATGTGGCACAGTGATTACGTCCGGGGTGACAAAACTAAGACAGATTTTAAAATGGATCGTTTCTGCAATTTTGCCACGGACCCCACATGTCAGATCCTCTCTCGCACAAAATCAAATTACATATTTATTTATTTATTTATCTTAGTGTTTTTTCTTGTCTTTTTTCTCACCAGCGCGACCCCTCCCGACCACCGTCCTTGTCCCGGACACCGGCGGCGCCCTTCCCCAGCACCATCTCCGTCTCGGATGCATGCGGCACCCCTTCCTAGCACCACCTTTGTCCCGGCTGTCAAAAACGTCTATCCCCACCCCCACCTTCGTCCCTGACAATTCACGTCGCCATGCGTCCGGATGGATCCCCGACCGCCGGCTCCGCCAGTTGGATCCTTGGCGGCACGATCCCCGACGGTAAGTCCATGTCGCTCCGGCTGGTGGCAAGGTCGTCCCTCCTTGACGGTGCGGTCCCTGGCGGCGAGTCCACAACGTTGCAGCGCCGCGACCTTCCAGGAATTTGGGAATTTTGTTTTTTCTTTATGAGAGGGAGGAGAAATTTACAAAAAAATCCCAAATTTATATTTGTGTCCCATTATCATTGTCTTATTGCCACATCATCTCTGTCAGTGTGTTCCCCTGTTAGAGATGCTGTTAACGTGACTAAACCAGCCCATCATTCCACATTGAGAGCGCCCGGCGTAATCCCGGTGGATATTTGCAAAATTTGTGTAACCCGATGTTTTTCGAGCTTGTCGTGCAATTATGTTGTTTTTTGTAATTAATTCTACTTGACTGATTTTGAGGAGTTTCAAACAATTAAACAATAGAGGCATAGAGTGGATGTTTGTTACCACACAGAAAATCAAAGAAAATACCCGCACAAGGTCTCTATGAACACCAGCACAAGGACCATCACGCACGCATGACCTAGGGAAAACATATCATAAATTTAGATATATTATTTATATTGTTTGGAGTTATATAATTAACTTTATGAATTTCCAGAGTTTGCTTTGGTAATAGAAGCAATTTTAATTGTTTCCATATTTTAATCACCTGAAATAGTGAATCATGTTTATATTTAAGTTATTCAAACAATTCTTAGCACTTTTCGTATTAATTTGAATCTGTATTCAAAAGTTATGAATGTTTTGAAAATAAATAGGAGGTTTTCTAAAAAACTGCAGGGCACCAGGGAACACTATGTACTTTGCTAAAAAAACTCGAGGACCTGCTTGCAAAACTACAAACGTTGCATTGTCTCGCACCGCCACGCAGCTTAACGGATGGGTCTAAGTGTCAGGAATCGTGTCAATTCTGTTAAGATCAGTTTCACTGTACATTGCAAAATATTTGTAGAAAAGTGCTCACATTTTGCTGTGCTAACGCAAAGTGGTGGTTTTTCGAAATATAAGTACAAAAGTGGTGGTTTTATGCTATCAACAGACCATGGGCCCGTGCTCGTGTCGGGAGCCGTCTGCGGGATGTCACGTCATCTCTGTCAATGGCTCTGACCGGTCAGAAGTGGCGTAAATTCGAGTTTAGCGCCAAATTGGTGTTTTTTGAGACAACTAACGATTTCGGTGCTAGATTTTGCTATGCAAAATGTAAAGTGGTAGCAATCGGTAAATTTGGCTACAATTGTGGTGGTTTTATGTTATTAACTTGGTTGGAAGTAGATTTCAATGGCGTGGATTCACTTCCACGTCCTTGACCCTCTTTGCCGCCATCTTCCCTCTCCCATAAATTCGAACTTAGCCGCAACCCCAAAGGAATACAAATAAAGTAAACAAACAAAAAATATTGCACAAGATTGCAGTTCAAATCCATCGCAAATAAATCGTGGATTGGGAGTAGCAGAAGTACGATGGAGCAGTACCAGAGTAACTGTGAGCAAAGAATAGGGAGACGGACGATGGGGCCAGGAGACTACATCAGCAGACCACTGACAGATGTGGAATACTAGGCAAGGTTGCAGACTCTAGCTCTCTCCACCGAAGAAACAAGTCCTCGTCCGATGGTGGGACACCTGCCACGTCAGCGTACAGAGGTAGCACTAGCCGCATTGGCTCTTTCTATACTTGTAGTCGTGCCGCCATAGGAGAGGAGGGCGCCGAGATCCTCCACCCCACATCCAGACCCCTCGGAGGGAGAGGAGGGAAATGAGCATAACGTACAAGGCGCCGGCCTCGGGGAAGGATCTCAGGAAAATAAGGCGTTGTGCCTATATGTCATGAAAGAAAGGTATGAAGAAAGCATAGGCCACAATTGGGACCGTGCAGGGGAGGCAGATAGGATCAGGATTCAGGACGAACTGATTTTTCGCAGACGCGTGCACATCTTCCACAATGACGGTTATAAACTTTTCGGGGAATTTTTGCATATTTATCCCGCTTTTTATCTAAAACTAGGGAGTAAATTGCAAAAAAATCATCACAATTGAGACAAAGTCATCAAACACGCACCAAAATGCATGTTTTACGGTGTTTTTTTAAAGGGTTGATAACTTTTCCTTATGGTTTATTGCAATTTACCCAAAATCGGGAGTGTCCAGCGCGGTAGAAACCAAACGTTATGAGAAGACCTCGATGAAGCATAGCAGTAAAGTAATTCAGTCACACGTTACTTAGGGGTTTGAATGCAAATTCATTTAGGGATCGATGATGCATGATGAAAAAGAGCAAACGGATACCACAGTTGGATTCGTGTCATCAAGCTAATCGATTTAGGCATATCATTTGTCGAATTTGGATTTACGGATTAAAAGTTATTAAATTGCATTTTTAGGGCCAAAAGGGCAAAAATGTCAATGTTGTAATAGTTAGGGGTGTTTTTGCAAAATTCCACCTATGCTATTTATTTCATCTTAGAAAATTATTTACTTTTCATGTTTAAATTATTAGCAAATTCGAAACGGTTTGGAAGTTAATTAGATTTGAATAAAATAAATTAATCGAATTAGTAAAAGAATCAGAAAAAGAAAAGAAGAGGTGGGTCGCTAGGGAAATGGGGCAGGTGGCGCGGTTTATTTGCCGCCCACTTTTGGAGCAGAGGGAGACGGGTCGAGAAGACCACATGTTAATGAAAAGAAAAGGTCAGGGTCCTTTTTGCAAAACATCACGAACATGTCCAATCTGAAATTCAAATCTAGGATGTTGGTTATGGTTATAATTATGGTCACCTAATGATAAGCCCCGACAGACACCACCTTTAGGAACTGCTTGAGCCGATTTAGGATCTGTTCATTCTCGATATCAGTTCTGAGTTGATCACGCTAACCAAACATGAGGCCTATGGGATCCCCCTCAACTACCGGCGCTATTCACATATTCACAGGGTTACAAAATTGATTTTGCATTTGGTGCATATGCATAATATGTCTTCGAACATGGATGAGTTGGATATGCCTTCGGACTTGATATTTTGGTGGACTTTTATGGCTTGCATTGCATAAAATTGGGATATCGTGTCAAAGGTGGGATGAAGCTCTACAAGTTATCTTTCGATCATCGTCCGCATAGACTCAAACAATGTGCCACCTTGAGAATCGATTATGGATGACAATGGGTACCCGAAACCCTCTAACCGACGGGTACCCGCCTTAAATGGGGAGAGTTTGGTAAGAAAAAAACCTGCAGGGATACTTAGCAGTAAAAAAGTAAACCCATGGGGTTTAGCGGAGGCGGGTATGGGGGTGTCAAACCCATACCCGCATACCCGCTAAAACCTGAGGACAGTCAACAAACCCTAAGCCCACCACGATATCACCCCTTCGACCATGGTCCATGATCCCACTTGGTTGGCCCATAGGCAACTCCAACCAGACGTGAGTTGGGACCCCTCCTAGTGTCGTCTCTGCATCTCTTCCCTCCCCTCACGCATTTCTCCTGCTTTGCCAACAACTTGCCGCCACCGGTCCGTGTTGTCCTACCGAGCAGCCGCCATCGTCCCATAGAGCAGCCGCCGCCGCTGGCCCATCGAGCATACACCGTCGTCGTTCCTCCTACCGGCTTCCGCTTCCTCGTCCTAGTGCCTCGGCGCCCAGCTCCGCCACCACTCGTGCTCGAGCAGGCCCTAGTAACATCATCGCGCATGGTCGAGCATGCCCCGGCACCGCCGACGCTCGTGGTGATGCAGGTCCCAACATCGCCGCTCGCCGTCGAGAAGTCCCTGGTGCCGCCGCCGGCGCTCGTGCTGATGCAGGTCCCGACATCGCCGCTAGCCGTCGAGCAGTCCCTGGTGCCACCGCTGGCGCTCGTGCTGATGCAGGTGCCAGCATCACCACTTGCCATCGAGCAGTCCCTGGTGCCGCCGCTGGATCATCAGGGACCTAGATCATGCCGTTGTACATCAGGTTCACGGGTACCCATTGGGCCCCGGGTACCCGGCGGGTGGCGGGTATGGTGGGCATCTGGACCCGACGACGAATTCGGGTGTGGGTCGCGGGGGGCGGGAAGGAAGGTCGGGTATGGGTATGAGGGTCCAAACCCGTCCCCGAACCCGGCGGGTGCCAACCGGAGAATCGACGTGCCTCTTGGCAGGATAAAACACAGTAGGTGATGCCTCTGGATATGCGCGTATTTATGAGACAATTCTTGTTATAAGATTCGGAAGGCACGCGTAACATGTTGCCTGAAGGATTGATCATGCATTTAGGTATAGTAGTGCACCCCTGCTGGGTAAATCTTTTCGAGCAGCCGTGTGTCCATGGTTCTGGATGCCTCGGGAGTACAGTGTCATGATAATAGACAACGTCACTAATATTTTGCCTCTAATAATATGACTAGGAATTAGCCTTACCAACTAAACAATTGGATAATTAAAATTGCAACGTGTGTGTTCTGCAAGAGGACTTTCTCGACTGGTCTTCATGGGGAAAATCTTTGGATGGGTTATGTTTGGTGTTATATAATAGTTACCATATAACGCTCTCTTATCTCGCTCTAATAGCCAAAATTGTAGAGTGTCTCTATAAGTTAGATAGTGCAAGCTTTGTTGACGCTGATCCCACCTTACTCATGTAGGCGAGAGCCACCGAATACTAAGACACATTGCGTACTGGCCTTAGTACTGACTGCTCTCTTTCTGTTTCCCTTTGTCCTTTGCCGACACCCATTGGCTTTACAAGTATGAGATCGACGACTTTAACAAGGTTACCCATCCATCTTGACCTGGGAAGGGTTATGGATATCGATTAGTTATTCTTTAGGACTCTTAGTGCCATTTGGTTCTTAGTCATAGTCGGATACTATTTGGCCTTTTATATGATTTGTATCTTTTAAATTGTGTCATTTGTATTCTTGACTCGTCGAGTTGTTGTATATATATATGTGTTTATTGTGGGTTCTGTTGTAAACTATTGTGATGTAACTACTTATAATAAATCACACCCACACGAAAGTGTCTGGTGGGTGTCTTTGAATCGCTTCTAAATGGATTTTGGCGAAAAATACTGAGTTCTGCATAGACCCGATTCAGAGGCGTTACAACAATGATCCGAAAACAGAGTGTTGCCCTTGTGGAAGAATAGGTGGAGGTACATACCAAACCGCCTAGGGAGAAAACCCGTGTTAAAGAGATTTGGTCTCCTCCTGCTGAAACATCGCTCAAGTTTAATACATACGGTTCTTTTTTGGCGCCGAGGGTTGCGGCAGTGGTGGTGTCGCTTTGCGCGACCATAATGGCGGCTTCATTGCTAGAGTGAGTCACTTTTTTCATGTCGTGGTCGATACGGAATGAGCTGAAGTTTTGGCGGGTAAACGAGTACTACAGTTTGTAAAGGAGCTGGGGTGCCAAAAACTTATGTTGGAGACGGACAATATGACTGTTGCAGCAAAATTGAGCGATGAAACGCAGGATTTAACAACATTGGGATGATTGTGGAAGTGGTGAAGATTATGTTGCGAGAGCTCATGACATACCATGTGAAAGACCGTCGTTGCACGGGTAATTCTGTAGTTCATAAGCTATCTAGGGAAGATCGTAAGAAAAAGTTATGTAAAACTTGATTTAATGACACGGCGTTGTCTACTGATACATTGAATTAATAAAATACAACCATATCTACTCAAAAAGAAAAGAACTGGAGAAGACAAAGGTCGTACTAGGAAACCAAACCACACGTCGACTTCAAAAATGCTGCCAAAAGATCTTATTGACAAACCACCCTTTCTAGATCATCGCCCTTCAACTTAACAACATCGCTTGCGCTAACTGAAGTAATAACTCCGACACCGTAATTTTTTTTTGGATTTGGCTACGCGACAACGTTTAGCGGATGTCACATGTGATGCATCTCTTAGATTTATGATGATGGTTGGATCGTGTTTTTCTATTTTTAGTTGCCTGTAGGTGTCCTATAGAAGGTGCACCAAATTTGATTCTCTATTCGTTTAGATTATTAGCCATAATATATAATCGGCTAACTGCATCCGTCACAAAGATTCTCAATTCGTTTAGATTAATATATAACCGGCTAACTGCATCCGTCACAAGCTCTCTAATCGTGGTACGCCATACTGCAAGTGGTTCACCTACACGTTGAATATATATATATATTAATCTGCTAAAACTAGATTAGAACCATCTAACCAGCCACCGGCCTATGAAAGCTATACTCTGAAATAAACATGAGATCGAACGCTGCTGCTTGGATCAGATCACACACGTCAGAGTTACAGAGACATGGCTCTGCACGAGGAAGACACTCAATTTGACGTAATAAAGTCGCCGAATCTGCAAGCGGTGATCTCGAGCAGAATTGGTAGCTGGTATGGAACAAAGGGAGCACTACGGTGTGCCGTGGATTTTTTTCCAATTTACCATATTTGTTTCTGAAATTTGTATATTTACAACACGCTGTGTCACTGAAACGTGGCAAATATACAAATCCGCCAATGTGCGATATGCAGGAGCTGCGCTACACCGCGCTATTCTGAAACATCAAAGACACTGCCTTCTCAGTTCTCTCCGCGCTGTTTGCTGTACGCGCTGTGTGACCAGTTATAAGGAATTGACCTTGAATCCTTGATAGCACATGCAACAGTTAACAGCCAACGAACAGCTTCTCCTAGCTAGAGCCAGTGACCAAACCTTTGATGCTTGAGGCTGAGTGAGGTTCAGTGTATCTGTGTACGTCCAAGATGGCATCAACTGATTATATTCGTGTCATCTAGTTTCTGTGCGCATAAAAAACTGAGACAGATATAGTATCTCAACTTGAACATGCCCTTCAATTCCGGTGGCATGTTGACTAATCAGTAGCCACTAGCCACTAGCCACAACTTGTTTGGGCAGATATGAATTTATTTTTCATATATATATATGCAGATATTTTTGGGCATGCCACGTACACAACATTGCCAGTTGCACACAATGAAACATAGGATAAGGAAAAGCGCGGAATCATACAAAATTCACACACCCTCGGTTAGGACCAATTCTGTGATTACTCATTGGAAACTGATGGGCGTCCCCGGACGATTGGGAGTTTCAATTGTCCTTCTCCCTTGCGTGACACGTGTCCTCAAAATCGTTCCAAATCCCGTTATTGCTGCAAAATGGCCCGCTTTTGCTACATATGTCCCCGCTTTTGCTTCAAAAGCAAAAAACGGTTCGTTTCAGAAATAGAACGTCTCGCCGGAGACCATGCAGCAAAAAAATTATGCTAATGTAGCAAAAACGACTTCGCCGGAGACATTGTCGGAAAAAATCACTGGTGATTCTTGCCGGAGGCCTTGTAGAAAATAGTTGACACTATTGTAGCAAAACCACAAGACGGTTGTAGCAATAAAGTTCTTCTAATGTAGCAAAAATCTTACTTCGCCGGAGACATCGCCGGAGAATTTAGCCGGAAGACCTCGTCGGAGAACTTGTTGCATAATTTTTAAGGTATTGTAGCAAAACAAAAAAACAGAGATAGCAAAAAAAAATCAATGTAGCAAAATCAGAGGCTAGGTTTTGTAGGCGGTCTTGAGGACTTGCAGGAGCGGCGGCCATGGCGTCCAAGCTTGCAGCAGATGTGGTCGTCCGAGGACGGAGGGGGCGGCAGGGGCAGCGGCACGGCGAGCGACGTGAGGTCCTGCTGCGGCAGCGGCAGCGGGCGGCGCCGTGCCCTACCTGGCGTGCCCGTCTGCTGCTGCGTCTGCCCCGGACCTAGACCCGGCCGCGCGTTTGGCGGCCTGCCTGGGCGCATCGTCGCGATGGAACGCGTGCTCGACTCGAAGGGGCGGGCTCTATGGGCTAGCTCCAGTCCTTGTCGTGCACGCGAGCGCAGCGGCCGGATCGGTTCGCCTCGGTGATAGCTGTATCGGGCTCGCGGTGTAGGTGCGGGAGGATGGAGAGATCAGGGTCAGGGAAGACGGATTCGAGAGGAGGCGAGAGTTAACCCGGACGATCGAGACGCCCCATCGTCCGGGGAACAGCATCATTTTTCTTACTCATTTCTGCTAAATAAAGTCGTTGATTTCTTTTCACTTGCTGAAGTTATTTCCTTTTCCTCGTGCATACTAGATTCACAGGTCTGGAGAGTGATAATATTTTTCTTCCATATATTAATTGATTCCATTCTTGGGATAATTTAATTGCTTTTCACTTGCGAAAGCATTTTTTGCACTTCATTTTCTAGCTGAATGGGAGGGAGATCGGTCCTATTTTAAGCTAGGTGGCAGAGAATATGCAGGCCATGCTTTCAATGCAAATTAAAGGAGTATATTCCATTTTGCAGTTAACTCCGTGCCTTATGCCCATGATTATATTCATATATGCCTGGACCTGGAGCATGGTCCCCGATCTACATGCAATTGATTAAGCCTGTCCCATTTCCGCAAAGCCTTGATTCGTAAGCAAGAGCATATAAAACAAGATCAAGATGAGTAGTTGTGTGGTCGCAGCCCACGGCACAAAGCAAGTGCGAATCATGGCGAGCCAAGAGTTAAACAAACAAGAACCAACACTACGGGACGCGCGCGTTACGTCGAGGGCAAAAGGCCATCGGCGTATGCCAAAATGCCCTCGGCGTATGGTACGTCGAGGGCTGCCCTCGGCGTAGCCTCCTCGGCAAAAATCTCCCTCGGCGGAGCACACTCAAGCCATCGGCGTAGCGGCCGTCGGCATAGCCTGTCGACCGGTTGCAAAAATATATTTTTTTGATTTTTTTTTAAATATTTTTTTTATATTTTTTTTCTCAATTTTTTTATTCTTTCAATTGTTTCACTTGTTAATCTCCTACTTTGAACATTTTTAACACTAATTATACTTACTATTTGATTAAATTCCAGTCTTAGTCAAACTTTCCAGTAGGTCACCCATCCTAATACTACTCCAGCTTCAGCACGCTTAACTTTCTCGTTCCTTCAGAATCCGTTTCCGCAAAGTAATTCATATATTGGTGTCAATACTATGATATCAATCCTATTAACTCTTATATCATCATGGCACATGTTTGTATTTTTTAAAATTACAAACAATTATTTAAGTAAATATTAATGAATAAGTAAAAATATTATTGAATTCAAATAAAAATATAATAATTTTATTTTTTTTGTATTTTTCTATTTAATATAGAATAATTAATATCTTTAAATCTGTAAATCGAAATTCAACAAATAATATGTTTAAATTGATAAGAAAAATGAGAGGAATTCAAATATGATATCCATATCAACTAATCACCTCCGTTTTTTAATTAGCTATTTGGTGGTTGCTTTAGCGCTCGGATAATGAAAAATGCCTTTTTGGTGCGATGAAAAGAAAAACTTGCATTGGATCTTTGATAAAATAGCATATTGTGAACCTAAAAATAATTTTTTTAAAAAAAATATGAGCATCGGATCATGTACCTGTAGTTCATATCTGACCCACTTCCTGCCGATTCGGCAGGAATTTGTCTTTTTCACCAAAGGTGGACGGAAAGGTTTCAGATCCCTCTGTTGGGACATTGTCCATATAAGGAGGTATAGTATTTTTGTAAAATGTGGTGGTAGTATTTTGAATTAGCTATTTGGTGGTTGCTTCATAAAACCGTCCGTTTTTTTATGCTCGAAAAATAGAAAATGGCTTTTTGGTGCGACGAAAAGGAAAACTTCCTCCTGCAACATTGTTCGCCATCCCATGATGCATGTGTATGCATAATATGGGCACATTATCACAAACCATACATTAATTCTAGCCATAATATTGGTCATTTGATCCGAAAGCCAAGAAACCTCGAATGAGATAGGTCATTTTGTGAAGGGTTTTTTGAGACATAATCAATATATCAAGTTTGCTATTTTTCCTTATAAATATGTCACATAATATGACACCACGCGAAGGTTTCGCATTGTTTCGATCGTTTTTGAATTTTTTATGCCCGTTTTAAACTATCATCAAACTTTGTCGAACGGCGGACATAAAGATTCTTAGCTCAAGTGAGCCTCGCTAAACTTTCATTAGATCTTTGATAAAATAGCATATTGTGAACCTAAAAATGATTTTTGTAAAAAAACATGAGCATCGGATCATGTACCTGTAGTTCATATCTGACCCACTTCCTACCGATTCGGCAGGAATTTGTCTTTTTCATCAAAGGTGGACGGAAAGGTTTCGGATCCTCCTATTAGGACATTGTCCATATAAGGTGGTATAGTATTTTTTTAAAATGTGGTGGTAGTATTTTGAATTAGCCATTTGGTGCTTGCTTCACAAAACCGTCCGTTTTTTATACTCGGAAAATAGAAAATGGCTTTTTGGTGCGACGAAAAGAAAAACTTCCTCGTGCAACATTGTTCGCCATCCCATGATGCATGTGTATGCATAATATGGGCACATTATCACAAACTATGCCTTGATTTTAGCCATAACATTGGTCATTTGACCCGAAAGCCAAGAAACCTCGAATGAGATAGGTCATTTTGTGAAGGGTTTTTTAAGACATAATCAATATATCAAGTTTGCTATTTTTTCTTATAAATATGTCACATAATATGACACCACGCGAAGGTTTCGCATTGTTTCGATCGTTTTTGAATTTTTTATGCTCATTTTAAACTATCGTCAAACTTTGTCGAACGACGGACATAAAGATTCTTAGCTCGGGGCCGAGCCTCGCTAAACTTGCATTGGATATTTGATAAAATAGCATATTGTGAACCTAAAAATAATTTTTGTAAAAAAACATGAGCATCGAATCATGTACTTGTAGTTCATATCTGACCCACTTCCTATCGATTCGGTAGGAATTTGTCTTTTTCACCAAAGATAGACGGAAAGGTTTCGGATCCCCCTGTTGGGACATTGTCCATATAAGGTGGTATAGTATTTTTGTAAAATGTGGTGGTAGTATTTTGAATTAGCCATTTGGTGCTTGCTTCACAAAACCGTTCGTTTTTTATGCTCGGAAAATAGAAAATGCCTTTTTGGTACGATGAAAAGGAAAACTTCCTCCTGCAACATTGTTCGTCATCCCATGATGCATGTGTATGCATAATATGGGCACATTATCACAAAATATGCCTTGATTCTAGCCATAACATTGGTCATTTGACTCGGAAGCCAAGAAACCTCGAATGAGATAGGTCATTTTGTGAAGGTTTTTTGAGACATAATCAATATATCAAGTTTGATATTTTTCCTTATAACTATGTCACATAATATGACACCACGCGAAAGTTTCGCATTGTTTCGATCGTTTTTGAATTTTTTATGCCCGTTTTAAACTATCGTCAAACTTTGTCGAACGGCAGACATAAAGATTCTTAGCTCGGGGCCGAGCCTCGCTAAACTTGCATTGGATCTTTGATAAAATAGCATATTGTGAACCTAAAAATAATTTTTGTAAAAAAACATGAGCATCGAATCATGTACTTGTAGTTCATATCTAACCCACTTCCTACCGATTTGGCAGGAATTTGTCTTTTTCACCAAAGGTGGACGGAAAGGTTTTGGATCCCCCTGTTGGGACATTGTCCTTATAAGGTGGTATAGTATTTTTGTAAAATGTGGTGGTAGTATTTTGAATTAGCCATTTGGTGGTTGCTTCACAAAACCGTCTATTTTTTATGCTCGGAAAATGGAAAATGGCTTTTTGGTGCGACGAAAAGGAAAACTTCCTCCTGCAACATTGTTCGCCATCCCATGATGCATGTGTATGCACAATATGGGCACATTATCACAAACTATGCCTTGATTCTAGCCATAACATTGGTCATTTGACCCGAAAGCCAAGAAACCTCGAATGAGATAGGTCATTTTGTGAAGGTTTCTTTGAGACATAATCAATATACCAAGTTTGATATTTTTCCTTCTAACTATGTCACATAATATAACACCATGCGAAGGTTTCGCATTGTTTCGATCGTTTTTGAATTTTTTATGCCCGTTTTAAACTATATATAATGTTTTATGTTTTACTTAATTTTTATTTATAAATGTGTAATATTTGAGTGTAGATAGATAGGTCTTATTTTTCTGCAAATTTTGATATATTATTTGTATTTTTCCGAATTAGAATGATTTAGTTATGATTTTTCAAAGTTTAATGAGATAAAATAAAAAATAGCTACGCCGAGGACAGCCGTCGGCGTAGCATAGAATATGCCGAGGGCAATTTTACGCCGACGGCTGCTTGGCGGGGCTGGCCTGGACGATGGCTACGCCGACGGCCCCGACGTTTGGCCGTCGGCGTAGCGACCGGCCGTCGGCGTAGCTTCCCATTCCTGTAGTGCAAGTACTGTCCACACGTTAAACTAGCAATGGCACTTTACTTTAGGGCTCGATCGCATGCGGATACTACCATTCAAGTACAGCTCTGGTGTGGGCTCACAACTCGGAGACGATTAAGAAACTTCCATCAACTCGAAGTACTTACTGGATGACCATATGTAATTAATATCTAATTTAACTTGGCAGTATAGATAAATGACACATACGATTAATGGTCCCAGAACATACGAGCCAAGAGTTAAACAAACAAGAACTAATTAGTGTTAGTCCGCGTGTGTACGTAAGTGGTACTAGTTTTTTTTTGAGAGAGGAAATAAGTGGTACTAGGTTACCGGTGGACTGGACCACATCATCGTTGATAGATGAAACTACTATATGAAGGTTCAATAAATAATTAGCTTAAAATGTTAATTTGACCACAGATACAGTTGCGCATGGTACAACCCTGAACACCATACACTAAACTAAAGCCGGTTGGGTGGTTCAACGACATGAATTAGTGCAGCGTATGCTAACCTGCAAAAGTTGGTCAAACTAGATCAACCTGCACGCGGTCTGCAATGCAAACACAAACGCAGCGAGGCTGTAAATCATCTACGATCCCATATAAGAAGCTCGTTTTTTACCCGATCATTCAAACATTTTGTGGGCGGTGTGCCTGCTTTATTGTTCCGTAGCAATAGAAGCCTGCTCATGCTGCTTGGGCGGCGATGGAGATGAGAAGGGAGCAGGCAAAGTGTGTTGTTTATAATAGAAAAAAAAGACACCACTACTTCGCCTCTTTATTCGGCTGCCGGGACGAACATAGTGGTCGCTAGCTAGGACCAGGAACCAATTCGAATTTGGATCTTCACATGTCGGGTACAAATGACCAGTTAGCTTCTCCATTACTGTTCAATGGAGTACTGAATGTAGAATTTGAATTCGGAAGATGTTTGTGGTTCCCATGGTTTTTCGTCACTTCATGTTTCTAATACTATGTCTGCTGGTACATGAAGTGAGACTACATGAGAGAGGCGATCGAAAGGCGCTTGTAGAAACCCATCTAGGGTTCCGCCAACCTCCGATGGCGTTCAGGACTTGGAGGAGTGGCCAACTACGGGGTTCTCATTCTTTGTTTAGTTTGTTTTTATTGACTTTTTTGGGCGGTGAGTTGGCGGTTACATGCTGAAGTCCGAACAAGTTTCTCCTAGCCCTATGCTCGTTTAGGTGGTGCGTCACACATTGGTGGAGGGTGCGCAGAGTCGTGCGTTAGATCACTTTTTTCCGTCTAGGGTTGTCATCATTGATGTTTTGGGCCTTAGCAAAATAACTTGTAGTTTTCTACTACCACAAGATTTGTCTGCTCCAACAGTGGAGGGCGAGGGCGGTCGTCGCTATGTGGTCCATTGACCTATTTATATTTTATACATTTAAGACTCACTATATTATGCTGATTATTATTAATAGATCCATGATTTTTTTTGAAAAAAAAGTCTAGTATGGTGTTTTTGAAAGAAAAGCATGTTCTAAACCGATTCCAAGAAAGCAAAAAGTGAAGCTGATTCAAAAAATTTAAAAAAGAAAAATGTGGGCTTGCATTTGTAAATTAAGGCAACTTGTGGTCCCATGGAGATGCAGCTATTCATGCCGGCTACGTACACGTTGCATTGGTCTTAGTTAAGCTAATTAACTAGCAAAAGCTACGTAATTAAGCTCGCAGGTACCGCTAGCGCTACTGTACTGTCCCTGTCGTGCCAATGAAGTCCATATGTATATGTTGGCTTTGAGCTGCCACTAACTAGTCATGTACTCCCTCCGTCCGTAAATAAGTGTATTTCTAGTTTTTATCTAAGTCAAATTTTATTAAATTTGACCAATATAAATTTAAAAACATGTCTACTAGTACCAATATATAGTCATAAATATTGCCACACTTTCTTATAAAATTAGTCAAATTTTACCATCTTTGACTTAGGATAAATTAACCTATAAATACACTTATTTGCGAACGGCGGGAGTATGCACTCTAGCTGTTCCTTTTGAGGACCTAGCCCTAGCCAGATACCATTAGAAAAAGGTAACTAGAAAACTCTTATAGGAAACTAAAGGCTGATTAGTGTCTGCCTTTGCTCCCCGTGGATCAAGGGACCACTTTTGATCGTGAGGACTGCTAACAAGCATCCTAACAACCAATGAGCACTAAGTTTTTGACACATTCTTTCTCGAGTGCTGCACTAATTAAACTACGTGCCTTTAACCCCATGCAGCTAGCTAGTACTACTCCAACCCTTGAAGCAATTGCAGATGCCTAGCTTGAGGAGGAGGAGGAGCTGCTGATCAAATGTGGATACTGATCCACCTCTTTTTGACAAATACTAGCCCACTTTTAGCAAAGTTCCCTTTCTGCAAAGTAAGATTATACTAACTAAACAAATTATAGCGCATATGTAGGCCTAGAACACCTCAACCATGTCACTTAGCCAATAATGGTGTTGGAGCTAGAGGGCGAGGGTGTGGTTCGGACGCAACACACTTGTTTGTTTAACTAAGTTTAGGCGGGAGCGAGAGCTTACGTGCATGCATTTTAAAATGTGGCAGGTTGGACTCCCTGGCTATACTTTTTCGGGACATGCATGATCGGGGTTGTGGGTAATAATTGGTCGTGTGGGAGTAGTACTTTTCTAGTATCACCAAGTACCGATACACTGGCCACATATAGTTATTTTTGGCGCTCAGCAGTGGTAGCACATGAGCTCCAAATCTACCATTTCAGGTAATAGACCGGAACAGCTAGCAAAGCAGTGTATCTAATTAAGAATCACTAAACCTGATTTGAATCAGAGAACCACACCGGAGCAAAATGCAGCCGTAGTTTACTACTACTATAGTAGGTAGATTCGGCTCCATATGATGGACATCTCGATCGTTAAGTATATGATCTATACATTTCTAACAGAATGGATCATGCATACGAGAAGTGCATGCAGTCTTATTTGTTTTTATTACATTTCTGACATGCGGAGGAGCGACTGAACAGCGCTGGATTGTACATCTAGGTCGCCGGGTCTAGACTCTAAAAGGTAGCAAACCGAGGCGGATTGTACATCTAGGTCGCCGGGTCGCCCGGTCGACGGTGGTCGAGCGTGAACAGTAGTTGCCTGACATACTTTCGGTGGTCTGCGAGTGCCGGCAGACTGCACCGGCAACAGTACCGGGTACGTGACATCTTGGGCATCGTCTTGGGCACACGGCACAGACACATGCGTGAATGCACCGCGGCGGGGCCCGGGCACTGGTGTCGTCGTCGTCGTCTTCGCCGGCGTGTCGTCGTCGCCGGGACCGGGCCGCAGCGTTTGCATGCATGCATGCACGACCGACCGACTTGGCAAGTCGTTGCACTGATGCATGGCGTACGTCCGGCCGGGGGTCGGACACGGCACGGAGGAGAGGCCGCACTACGCTTGCCCGTGCCATCCTGTTGCGCTGTCGTGCGTGTGGGGACTGGCGGTGTACGTGCGCGCATGTCGCTCGTTGCTGGCAGATGCAGCTGCGTGCACGGCTCGACCGGCAGCTGGGGTCCGCACTGACCTGTGAACGTATGGATCTGGTCGACCTACTCCTGTTCCTCGGTACGCCAGAGATTAATTGCGTATGTCGTGCTTCCCACTCGCTAGTACAGTAGATCTCTGTCGTTTGTCCGGCTCAGATCGGTGTATCTACGGCGGCCCGACGGCATCTTCACCAACCCGATTCAACCTGTCCTTCCGCGTTTAAACTCGTCCGAACGGACCGATGAATACGTGTGCCGCAGTCTAACGGGACCACCCACCCGGATAAATATGTGTGAACCGATTTATTCATACACCAAATTTAGGTCTCCCATTTGATCGACCTATACAACGCTCTTGTCCTCGCGCCTCCACTAGTTCGCTTCGGCCCTCTCGCTAGTTGTACAAAAGACACTCTTCTCCTGCAAACCCTCGCCCTTCATATCCTGTGACAGAGCAGACGCAATCGTTGCCGACTCCACTGTCCGCTGCCGTTGATGCCCCCGCGATATCAGACAGCACTGCAGGACACACGTGTTGCCGAAGTTGTCTGGACGCACCGCAGGACATCCTGCCGCCCCGACCTCCGCGTGTCGACTGGACGTGCGACAGCCTCTGCGTGGTGCATAACCTACTCGGTTGTTTGCCTGACCCCGGTTGAGGTATGTTTACCAGTCCTTTCTAGGTTATCTGGCCCAGTGCGGGAGTTGGCATGGCCATTGACGGACGTATACTTTACAGATCACTTTGTATTTTCTATTAAGAAGGGGCCAGAGTCATAAAGAGTAAGCCAAAGCTTCCAACAGATGTTGATCAAGTCTTTGCACATTTCGCCTCTGCTCTCGATAAAACAAGTCAGAAGATGGGTACCAGTTGAAGGGCAATCGAGTTATTCTACAAGAATTTCGTCGAGTCATCGTCCGAGGAGGAGTCCGACAGTGAGACCGAAATTCTACTGGCAGCTGCACAGGTGGTGCACGACCACTACCTCATGTTGCCGCGTAGAGGTGGCACGGCCAAGCGCCGCGAAGCCAACCATGAGCGCGACCGAGAAGCTGGTCAAATACGCCTTTATAAGGACTACTTCCACCCAACTAGTCCGGTCTTCAAAGAGAAGGCATTCTGTCGTCACTATCGGATGTCCAGGAACTTGTTCTTAGACATTCTCAATGGGGTGAGAGAGTACCATGATTACTTCGAGGCCAAGTACGATTGTACGGGTAAGATTGACTTCTCCTCTTACCAAAAATGTCGCGCTGTCATTCGGCAGCTTGCATATGGAGTGCCTGGTGTTCTCCTCGGTGACTACATGCGTATGAGCGAATCCACATGCCATGCGACAATGTGCCGGTTTTGCAGCGCAGTTATTGATAGGTTTCGTGGCATAGTAAATCAAAATTTTCTACGAATGCGAACAGAGGGAAGCCAAGATCTAATCTAAGAGATGCAAACAACGAGAGAGATTGGATTAGATCTTCATACCCTTGAAGATTCAAGACAGTGAACGCTCGTCAAACGTGGGTGATATAGTCATACTCGCTTCTCCTCGCGATCCGATCCGATCTAGCACCACAAGTGGCGATGCCTCGTGAGATGCACACGCAGCACCTCGACGCCTCCTCCTTCCTTGGTCCAGCAAGTATGGTGGAGAGATGGATTGGATCTACAACGACGGCGGTGCAATTGGTGGAGAGTTTCAAGCAGGCTTCGCCACACGCAATGGGAGGAGAGAGAGGAGGGCAGCAAGGCGACTAGGCTTGAGGGGAAGGTGTGGGGGGGGTGGTGCGCCCCAGCCCTCTATATATAGAGGGGTAGGCGCCATCCCTAACCCATCCCCAAGCCCAAGGCCGGCGGCCAAGGAGGGAGGAGTGGGGGGCAAGGAAACCCCCCCTTCTAGAAGCTCCAATTAGGGTTTATCCCTTGTTTGGCCGGCTGGGACCTATGGGGCCTTGTGCCCCTGGCCCAATGCGGCCAGGGCACTCCCTCATAGGCCCATGCCCCCTCCCGGAAGGTGGGGCCACGTTGGTCCCCTTCCGGAAGGTTCTAGAAGCTTCCGGTACAATACCGATTTACCCGGAACAATTCCGAACTCCAAAAACTGCACTGCCTTATATGAATCTTATTCTCCGGACCATTCCGGAACCTCTCGTGATGTCCCGGATCCCATCCGAGACTCCGAACAAAAACTCATAAACCAATTATCCAATCTATCCTAGCGTCGAGACACGTTAAGTGTGTGACCCTTCGGGTTCGAGAATATGCGGACATGATCTTCTATCAATAATCAACAAATGGGTGCGAAACCCATATTGACTCCCACACATTCATCGATGATCATATCGGATGAACCACGATGCCAGGATTCAATCAATCCCATATATATATTCCCTTCGTCTCGCGATATTTTACTTTCCCGAGATTTGATCGTCGGTACCTTCATACCTAGTTCAATCTCGTTCACAGCAAGTACTTTACTCGTTCCGTAATCCGATATCACTTTGTGATTAACTCCTTAACCACATGCTTGCAAGCGGTGTTGATATCGATTACCGAGTGGGCCCGAAGTATATCTCTCCGACTTGGGAGGGACAAATCCCATCTCGATACATACAACCCAACAGGTACTTTCCGATCACCTGAGAGACACCTTTATGATCACCCTCTCATAGGATGACGTTTGATGACCTCAAAGCTTTCTTCCGATACCAGGGAGTTGTATTATCTCATGGTCTAAGGAATACAATATTTGACATAGGAAAAGCTTCGCAAAGATGAACACGATGACACGATCTAATTGCTTCGCTTAGTTTGGGTCTGTCCATCATATCATTCTCCCAATGATATGATCTCATTATCAATTGACAACTCATGTCTATGGTTAGGAAACCTTAACCATCATTAATCAATGAGCTAGTCCATAAAGGCATACTAGGGACACGGTGTTGTTCACAAACCACACAAGTATTAAAGTTTCCGCTTAGTACAATTCTAGCATGGAATATAAACATTATCATGAACAAGAATTATAATAATAACATCTTTATTATTGCCTCTAGGGCATAATTCCAACAGTCTCCCACTTGCACTAGAGTCAATAATCTAGTTTACATTTGGCAACAATCTCACACCCATGGCACTGAGGTGCTGATCATGTTTTACACCTGGAAGAGGTTTAGTCAATGGATCTGCGACATTCAGATCTGTATGTACTTTGCTAATCTTCAGATCTCCATCTGCTATATAATCTCGGATTTTATGAAACTTGCGGTTGATATGCTTGGTCTTTGGATGATATCTTGGTTCCTTAGCGAGTGCTATGGCGCCAGTGTTGTCACACAATATCTCCAGTGGGTCCTATGCACTTGGAACCACGCCAAGCTCAGTGATGAAGTTCCTGATCCAAACTCCTTCACTTGACGCTGCGGCAGCCATGTATTCCGCTTTCATCGTAGATCCCGCGATCACGCTTTTGCTTGCAGCTTCTCCAAACAGCTCCTCCATTCAAAATATACACGTATCCCGTTCGAGATTTAGAATCATCCTTGTTTGTCGAAACTAGCGTCGACGTAACCTTTACGACGAAATTCATCACCCCATAGACTAAGAACATTTCTTTAGTCCTATTTAGGTACTTTAGGATGTTCTTTACGGCTGTCCAAAGGTTCCACTCCTAGATCACTTTGATATCTCGCCACAAACTAAGAGCATTGGACACATCCGTCTAGTACACAACATGGCATACATGATAGAACCTATGGCCGAGGCATAAGGCACTTTGTTCATAGCTTCCCTATCATTTCATCAGTAATGGACACGAGCCTTGCTCAATATCTTACCCGACAACATAGGCACCTAACCTTTCTTTGTATTATCCATTCTGAACCTTTTTAACTTTGTCTAGGTATGTACCGCTTAAAGCTATCAAAGGCCTTTGTCTATCTCTATAGATTTTGATGCCCAATATATAAGCAGCTTCACCTAGGTCTTTCATTGAAAAACACTTGTTCAAATAACTCTTCACATCGTTAAGCATGTTAATGTCATTTCCAATAATCAATATGTCATCCACATATAGTACCAGAAATGTCACCGAGCTCCCACTCACTTTCTTGTAGATACAAGCTTCATAGAAATTTGGAACAAATCCAAAGCTCTTGATCACTTGATCAAAACGAAGGTTCCAACTCCGAGATGCTTGCTTCAGTCCATAAATGGAACGCTGAAGTTTGCACACTTTATCAACATCCTTAGGATCGACAAAACCTTCGGGTTGCATCATATACAACTCTTCATCAATGTTGCCATTGAGGAAGCAGTCTTGACATTCATCTGCCATATTTCATAATCATGAAACGCAGCAATTGCTAATAAAATCCGAATGGACTTAAACATCGCTACGGGAGAGAAAGTCTCATCGTAGTCAACACCTTGAACTTGTCGAAAACCTTTCGCGACAAGCCGTGCTTTATAGACGGTAACATTACCATCCGCGTCCGTTTTCTTCTTGAAGATCCATTTGCACTCAATGGCCTTTCGGTCGTTAGGAGGGTCCACCAAAGTCCATACTTGGTTTTCGCTCTGGGATCCCAATTCGGATTTCATGGCTTCTAGCCATTTCTTAGAGTCTGGGCTCATCATCGCTTCCTCATAGTTCGTAGGTTCACTGTCTTCTACTAACAAGACAGTCAAGACAGGGTTGCCGTACCACTCAGGAGGGGCACGCGACCTTGTCGACCTGCGACATTCAGTAGCAGCATCGTCCGAAGCTTCATGATCCTTGTCATTAGCTTCCTCTATTGTTGGTGCAAAGCATCGAACAATTTCAGGTGCTGCGCTACTCTCCAATTTAAGAGAAGGTTCAACAACCTCGTCTAGCTCTACTTTCCTCCCACTCATTCTTTCGAGAGAAACTCCTTCTCAAGAAAGGAACCGTTCTTTGCAACAAACACTTTGCCTTCGGTTCTGTGATAGAAGGTATACCCAATAGTTTCCTTAGGGTATCCTATGAAGACGCATTTCTCCGCTTTGTGTTCGAGCTTGTCCGGCATCAACTTCTTGACGTAAGCTTCGCATCCCCAAACTTTAAGAAACGACAACTTAGGTTTAGCACCAAACCACAGTTCATATGGTGTCGTCTCAACGGATTTAGATGGTGCCCTATTTAAAGTGAATGCAGCGGTTTCTAATGCATAACCCCAAAATGATAACGGCAAATCAGTAAGAGACATCATCGATCGGACCATATCTAATAGGGTTCGATTCCTGCTCGACACACCATTGTGCTATGGTGTTCCGGTGGCGTGAGTTGCTAAACGATTCCGCTTGCTTTAAGATGCGTGAGAAAATCATAACTCAAATATTCACCTCCACGATCGGATCGTAGAAACTTAATCTTTACATTATGGTTCTCCACTTCATTCTGAAATTCCTTGAACTTTTCAAATGTTTTAGATTTATGTTTCATTAACTAGATATACCCATATCTACTTAAGTCATCGGTAAAAGTGAGAAAATAGTGATATCCACCGCGCGTCGAAACACTCATCGGTCCGCATACATCGGTATGTATGATTTCCAACAAGTCCGTTGCTCGCTCCATCATACCGGAGAACGGGGTTTTGATCATCTTGCCCATGAGGCATGGTTCGCATGTGTCAAATGATTCAAAATCAAGAGACTCCAAAAGTCCATCAGAATGGAGTTTCTTCATGCGTTTTACACCAATATGACCTAGACGACAGTGCCACAAATAAGTAGTATTATCACTATCTACTTTTCATCTCTTAGCCTCAATGTTATGGATGTGTGTTTTATCCCTTTCGAGATTTAGAAGAAATAAACCATTCACAATAGGTGCATGACCATAAAAGATGTTACTCATATAAATAGAACAACCATTATTCTCCGATTTAAATGAATAACCGTCTTGCAATAAACAAGATCCAGAAATAATGTTCATGCTCAACGCAGGCACATAATAACATTTATTGAGGTTTAAAACTAATCCCGAAGGTAAAACTAAGGAGAGGCGTCGACGGCCATCACATCAACTCTTGATCCGTTGCCAACGCGATCGTCACCTCATCCTCGCAGTAGCCGTCTATTCCGTAGCTCCTGTTTCGAGTTACAAATATTAGCAACTGAACCAGTATCAAATACCCAGGCACTACACCGAGGGCTAGTAAGGAAAACATCAATAACATGTATATCAAATATACCTTTGATGGTGCCAGCCTTCTTGTCCGCTAAGTATTTCGGGCGACGCTTCCAAAGGACCCTTGTCCTTGCAATAGAAGCACTCAGTGTCCGGCTTAGGACCAGACCTGAGCTTCTTCTCAGCAGGGGTAACGCGCTTGCCGCCGCCTTTCTTGAAGGGCTTCTTTGCACCCTTACCTTTCTTGAAGGTGGGGGGCTTGTTGACCATCAACACATGATTATCCTTTTTGATGTCCACCTCCGCAGCCTTCAGCTTTGCGAAGAGCTCGGTGATTGTATCAGTGGAACCAATCTGATTGTGTGTCACTATAAAACTTTTGTAGCTGGGAGGGAGTGATTGCAGAACCCTATCAATCTTGAGCTCCTCTGGAATCTTGCAGTCCAGTTGCTCAAGGCGTTGAGTGTAGCCCGACATCCTAATGGTGTGCTCACTAACGGAACTCCCTTCCTCCATCTTGCAGTTAAAGAACTTCTCAGAGATCTCATATCTCTCAGAACGGGCCTGAGTCTAAAACATGGTTTTCAGCTCCTCGAGAATCTCAAAGGGCCCGGGATAGTCTTCAAAACGATTTTGAAGGTCCGATTCCATAGCAAACAACATGGTGCTCTTAATCACACCATAATCATCTTTGCGCGACTGATAGACAACTTTCTCATCAGCCGCCGCAGTAGCAGCAGGGGCGTCACCTAACGCATTATCAAGGACATAGTCCTTTTGACCGCTAGAGAGAATGATTCTCAGATTGCGGAACCAGTTGGTGAAGTTAGACCCATTGTTTTTAAGCTTTTCCTTCTCAAAGAAAACGCTTGAAGTTGAAGTTGGACTTAGCCATTTGATCTACAATATTTGCAAGTACAAATTAGACTATGTTCATGATAACTAGTTCAACTTTTAATCAAATTACTAGATGAACTCCCACTAAATTCAACATCCCTCAAGTTGTTTAGTGAACATGATCCAAATTCACCACACCTAATCCGATCTTCACGAGAAGAGATGTGGTTTCAATGGTGGACAACGAAGTGTCGATCATATCATTCATATGACTCATGCTTAACCTTTCGGTTCTTGTGTTCCGAGGCCATGTCTGTACATGCTAGGCTCGTCAAGTTAGACCCAAGTATTTCCGCGTGCAAAAATCGGCTTGCACCCGTTGTGTGTGAACGAGAGTCTATAGCACCCGATCATCACGTGATGCTTGGACACGATTTAACTTCGCAACGGTGCATACTTGGGGAGAACAGTTTTATCTTGATCTTTATGAGGAATCATCTTATAATGCTACCGTCGCGATCTAAGCATAATAAGATACATAAAAGGATAAACATCACATGTATATAACTTTATGTGACATGGTATAGCCAATCTTCGCGCAATGATCTCCATCTTGTGCGTGCCGGCATGATCTCTATCACTCCGCCATGATTGCCTCCACCACGAATAGCAACTACAACTATTGCTAACTACTTATCGATAAAGTGAAACTATTACATGGCGTATAAGAAGTTGACACAGGTCATACACAATTATAAAGACAACCATATATTCTGCCGGTTGTGTACTCATCAACATGCAAGTCGTGAAACATTACAAAACATGATCATTGCATACATTATACACATCACATCTTGGGCCATACCATATCACGTAACACTCCTGCAAAAACAAGTTAGACGCCTCTACTTTGTTGTTGCATGTTTTACGTGGCTTATGGGAGTAGCATGCTAAGAACGATTCTTACCTACGGAAAGCCACAACGGTGATATTATGGTTGCCAAACTCCGGTGTAAATCCCATGACAACTATAGTGAGAGAAACTGGCATCCACCAGCCGCATGTGGAACAAGCCACACGTCAAGTGCGGAGCCGGTCTCGAACGACGCTATGCGTAAGGTTGGCCTGGACCGCTTCAATCTCACTATCCCGCGTCATAAGAAGAACACAAACAAGAGGCTTGCAACAGAAAACATCAACGCCCGCAACAACCATGTTGCGTTCTACTCGTGAAACACATCTACGCATAGATCTAGCTCGATACCACGATGGGTTTCAAGCATAGTAAATCAAAATTTTCTACGGATGCGAACAGAGGGAAGCCAAGATCTAATCTAGGAGATGCAAACAACAAGAGAGATTGGATTAGATCTTCATACCCTTGAAGATTCGCACAGCAGAACGTTCGTCGGAACGTGGGTGATGTAGTCGTACTCGCTTCTCCTCCTCGCGATCCGATCCGATCTAGCACCACAAGTGGCGATGCCTCCGTGAGATGCACACGCAAGACACCTCGACGCCTCCTCCTTCCTTGGTCCAGCAAGTATGGTGGAGATATGGATTGATCTACAACGACGGGCGCAGCAATTGGTGGAGAGTTTCTGCAGGCTTCGCCACACGCAATGGGAGGGAGAGAGAGGCGCCAGGACGACTAGGCTTGAGGGGAAGGTGTGGGGGGTGGTGCGCCCCAGCCCTCTATATATAGAGGGGTGGGCGCCAGCCCTAACCCCTCCCCCAAGCCCAAGGCCGGCGGCCAAGGAGGGAGGAGTGGGGGGCAAGGAAACCCCCCCTTCTAGAAGCTCCAATTAGGGTTTATCCCTTGTTTGGCCGGCTGGGCCCTATGGGGCCTTGTGCCCCTGGCCCAATGCGGCCAGGGAACTCCCTCATAGGCCCATGCCCCTCCCGAAGGTGGGGCCACGTTGGTCCCTTCCGGAAGGTTCTAGAAGCTTCCTGACAATACCGATTAACCCAAAACAATTCAACTCCAAAACTGCACGCCTTATATGAATCTTATTCTCCGCACCATTCCGAACCTCTCGTGATGTCCCGGATCCCATCCGAGACTCAACAAAAACTCATAAACCAATTATCCAATCTATCCTAGCGCCGAGACACGTTATGTGTGACCCTTCGGTTCGAGAATATGCGACATGATCTTCTATCAATAATCAACAAATGGGTCTGAAACCCATATTGACTCCACACATTCATCGATGATCATATCGGATGAACCACGATGCCAGGATTCAATCAATCCCATATATATATTCCCTTCGTCTCGCGATATTTTACTTTCCGAGATTTGATCGCTTGACCTTCATACCTAGTTCAATCTCGTTCACGAAGTACTTTACTGCTTCGTAATCCGATATCACTTTGTGATTAACTCCTTAACCACATGCTTGCAAGCGGTGTTGATATCGACACCGAGTGGGCCCAAGTATATCTCTCGACTTGGGAGGGACAAATCCCATCTCGATACATACAACCCAACAGGTACTTTCCGATCACCTGAGAGACACCTTTATGATCACCCTCTCATAGGATGACGTTTGATGACCTCAAAGCTTTCTTCCGATACCAGGGAGTTGTATTATCTCATGGTCTAAGGAATACAATATTTGACATAGGAAAAGCTTCGCAAAGATGAACACGATGACACGATCTAATTGCTTCGCTTAGTTTGGGTCTGTCTATCATATCATTCTCCCAATGATATGATCTCATTATCAATTGACAACTCATGTCTATGGTTAGGAAACCTTAACCATCATTAATCAATGAGCTAGTCCATAGAGGCATACTAGGGACACGGTGTTGTTCACAAACCACACAAGTATTAAAGTTTCTGCTTAATACAATTCTAGCATGGAATATAAACATTATCATGAACAAGAATTATAATAATAACATCTTTATTATTGCCTCTAGGGCATAATTCCAACAGTTATTGCGGTGTTTGGCAAAGTTTACTTGAGAGATCCAAACACCAAAGACACTATCCGACTTTTGTCCATCAACGAGAGAAGGAGGTTTCCTGGGATGCTTGACAGCATCGACTGCATGCATTGATAGTGGAAGAATTGTCCCTTCGGTTGGCAAAAGTAGTTCAAAGGGCATGCAGAGAGATGCACCATCATACTAGAGGTTGTTGTATCACAGGATATCTGGATTTGGTACTCCTTTTTTTGGCATGGCTAGATCAAACAATGATATCAATATGCTGCAGCGGTCTCTAGTGTTTGCTAGGCTGGAAGATGGCAATGCCCCACAGGTATCGTATGAGATCAATGGCAATTCATATGATATGGATTACTATCTAGCTAATGATATCTATCCCTCCTGGACCACCTCTGTGAAGATGATCTGCTACTCTACAAATAAGAAATGCAAGAGGTTTGCGAAAGAACAAGAAGCCGCTAGGATGGGGAGCAAGGATGTGGAGCGAGCATTTGGTGAACTTTAGTCAAGGTGGGCTATTGTTCGATATCCTGCTAGAATCTGGAGCACAGACATGATGTGAGATATGTGGCTACTTGTGTGATCATACTCAACATGATCGTCGAGGACGAGCGTGATGACGACATCTTGGACCAAGGCTAAGACTTTTAGAGTCAGTTGGTTGAGTCAGAGTTAGGTCTAGTGTCATGAAAAGATTTCATGCAAGTGCATAAAAATTTACATCACAGGCAGACCCATGATCGGCGTCAAGTAAATTTGGTTGAGCATATATGGACTTGTGCGGAAAACCTAAACAGGATCCTTTCTTTGTTTCTTGTAATTTAAATAACGTTTGGTTGTTTTCTTTCGAACCATGTGAGTGTGAACTAGTTATATATATAAGCACTATTTTAATTAGATTATCGAATAATTATTTGCTTGTCAAAATATATATTTATCTAGGTTTTCTATTATAAATCTGTAAACAGTAAAAAAAATAGGTCATGCCGATAGACACGGCTGACAGATAGGCCAAACCCGAGCAAAAACTATCACGACTAGACGTAAACGGATAGAAATGAACCAGTTCCGTTGGTTAAGAGTCGGCCCGGTAGAGATGGTCTGAACGTTCGCTCAAGCGGTCGGCTCAAACGAACTAACCCGTCAGGTAGTTTAGGCGCACGCATCTGATGACGTGGCAGCGGCGGCATGGGCAGGCGAGCCGCGTACTCTCTCTCTCTCGGCCCGAGATCCATCGCCGGTGGATGCATGGTCCGGCACATGGGTACGCTACTTTGGTTCTCCCGGCCGGAGAAAAAATGCCAGGGCAAATGACAGGTTTTTCTTCGGAGGCGCGCACGCGCGCCGCCTAGTTGTTGCCGCTGCGCTGCGATCTTGCCGGCCGGCCGGCCGGACGCGGTCCGGTGCATGCACATCCGGCATCGGTCGCGACAGTGCGCGCTGGCGCCAACCGGCCGACTGCAGTTCACGCTTGGTTTGCCACGGACTGCCTCGGCACGTGACGTTTCTTTGTTTAATTACATCTTGGGTTCTGCTCTGGAGAATCAAACATATACAAGTAGTGCTATCCTCTGTATCGCATGATTACCGTACCCAACGTAGCAATAGAAAAAAAACACGTAAATCTAAGTGCTTGTATATAGGCATAGAGTGCTCAACATAAATGCTTGAACGATACCATATGGAAAATCAATGAAATTTTAGTAAGAGGTGCAGTTGGCGGAAAATTTTATCTATTACTCCCTCCGTTCCAAAATAGATGTCTCAAATTTGTCAAAATTTGATTAAATCTAGACACTATTTAGTATATAGGTTCATCCAAAATTTGAAAAATCTAAGACATCTATTTTTGGACTGAGGGATTAGAAAAAATAAGGATTCCAGTCCTGTAATAAATCAAATAACAAATGCAGGGAAGATCTTACGTATCGAAATTCTCTGGCTAACAAAACTATAAAACTATGAAATTCTATAAATCAATTGAGCACTCGTTAGTATTGTCCGTGCAAAATAGAGGATTAGAAACCAGGGTATAGGTTTGTATTCTTTTAACATAGGAAAACCGTTTTGGTCGCATGCTAAAATCTTAAATATTATTTGATTCACGGGATTCTCGAAACTTAGTAAAACAGGAAAACACATGATTAGAGTGCATGTCCAATTCCACAAGATCGGAATAACCACTATGATTTGCATCAAAAAGTGTTTGAAATAATAGGAAAATGAATAAATTATAATAAAAGGTTTAAGATCCCTCCTAAGATTTCAATCCAATAAATTAAATGATGTACATAGCAAGAATTCTTAAGGATCACATTTCTCGAATAATAATGTTATCAAATTCCTTTGAATCGGAGGGGCCTAAAAGAAATTTGAGTTAATGGTGAAGTAACTACGGAATGAAGGCAAGGAATCCATTCCATGGGAATATTGTAATAGAAATATTACTTTTATCCAAATACAATTCGTGTGATAAAAGAACCGAAGAAATGAAATCCTAATAAAATCGTGTGAAAACCCTATAGTCCAAAAATGACTTTTAATACTTGTTATCACCTTAAGATTACCTTCTTGGATTTTATATTTCAACTTGCTAAGGGGAAAATTAATTCCCAATCATTACTAGATCTCAATGCATATACGGAGTATTTATCTACCTGGCAATTATCCTTGAATCCATCAAATGGTCTTCATGCATCACCTATTGAAAATCCCTTCATATATAACTCAATAAAAATCATTAAGCCATTGTACTAAATCAATGACCCTTATTATAGATCGGAGGGAGTCATTAATTATGAAAACCTCACTTCAGGGCTAGCTCCACTTTCATGTGGCCATAATTTGATATATATATATATATATATATATATATATATATATATACCGAAAGAAAGACATACACTAGAGAGATGTGATACAAGTTCCAACAAAAGAAAATATACAACGTAATCCGATGGACTATCTCTTTATTAATATGTCACAGTTACCGTTAGATCTATGTAACCATATCTAGCATATCATACCAGTTACATCTACTTTACTACAACTAAGAAAATCACTTAGGTTAGGTTTATAAATAAATGTGGCTAAATAGATTATTGCACGCGTTAGATCTTCATAATTTACCCAAACATGTCATAACCCATTAGATCTATACATCCATACCAAAACATATCTTATCTTTAGCTCTACACTTGTAAGACGGCCATGCTATGCCAGCGAGAGAAACATTGCTAAACATAATTTATTCAAATTTATGTCAAATTAGTTCACTTTGGTACTTTCTTTATCGAGGGTAGCAGTTGAGATGGTAGCTTGCTGCTACACTCCCAGATCTACGCCTCCGAGAATGAATCAATTTTTCGAGGGGTCATGCAAATTGTGGGTAAGGTTGTTCTGAATGTAGGCATGGCTATAAATATAGTATATATTTATAAAAGAGATCAATATCATAAAATTTCTTAATTTATTTTGTTACTTCCGGACAGAATTATAGAGAAATTCGTGAAGTTATACTTTGAAAACATAACAATTTCTAAGGGCGTGTTCCGTTTTGGAATTTGGTGCAACGAAACCAGTCCGTTCCGCACCTAGCACCTATTTCTATGTTCGGTTTGATGCGAGGAACATAACTGAGTAGTTCCCCGAAATGGAATATATCACTAATATGCTGAACCAACCCGTGCGACCAAATTGGCCGGATAGCGAGGAACACCTCGTTAAACACGGGCACAACGTACAAAAAAGAAGAAATCCTCACCACCGACCCAGCGGAGGAGAGGCCGGGTGGCAAATACCAGCCACGCGTGGCGACGGCGTGGCCAGTGGCCAGGCACGTGGCGACGGCGACGGCCAGCCTCGTGGCTGACAGAGGCCAAGCATGTGGTGACGGTGGCTAGGCACGCGCGGAGGACAGGCACACCGCGGCGCGGCGGCGGCCGGCAGACACACGCAGCAGCAGCGGCGGCCCATTTTGCTCCGAATTTGACATATGTCCTCCGATTTTGCCTCTATCCCGTATTCCAGTTTTGCAAGGCCACCATCAATTATGATATAGAGAGAAGATTAAGTTTAGGATAAAATCAATAGAATATTTAGCAATGTTTAGTTCTACGTTTTGCTCTTCGATTCTACCAACCGAACAAGAAATAGAATAACTCCATTTCTCAATTCTTTCTAAACCGAACATGGGGTCAGAACCGTCCAGCGACGTCGGAATGGAACCATTCTGTTCCGTCCCCTCCGGTTCTAAAACCAAACACACCCTAAAATATCATGAATTAAGAAATGAAGGAGATAAATAGTAAAATAGTAATTGTAATGTAATATACTTAAGTACTACTCATCAAATAAATCAATTTATGATGCACTTGCATCAGCGTGCTATTATCCAGGACAGCATCACAGAACGCATGGATGCATTAATTAAAAGGATTCACTTGATACTCCCGGGTAGAGTGCGTCGTAATTATACTGTCCAAAAGATGAAGAAGCCAGAGAGGACTTGATGGTGTGCGACAGTGCAAGCACGCTAGAGGAATTGAGGAATGGACAAGAACAGCACACGAACCCTACCGTCCCGTGTCTAAATTGACGAGCAACCGATATTTAAATCTCCTTGCTGGAGTAAAAGTGGATTAAGGGCGTGTCTCCGAGAGAAGTGTTGGCCCGGCCAGGAGTGCTGCCGCTCCAGAGGCCAGAGCTGAGCTTTGCGCTTTCTCCCTGGCTTTATGTGTACAGCCAATACAGCCAGCTGCCCTGTGACAGTGGAGAGTGGACAGTCAGGGAGATCAATCAAAGTCATGCTAGTGGATGGAACATCTGGGATCTAACTTTGTAATGATGGTTAATTACTACTCTTAGGAGTAGCAATATAGTACTCCCACTTTCACGGCCAGATCGAATAGGTAGCAAGAGTAGGAAATCACAAGAGTTTACTACTACCAAGCATCCCGTTTCCTCGAAACAGCCTTTATGTCCGACTGTATTAATATTAGCAGCACCCGTATCTTCGGAGAAGTACCACCACGCGTCTAGAGGTCCAAAGTGCCGCGTACCAAGCAGCACCACTAAGAAGGCAAGTGATGACGACAATGCTAGTGTCCGGACCGGTCCTAGGGTTCCCTTAGTATCGCAATGAGAGGTGGAAAAGAGATACACCTGGCGCCCTTCAAAAAGGACAGCGACACGCGCATGCGTCACCACGTCGGTGTCAATGACAGGGGTGCAACCATACACGCCAACACTAGCATTAGGCCCTACTCCTCCGTCCACCAGGAGACCCACCACCACTGTAGATATGACTTATCGGGTCCATATGATTAGTTACCGTAGACGTATAAAGGCCTACGGTCCATGAAGATCAAAGAAGTCCAAGGAGCATCTAATAGATAAAAGCCTATTTTAGTAATTAAGAAAGATATACGAAGTGACATAGAGTCTATACTATAATCATAACTTGTAACCTCTCCGGATATAGCTCCAGGATCCAGCCTCTTATATAAAGGCTAGGTGGACCCCACGGAGAAGGCACCTTAGTTTTGCAGCAATCCGTTGTGAGCTAGATCGCAACTAGCGAACCAGAGACTTTGTAATCATGTTTCCACCATAATCAGACTACATCGACTCCCTTATTTGTCTGAACAGCCGACAAAAACATCAGCTTCATCTTTTCCACGAAACCCTAAGTCCATAACCATGGGCATTTCCGAGGTTACCCCTCGTCACCTGCTGCCAAGAAGCGGCTCTATCGCCACCGAGCTCATCCGGGCATGTCGGACCACTGCCGATTTGAGAAACGCTCTCGCACCCGCAGCGCAACAGGCACAACCACCACGAGCTCAACGACATGGCCAGAGGCAACCAACGTTATCCCACGGGTAGAAGAACAACGACAAGTACGACGGACCCGGTACCTTCGTGTCGCTGACAAGTCACCCCTGCAGAGCCTCATGCACTTGTCGGGCGGCAGCCAGACCTAGGCCCACCTAGCCTGGATCTGGCGCCTCAACCCCGCCCGCGGCCGAGGAGGTGCTCCCGAGCGCACACCCCACAACACATATGTGCCTGCCAGCACAAATACCAGCTAACTAGCATATTGGTGCCGAGCCGTACAACACATATGTGCCTGCCAGTACAACACATATGTTTGAGACATATAGGTGCCGCACCGCCTACACACGACCTACACAATGTTGGGCCGCCGTGTCCCGCTGCCAAAGCAGAAATCGAGTCCACCCTACCACTTTTAGACAACAATTGTTCGAGTTCATCGACTCCGATGACAAGGACGCGGAGCAGTTGGAGGACGAGGAGGATGAGTCAGACGAGTAGGAGAAGGGACCGAAGCCGGATGACTAAGATCATGAGGCAAGGACAAGGCGACACCAACAGAGGGCGCTCCTTAAGCACTAGAGGAGACGTATGTGGCCATGGTGGCCCGCGCCATGGTGATCACATACGACAAGGCGCCGACGAAAGAGCGCAGCCGCCTACTCACAAAGACCAAGCGACGGGCCATTCTGTACATCCAGCTGCCGCCACTCGCGAGGTTGCCACCAGCGGCGCGCAGCAGCAGCTCGTACACTAGAGGCGGTGAAGAACTGTCGGATGGTCGAAGCGCGAGCGTCCAGGCAGGCCTAGACTAAGACCGAGGAGGAATCAAAGAAGCGTGGCGCAAACGACGACGAGGCGGGGGTCTATCTTGCCATGATGATATCGACACTTAAATTTAGGGTTTATGTTAAATTTGCGTTCAGTTTGCAATATTTCACCCGTCACAGAAAACAATACGAACTTTGGATCGTCCTCTTAAGAATGCACGTGCACTGTTTTTTTTTTGTGGGTAACGTGCACTGCTGATTACGCACTTGGAAAATGCGTGACGATTAAGCGGACGCAACAGGCACGTAGTACTACCGTCTACCGAAAATATCCATCTGGCCGGCTAGCTAGCTACACATCGGACGTAGTACGTGGTTCATGATTGGCGGCTAGGTGGTCCCGTACGTCGTGTTTCCGCCCGAAGATGGGCACCTATATGTCCTGTCCTATACGTCCCTCGAAGAAAGCACGCACAACATATGCTGTATCTCGCGTACCATTGTATCTGGAAACATTGTCGCGCATTTCGCCATGTCATTCCACTGTACGTGGCATCGATGTTGTCCTGGCCCGCCCTCAGGACCTACTCTCTTTGTTTAGAAATATAAGATATTTTAATTTATAAAGGAGATGTATCTACACACCTTTTAGTGTATAGGTCTAAATGTATATAGACACTAAAAGATGTCTAAATACATCTCATTCACAAACCTAATACATTTTAATTGGGAGGAAGAAAAACGCACCCCCAATGACTAGGAAGCCAGCAGATATGATCGACGCAGATGTTTGCCACATAAAACACGAGCGAATGCATGAAAGAACACAAAACACGAGCGCAGCGGATCTTTCTTCAATCAATCAGGACACCGAAAGCTAATTGATCACATCTCCGCGATTGATACGATCCCCTGGAATTTCCCAGGAAAGAAAATTATATAGGATAGGAAGCTCGCAGACAGGCAGGCAGAAAGCAGGATCAACTAACCTAGGGTTAGCTAGAACAACAAGTCCCATCTCATCTCATCTCAACGTTCACCGGCAGCCAACATTGTTAAATGTTTCATACAGATCTCTCCCGAACCGTCCAGACGCGCGCGGCAGAAAGGCGAGCGAGCAAAACCACGACATATATTTTTTTTCTCGATCCGCGTCGAGATCTGCGGATGACCAACCGGATTGGACGTGAGAAGGAGGAGAGAGCCTGACGACCGACTTGACCAATCTTGGAGCGGACGCAGACATGCACTGATTGATGGCACGGCACGGCACGATACGGCAGCGATCTCTGCTGCACTGTGCTGCTGCCTCCTTTTCCTGCCATGGAGGAGGGGGCATCCTCGCTTTACAGGAAACCAACACAAGAAACTTGCATGTTTGCATGACGTTGCTTTTCTCACTATACTAGAGCAAGCACTGTATACATGTTTTCTGAATATATATTTCTCTTACGGTTGTTTCTGCATGAAGTTTAGACTAACTATTTTTTTCTTTTTTGGAAACTAGGCTACCTGCATTAAAAGCATATCCAGTGGGCCGATCCATTTTAGACATGGAATATGTTCATGTAGGTCTCTTTGGATCGACCCACCGGCACAAAAATAGACCAATTTGGCCTCTGCCCTTTTGGGTCGGGTGTTTTTTTTTCCATAAAATGCAAACATTAAAAACTTAAATATATTATATAATAGTCTTAATTTACATACTAGAAAATAAAAGCATAATTAAACTAAACCCTAGCTAGGGCCGCATCTGCTGGTGGCGGTTGCGGCTCTTGGTGCGGTAGATGACTATGGCACCCCTGGCCCATTCATCGTTCTCCGGCGGCGCCTACTCATCGTCGTCCCCTGTGAGGTCGATGACTAGCACCGTGCTAGGGCGACAAGCGGTAGGAGGCAGGGGTAGTTCCCCGCCGCGATGTAGTCCATGGAGGAGGCCAGTGTGCGGCACATCATGCTCCATAGAACCTACACCCTTCATTGTCGTTGTCCGTCGGCGGGGTACAACCGCCATAATACCAGGTGAGCTTCCTCCCCCGATGCTTTGCGGAAGAACTCAATCCAGTTGGGTAGATTGTTGGGATCCCATTCCCGACCTGACCACTGCGTCTCGGTGAACTGCTCCTCCCACTCGTGTCGGATGGACGCATGCAGCTCCTCACCATGCGGCACCGGTGGAATCAAGATGCTGTCTTTGCTCAACGCCACAATTCCATGGTTTCAAGTTTTTTTTCGTCCCACTCCATTTTGAAGGTTTAACATGTAGGGCTGACAGTATCGTACTTTTATTCATTGCCGCATTTGTAAGAGACGTCCAGTAGTAGTACATGTACGTCTCTGACATGCCCTCGACACGCTTGCTTTGCTAGGCTACACTCTAGCAGTAATTTATGCGTGTGGCGGTAGGTTGTGCAATACTGCTGCAACTGCGTGCGTCTGACCGAAAATAATAAAGAAATTTCACACGGCATAAACCATTATTTCCTATACTAGTTAGCAGGAAAATTCAGTTTTCAAATGCTAGTGAAAGTCTCATTCTACTCAAATTTGACTCTTTTTACCCCTCGGACCAAAGCTTTGACCCCCAAATCTCGATGCATTTCTTACCGTTCTACCCTTTTGGCAAACAAGCTGCTGGCAGGCATATGCAGCGCAAAATCTTAGGTCTCGGTGAACTAAAGATATGACTTCTCAAAATGTCTACAACCGTAAAGAAATGACTCTTGACCATTGGTCAGTGTGTGAAAACTAGGAACCATCTTGTAATAAGCACTACTCCCTCCGTTAGGGATTATAAGGACTAAAAGCTTTTTTAAAATGTTAGAAATTACAAGTCCTTTCTCATTTATTACCATTTGTCATCCAATGCATGATCTTCTTTTTCTTTCTCTTCCCACATGCATGTATAACTATTGGTGCATGTAGTAATCAAGAGGGTGAGTTATTGCTTTTCTTAATACTAACAAAATGGTCCATAGACCTTATAATCCCTAACAGAGGGAGTACCAGCTAATTAGGAGTTGGAACTTGGACCTCTGATAGCTGCGTCGGCAGTGACGCTAATTAATCTCATTAGGTCACTATACTAATCAACTACTACTACCTTTGCTAGAAGGACCACACAACATGCACATAGCACAATGTCTGGAAAAAACCCTGCGGCTCTCGGATGCCCTAGAATACTTCTGCGTCTAAACATACTTTTAGAAAAGGTGTCGCGCAACTAGGAATAGTTTATCAGTTTGTTCTCGTTCCATGAAACCTCATTAGTCGATGGCGCATAATTAAGTCCAGGGGGTCATACTTTCATTGTTGGGAACCTCACGGTTAATATAGACGTATCTCTGTAGTGCTGTCCAGCGTATCTCCTAAACCGTATAATATTGCGATCCGCTGCATTGCTTTCCACACCTGTCACTATTGCCCACAGTCCTCATGCCTATTACCTGAAAACGTTTAATTTTCATGAATTTTGTATTCACACTCGTGGATCTAGACCGTGGACCTCTAAAACCCTAGATCAAACACAATGGGCGGCTATAAATAAAACCCTTGGTTATGTTCCATGCATCTCGTGACGTAAAATATTCATGGGTTCATTTAGACGTGCATGAAGCAGTATTCGTGAATGATGATTATTTGAGGTTTGTTAACCAACGTCATGTCAGCTAAAACGAGGCAGCAACGCTCCACAGGCACAAAAACAAAGTACAAAACACAGAAAAGCCTCCAGCACAGCAGGCGGCGGCACCACCTCTCTCTCTCTCTCTGATCCTTTCCCCTCCGTCCATGCATCCATCCCTTTCCAAGCTTTGTGTACTTTTCCCCTGCCCCCGTCCGTCCATCCATCCATCCATCCCCTACAAAAGATGAATGAAAGGGCAGGCAAGTCCCTGCTCCTACTCATCACTTCCTCACATGTCCTCCGAATTTAACCGCAGCTAGCTAGCTAGAATAGTGTAGGAGTAGCTCCGTTCCAGCTCCTCCCATTTCTCATCCCTTGGTACCGGAAGCTGCCCTCGGCGTCCATTCCAACCGTACCCCTAAAAAAGAGCAAACCAAACCCCAAACGGGCAAAAAAATGGTAGGGTGGAAGTGGAGTGGATGCAGCAGCAGCTACTAGTCCCAACCCAAGCGCCACTGGGAAAGGAATCCTCCTCTTCCTCTTCCTCTTCTTCACTTTGCACCGCATGGGGTCAATGGAGTAGCAGCACTAGTCTCTCTCTCTCTCCCCCATTGCCACCTACTTTCTTCTCCACTGCTCCTACAGGCGTTGGTAAATTTAAAGGTGAGTGAACAGTGGATGCAGAGAGGGGAGGTGAGGTGAGGTGGTTCTCCCTCTGGGCAATTATTGCCACCTTTGGAGTTTGGAGTCCTCCAATAGGAGTCTCCTCCTGTGTTGTCTGCAAGTACTGTCCTCCCCTCCCTCCCTCCCTCCTCCTCCTTCCTCTCTCTCTCTCTCTCTGCCCATCTCCAACATCTTCTCTCCCTCGGGGTTGGTGCTCTCTTCTTCACTCCCTCCCTCCCTCCCTTCCACCCATCCATCGTCGTCGTCCTCGCTTTAAAGCTTAAAACCACTGCAGCAAGCAAGAAAGCTTCACTTCCTTCCCCCTCCCTCCCTCCCTCCACGGTGGGTGGTTTGGCTCCTCCCGGAGTTCTTAATTGCATGCTGTCATCTCTCCCTGTCCGTCCCGCTAGCTAGCTGCATCGATCCGTCTCCTCCTCCCCTTTTCCCTGTCCTGCCCAAGCTTTTGCTTCCAATCAACCCTTCTTGCTGGTGCGGCGTGACTGTAGAGCTCCTTCTGCTTCTTCCCCTTGGGGCGAGGAGAGGTCGAGAAGGGTGAGCAGTTCTTGTCCGCGCCGACGAGCCACTACTGTTTCTGTACTTGCGCGAAAACCCTTTTTAACCCGCCATCTTTTTGATCGTCAGTCGTCGCAGAAGCTCCCCCGGCCGGCGCAGGCAGGAAATTCCCTGAATCCCGACAATACGCACGCACGCGCCTACGTGGGTTTTGTCATGGATTGGGAGCCCAAGATGCCTTCTTGGGACCTCGGCACGGTGGTCGGGCCGAGCGGCGGCGGGGGAGGAGGCGGTGGCGGCGCGCTGGACCTGAAGCTCGGCGCGCCCACGAGCTGGAGGCCGGTCCAGGCGGCAGCACCGGTGCAGCAGCAGCAGCAGCCGGCTTCCGCGCCGGCGAAGCGAGCTCGGTCGGGGCAGGGCGCGCAGCAGGCGGTCCCGGCGTGCTCCGTCCAGGGCTGCACGGCCGACCTGTCCCGGGTCCGCGACTACCACCGCCGGCACAAGGTCTGCGAGGCGCACGCCAAGACGCCCGTCGTCGCCGTCAACGGCCAGCAGCAGCGCTTCTGCCAGCAGTGCAGCAGGTAAATTCGTCTTCTTCTCCATTAGTAGTAGTCCTGTATTTCTCTTGCCGGAAACCGACCGTGCATTCTCCGTGCTCTTTCGTCTACATTTTAATCCTCTGTAGCAAAAGTTATTCAGCGAAACTTCTGAATTGCTTAACCTTTGGCGCGTTTTAGTTAGAAACCGGGGTGGAACTTTGTTCCGAAATTTCACCGCGATTTACTGGACTAGTTGTGCTAGCAGCATATATACGCGTTAATTTAGGGCCACCGTCTAAAACCCTGCTTCGCCGAACAACAGTCCGCTGATCCGCTGGAGCTAGCCCTCCCCTGTCTCTTCGCCATCATGGTTTTGTTTGGCGCCTACAATTAATTACTTAAGCGATGTGCTTGCTCACCTGTTTCCCACTCATATTGGGCTATAACATTAACCTGCTGTCGAGCACTGTGTGTTCAGTCAGCCTCAGCTAATTAACGGCGGTTTTCTGACGCGGAAAGATCAAGATGCAGTTTTCTGATGACAAGCACTGTATGTCCAATCAACTTCACCTAATTAATTAAAAAGTTCAAGAGAAAAAAGACCTGATTGTAAAGTTGGTTATCTGATGGGAAGAGGATGCTGTTTTTTTCTGGAAGAAAACTGACGAACTAGTAGTAAAGAGTGATTAGTTACCATCGAGATCGACAACAACACACGAGAAAAGACGAAGAAGAATGACCCTGGAGCTGGATCGATCCTGGACAGCGTCCGTCTGGTCCCGAACCGCTCAACGTCTCTCTCAAGGAGACAAGCACACACGCGCCACCATTAAGCTGCTCTCTGCTGCAACCCAACCCGACCCGTGCTCCCTGCCTGGCCCTGCCCTAGTGGCCTGCTGGGTGTCTGTCCTGTCCCTACATCGCACGCAGCTGACCAGGGCGCGCACGCCGGAACTGGACCTTTCAGGTCGTCGTTCTCATGGCTGGCTCTCCGACTCAGCAATTCCTCCTCTCGCCCTCGTCCTCGATCGGCGGCTGCGTCGCTGTCTCCACCGCTCTCCCTGCCGCCGCCCTTGTCGCGACGCGCCCCCACGCTTTCCACATTCTGAGGGGGTTTCACAGAGAAAATACCTCCCGTTCTTGTTCTAGAAGACGTATGGATCTGCACGGTCAACACGAATGATCTACTAGCCGTATTGTTAACAGTTCGTTAAGATTGTGCCGTGGATGTTACGGCTTGCGATTAAGCTCGTGCCTAACTCGTGCACCGAGGAGCCTCGAAATTTTAGTGCTAGTATTCTCTGGTAGATCTGCGGCATGTGGTTGGAAATCTGACCAGATCGGCGCGACAGTGAACCGATTCTACAGCTTTTTTCATGGATTTTGAGTACGTAGGGTTTTTCACGCAGATTTTTGGTGAAATTCAGATCCAGAATTCGTATCCTGGCCTCTTGGGAAAATCCTTCTGACACGAGGAAACTAATCCTTTTCAGGTTCCATTTGCTCGTGGAGTTCGACGAGGTGAAGAGGAGCTGCAGGAAGCGGCTCGAAGGCCACAACCGCCGCCGCCGGAAGCCGCAGCCGGATCCCCTCAACCCTGCAGGCTTGTTCTCCAATCACCACGGTAATCCATCCATCCACCCACCCACCCTCCCACCTGAGAATGTTTTTCAAGTCACATGGAAAATAAGTTTGATGAGTAGGAAGTGGTTGATTTGATTTTGTGAGAGCCGACAGCGGCACTGAGATGGAAAGCTGGTATTTTCAGACTCCCATTTTGTCGGACCAGAGGGAAATTATGACGCCCTTGATCCATCATGTGCTCTAGTCAGCTTTGGTCTAGAATTGAATCTCCTTTCAGTTATTAATCCCATTTTGTTGACTGCAAGTACTATCCACAAAAACACTTCACACGTGCTTTTCCGAGTGTAGCAGCACAAAGTGTTTTTCATTTCTCAAAATGATGGGACATAGGGATTGACTACTAGAATTGTTGAACTGCCATTGATGCTGCAAAGACCAAAATAGTTTCCGAGTCTTGGACTAGAATTTACAGGAACTTCTTGCAGGACCAAAGCAAGAGAATATATAGGTGGGACTGAAGTTTGTTCTACTAGTAGTAGACTGTAAGTTGTTCCAAAGTTGAGAAGAAACCTGAGTAACAGGATAGATTCACAAAATACTACCCCTATACATAACTGTCATGTATTTTCTTCTGTTGGTCAGATTGTCGACATACATAACTGTCATGCAGGTTTGCAACACTGACGGCTCAACTAACTGTTTGCTTTCCGTCATTTTCGGTGAGCAGGAGTGGCAAGATTTTCGTCCTACCCACAGATCTTCTCCACTACATCCATGGCGGAGCCCAAGTGGCCCGGAAGCATCGCCGTCAAGATGGAGGCCGACGCGTTCCACGAGCAGTACTACTCGGCCCTCCAACTCAACGGCGGCGCATCCCTCTTCCACGGCAAGGCGGCCGAGAGGAAGCACTTCCCTTTCCTGACCGACCACGACGAGACGGCCGCGTTCGGCTGCCAGCAGCCCTTCACCATCACCCACTCCTCGGAAAGCAGCAGCAACAGCAGCAGGCACAGCAACGGCAAGACGATGTTCGCCCACGACGGGGGACCGGATCACAGCTGTGCTCTCTCTCTTCTGTCAGACAACCCAACACCGGCGCAAATGATGATCCCACCGGAGGCGCAGCATCTTGGCAGCGGCGGTGGTGGAGTAGCGATGCAGTACGGTGGTGGTAGGATGGCGCGGCTGCCCAACGACGGCGACGTCTCTCTCACTGGGCTGTCTTATGTGAGTTTGGGAAACAAGGGCGCGCCCGTCTTACCCACATCTACCAGATCACAACACACTGCCACTGCTGTTACTACCAGCTCAGCTGCAGCCCAGCTACAACAATACCATAGCTACTACCACCAACTGAGTGCTGATCAAGGCAACACAGATGCAGGTGGCATGCAGGCCCTTCCCTTCTCCTCATGGTAGTTATATCTTGATCAACCAGATCCTAGGCAGTTTGTGTTGATCATCAGTTACCAAGTATGCACCCCCTGATAATAGTAGTATGATCCTGAAAACATCACCAAGATGCTGCTCATTTTCCAAATTTCCTGATTCTTCTAACCTATCAAAAATCCCCTCTACTTGTGATTCAGAATTGCATCTACAATTCTATTTTGTATTTGGTTGGTTTGTTCATTTTGGCCATGCACTTGCTTGGTAGGGCTACATCAGTAGAAACAGTACCTGAAGACTTAATTGTACTAAGCAGTCAGATTCATTAGCGTTACATGATGGATGTCACTGATTATTCTCGCCATGTGCGGCTGCTTGTTTGTCACATGTTGTATACATCCGTAGAGATATTGTTCAGGGACAGTAGTTAGCTTATTGAGGATTCTGGACCACTTGTTCTGGTGAGGAAGACAAGTTCAGGATTCAGATAGCTTCGCCCTACCTAGCGGAATCGTTCCTTTTTTTTTTAAAAACAATTAAGGTCGTATTATTGGATTCGACATGAAGTTCAAGGGAGGTGATGACTTGAGGATTGATGTGCCTTTTCAAATGCTGCACAGTAAATTATCCTGCTGCGTATGTTTTATAAATTTTCAGAAAGAATGTACAAGGCTATAGACCAGAGGTTAGCAACTACTCTAAACCAAGACGTGAGACCATCTAAAACTAAGTAAAACAAAAGATGCAAACGGCAGTTGTTGCATGCCTTAATATGCCATCCCTAAGGCCATATATTGTGGGAGAGTCATGTGATCTTTAAATATCTTCCTACACCTGAAGAGGTTAGGGCTGAAAAACCTGAAGATGTAACTGTCCCTTGTATTCCACATTGCCCAAGTTACAAGGGTTCACGTATCTCATCCTCTAGGCTGAGGAACAGAGTATTTGTTGAAATATATTGACTTGCCCCTTTCAATCAGTTCAGGCTTTTGGTTGAATTGGCTATAAATTGTTTTTTCTAAGAATATGTGATGTGTGGTTTCCAAAGCAGCAGTACCACATCACAGAAGTGTAATCAGGCTTTAATTTTTTTTCCTATACAAGAGTAACCAGAAGAAGACCTTATGATTTTGCTGACAGAAGGATTTCGATATCCACTTTAAAGCCGTGCATACCCGGTGTTACCCATGAAAGATTTTTTGTTAGCCTTGGAGAAACTAAAAGTAGTGGCACCTGTGAAAGCTAGCCCCAGGTTACACTTTCCATGAGATGGCAATCCTTCCAGAAGTGGGATTAAGGCGGATCATGCTACCAGGTTTTTTCTTTGTTTTGTAATATAAAGGAATTTTATTGCTCCCCCGGTCTGTCGACCAAATGATGCTACCAAGTATTGAAGTGCCATGAAGCAAACAAAGTTGTTCAGCTAACCATGTAAGACTGTTTCTGGTTAAACTGGAGGTGCTTCTGTAGTTATATATGGAGCTTCAACCAGATGTTCAGCCGTTTATTTCCAGTTACAGCTTAAGAAGGTAAAATGTTTCCAACAAAGAAAATTTCTCAATGCACAAAAAAAGAAATCAAAGAGAAATTTCTTCACAAGGATATCACACAAACTCCACCAGGGGATTATATTCATACCCCAGCATGGTTTCAGAAATGGGAATACTATTATCATCCCTTCCACTCTTATATATGGTCAAACTGAAGTTCACAAAAAGAGAGAAAAGAAAATAAGTACACATGCAGTATATACTACTACCTAGATTCATGCATGGCTACCCAGGAGACGTTCCATCAAATATAAAACCTCTCCCGGAGCCTGGGGGGATGACCAACCGAGTGACCGAGCTTAGCTCATCACCTTCTGTTCGTTCTTGAAGCGCTCCCGGACGGACAGGATGAAGGCCGTGGCCCTCTCGTCGACGTCTGCGCCGCCATAGGCGCCCCTCGCCGTCGCGTCGACGGCAGGAGCAGGGTACCTGGGCTGGTAGGCGTGCGCCGTGACGGTCGGAGCAGATTTGGTCTGGGCTTTGCCGCCGGCGTACTTGCAGTACGCCGTCGCCACCTTCCCCTTGATCGCTCGGACGCCGCTCTTCATGCTTCCCTCCATTTGTATCTGTACTACTGTGATTGTTTCTGCCTAGCTTGTTTTGTGTGTGTGCCTTGTGCACTTGTTCTTTGCTTTCAGATGCTGGTGTATCAAGGGAGGTAGCTGCCTATTTATACTGGTCTGGTGTGAGAGATAGGAAGACCATTCCAATTCCATGTCACATCTTGGCATTTTGATGCCAATGGATAATAATGAGCATGCGTGCACCCAACGTATTGCAGCTCTGGCGAAATGGATCCGTGAGGTGTCACCGCCAGGAGATTCCCATGCTCGAAGGGGGCCAGTGGTAAGTGACGGAATGAGAGGTCGTAAAGCTGTTCTGCAGTTGCAAGATTGCATCTAGTGCGCCATGATGATTATATTCGGTCGGTCTTGTGATAAAATCTCCATTATGCACCAGCACACATGCCTGCCAAGTTTCTTTGCTCTCCTGTCTTTTCTGAATCAGCAAAAGATCCATCTCAAGAGAGAAAGATCGCTCCGCATATCCTCTGTACTACGAATGTTATCCCCATCAGGTTCCTGATTCCTCTCTATCCTTCTGAATCATCAATCACCTCGCGTTGTTGGTGGTCGTTCCGTGTATGTATCTACGGAGCTTTGCTTCGGTGTCCCCCCCTCCGGGGAAAAGTTAGGAAAAAACCGGTTTTGAGAGTCCGATGGTATGTTCCGGGTAAGCGGATCTATTCTGATATTTTTTTTACAGCTGTACGTATATGAGTCTGGTTGTACATGACGTCCGTAGGAAAAACAAACTGTCCAACGCAAAAAAAAACTGCTGGTCCACTCGAGGTAATCCGGATCAGAACGCATCGGTCACGCACCATCGTCACCGATGGATTTCTGGTCATCAGCACCTCCACTCGTTTTGCGTTTTTAGGCCTAATTCATGCGACTATTTAGCGCTAGACAGATATAACATTCGGTGTTAAAACAGTCAGTCTTTCATTCATGTTCTTAGGCCGAGTTTTTTGTTTTGGTCTAATTTTAAGCAAACTCGGCGAAATTTAGACGAATATAGGTGCCTTTGTTAATATATAGGCGACTTCGTACATATTATGTCAAATTGAGACACCCGAATTTTGGTTGCATTAGGCTAAAAGAAAAAAAACGTTCTAATAGCTAGTAGGCGATGCCGATGTTGATGTTGCCGGGCACGTCGTTCATATGCCGAAGTTGCGGTAGAAGGTGTAGTCGGTGTCCCGGGTGCCATCGTCTTTGTCGTCGTCTTCCCTCTGCGGCTGCGGGAGACGCGAGATGCTCGCCGACGCGTCACGAGCGCCACGGCTGAGACGAGGACCGGCCTCCTCTCGCCGCCGAGGCGATAAGCGACGCTGGTAGGCCCGCTGCCGACGAAGCGTCGCTGACCTCGCGCTTAGGCCTGCTCCCTGGCGACGAGCGAACGGTTGGCCTCCTCGCGCCCCGATCCTCCCTGGAATAGGCGTATGTGCGAGCTGCACGGGCGTACGCCGCTTAGGGAAGCACTACAACGCCATCTTCGTGACGGTCGCCGCCTCGGTCGACCGAACACGCCGCCGGCGCGGGCCTCAGCCGGCGCGTCAAGCAAAGCCCGACCGCGCGCCGGCGATGGAAGCTCTAAGAAAATGCAGCCCTAAGAAAATCATCTTTCGCCTTCCGCCACCGGAGCTCGCCGGTCCTAAGTTGGGCTATCCTCCTTGATCCCTGATGTCGGCCGCCCAACGCTGTGCGGTGGCCAACTAGCTGCCGAGGAGGATGGCTTTCCTTTCTACGTATTCCTCGACGTCAACGTCGTGCTTATGCAACTCGGCCACGGTAGTCGCCTCACCGGCATTAAATGGACACACCTCCGCTCCGTCCGGTGAAGCGGGAGGTGGAGTCGCCGATGCGCTCACCGCTGAGGACGCGCTCATGCGGCCTCGTCGTGAACGGCGTGTTCATCGGCATCGGCATGTAAACGACGTGTTCGTCGGCATCGGCATCGCCTAGTAGCTATTTCAACGTTTTTTTCTTTTATCCTAATGCAGACAAAATTCGGGTGTATGTCCGAATTTGACACAATATGTACGAACTCGCCTATGTCTTAACGAAATCGTTGTATTCGTCCAAATTTTGCCGAGTTTACTTAAAATTTGGTCAAAAATGAAAACCCAGTCTGCAAACACGAGTGATAAACTGATTGTTCGCATGCCAAATATTACAAACGCCCGAACGAGTTAAGCTGCTCTGACGACCAAAATCCATAGCTCCAAATGCGCACGTGTATGACTGATGCGATCTAGATCGAAATTACCACGAATGCTGGCAGTTTGTTTTCCCCTATGTACTCTATGTACAACCAGACTCAAATACGTACAACGGTAGAAAAAATATCAGAAAAAGTCCGCTCCTAATCTGACCGGAACACACCGTTGGACCCCAAAACCGGTTTTTTCCTCAACGTTTTTCTCAAGGGGGGGACACCGAAGCAAGGCTCATGTTTAAGACCACTTTGCCTAGATCACGGTTGAGAAGACCGCCGTGAGGCGCTCCAACAAGACCCCATGAGAGGTTGTTTGTAACATCCTAAAGTTTAACAAATTTTGGAATATTAAATTTAATAGGTTTATTTTGAATATTTTAATGGCCAATTTGTTTTTGAAATTTCTACTCTTATATTTCAAGCATAAACCCTGTTTTCCCTATATTTACAAATTATCCCTATAGTGCATGTTAGGCAAATGATTTTTTTCGTGATTTTGCTTTTAGTAAAAAAATCAAGTTCTATAAAGTTTTTATGGTGTGGTTTGATTTTAGAAAAATATAGAAATTGGAAATTCACAATTTGGATCTATAAACTAAAACTACAAAGAAAATAGTGAAATAGAAAAAAAGAAACAAAATGAACCTATTGATCCGACCCAACTGGACCGGCCCGTAGCATCTCACCCCTTATCTACCGTGTGTCCACCGGCGCGAGAGGCCCTACCGGGCTGAGTCACTTTAGATGGTATCGGAGCATTGTGTTGACTATAGGTGCATGACCCTAGAACTGGTTTATAAACTAGGAAAGACACTAGGCAAATGAAAGTATTATGTTCTTTCAAAATCTTGTATTTATGAATCTCCGTTAGTCTCGTATGACTTATCCTCACCGTATAAAGGCTCAAGGCCAAATAGATATGGATCATGAAAAGGCCAAGGCCCATATAGGAATGGACCGTGTTTCAGAACAAATAAATAAAATGGACTAAAAATAGCCGAGTGTAAAAAGGCTAGAATTGTTGGACTTGGCCCATATAAAACATCTAACTGGACTGGGCTAAATCTGATTGACGACCTTTATAATTGGTCATAGATTTACCACGTAGGATTGGCCACATAGGATCTTACGTGGACATGGCAGACAGTCTGTGACCAATACAGTTGGTCATAGAATCTGTGACCATCTATATTGGTTATATACGTCTATGACCAATTCAGAAGAAAGGTCGTGATGTTTAACTAGTGACGCTCAACTTTTGACCAACTTTATTTGGTCACAAAAAGGTCACAGATTAAAAACTATGACCTTTGAGTGACCAATATCGAGGGTCATGTATCACCAAATTTCTTGTAGTGGATGACCACCCTCAATAAGTTCCTTACAAATAGATCACTAATGACCATTAGAAGCTAAACGGTACACGCTTAGCTAACTACGGTGTTAATTTTTTTCTATGAGTGTCATCTTCATATTTTGTGAAAATAATAAACAAAACTATTTTCAAAATAGTAGTTGTGTGTTTGAAGGTGTGATTGTTTGGATGTTGTTATTAATATGGTGTTTTCTTGTTGTGACTAGGAAAATTGGTATCTTCTCCCTTATATTTTTCTATCTATACTCATCCCTGCTAGCCTAAACAGATGCCAGAGGCGTGACCTCGAGATGCCCCAGGCTTGGAGCAGTTGCTTGAGAGACAGGGTCGAATGATGGAGAGACAAGGTCAGATGATGGAGAACCATGGTCAGATGATGCAAGTCTTGGTGTAGAATCTAACAAACAACAAGAGAGGCAACAACAACAATGGAAATAACAATGACAATGAAGGCAACAACAATAATGGCAACAACAACATTGATGGCCAAAACAACAACTAACTGCCGAATGTGGATAGGCTCACTAGATTCCTTAGGCTACGACCTTCTAGTTTCTCAAGTTGTACTAATTCTATCATGGAAGATGATTGTCGGCGTACGGTTAGCAAGAACTTAGCTATTGTGTACTGCACTGATGCAGGAAAGGTGAGATTTTCCGCTTACCTATTAGAAGATCATCCAGCATCATGGTGGGAGAACTATAAGATCACCCACCCCATTGAAAAAGTTGATTGGGATAGTTTCAAAGTGGCATTCCACTCATTTCATATCTCAGCTAGAATTATGAGCCTGAAGAAGAGGGAATTTCATAAGTTCTGCCAAGGGAATCGTATCGTTTCTGAGTACATAGACAAGTTCAACCAACTGGCTCATTATGCACAAGATGATGTGGACACGGATGCCAAAAGAAGAGAGAGATTCATGGTCGGACTGAATGACGAGCTTGTAGTTCACCTATCTATTGTGTACCTTCAAAACTATCAAGCATTACTGGACAAGGCTATTATCCTAGAGAATCAGCAAACCCAGATGGAGAGCCACAAGAGGAAGAACCACAAGCATGCAAAGTTCGACTGAGGGGCATATCATGAGCCAGCCACTTACTACCAGGATGTTGATAAGTCGGAGTACATTGAGTATGACGGGCATAACTACCACCTACATGTGGGAAATGGGATAAAATCGACACGAAAGGAACAGAAGCCATGGGATAGGTAGTAGTAACACAAATGGTCACAACCATGGCTAGAACTACCGCATGAAGTCTAACAAGAGGGACATCAGTCAAATTGAATGTTTTAAGTGCCATGAGCTAGAGAAACTGAGCTACGTACACATCACATAGCTTCCTACCCTAAGTTTCATGTCTGCATCCTTCATATATGCAGTGCAAGTGATGAAAGTAAGGAACATGAGGGGCCCTACTAACATAAGGTCAATAACAAGGATTAATGGGAGGTTTAAAATTTACATCATACCCAACAATTAAGCCAGCCTTGTGGGGTTTCTATGTCCAACTTTGCTTACTATATATTGCCTACCTGGCAAAAAATATGACATATCCTTCAGGTTTATAGATTGGAGGAAAACTGATAAGAAGTAGAAATTGTGGGATGTACTGAGTATAATCAAGTTTCTGTATGTTAACCCTTCTTGCATTGCTATATTACATCAATATTATTTATCCTGACACGTCTTTCTCAAAATACAAATATATTCTGATATTGATCTTTTGTGTAAAGATTGGGTGATGAGGTCAGCTTGAAATAAATGACATGATTTTGAAAACACGCTTAAAATATGTATTTCAAACCCGACTTAACTGTTGAGGAAAACATTGCAAATAGTTTTGGAAATAGAATATCACACACTGGTTGGGCAGCGCTATGCGAGTATTATAGCTTGATCCACCAAGGAAAAATCTGAGGGAATGCAAAAAACTATGCTAATCAAACAAATGCCCATCATACTTACAGATCAAGGAGTTTTGCTGGGGAGAGGTACCTAGGGGTGAGTACCATCTAAGTTGTCTACGTGTACTTGGTATCTATTTTCTAAGTATTTACATAGGTTTTTTTCTTGATATCCTCTTTCTCAATGTGTAGATCTTTGATTAGGAGAAATATCATAATTGTTCAATTACAAGAGTTGAATTATACAGATCCACACACGACTAAAAATAACATACCTGTTGATGAAGTGGCTGAGAGAAATATTGTAAGCTATTATTCACTATGTTCAAACTTACGATGTATATATATGTGATGTTTAATGCTAGTGTTAATGCCAGTACAAACAATATTCTAGGCCAATATGCAAGGGAACTTCTACTTGATCCATACAATGAGTATAGAGATATTGAAGAAGATGACCTTTATGCTCATGCCTTTACAAAAAATATAAGAGGAAGAGTTCATGGATTGAGGTTGTTACCTCATGAATGTAAGGAATATAAGATTGCAAGAACATATGCGAGATGTACAAAAATATTAGAAGAGAACTGTGAGCTTAGGGAATCGAATGGCGTACTTATCTCCAGGTTGGATGCACGGGAGGGAATAATAAATGCAATGCATAAGAAGTTGGATAGTAAAAAATCTCTACTAACAATGCATAACAGGGCAGATCAATAGTCAACAGAAGCTAGTGTGCGGATAAAATCTTCGAAGAATGTCTCTAGCTCTACAATCTATCCTAGATGTGACACTTTTTGATGCATAGATCTCATAATTCCTGAAGTGGCACCTCGATTTGTGCTATCTACTGCTATGCTATAATTACTTAACCATCAAGTGTCAGAAGTGCTAAAGTTGTTCTTCGTTCTGTGCTAGCTCACCCTATGCCAGGTACTAGAAAACTAGCTACTAGAAGAATTCCTATGTTGGAGATATGCCCAAGAGGCAATAATAAAGTGGTTATTACCATATCTTCGTACTTATGATAAATGTTTATATACCATGCTATAATTGTATTAACCAAAAACATTAATACTTGTGTGATTTGTAAACATATAAGAGTCCCTAGTAAAGCCTCATGTTAAACTAGCTTGTTGTTTAATATATGATCATGGTTTCCTGATCATGAACATTGAGATATTATTAACAACAAGGTTATATCATTAGGAGAATGATGTGATGGACATACTCCTATAGTTAAGCATAGCATAAGATCAAGTCATTTAATAGAGTTCACTTGCTATAAGCTTTCAAATACATAGTAACCTAAATCCTTCGACCATGAGATCATGTTAATCACCGTCACCGGATGGATGCTTTGATGATATCAAATACCACTTCGTAACTAGGTGGTTATAAAGGTAGCATTAAGTGTTCAAAAATTATGTGTTGAGGCACATGGATCAAGAGTGGGATTTGTCCATCCATATGACGGATAGATATACTCTGGGCCCTCTCGGTGGAATGTCATCCAATTGTCTTGCAAGCATGTGAATAGATGACAAGGGATCACATATCACAGGAACGAGTAAAGAGTACTTATCGGTAACGAGGTTGAACTAGGTATGCAGAGATACCGACGATCAAACCTTGGATAAGTAAAGTATCGTGAGACAAAGAGAAATTGGTATCGTATGTAAATGGTTCATTCGATCACGAAGTAATCGCAGATATGTGGGAGCCATATGAATTTCCAGATTCCTCTATTGATCGGAGAAGAGTCTCGGTCATGTCTGCATAATTCATGAACCTTAGGGAGACACACTTAAGGATTCAATGTTGTTTAGTAGATATGGAAAGTGAGTAAACAGACCAAATGTAGTTCGGAGTCTTGGATGGGATCCGGGATATCACGAGGAGATACATAATGGTCCGAGAATAAGATTCATATAAGGAAAGTCCAATTCTGGAGTTTGGAAATGATTTTGGTGTTTTCACCGGAATGTTCTAGAAGGGTCTAGAAGGTCCACCGATCCAGAGGGGGAAGGGTACATGGATTTTTCATGAAAAAGTGGAATGGTTGCATCATGTCCTAGCTCACTTGGCTGGACACTTGGAAGAGATAAATCAAACTCTAGTTTGAAAGACAAAAAAGGCAGTTTGAAAAAGTCAAACTAGGACAACGATTTCCAAGTGGAGTTGGGGGAGGATTCCCTCCCCCTTGGCGCCTCCCCACCAATAAAAGGAGGGGTAGGGCGCCCCCCTTGGAGACACAAGAAACCCTAGGTTGGCCGCCGCCCCCTCTCTAGTTGCGGCTAATCTAGATCTCCTCTAAACCGCTACCAATTAGCTAAACCCTAGTTGCTAGCAACCTCTAAACCTTGGCCTCTAAACCCTAGATTGTCGGGGCTCCCTCTACTCCACCATACTCGCTCCGGCTTAGGCAAAGCTCTGTGGGATCTCCCCTCTAAACTCTAACACCACGCCATCATGCTGTCGGTATCGCAAGGAGAGAGCTACAACCTCCGCTGCCTGCTAGAGCAAGGGAGAGGAAGGTCTTCAATGAGTACCGAGCATGTGACCGACTACGGGAGCGCTGTCGGAACACAGTGCCGGAAGGATCGTCTACACAATCTTGAGATCGGCAAGTGAACGACTACATCACCCACAAGAATCTGCTCTCGTTAACCGCTTTGGATCTTTGAGGGTTAGTACTCTATCAACTCGTTGCTACAATGTAGTAGATAGATCTTGGCTTGTGTGTGTTCATGCGATAATTTTTTTTTGTTTTCCATGCTACGAACCCCTACAGTAGTATCAGAGTCGTGTCTATATGTAGATCTGTTGCACGAGTAGAACACAGTGGTCATTGTGGACGATGGTGCTTTTATTATCAATTGCTTCTTGTGTACTTTGCATCTTGCGGGGTGGTGGGATGAAGCGGCTCGGGCTGACCTTACATGACATCGTTCATGAGACTTGCTCCACGCTCGACATGAAACTTGTATTGCATAAGTGGCTTTGCGGGAGTCTGTATCTCCCATCGTAGTGAAGATTCAATTTACAACGGGCACTTGATAGTTCTTGCATCAACGTTGTGGTTCTTGTTTGTAAGTTAGAACGGTACTTATTGGAAGCCCCAAACCACGTAAAACATGTAAAGAAAATTAGAGGCGTCTAAATTTGTTTTGAAGGGGTGTGTTGTGATGTGATATGGCCATAATTGTGATTATATACGATGTATGGAATGATCCTTATTGTAAGTCGACAACCGGCAGGAGCCTTATGGTTGTCTTTTAATTTCATTAAGACCTGCGTGTCTATTATTCAAAGTAGTTGTAATAGTTGATGCTGGTGGACAACAACCATGGAGCGGTGCCATTGACCTTGACGCCATGTCGGTGATGATGGAGATCGTGTTCGTGCTTGAAGATGGAGATCGGAAGCACAAGAAGAAAGACCATATCATATCACATATTATGAATTGCGTGTGATGTTAATACTTTTATGCATCTTGTATTGCTTAGATCGCGACGGTAGCATTATAAGATGATCCCTCTCACACAATATCAAGTTATAAAGTGTTCGTCCTTAGTAGGCACCGTTGCCAAGACTCGTTGTTTCAAAGCACCACGTCATGATCGGGTGTGTTAGATTCTGCGAGTGTATAAAATGGGAGCAAGCCAGATTTGCTCATGCATAAACTAAGGTTACATCTTGACGGGCCTAGCATGTACAGACATGGTCTCGGAACACGGAATACCGAAAGGTAAAGCATGAGTCATATAGATGATATGATAAACATGATGATTGTTCGCCTTTAAACTACATCATGTCACGTGATGATCGGACTTGGTATAGCGGATTTGGTTCATGTGATCACTAAAACAATGTGAGGGATATTGTTTTTAGTGGGAGTTCAACAGCAATATGATTAAAAGTTGAACACTATTTATCATAAATTAAATCAAAGTAAATTTTCATAGTTGTTGTAGTCATTGGCATCCGTTTACCATCTTACGCTTAGTTATAATTGAGATAATAGAACTATAAAATTCTAGCTAATTACTTTATGAACTGGTATTGTATTTTTTTGAAGTGTTAATCTAAAGTTTAAAAGTCCTATTGCAAACTTTCAGTAAGTTCCGGTTACCCCGTGAAGTTTAATAATTGGTATTAAATCAAAAGTAACAATTCCAGTGTTAGTATATAAGCATCATGTTTGTCTCCATGATTCTTGATATTCAAAAGATTGTTTTGATATCAAGGTTATCGGGGAGCTTAAAGTATTGTTTCAGAAGCCATCATGTGTGGAAGATATTGCGATATCTGAAACGATGTTTTGGTTGCAACATGAGAGAGTATAATATGGCAAAATTTATGTTCTCATATTTGATGAGAATTTGCAAAAGGTTGGAGACGCTCGTCGTCCTAATCCTCCAAAAGGTTTTGGAGAGCAACATTATACCCGCGATTCATCCTTATAAGATAAAGTAGCTTGGTCATGAAAATTGCTATGATAAGGATGAATATAAGATGTAGGTAAAATTTTTACTACACTAAAAGGTTACTAAAGAATGGAATTCGAAAGAACGCCAATCATTTGATGATGGTGATCTACTTCAAAGTGTAAGTCCAAAGACACTGGTATTTAACTATACACGCTTTGAACTATGTGTCATGAGTATGGTGCCACTGTTGATATTGATAGATTCTTTTGAAATGATAAATAAAATACTGAAAGAGAAATCTAAATAAATATTTGGCAGAAGAGAAAAGACTAGAATTGTCCAGCTTAGGTATATAGAAGATATACATGTAATGGCTATATTCTTTGATTGTTAAACAATGTCGTTCTTCGATACTGAATTTGTTGGTCTGAATCGTCATACGAAACAACAAATTTCATGAACTACAATGGCCTAAGTAACTAGCAAGAGAATATGTGACGATGTTCATCGAAAACAAACAAAGGGTTATTGTGTTGCTCGTTGACATCAAAGCTTGCCTTCAAGATTTGTTTCGATCAGGTATTATGAGAACAAAAGGGTTGTTCAAATAATTGCCATAATCCATAAAATATGGATGATTTACAAATCTCGTTGCAGAAATCACATCCATAAAACTAGTGCTAAAAATGTCGAAAGACAATTGATTGAAAGATCACTTAAGAAGTGACATCGACATTTAAATTACAATGGAAAGAAAACATGAAGAAACTCCATGTGGATGGGATTTTGGATTCTTTTGATTTTTTGATCAAATGAAGCCTGTGAAACTTTGCTAGAGATAGTTAAAACTCTGTTCATAGGCCAAAAGGGAATGCATGACGAGCTTATTGGAAATTATACATATAAGATGTGTGAATCCCATTATGTGTAGTCAAGAGCGATGGATTTCAACTTCATATGCTTCCTCCGGAAATTTGAGTGAATATATGAATATTTACTTCATGAGGATGAAGTATGAAACATTTGAAAAAGTTCAAAGACTTTCAAGATGAAGTGAAAAATTCATTGTAACAAGAAAATAAAGAGTTTATGATAGGATCATAAAGGAATAAATTTGAGTTACAAGTTTAGCAAAACACCTAAGATTTGAGGAATCGTTCCATGGATTTGCATTTCCCAAAACACCATATGAGTATGGAGTGTTCCGGATATGCAATGAAACCTTGTTTAACATGGTGAGATCAAAGGTGTAAGTAATAAAACTGCCATAGTATTTTAGATATTAAAGCTTTAGAGACTACTGCTTTTTCACTGAAAATAGCTCCATCATGATCCATTGAAATAACACCATATAAAGTTGTGGTTTGGGGTAAAACCCAGGTTGTCCTTTCTTAAACATTTTTATGCTATGCATAAGTAAGATGTTTGAAACCAAAGTCGGATAAACATGCATTTGTATGTTATTTTGAATAACTGTTGAGTATTCCTCCATAACACCAAAGATAAAAGTGTTTGTCGCTTAGAACGTCGAGTTTCTTAAGAAGGATTTTTTCGTGAAAAGTTAAGTGGGAGGACAATAGAACTTTGATAAGGTTAAAATAACCTTAGTTATATGTGTTGAGTTGTGCAACGCTAGAAAGTGTTTCGGAGGCAGCAACAATGCTCATGGCTCACGTGCCTCAAAGGTTGTGATCACGAAAGGTATAAGCTACTATTGAACCAAGTAGGTCGGGTAAACAATCAAATACTAGGATTTGAAGGTAAATCATTATTGTTTGACAATGATGAACCGACTATATGCAAAGAAGCGATGATGGGCCCTGACTCCGTCAAATTGGCTTGAAGCCATAAAATCTGTGATAGTTCCATACACGTGAAATCAAGATTTGAACTTGGAATACCCTATGGAAGGTGTAAAACCTTACAGTTGTATTTTGGATCTATAAATAAATAGACATGGATGTTTCACATCTATGAAATAGTCGACATGTCGGGAAAGAGTTCACGACAATGTTCAAGCAGTTGACTATGACAAGATTTGATATTTCATAGCGATATTTAGTCTAGAAGAATTAATGTAGCAATCATGCACTACATATAATTATATTATATGGTAGTTGAACAAACAAAACAAAGTTCTTTTAATAGAATTGTTACCTAGGACGTGTACATAACACGGTCCAAAGGGTTTTGTTAATTCAAATGATGCTAAAAACGTATGCAAACCTCAATGATTGAAGTAAGCATCGAGGAGTTGGAATCTTCACCGTGATGAAACTATTAAAAGAGTTTAATTTCATCGAAGACGATGAAGATGCTTGCATTTGCAAAAAATTAAGTGGGAGCACTAAGACATATTTTAATACATTATGTGGAAATACATATTGTTGATTGGAATGATGTATCTTTTATTGACACAGGTTAACAATTTCATATCGGTGAAAGACTTAGGCAAAACCTGAATGTTTGTCATCAATATCTATATAGATAGATTGAGACGCTAATATGGTTGTGCCAAATGTATATAGATTAGATATTGAATGAGTTCAATATGGAAATGACAAGAAAGGTTCTTGCCACACAGAAAGGATTAAAATCAAAATTCAAGTGTATTGACACTTGGTGTAAGTAAAACAAAGATTCAAGTATTTTTGATACTTGATGATTGAAATCTCAAAGAGAGTTTATCAATCAAACTGTGATATATACACATCCAGATATGTCCTATACTCTAAATGTTATGATCAGATGCCAGAATGATTTAATAAGATTATCATTGGATGATAGTAAGGATAATCTTATGATCTTTTGGGAGAACTAAGAATATATTATTGTAGAGGTTACAAATAGATGGTTATTTCGTTGTAAAGTATTATATTGATACTAGTTTTGTCACAAAGTACAGATTAAGTTTATCTCAATACAAACTAAGGGTGGCACAATATAATGTAAAGTAAGTTCCATAATGGATTTGGATGAGTTCCAAAGTTAAGACATTGTGACAGATACTACAACAAAAGGCTAAGTATATGACTGCTATTATAGCAACAAAAGAGGGCACTTGTGTCAAGCAGTTTGTTATTAAACTAGGTGTCGTTCACAGCGGGATAGTACTATGAAGATATATCGTATGACAATATTATCAAACATGTTTTAACCCCAAGGAACTAAAGGTCTCACCAAAGGACCAAATTTATACGAAGCCATGTAATTAGAGAATGAGTAATGGGTAGAGACGCAAACACATATAATTACACACGGATCTGAAAGAGTCAGATCCGAAGGTCAGTTGATCACTAGCAATCATGTAAATATAAAGGTGTTGAATACACAAAGATTTGAAACTAGATTATTGTCTCTAGTGAAAATGGAAGACTCTTGGAGATATGCCCAAGAGGCAATAATAAAGTGGTTATTATTATATCTTTGTACTTATGATAAATGTTTACATACCATACTATAATTGTATTAACCAGAAACATTAATACTTGTGTGATTTGTAAACATGTAAGAGTCCCTAGTAAAGCCTCTTGTTAAACTAGCTCGTTGGTTAATATATGATCATGGTTTCCTGATCATGAACATTGAGATGTTATTAATAGCAAGGTCATAGTATTAGGAGAATGATGTGGTGGACATACTCCTATAGTTAAGCGTAGCATAAGATCAAGTCATTTAATATAGTAAACTTGCTATAAGCTTTCAAATACATAGCAACCTAAATCTTTCGACCATGAGATCATGTTAATCACCATCACCAGGTGGATGCTTTGATCACATCAAACACCACTTCGTAACTGGGTGGTTATAAAGGTGGCATTGAGTGTTTGGAAAGTATTGTAGGGGTTCGTAGCATGGAAAACAAAAAAATTCTACCGCATGCACACAAACAAGCTTAGATCTATCTACTAGATTGTAGCAACGAGTCGATAGAAGCACTCACCCTCGAAGATTCCAAAGCGGTTAACGAGAGCAGATTCTCGTGGGTGATGTAGTCGTATACTTGCCGATCTCAAGATCGCGTAGACGATCCTTCCGGCGCTATGTTCCGGCAGCGCTTCCGCAGTCGGTCACACGTTCGGTACTCGATGAAGACCTTCCTCTCCCTTGTTCCAGCAGGCAGCAGAGGTTGTAGTTATCTCCTTGTGATTCCGGCAGCACGACGGCGTGGTGTTCGAAGTAGAGGGAAGATCCCGCAGGGCCTCGCCTAAGCCGGAGTGAGTATGGTGGAGTAAGATAGGGCCTTGGCGATCTACAGATTAGAGGCACCAAGGGAGGGTGATGTAGTCGGTGGCTAGGGTTTGGGAAACCCTAACTCGGCGACTTGGAGGAGCCCTAGGTGGCGGCAGCACTTGGAGGTGGTGGCGCCTAGGAGCTAGGGTTTGGGTGTGAGGGGTAGGGGCGCGCCCTACCCCTACTTATATAGGTGGGGAGAGGCGGTTTGGGAGGAGGGGGTCCTCCTCCAACTCCTCCTCCTTGGCCGGCGGGTGGAGGGAGTGGGATTCCTACCCTAGGTAGGTTTCCTACTCTCCCTCCACCAAGCAATGTTCGGATTTGACTTTTCAAATTGGCGTTTGACTTTCAAACTTGAATTTGATTTCTCTCTTCGTATTGCCCAGCCAAGTGACCTAGTACATGATGCAACCATTCCACATTGTCATGACACATCCATGTACCCTTCCCCTTCCGGAGTGCCGGACCTTCCAAACCCTTCTAGAACATTCCCGATGAAAACACCGAAATCATTTATGAACTCCGAAACAGGACTTTCCTTATATGAATCTTATTCTCCGGACCATTCGGATCTCCTCGTTATATCTCAGATCCCATCCGAGGCTCCGAACAACATTCGGTCTCTTACTCATCATTCCATAACTACACAACAACATCAAATCCTTAAGTGTGTCTCCCTACGGTTCGTGAATTATGCGGACATAACCAAGACACTTCTCCAATCAATAACCAATAGAGGAATATGGAAATTCATATGGCTCCCACGTATTTCTACGATTACTTTGCGATCGAATGAACCATTTACATACGATACCAATTTCCCTTTGTCTCACGATAGTTTACTTATCCGAGGTTTTGATCGTCGGTATCTCTGCATACCTAGTTCAACCTCGTTACCGATAAGTACTCTTTTCTCGTTCCCGTGATATGTGATCCCTTGTGAGCCAGTCACATGCTTGCAAGCTAATTGGATGACATTCCATCGAGAGGGCCTAGAGTATATATATCCGTCATATGGATGGACAAATTCCACTCTTGATCCATGTGCCTCAACCCATACTTTCTGAACACTCAATGCCACCTTTATAGCCATCCAGTTACGGTGTGGTGTTTGATATCATCAAAGCATCCTTCCGGTGATGGTGATTAACATGATCTCATGGTCGAAGGAATTAGTTTACTATGTATCAGAAAGCTTATAGCAAACAAACTATTGAAATGACTTGATCTTAATGCTACGCTTATCTATAGGAGTATGTACATCATACCATTCTCCTAATGATATGATCTTGTTATTAACAACATCTCAATGTTCATGATCGAGAAACCATGATCATCTATTAATCAACAAGCTAGTATTATAAAGAGGCTTTACCAGGGACTCTAATTTAGTTTACAAATCACACAAGTATTAATGTTTCCGGTTAATACTATTATAACATGAATGTAAACATTTATCATAAACACAAAGACATAATAATAACTGCTTTTATTATTGCCTCTAGGGAATATCTCCAACAGTCTCGCACTTGCACTAGAGTCAACTAATCTAGATTACATGGTAATATACCAAACACCCATGGCGGTTTGGTGCTGGTCATGTTTTGCCCTCAGGAAAGGTTTAGTCAACGGATCCGCCACATTCAAATCTGTGTGTACTTTGCAAATCTTTATGTCACCATTTTGGACATTTTCTCGAATAGCATGAAAACGTAGCTTGATGTGCTTCAGCTTCTTGTGCGACGTTGGTTCTTGCGCATTGGCTATGGTGCCCATGTTATTACAGTAGATAGACATTGTGTCCAGTGCACTTGGAACCACACCAAGCTCTGTAATGAACTCCTTCATCCATATCGCTTCTTGTGAAGCCTCTGAAGCAGCTATGTATTCCGATTCAGTTGAAGATCTTGCCATAACGCTTTGCTTTGCACTCCTCCAGCTAATTGCTGCACTATTCAAAGTAAATACGTATTCAGACTGAGATTTAGAATCATTTGGATCGGTGTTCCAACTAGCATCGGTGTAACCATTAATAACGAGCTGTTCATCACCTCCATAAGAAAGAACCATATCCTTAGTTCTTCTCAAGTACTTAAGGATGTTTTTGACCGCTGTCCAATGATCCACTCCTGGATCACTATGATATCTACTAGTCAAACTAATAGCATATGCAATGTCGGGTCTAGTGCATAGCATGGCATACATAAGAGATCCTATGGCTGAGGCATAGGGAGTATTACTCATCCTTTCTCTATCTTCTGCCGGTGCAGGACTTTGAGTTTTACTCAAGGTCGTATTGGGCAACATGGGCAAGAACCCTTTCTTGCGATCTTCCATTCCAAACCTCTTTAGAACTTTGTCCAAATATGTACTTTGTGACAATGATATTAGGCGTCTTGATCTATCTCTATAAATCTTTATGCCTAATATATAAGCTGCTTCGCCAAGATCTTTCATTGAAAAACTATTATTCAAATAATCCTTGACACTATTAAGAAGGTCTACATCATTCCCAATCAATAATATGTCATCTACATATAGTATTAAGAATGCTACAGATATCCCACTCACTTTCTTGTAAATACAAGCTTCTCCATAAGTTTGTATAAAACCAAAGCTTTTGATTACCTTATCAAAACGTTGATTCCAACTTCGGAATGCTTGCTTCAATCCATATATGGACCGTTGAAGTTTGCATACCTTGTTAGCATCTTTAGGATCGACAAAACCTTTGGGTTGCATCATATACAACTCTTCATCAATGTCTCCATTGAGGAACGCCGTTTTGACATCCATCTTCCATATCTCATAATCATAATATGCAGCGATTGCTAACATAATCCTCACAGACTTTAGCTTCGCTACTGGTGAGGAAGTCTCATCATAGTCAACTCCTTGAATTTGTCGAAACCCTTTTGCGATAAGTCGAGCTTTATAGACAGTAACATTATCATCAGCATCTGTTTTCTTCTTGAAAATCCATTTGTTCTCGACAGCCTTCCGGCCATCCGGTAAGTCCATCAAAGTCCATACTTGGTTTTCGTACATGGATCCAATCTCGGATTTCATGGCTTCTTGCCATTTATTGGAATCTGGGCTCATCATTGCTTCCTCATATGTCGCAGGGTCATCGGTGTTATCCACCAACATGACACTCATAACGGGGGTACGAGTTCTCGTTGACCTTTGAGGTTCCGTAGTAACTTCAATCGAAGTTTCATGATCAACATCATTAGCTTCCTCTTTTATTGGTGTAGGCGCCATAGGAACTACTTCCGGTGCTGCGCTACTCGCAAGTTCGAGAGAAGGTTCAACAACCTCATCGAGTTCTACGTTCCTTTTAGTCACTTCTTTCGAGAGAAATTCCTTCTCTAGAAAGGATCCATTCTTGGCAACAAGATTTTGCCCTCGGATCTGTGATAGAAGGTATACCTAATAGTTTCCTTCGGGTATCCTGTGAAGACGCATTTTTCCGCTTTGGGTTCAAGCTTGTCCGGCTAAAAATTCTTTACATAAGCTTCGCAACCCCAAACTTTAAGGAACGACAATTTAGGTTTCTTTCCAAACCATAATTCATACGGTGTCGTTTCAACGGATTTAGATGGTGCCCTATTTAAAGTGAATGCGGCTGTTTCTAATGCATAACCCCAAAAGATAGCGGTAAATCTGTAGTGACATCATAGAACAAACCATATCTAAGAGAGTTCGATTACGACGTTCGGACACACCATTACGCTGTGGTGTTCCCGGCGGTGTCAATTGTGAAAGTATTCCGCATTTCTTCAAATGCTCGCCAAACTCGTAAATTAGATATTCACCTCCACGATGAGATCGCAAAAATTTAATCTTCTTGTTACGTTGATTCTCTACCTCACTTTGAAATTCCTTAAACTTCTCGAAAGTTTCGGACTTATGTTTCATGAAATATATATACCCATATCTACTCAAGTCATCCGTGAAGGTAAGAACATAACGATAACCACCGAGCGATGCTACACTCATTGGACCACACACATCGGTATGTATGATTTCCAATAAGTCCGTAGCTCGCTCCATCATACCAGAAAATGGAGTCTTAGTCATTTTACCCATCAGACATGCTTCGCATCTTTCAAGTGATTCAAGAAGTCCATCAGAATGGAGTTTCTTCATACGCTTCACTCCAATATGACCAAGACGGCAGTGCCACATATAGGTCGAGTTATCATTCAATTTCAAACGTTTAGCTTCAATGTTATTAATATGTGTATTTCCACAATCAAGATTCAATAAGAATAGACATCTATCAAAGGTGCATATGCATAAAACATATTACTCATATAAATCGAACAATCATTATTCTCGGACTTAAAAAAGTAACCGTCTCGCAATAAACATGATCCAAATATAATGTTTATGCTCAACACAGGCACCAAATAACAATTATTTAAGTATAAAACTAATCCCGATGGTAGATGAAGAGGTAGCGTGCCGACCGCGATCACATCAACCTTTAATCCATTTCCTACGCGCATCGTCACCTCGTTCTTCGCTAGCTTACGTTTATTCTGTAGTACCTGTTTCGAGTTACAAATATGAGCAACCGAACCAGTATCAAATACACAGGCACTACTACGAGTACTAGTGAGATACACATCAATAACATGTATATCGGATATACCTTTCTTCTTGATGTTGTTGTTCTTCAAATTCGCCAAGTACTTTGGGCAACTCCGCTTCCAGTGACCTTCTCCCTTGCAGTAAAATCACTCAGTATCAGGCTTAGGCCGAGCCTTGGTCTTCTTCGCCGGCGCGGCAACTTTCTTACCGCCCTTCTTGAAGTTTCCCTTTTTCTTAGACTTTCCTTGCTTTTTGAATTTGGTGGTCTTATTGACCAACAACACTTGGTGCTCTTTCTTGATCTCCACTTCTGCAGATTTCAACATGGAGAAGAGTTCTGGCAACGTCTTGTCCATGTTTTGCATATTGTAGTTCATCACAAAGTTCTTGTAACTTGGTGGCAGTGATTGGAGGACACGGTGAATCCCCAAAGAATTAGGAATCACTATACCCAAACTTTGGAGTTTATTTGCGTGCCTAGACAACTTAAGCACGTGCTCACTGACGGAGCTTCCCTCTTCCATCTTGCAGTTAAAGAAATTTTCAGAAGCCTCATAACTCTCAACTGCCGCATGAGCCTCAAATATCATTTTGAGTTCACGGACAATATCATGTGGGTAATGGTTCTCAAACCTTTTCTAAAGCTCCGATTCCAAACCATACAAGATAGCACACCGAATCAGGAGTATCGATTCTTCCGAGTGATGTAAACATTCTTTACTTCATCGGTAGCAGAATGGCGGGTGACCCAGTGCATCCGAACATAGGTCAAATTACCAAGATTGAGGACAATCCTCAAATTGCGGAACCAATCCATGTTGCTTCCATTGTTTTTCAACTTTTCTTTCTCTAGGAACGCATTAAAATTGATGGTAGGGGCCGCCATTGATCTACAACATATTTGCAATAGTTTAGACTAAGTTTATGACAAATTGAGTTCTAATTAATAGTTAAATTAATCTAGGTGAATTCCCACTCAAAACAATATCCCTCAAATTGTTTTAGTGATCACACGAACCAAATCCACCACATCAAAACCGATTATCACGAGAGTTGATGTAGCTTCAATGGCGAACAATCAACATGTTCATCATATCTACTATATGACGCATGCTTTACCTTTCGGTGATCCGTGTTCCGAGACCATGTCTGTACATGCTAGGCTCGTCAAGATCAAACCTTAGCTTCCGCATGAGCAATTATGGCTTGCTCACGTTGTATACACTCGCAGAATCTAGCACACCCGATCATCACGTGGTGCTTCGAAACAACGAGCTTTAGCAACGGTGCTTTCTAAGGATGAACACTTTAAAACTTGAAATTGTGTGCTTGAGTTATCATCTTATAATGCTACCGTCGTGAACTAAGCAATACAAGATGTATAAAAGGATTAACATCACATGCAATTTCATAATATGTGATATGATATGGCCTTTCTTCTTGTGATTCCAATCTCCATCTTCAAGCACGAACATGATCTCCATCATCACCGGTATGGCGTCAAGGTCAATGGCGCCGTTTCATGGTTGTCCTCCACCAGTTTCAACTATTACAACTACTTTGAATAGACACGCGGATCTTTACGGAATTTAGAGGACAACCATATGGCTCCTGCCGGTTACCAACTTAAAATAAGGAACATTGCATACATCATATATAATCACAATCACGGCCATATCACATCACAGCACACCCCTGCAAAACAAAGTTAGACGCCTCTAATTTTTTTTGCATATTTTACGTGGTTTGGGGCTTTCAATAAGTGTCGTTCTAACTTACGAACAAGAACCACAACGTTGATGCTTGAACTATCAAGTGCTCGTTGTAAATTGAATCTATACTATGATGGGAGAGACAGACACCCGCAAAGCCACTTATGCAATACAAGTTGCATGTTGAGCGTGGAGCAAGTCTCATGAACGATGTCATGTAAGGTTAGCCCGGGCCGCTTCATCCCATCATACCGCAAGATGAAAATTACACAAAAAGCAATTGATAATAAAAGCACCACCGCCCACAATGACCATTGTGTTCTACTCGTGCAACAGATCTACATATAGACACGGCTCTGATACCACTGTAGGGGTTTGTAGCATGGAAAACAAAAAATTTCTACCGCATGCACACAAACAAGCCAATATCTATCTATTAGATTGTAGCAACGAGTCGATAGAAGCACTCACCCTCGAAGATTCCAAAGCGGTTAACGAGAGCAGATTCTCGTGGGTGATGTAGTCGTACACTTGCCGATCTCAAGATCGCGTAGACGATCCTTCCGACGTTATGTTCCGGCAGCGCTTCCGCAGTCGGTCACACGTTCGGTACTCGATGAATACCTTCCTATCCCTTGTTCCAGGAGGCAGCGGAGGTTGTAGTTCTCTCCTTGTGATTCCGGTAGCACGACGACATGGTGTCGGAAGTAGAGGGAAGATCCCACAGGGCTTCGCCTAAGCCGGAGCGAGTATGGTGGAGTAAGAGAGGGCCTTGGCGATCTACGGATTAGAGGCACCAAGGGAGGGTGATGTAGCCGGTGGCTAGGGTTTGGGAAACCCTAACTCGGCGACTTGGAGGAGCCCTAGGTGGCGGCATCACTTGGAGGTGGTGGCGCCTAGGAGCTAGGGTTTGGGTGTGAGGGGTAGGGGCGCGCCCTACCCCTCCTTATATAGGTGGGGAGAGGCGGTTTGGGAGGAGGGAGTCCTCCTCCAACTCCTCCTCCTTGGCCGGCAGGTGGAGGGAGTGGGATTCCTACCCTAGGTAGGTTTCCTACTCTCCCTCCACCAAGCAATGTTCGGATTTGACTTTTCAAATTGGCGTTTGACTTTCAAACTTGAATTTGATTTCTCTCTTCATATTGCCCAGCCAAGTGACCTAGTACATGATGCAACCATTCCACATTGTCATGACACATACATGTACCCTTCCCCTTCCGGAGTGCCGGACCTTCCAGACCCTTCTAGAACATTCCCGGTGAAAACACCGAAATCATTTCCGAACTCCGAAACAGGACTTTCCTTATTTGAATCTTATTCTCCGGACCATTCCGGATCTCCTTGTTATATCCCGGATCCCATCCGAGACTCCGAACAACATTCAGTCTCTTACTCATTATTCCATAACTACACAACAACATCGAATCCTTAAGTGTGTCTCCCTACGGTTCGTGAATTATGCGGACATGACCGAGACACTTCTCCAATCAATAACCAATAGAGGAATCTGGAAATTCATATGGCTCCCACATATTTCTACGATTACTTTGCGATCAAATGAACCATTTACATACGATACCAATTTCCCTTTGTCTCACGATAGTTTACTTATCCGAGGTTTTGATCGTCGGTATCTCTGCATACCTAGTTCAACCTCGTTACCGATAAGTACTCTTTTCTTGTTCCCATGATATGTGATCCCTTGTGAGCCAGTCACATGCTTGCAAGCTAATTGGATGACATTCCACCGAGAGGGCCCAGAGTATATCTATCCGTCATATGGATGGACAAATTCCACTCTTGATCCATGTGCCTCAACCCATACTTTCTGAACACTCAATGCCACCTTTATAGCCACCCAGTTACGGTGTGGTGTTTGATGTCATCAAAGCATCCTTCCGGTGACGGTGATTAACATGATCTCATGGTCGAAGGAATTAGGTTACTATGTATCAGAAAGCTTATAGCAAACGAACTATTGAAATGACTTGATCTTAATGCTACGCTTATATATAGGAGTATGTCCATACCATTCTCCTAATGATATGATCTTTTTATTAACAACATCTCAATGTTCATGATCGAGAAACCACGATCATCTATTAATCAACAAGCTAGTATTATAAAGAGGCTTTACCAGGGACTCTAATTTAGTTTACAAATCACACAAGTATTAATGTTTCCGGTTGATACTATTATAGCATGAATGTAAACATTTATCATAAACACAAAGATATAATAATAACTGCTTTTATTATTGCCTCTAGGGAATATTGTAACACCCTCAGAATCGGACCTATGCAAGTTTTAGCGAAACCCGCCAAACCCGCATAGAAACGATTCAAAGGTGCCCACCAGGCACTTTCGTGCGGGTGGAAAACGAAGTAATAACATTACACAACAGTCCTCGATGGGACCCACAGAACAGATATATACAACACGACTCCATGAGTCAAGAATACAGATATACGGTACAAAGATCCAAATCACCTTGAAAACGATAGAGCGTCCGACTACGGACAAGATGCAAATGGGGCTAAGAGCCCTGAAGAATAACCGATGGCGTCCATAACCCCGCCCAGCCGGAAGGGTAACCGCTAACGACGTCGATCTCAAAAACCTGCTTAAACAAAGGGGTGCCGACAAAGGGCAAAGGAAAAGAGGAGCGTCGATCGAGGCCATTACAGCGAGGCTAGAATTGGCGGTCTCGCCTACATGTATGGATGGTGGCGGCGGCAAAGATGCACTGAACAACCTATAGAGACTCGATACAACTGGCGGTTATCAGAGAGGGGTAAGAATGACCTATTCGGATCCACCCTGATACTACCATCAAACAAACCCATCGTGGCGTTTCCCCCTCGAGACCAATCGAGGAAGTCAACCGAGGAACTCACACCGTTGGCAGTTTTACTTATTCAGTTATCGTTGCGGCAATTACTAGTCAGGTAAAGATAGTCATCCTGATAAAATAAGCAGTGCGCACTTTTAGTTAATCATTCCGTTGTAGTTGCGGCACTTACTAGACAGATACGAATAGCATGAGATAACCCAAAAACCCAGCAGTTGTTGGTACTTTTATTCGGCCATTCCGTCGTAGTTGCAATACTTACTAGTCAGGTACAATGGTCGCAAGCGACACTCCAAACAAGCAATTGTGGGCAGTATTATTTAGCCATTCCATTATAGTGAAGCTGATTACTAGTCATTATAAAGTCAAATTTATAGCGCTACTTTAGTTATGCTTGTCTATGGTCGAGATACTGTGCTCCAAGTCGTCCATAACCGCGGACACGGCTTTCAGAAAGTTTTACCCGGCCGGGGTGCACCAATAGCAACACACGCTCGATCGACCTCGGAAAAACCAAATCAAAACCCAACGAGGCTTTCACGACAAAGCAATCACAGGATTCAGAAATATTTCAGGGGGCCACCCCTTGTAGTCTTACCCGCAACGAAGTAAGCTAGCTCCGAGACGGACTCAAGGTTTGTGGGGCCGGCTGTAAGCGACTGGGAACCCAAAACTGGGCTTGTCGATACCGCGTAAACGGGTCACAATTCCTAAACAGTACAGTGTGCTATCTGTCGCACAATTTAAATACAGAAGTAGCATGGCATAAGTACAGGATAGTAAATAAAACCTCAAACTAGTTTGTGGCCCCAAGAAATAAGACTGAATCAAGCTCTGGCTCAGGGGGGTCCCATATACCTCCCGGATGTGGATAGCGCGATAAATCAAGGGCAATTATCAAGTACTCGGGGTCCTACGGGACACAAGTGGGCGTTCGGAAACCAAATATTATCTATCACCCACCGATGCCTCTGCTTACTTCAATTTTAGTTATTAAACAGAATTTAAAGTGAACGATAAGTAAAGCTATGATCATCTCCAACAACACACATGCGGCATTACTCCAACAACTGTGGCACTAGGCGACACGCATAGCGACTTGAGCGACGACTACGATGAGTCCAACTATCTACCAAACAACAGGTAATAGGATGTGTCCAAGGCAATATAGGGCTGCACGGTATATCACAGGTACGGAAACTAAAGCATCGCAACACAGATAGCAATAGATCAACAGGAGGGAATAAATACTATAAAAGTAAGATAGGTAGAAAGGGGAAGATGCTCGCCTGAAAACATTGGTCGAAGGTTCAACCGAAGATTGGGGCGAAGCTCACATCAACTCAACGGCCTTATCCGCGAAGAACCAAAACACTAGAACAAACACCGGATGCACTATTTAATACAACGGCAGAAGATCGGGCATGATGCATGTATGATGTATGACATGGCAATGGTGCGATGCAACTAGGTCATATTAAGCGGAACCGGGGGTCCCGACAATTAATTATGTGGTTCATGTTGTTAAGCTACCCCGCACTTTAAATGTGGTTTTAGCATGGCCAAAATATAACACCGGTTCGTATATCAAATTTAAATGAGGCCAATATAAGGCTAGATTTGCCCGCACATGGGCCCCATATTTAATTATTAGGTGAATCGGCAAAAGGCCCCCAAACCACATGATATGCATGCGAGACGAATGATTTAATGTGCAACAATTTGTCATTACATTTATAAAATAGGGCTCGAGAAAAGGGGTCACACATTAGGGTTCGGCAGATCTTGGTCCGGGGTTCGGGGTCGGTCTCGGGGTCCAGGGTTCGACGGGTCGGTCTCGACGGAAGCGTTCTCGGATAACGGAGGTAGGTCTTGTCGCACGGTGCCCGTGAAGCAGTTCTTGTCGTTCTGTGTCGGTGACCTCGGCATCCGGGAAGCAGGACTTGGTCCGGCGTCGGTAGCGACGGATTCTCTGGTCGCTGTCGTTCTTGTCGTCGCGTAGGTCTTGTCGGTTCCACGGTTTCGGTCTTCGGGATCCAGGAAGGAGGCCTTCGAATCCTCGGGTCCGTGTCGGAGTACTTGGCGTCCGTGCAGAATTCCTTCGGTTATCGAACCCTTGTAGGCGCACCCCGGTCTCGACGTCTAGGTTCCGTGAAGATCTTGGCTAATCCGGTCATCGGTCCTGCTTGTGCTTCCCGTTGTCGATCTTGTCGCATGGCCCCTGTACATCTCCGAAGCATGCACTCCTCGGCAGAGGCCAAACCACGCATCCTTGTCTTCGGGAGATCTTGTCGAGCCTTGTCGCATGCGAGCACACAGGTACTAGGCAGACCAACTAGCAGGAGCACAACAGCCTCAACCAAGCGCCAGGGGGCCTGGGGCGAGCTTGGCGGAGGTCGACGCGGAGGCCGCTGGCGGGGACGAGCTCGGGACCGGGTGGATGAGGCCACGGGGCGGAGATGCGGGCCGGCGCGGGGGTGGTCGCGGCGGCGGGCGGGCGCGGCGGCGGGGAAGGGCGAGGCGCCGACGCGAGGCGGAGGAGCACGCGCGGGCGGCGGCGCCGGTCCGGGCCAGAGGAGGCGCAGCCGGGGGGCGAGACGCGCAGGCCGGGGGGTTGCACGGCGACGGCGGACGCGGCCGTCGGATGCGGAGGGAGGCGGCCACTGGCGAGCACCAGAGGGGAAAAGCGCGGCGCGCTCGAGGGTGGCCGACGGGGAGCTGCGGGGAGGAGAGAGCGGGGAGACGCGGGTGAGGGAGAGGCCGGAGAAGAGAGGGAGAGGAGCGGGGCCCGTCGGTCTGGGGGCGGTGGGGAGACGCGGAGGCGCGGCCGCGAGGGTGAGGGTCGCCGGCGGCGGCCAGGAGGGGAGAGAAGGTGGGGAGAGCCGGCGGAGGGGCGCGGAGGCGGGAAGGCGGCTGCCGCGGCGGCGCGCCGGGGCGGGGAGCGAGGCAGGGACGGGGAGGAGGAGGTTGGGCGGGTCGCCGGCGGCGGTGGGTGGTAGGGGCAGACGGGGCGCGAGCGGGGAGAGAGAAAGGAGAAGATGGGGAGGCTGGGGACGGCCGCGGGTGGAGTTGGTGGTGGGACCCAGGGGCGTGGGGGACGCGGGGCGTGAGACGTGGTCGGCGCGTGGGGTCGGCTGGGTGGGACCAGGGTGTCAGGGGCGCGCGGTGGGAGCGTGTGGCGTGCGCCCGGGGGTGGGGCCGGCGGTGAGTGGCTGTGTGTGTGCTGGCGCGTGGAGTGGGTTGTGTGGGCAGGTGGAGAGAGGGAGGAGAGAGGGCTGGGTGAGGTGCCAGCATGTGAGTGGTGGGGAGTTTGGGGAGGGGTGAGGTGTCAGGTGGGGATTGGGTGGGGTGATGTGGAGGCAAGGGTGGGTAGATTAGGTTGGGTAAACTTAGGATTTAGAAGGGCGGGTTAGGTGGACCGATTTGAACTGGGGGTGGTCGTTGGTCCCTTCGCCTGCCTCCCCACTAAAATAATATAATCTTTTATTTACTTTAAATGCACCGTTTGCAAACCGATAGCAGCCAAAACAAAATAATCCGGAGACCCGGTTTTGGCGTTTGAATAAGAGACGGGGCGTTTGGAAAAAAAACTAGGTTTTTCCGAAAATAATTTTATGCAAGCAAATGCAAGATGATGACGATGCTCAAATGCAATGTGGCATGATGACATGAGCATGCTGTCATGATGATGCAATGCACAAAAACGACGCGATTTTCTAGTAGTGGTTTTGCGGGATGCCACAATTCGACACCACTAACAATGGATCTCGCCCTCGAGATCCGCCTCATGGTACCGGGAGGAAGGTCGGCGATCTGCGTCTTCTCGCTTCGTGTAGATCCTCGCGACACCACTAACAAGAGGTCGTTGTCCGTGATCGTCGAGAGAACACTCCGGAAACAAAAGGTCGAAGGTAGAGGTATCAACAAATAAAGCCACCCCTAACTTCCGTGGACGGAGTAAAACTGCTGGATCCACTGATTCGGGGTACAAGAGCGAATGATAAGAGTAGTCGGATGGTGATCAGTCCATCGCGCACCCAAACCATTACTCTGCACACGAATAGGCGGATTATGCCACCAACTCTCGGAATTAGACTGAAGATCTCGACAAGCGAGGTTCGGAAACAAAGGAGTGATGCAGACTCTGCATCGGATCTGGCATAGCGGATGTCGTCGCGTCGGAAAACACCGGAAGGCACAAACAAGGAACAAAGAATGGTACCACAGCAGACGGATTCCTCAAGCAGCATGAACACCGGATGGTAGAACACCGTTATCAAAGAAGGAAGCGAAACCCTGAAGGTACGACGGAACCCAACCACGAGAATTCCTGGACTCGAAGAGAAAGACGAGAGCGGATCCAAAACACGTCGAGATAAGAGGAGAAAAGCAGAGGGGTAAGGAGTAAATTCAGACCTATCCAGAACTATCCAACCGATTTTCAAAAATAGTTTGACACTCTACTTCGGCCGTTAGCTAGGTTATCCTACAGGCTGGACTTGTGGGGTATCGCAACTGCTGAGCTCTGATACCACTCTGTAACACCCTCAGAATCGGACCTATGCAAGTTTTAGCGAAACCCGCCAAACCCGCAGAAAGCGATTCAAAAGGTGCCCACCAGCACTTTCGTGCGGGTGGAAAGCGAGTAATAACATTACACAACAGTCCTCGATGGGACCCATGAGCAGATATATACAACACGACTCCATGAGTCAAGAATACGATATACGGTACAAAGATCCAAATCACCTTGAAAGCGATAGGCGTCAGACTACGGACAAGATGCAAATGGGGCTAAGAGCCACGAAGAATAACCGATGGCGTCCATAACCACCTTGCCCAAGCGGAAGGGTAACCACGCTAACGACGTCGATCTCAAAACACCTTAAACAAAAGGGGTGCCGACAAAGGCAAAGGAAAAAAGAGGCGTCGATCGAGGCCATTACAGCGAGGCTAGAATTCGGTCCTCGCCTACACAGGTATGGTGGGTGAAAGCGGCAAAGATGCATGTGAACAACCTATAGAGACTCGATACAATGGCGGTTATCGGAGAGGTAAGAATGACCTATTCGGATCCCTGATACTACCATCAAACAAACCCATCGTATGCGTTTCCCCGAGACCAATCGAGGAAGTCAACCGAGAACTCACACCGCTGGCGCTTTACTTATTCAGTTATCGTTGCGGCAATTACTAGTCAGGTAAAGATAGTCATCCTGATAAAATAAGCAGTGCGCACTTTTAGTTAATCATTCCGTTGTAGTTGCGGCACTTACTAGACAGATACGAATAGCATGAGATAACCCAAAAACCCAGCAGTTGTTGGTACTTTTATTCGGCCATTCCGTCGTAGTTGCAATACTTACTAGTCAGTACAATGGTCGCGACACTCCAAACAAGCAATTGTGGCGATTATTTAGCCATTCCATTATAGTGAAGCTGATTACTAGTCATTATAAAGTCAAATTTATATAGCGCTACTTTAGTTATGCTTGTCTATGTGTCGAGATCTCCAAGTCGTCCATAACCGCGGACACGGCTTTGAAAGTTTTACCCTACCGGTGCACCAATAGCAACACACGCCGATCGACCTCGGAAAAACCAAATCAAAACCCAACGAGGCTTTCACGACAAAGCAATCACAGATTCGGAAATATTTCGAGGCCACCTTGTAGTCTTACCCATGCAACGGTAAGCTAGCTCGAGACGGACTCAAGGTTTGTGGGGTAGAAGCATCGGGAACCCAAACTGGGCTTGTCGATAGCGTCATGGTCACAATTCCTAAACGATCAGTGTGCTATCTCGCACAATTTAAATACGAAGTAGCATGGCATAAATAGGATAGTAAATAAAACCTCAAACTAGTTTGTGGCCCCAAGAAATAAGAATGAATCAAGCTCGCTCGGGGGTCCCATATACCTCCCGGATGTGGATAGCGCGATAAATCAAGGAACAGGTATCAAGTACTCGGGGTCCTACGGGACACAAGTGGGCGTTCGGAAACCAAATATTATCTATCACCCACCGATGCCTCTGCTTACTTCAATTTTAGTTATTAAACAGAATTTAAAGTGAACGATAAGTAAAGCTATGATCATCTCCAACAACACACATGCGGCATTACTCCAACAACTGTGGCACTAGGCGACACGCAACAGCACTTGAGCAAGCGACTACGACGCGCGAGTCCAACTATCTACCAAACAACAGGTAATAGGATGTGTCCAAGGCAATATAGGGCTGCACGGTATATCACAGGTACGGAAACTAAAGCATCGCAACACAGATAGCAATAGATCAACAGGAGGGAATAAATACTATAAAAGTAAGATAGGTAGAAAGGGGAAGATGCTCGCCTGAAAACATTGGTCGAAGGTTCAACCGAAGATTGGGGCGAAGCTCACATCAACTCAACGGCCTTATCCGCGAAGAACCAAAACACTAGAACAAACACCGGATGCACTATTTAATACAACGGCAGAAGATCGGGCATGATGCATGTATGATGTATGACATGGCAATGGTGCGATGCAACTAGGTCATATTAAGCGGAACCGGGGGTCCCGACAATTAATTATGTGGTTCATGTTGTTAAGCTACCCCGCACTTTAAATGTGGTTTTAGCATGGCAAAAGATAGCACCGGTTCGCTACACAAATTTAAATGAGGCCAATATGAGACTAGACTTGCCCGCATATGGGCCCCATATTTAATTAAGGTGAATCGGCATAAGGCCCCCAAACCACATGATATGCATACGAGATGAATGATTTAATGTGCAACAATTTGTTATTACATTTATAAAATAGGGCTCGAGAAAAGGAGTCGCACATTAGGGTTCGGCAGATCTTGGGGTTTCGGGGTTCGGGGTCGGTCTCAGGGTCCAGGGTTCGACGGGTTCGGTCTCGACGGAAGCGTTCTCGGATAACGGAGGTAGGTCTTGTCGCACGGTGCCCGTGAAGCAGTTCTTGTCGTTCTGTGTCGGTGACCTCGGCATCCGGGAAGCAGGACTTGGTCCGGCGTCAGGGGCGCATCGGATTCTCCTGGTCGCTGTCGTTCTTGTCGTCGCGTAGGTCTTGTCGGTTCCACGGTTTCGGTCTTCGGGATCCAGGAAGGAGGCCTTCGGATCCTCGGGTCCGTGTCGGAGTACTTGGCGTCCGTGCAGAATTCCTTCGGTTATCGAACCCTTGTAGGCGCACCCCGGTCTCGACGTCTAGGTTCCGTGAAGATCTTGGCTAATCCGGTCATCGGTCCTGCTTGTGCTTCCCGTTGTCGATCTTGTCGCATGGCCCCTGTACATCTCCGAAGCATGCACTCCTCGGCAGAGGCCAAACCACGCATCCTTGTCTTCGGGAGATCTTGTCGAGCCTTGTCGCATGCGAGCACACAGGTACTAGGCAGACCAACTAGCAGGAGCACAACAGCCTCAACCAAGCGCCAGGGGGCCTGGGGCGAGCTTGGCGGAGGTCGACGCGGAGGCCGCTGGCGGGGACGAGCTCGGGACCGGGTGGATGAGGCCACGGGGCGGAGATGCGGGCCGGCGCGGGGGTGGTCGCGGCGGCGGGCGGGCGCGGCGGCGGGGAAGGGCGAGGCGCCGACGCGAGGCGGAGGAGCACGCGCGGGCGGCGGCGCCGGTCCGGGCCAGAGGAGGCGCAGCCGGGGGGCGAGACGCGCAGGCCGGGGGGTTGCACGGCGACGGCGGACGCGGCCGTCGGATGCGGAGGGAGGCGGCCACTGGCGAGCACCAGAGGGGAAAAGCGCGGCGCGCTCGAGGGTGGCCGACGGGGAGCTGCGGGGAGGAGAGAGCGGGGAGACGCGGGTGAGGGAGAGGCCGGAGAAGAGAGGGAGAGGAGCGGGGCCCGTCGGTCTGGGGGCGGTGGGGAGACGCGGAGGCGCGGCCGCGAGGGTGAGGGTCGCCGGCGGCGGCCAGGAGGGGAGAGAAGGTGGGGAGAGCCGGCGGAGGGGCGCGGAGGCGGGAAGGCGGCTGCCGCGGCGGCGCGCCGGGGCGGGGAGCGAGGCAGGGACGGGGAGGAGGAGGTTGGGCGGGTCGCCGGCGGCGGTGGGTGGTAGGGGCAGACGGGGCGCGAGCGGGGAGAGAGAAAGGAGAAGATGGGGAGGCTGGGGACGGCCGCGGGTGGAGTTGGTGGTGGGACCCAGGGGCGTGGGGGACGCGGGGCGTGAGACGTGGTCGGCGCGTGGGGTCGGCTGGGTGGGACCAGGGTGTCAGGGGCGCGCGGTGGGAGCGTGTGGCGTGCGCCCGGGGGTGGGGCCGGCGGTGAGTGGCTGTGTGTGTGCTGGCGCGTGGAGTGGGTTGTGTGGGCAGGTGGAGAGAGGGAGGAGAGAGGGCTGGGTGAGGTGCCAGCATGTGAGTGGTGGGGAGTTTGGGGAGGGGTGAGGTGTCAGGTGGGGATTGGGTGGGGTGATGTGGAGGCAAGGGTGGGTAGATTAGGTTGGGTAAACTTAGGATTTAGAAGGGCGGGTTAGGTGGACCGATTTTGAACCGGGGGTGGTCGTTCGGGTCGGTTCGGCCCGTTCGACTGCCCCCACTAAAATAATATAATCTTTTATTTACTTTAAATGCACCGTTTGCAAACCGATAGCAGCCAAAACAAAATAATCCGGAGACCCGGTTTTGGCGTTTGAATAAGAGACGGGGCGTTTGGAAAAAAAACTAGGTTTTTCCGAAAATAATTTTATGCAAGCAAATGCAAGATGATGACGATGCTCAAATGCAATGTGGCATGATGACATGAGCATGCTGTCATGATGATGCAATGCACAAAAACGACGCGATTTTCTAGTAGTGGTTTTGCGGGATGCCACAAATATCTCCAACAAGTATGTGTTGAGGCACATGGATCAAGAGTGGGATTTTTCCATCCATGTGACAGATAGATATACTCTGAGCCCTCTCGGTGGAATGTCATCCAATTGGCTTGTAAGCATGTGATTAGCTCACAAGGGATCATATATCACAGGAACGAGTAAAGAGTACTTATCGGTAACGAGGTTGAACTAGGTATGTAGAGATACCGACGATCAAACCTTGGATAAGTAAAGTATCACGAGACAAAGGGAAATTGGTATCGTATGTAAATGGTTCATTCGATCACGAAGTAATCATAGAAATATGTGGGAGCCATATGAATTTCCAGATTCCTTTATTGGTTATTGATCGGAGAAGAGTCTCGGTCATGTCTGCATAATTCACGAACCGTAGGGAGACACACTTAAGGATTCGATGTTGTTTAGTAGATATGGAAAGTGAGTAAAGAGAGCGAATGTAGTTCGGAGTCTCGGATGGGATCCGGGATATCACAAGGAGATCCGGAATGGTCCAGAGAATAAGATTCATATAAGGAAAGTCCAATTCCAGTGTTCGGGAATGATTTCGGTGTTTTCACCGGAATGTTCTAGAAGGGTCTAGAAGGTCCACTGATCCGGAAGGGGAAGAGTACATGGATGTTTCATGACAAAGTGGAATGTTTGCATCATGTCCTATGTCGCTTGGATAGACACTTGGAAGAGAGAAATCAAACTCTAGTTTGAAAGACAAAAAAGGCAGTTTGAAAAAGTCAAACTAGGACAACGATTTCCAAGTGGAGGGGAGGGAAGGAATCCTACCTAAGGGAGGATTCCTCCCTCTCCCTTGTGCAGGCTAGTCCTCCCCCTTGGCACCTCCCTACCTATAAAATTAGGGGTAGGGCGCCTCCCCTTAGACACACAAGAAACCCTAGGTAGGCCGCCACCCCCCTCTCTAGTTGCGGCCAATCTAGATCTCCTCTAAACCACTACCAACTAGCTAAACCCTAGTTGCTAGCTACCTCTAAACCTCGTCCCTCTAAACCCTAGATCACCGGGGCTCCCTCTACTCCACCATACTCGCTCCGGCTTAGGCGAAGCCCTGCGTGATATCCCCTCTAAACTCCGACACCACGCCATCATGCTGCCGGAATTTCGAGGAGAGAGCTACAGCCTTTGCTGTCTGCTGGAACAAGGGAGAGGAAGGTCTTCAACGAGTACCGAACGTGTGACCGACTGCGGGAGCACCGCCGGAATGCAGCGTCGGAAGGATCGTTTACGCGATCGTGAGATCGGCAAGTGAACGACTACATCCCCCACGAGAATCTGCTCTCGTTAATCGCATTGGATCTTCGAGGGTTAGTACTCTATCAACTCGTTGCTACAATCTAGTAGATATATCTTAGCTTGTGTGTGTTCATGCGATAGAATTTTTTTTGTTTTCCATGCTACAAACCCCTACAATAATTACTTTCCCATCAAGTGTCAGAAGTGCTAAAGTCGTTCTCCGTTCTGTGCTAGCTCAGCCTATGCTAGGTACAAGAAGAGTAGATACTAGAAGAATTCAAACTCCTCCTAATCTTGTATTATGGAATCATGTTGATTTCGTGCTTACTCCAATAGAAGTTGGCCCTAATCTGACTGCAGTTGATGTTGTGCTAACTAGAGCAGTTGTTGATACTAAAGTGCTAACTCCAGATGGTGCAGTTGCTACTGGTACACCTCTAGATGGTGCAACTGCTGCTGGTACATGTGTGGATGGTGCTAATGCTGCTATAACTACCGCTCCAGATGTTTCTAATGCTCCTATAAGCACCCCTCTAGATATTGTTGAGGCTACCCGCTCACACTGCTGCTATTGCTTCGAACGGAGCTATAGTTTCATCTGTTGGTGGAAATAGTTCCAAGAAGATGAATCAGGAGGTCGTTCTAGGCCTCCAATTTTCATGTGCTAGTCATAGGTGATTTTTGCATATTTAAGTACTTACTTCACCCTACTATAGTGTTATGCATTACAATTGTTTATCTCTACACTTTTATAGTCCGAGGACCGTCATGAAGAGGAAGTTCTCAAGTCTTTGAGTTTGACTAACTATGCAACTCAGGTATATGTCATTGATATTATATGTTAGTTGTTAGGAATGCATATATTGTTGATGCTGCATTAACTTTCTATAGATTGAAGAAAGAGTGGGTCGAAGATCAATGTCAAGTGATTGGACAGTTGTATTTGAGAAGTTAACTTCCACAAAAAAGCATGTACTATGGGATGATGGACAACCGTTAGGGGATTACTGCGAGATCCTGATTGATGTTATATAGTGCAAAAGCATCTACCACTGCTTAGGCCAATCGAAAAGGTTAATAAGTTAGACCAAGATTTTCACGTCAACATTGCTTGGTCATTTACAAATGTACGTGAATAACGACTCTCAACTTCTAGATTTATTAAATGTGTATATCCTGACAAATGTTTATCTATTGACTTTGTAGGTTACGGAGGAAGAAGGAGCTCCTAGGTCCAACAATAGACCCATTTCGTTTCTTCGAATGAACAACAGTATGTCTGAGCCTTTAGCTAGTATATATACTACTATACATGTTTCCTTGTTTGAGCAAAGTAATCTATAGTTTACTTTATTCCTCATTCATTAGGAGTTTGTCCTAGACTCAATTGAAGTCCAAGTAATGAGCACTTCATCGTAGCGCTTGTTAACCTGAAAAAAATGGATTCCCTATTGGTGGACGATTAAGTCAACATGTGTGAAGTTGATCACATTTAAACTCTTCTTGAAAACTTATGTGATGGATGTGTCAAAACATGATGCCTTTTGTAGTGCTACGATGTATGTGTTTGATACTATGTTTGGAAGCATCATATGTGATTTATATTACGGTTTTTTGTGATTTGGGGTAAACTAGAGGAACCCTAAATATAGAAACTACGGGCTAAATTGTTGCACCCAAAAAATATCAATGGGGCACTAAAACGTATGCCGTCCACGGGGTACGTAGGGCGACACCATATTGTGCCAACCTCACACAACTGCCATGGCACCTAGGAAGTGTCGACCTACGATGGGCCGTGCCATTAATGCCTTGCTGTCACGGAAGCACTAGCTCTGCATGTGACGATTTTTTAGGCGAAAAAAGTGCCGCCTATTCACTTTCTCCGACGCAGTGTTGTCACCTTTTTTGCCGCGCGATCGTGACGATTAGGCATGTGCCTTGGCATCTATAAGCGCCTGCCCTCTGTGTTGTAGTGACTTGCCATGAGACAATACAATATTGATGACGTGTTCTACGGTATATCAACTAGATCTATCCAACACAATTGTTCACCCAAAAATAATGTTCTCACATATCACCAACACCATAGAAACACTTTACTTGTGCTCATGGTCTGTAAAGCATGACCATCAATAACACACGAGGTAGTCTTAGAGGCTAGACTAGAAATCCCATTAGGTGTTTATATTATAACACATGTATTTAGTTTTTTCTTTGAATCGCATATTCAGGAACTACTACAATTATAGCCTAAATATAAACATAATCATAAACATGGGAATAGAATCATAACATCTTCATTATTGCCAGTAGGGCATATCTATAACATCTTCATCTTCAACCCCCGGTGTTTTGGCCGACACCACATTGGATCCATCTACCAACCCATCACCTGTTCCAAAATAGAAAATTCTCTCTCGGCGGTTTCTATGAGGGAAGGGCCCCAAAAGGGACGCCACAAGGGTCGTTGTCAATGAGGAAGATGCCATGGTAGGAGGGAGTTGGGAAGGTTTGGTGGGGATCAACGATCAGTTTTGGAGGTTGTAGATTTGATCTTGAGCTAGACCTAAATGGAAGAGGCGCATCTAATTACCATGTTAGTTAGGCAAGAAGCAATACCTCGTTAGTTGTTTAGGTACATGTTAATATAGTCGGGTAGCCACCAAAGGCGTGTACAGAGAGTATAGATTATTAGGATTGGTGTACTACATCATATACCCTAGCCACAGGAAAACTATCTTGTGTACATTATGTTTAATTAACAAGCCTAACCAGCAATAGAGGACGGATGTTATCGACCAACTGCATAGTTGGATTTTATTTTGTATAAAGGTCATCCGTGGAGTCGAGACAGATGACAAGTGGTCCCTGGAAAATTAAAAAGAAAATTGAACCTTCTAACACCCCTTACTCCCCACAGTTCATGTAATGCCATGCCATCCTGGCAATAGGACCCACTGGTCAGAAACAACTTAGCGAGTATAAATTGACCGATCAATGTTTTTGCAACACGTTGCTGGTGGTCTTTTCTTATAAGAGTGAATTCACTTTTTACCTTTTTTTTATTCATGTGACAGTAATTATCCTATCGAGTGAATTTTCGTCCATATTACCTCCTTTAGAAGCTTTGGGCACTCAATTTTTTATGCGCGTCCACTGGGCAAGTGTGAGATGATGACTAGTGTTAAGAAATATCATGACCACAACAAATAGATAATAGAAATCTTGACAGAATCGTTGATGACACTCTCCTATCCTTACAAATTTTATTGCGCGGCATCGATATAACATGGCGGTTTTATCTAACAATAAACAGCAAAGTGCTAAACTGGGATAAAATCATGTTTAAATCCTTCTAAATGTGATATTTCAGTGGAAGTTCCACTAAATGAGGTAATATGTGTCATAAATGCACAACTATATGGTAAAAAGTGGAATTCATATAAACAACGTATGTTGGTTTTCTAAAACCCTAACCCCAATTATGATGGGTTTTTGTAATTTCTTGGAATTTTTCATACACAAAAAACCCAAAGACAAATTTCTCTACACGGTATATAGATTAACTTTTGGCCAAAAAGGAGATTACACAAACTCCCGCCTGGATCATATTGATAACTCAGCATAGTTTCCAGAAATGGGAATTATATTATCATCCCTTGATCCCTTCCCCATGATTATATGGTCAAACTGAAGTTCCCAAAAAGAGAAAAAAGAAAGACAAAGTACATATGTAATCTAGCTCGATGTATATATCCATGGCTACCCTACCCGGAAGCCATTCCATGAAATATAAAACCCTTCCTGGAGCCTGGACCAACCGACGAAGGAGCTGATTTAGCTCATCATATTCTGTTCGTTCTTGAAGCGCTCTCGCACGGACAGGATGAAGGCCGTGGCCCTCTCGTCGACGTCGCCGCCGCCGTAGGTGCGGGTCGCCGTCGCGTCGATGGAAGAAGCAGGGTACCTAGGCTGGTAGACGTGCGCGGTAACGGTCGGAGCAGACTTGGTCTGTGCTTTGACGCCGGCGTACTTGGAGTACGCCGTCGCCACCTTCCCCTTGATCGCTCGGACGCCGCTCTTCATGTTGCCCTCCATTTGTACAGGTGTGCTTTGCTTTTGCCTAGCTTTGCTTTGTATTATTGTGGGCGTGCGTTTGTGCTTTGGTTTGGATGCTGGAGTACCACGGAGATAGCTACTCCTATTTATGCTGGCTGGAGCGTGAGGTAGGAAAAGATCATTCTTCCATGTCACATATTGGTCTTCTGATGCCAATGGATAATGAGCATGCGTGCACCCAACAAATTGCAGCTCTGGGGAAAATGAATCTGTGAGGTGTCGCTTACAGGAGATTCCCATGCTCGAAGCGGGCCAGTGGTAAGTGACAGAATGAGTGGTTGCAAAGCTGTTTTGTAGTTGCACGATGGCATCTAGTGCGCCATGATAAAATCTCCAGGTATGCACGGGCACATCCGCACATGCTTGCCTATATGTTCTTTCCTCTCTTGTAGTTTCCGCATCAGCAAAATATCCATCTTAAGAAAAAGATCGCTCTGGATATCCAATAATACTCCGAATGTTATCCTCATCGGGTTCTTGATTCCCCTCTATCCTTTTGAATCACACATCATTTCGCACTGTTGGTGTAGCACTATAGGACGCGCGCTACGTCGAGGACAAAAAGCCATTGACATAGGCCAAAATTCCCTCGGCGTATGGTACGCCGAGGCTATTCTCGGCGTAGCCTCCTCAGCAAAGGTCTCTCTCGGCGGAGCACACACAAGCCGTCGGCGTACGTTACGCCGATGGCTTTTTCCTCGGCGTAGCGGCCGTCGGCATAACCTGTCGGCCGATTGCAAAAACATTTTTTTAAAAAAATATTTTTTTTATTCTTTGAATTGTTTGACTCGTTAATCTCCCACCTTGAACATTTTTAATTAAAAAACACTAATTACGCTTAATATTTAATTAAATTTCAGTCTTAGTCAAACTTTTCGGCCGGTCACCCATCCTAATACTACTCCAGCTCCGGCACGCTTAACTTCCTCGTTCCTTCATAATCCGTTTTCGCAAAGTAATTCATATATTATTGTCAATCCTATTAACTTTTATATCATCATGTCACATGTTTGTATTTTTTAAAATTACAAACAATTATCTAAGTAAACATTAATGAATAAGTAAAAATATTATTGAACTCAAATAAAAATATAATAATTTTACTTTTTTGTATTTTTTTATTTAATATGGAATAATTAATATCTTTAAATCTGTAAATTGGAATTTGACAAAAAAATGTCTAAATTGATCAGAAAAATGAGAGGAATCCAAATATGATATCCATATCAACTAATCACAAACCCTCCGTTTTTGAATTAGCTATTTGGTGGTTGTTTTAGAAAATCCCCTTTTTGCGCTCGGATAATGAAAAATGGCTTTTTAGTGCGATGAAAAGGAAAACTTGCATTGGATCTTTGATATAGCATATTGTGAACCTACAAATGATTTTTGTAAATAAACATGAGCATCGGATCATGTACCTGTTGACACACTTTCTACCGATTCGGCAAGAATTTGTCTTTTTCACTAGAGGTGGACGGAAAGGTTTCGGATCCCCCTGTTGGGACATTGTACATATAAGGTGGTATAGTATTTTTGTAAAATGTGGTGGTAGCATTTTAAATTAGCCATTTGGTGGTTGCTTCATAAAACTGTCCGTTTTTTATGCTCGGAAAATGGGAAATGGCTTTTTGGTGCGACGAAAAGGAAAACTTCATCCTGCAATATTGTTCGTCATCCCATGATGCATGTGTATGCACAATATGGGCACATTATCACAAACTATGCCTTGATTCTAGCCATAACATTGGTCATTTGACCCGACAGCCAAGAAACTTCGAATGAGATAGGTCATTTTGTGAAGATTTTTTTTGAGACATAATCAATATATCAAGTTTGATATTTTTCCTTATAACTATGTCACATAATATGACACCACGCGAAGTTTCACATTGTTTCGGTCGTTTTTGAATTTTTAATGCCCGTTTTAAACTATCATCAAACTTTGTCGAACTGAGGGCATGAAGATTGTTAGCTCGGGGCCGAGCCTCGCTAAAATTGTATTGGATCTTTGATAAAATAGCATATTGTGAACATAAAAATGATTTTTGTAAAAAACATGAGCATTGGATCATGTACCCCACTTCCTACCGATTCGACAGGAATTTGTCTTTTTCACCAGAGGTTGACGGAAAGGTTTCGGATCCCCCCGTTGTGACATTGTGCATATAAGGTGGTATAGTATTTTTGTAAAATATGATGGTAGCATTTTGAATTAGCCATTTGGTGGTTGCTTCACAAAACTGTCCGTTTTTTGTGCCGAAAAATAGGAAATGGTTTTTTGGTGCGACGAAAAGTAAAACTTCCTCCTACAACATTGTCCGCCATCCCATGATGCATGTGTATGCACAATATGGGCATATTATCACAAACTATGCCTTGATTCTAGCCATAACATTGGTCATTTGACCCGAAAGCCAAGAAACCTCGAATGTCATTTTGTGAAGATTTTTTTGAGACATAATCAATATATCAAGTTTGATATTTTGCCTTATAACTATGTCACATAATATGACACCACGCGAAGGTTTCGCATTGTTTCGATCGTTTTTGAATTTTTTTATGCCTGTTTTAAACTATCGTCAAATTTTATCGAACGACGGGCATGAAGATTCTTAGCTCGGGGCCGAGCCTCGCTAAACTTGTATTGGATCTTTGATAAAATAGCATATTGTGAACCTAAAAATGATTTTTGTAAAAAAAAACATGAGCATCGAATCATGTACCTGTAGTTTATATCTGACCCACTTCCTACCGATTCGGCAGGAATTTGTCTTTTTTACCAGAGGTAGACGGAAAGGTTTCAGATCCCCTGTTGGGACATTATCCATATAAGGTGGTATAGTATTTTTGTAAAATATGGTGGTAGCATTTTGAATTAGCCATTTGGTGATTGCTTCACAAAACCGTCAGTTTTTTGTGCTCGGAAAATGGAAAATGGCTTTTTGGTGCGACAAAAAGAAAAACTTCCTCCTGCAACATTGTTCGCCATCCCATGATGCATGTGTATGCACAATATGAGCATATTATCATAAACTATGCCTTGATTATAGCCATAATATTTGCCATTTGACCCGAAAGCCAAGAAACCTCGAATGAGATAGGTCATTTTGTGAAGGTTTCTTTGAGACATAATCAATATACCAAGTTTAATATTTTTCCTTCTAACTATGTCACATAATATAACACCACGCAAAGGTTTCGCATTGTTTTGGTCGTTTTTGAATTTTTTATGCCCATTTTAAACTATATATAATGTTTTATGTTTTACTTAATTTTTATTTACAAATGTATAATATTTGAGTCTAGATAGATAGGTCTTATTTTTCTGTAAATTTTGATATATTATTTGTATTTTTTCGAATTAGAATGATTTAGTTATGATTTTCAAAGTTTAATGAGATAAAATAAAAAATAGCTACGTCGAGGGCCGCCGTCGGCGTATGTTACGCCGAGGGCAGCCGTCGGCGTAGCATAGGATATGCCGAGGGCAATTCTACGCCGACGGCTGCTTGGTGGGGCTGACCTGGACGATGGCTACGCCGACGGCTCCGACGTTTGGCCGTCGGCGTAGCTTCCCATTCATGTAGTGTAGGTACCGTGTACTACCTCCGTTATGAAATATAAAATGTTTCGTTGGCTAAAAACGTCTTACATTTTAGAACGGGGACAATATCTATCTAGATACGTTTACATGGAGTGGAATCGTGGTGAGTTATGCCTAGGGGTGACAACATCTTATATTTGTTTTTGTATTTAACTTTCGGAAAGGGGATGATGTCCCGGCCTCTGTCAATGCATACAGCTTTTTTTATATATAGCAAAAGAAGAAACAGTGACAGAATGGGCAGTACACAAAGTAAATAATGCGGACATGCATGCATACGAAAGCGGAGGACTGAATGGGGTGGGGCACGTGCAGCAAAAAAGCAAATGTTTCAGGAGAAAGATTTCCTTTTCGTCGCAGCATAAAGTTATTTTTCCTTTTCCGAGTGTAAAAAATAGACGGTTTTGTGAAGCAACCACAAATGACTAATTCAAAATGGTACCACCATATTTTTTAAAATACTAGACCACTTTACATGGACAATGTCCTAACAGGGGATCTCAAACCTTTCCGTCTATTCCTGGTGAAAAAGACAAATTCCTGCCGAATCGGTAGAAAGTGGGTTAGATATGAACTACATGACATGATTGGATGTTCATGATTTTTTACAAAAATTATTTATAGGTTTAAAATATGATGTTTCATCAGAGATCCACTTCAAGTTTAGCGAGTCTCAGCCTCAAGCTAAGAATCTTTATACGTGCCATTTTAAATGGGCAAATAAAATTATAATAAAAATCACGGCATACTTTGTGATAAGTTGATATTGATATCATATTTGGATTCCTATCATTTTTCTAATCAATTTAGACATATTATTTGTCGAATTCGTATTTACGGATTTAAAGATATTAATTATTCCATATTAAATAAAAATACAAAAAAAGATAAAATCATTATATTTTTATTTGAATTCAATAATAATTTTACTTATTTATTTTTGTTCACTTAAATAACTGCTTGTAATTTCAAAAAATACAACCATGTGACATGATGATATAAGAGTTAATAGGATTGATATCATAATATTGTCAATAATGTGTAAATTGCTTTGCGAAAGAGATTCTGAAGGAACGAGAAAGTTTAGCGTGCTGGAGCTGGAGTAGTGTTAGGACGGGTGACTGACCGAGAAGTTTAACTAAGACTACAATTTAATTAATTATTAAGTATAAATAGTTTTAAAAATGATCAAAGCGAGAGATTAACGAGTCAAACAATTCAAAAAAATTTAAAAAAATATTTAAAAAAAAAGTTAAAAAAAGTGATTTTAGGCTATGTCGATGGCCACCCTGGCCGTCCGCGTAGTTCGCTCCAGGCTGGGCCGTTTTGTAACGGTCGTCGCCTGACATCGTGGGACCCTCCAGGATTGCTATGCCGAGGGGCGGTGCCTGTGCCGACGGCCAAGGGGATGTGAGCTACGCCGACGGCCATCGTCGGCACAACATGTGTCGATGGCAATTTGGTGTTGTGCCGACGGCAGCCGACCGTCGGCGCCTCAAATCTTTCCTATAGTGCACCGCAGAAGATGGACAAATAACCATGGAAGACCCTAAGCGGTGACAAGCGGAGGACAGGGCCGTCGTGCCAAAAATAGATGAGGGTGCACGCTAGATGGTCTTCCCGTGGGTCAAAAAGTTCTGCTCGTGACAAAGAAGATGTTAGCATATGAAAATTGTGTGCTCAATTACTTTGGGTGTTAGTGTGCTATCAATATACAGTGTAAGGCCTAAAAGGTTGTGATATATTTTTAACCTACTGAGTGAAACGAAAAGAGACTATGAATCTACAACCTCACAAATTCTCAAATCAAAATCCAACCTACTTGCATAAACAAAAGGAAAAATTCAGATATGAGTATTGTCCAAAATTTTTGTTGTGTGCATATATATTTTTGTGACATCATTTATAGTTGGTTTTGTCTTGTTTGCTTCCCTACATATTGGTCAAATTTGGATTTGAATACTTTAGATTGTAGACACATCTTCTATCGATGGTCTTTTGTTGAGGTGTGATAGAAGGTGTGGCCGACAACGTGTCCATGAGTGTTTCTCTGAAGGAGGGTTGGCGGCTGCCATCCATGACCATTTGTGGTTGCTGTCATGCATCTATGTGTATGCTGGCTGCTTTTGGCATTTTTAAACGAAAAGTTCGATGGGGAGGCGGTCTTATTGGTCATGTTGGCGTGTCACCAATACTTGAGGGTAGATGGAATAGAGGCTCTAGATCCGTAAGGCATGGTTGCAGCAGCGTGACAGCAGAGCGGATGCGGCCCGATCTGGGCCTGGCTGGCGGGCCGGGCCTGTTCCAGCCCTATTTGGCACTGCTGCTGCGTTTGGACGGCTCTCACTGCAGGTGATGGAGGGAAGTTCCCCTCCCCCAAGCCACCAGGTGCCTCGGTGCCTGCAAGTCCGTGACCCTACCCGGCCTTCTCGTCGGCGGTGCGATGTGGCGGTGTTCGGAGCTTTGGCTAGAGCTCGGAAGGTGGACTACGCGTGTGTCTCTTCGGCGAGCGTCGTGGCAGTGGTGGTGGTTCCTCCCCTCGGTCATGTGGATGGCGAGGAGAGGGCGATGGGAGGCTTTGGTCTTGGTGGCGCTTCGGCTTCGACAACTCCCAGATCATGTGTCGGCAACCTATCTTGGGGACAACGGGTGTGGCCGATGCCTGGGAGTGGTTTGAAGGTTTTTCCGGGCGAAAGCTCAGTGCCTTAGCACCATCGGCGGCGATGCCCGCGGGAATCGGTACCTTCTCGGGGGGCGCCGATGCGGCTACCTTCCGCGCGACAAGGCTCCAGGTGCAAACCCTTGACCTTTGGTCTCGGCGGCGGCGCGGCGTGTCTTTACCCTCTTGGGGGCGTCGTCGTGGAGCCCTGGGTCACCCCGGTATTGGCCCGTTGTCCTCGGTGGCAAGTTTAGGTTTTTCCGCGTTTTTCTTGTTTATTTTGATCTGCTTTGTAAAAAGGGTCTCCCCTCCATCTTGTATCTCTTCGTTCGATGTGGCTTTATTTATAAAGTGGGGCGAAAGGCTAATTCAAGATTAGTTGCCGACTCGGTAACTTTCTTCATCGCCACTGATTTGCATAGATCCTAGGTTGATCTTGGCCGTACTGGTGCACATTCGAGAATAGTTCTAGCTAGTGGTGGTTTGTTTTGTATCTAATAGGGAACCATTTGGTTATTTCAAGCAGATGGATGGGAAACTTTCTGAAGATCCATAATCAAAATGGTATCTAGAACACTGCTTCATGTGTGAGGTGAAAGCCTTTGATCTATCCTTTAATCACCCGCCTGAATATATTGTCCTCGTGTCAATGTTCCAGCCTAGATTAGTTGGACTCGCAGGCAGACATGCACCCAAGATGAAAATCCGTGTTCCTAGTCGTACAGGCGGCTGGATTCAACTATGTCGACGGCGCAAGTGTGTTTCTTCTTGAATACATTGTTGGGGATGAACGATGGTTTAGTCATTGGCGTTTTTGTCATATTTCTTCATTGTTTTATGATTTCTTGTATATCTCTTGTATTTTGATTATTGATGCTTTGACCTTTGGCGATGCATCAACTTTAATGAAATTATACTCTCAAATTCCAAGGATACAAAGGCCAAGAGGTATAGGAAAAAAATGTGGAATCATGGATTAAAAGATGAACCAATATCGTGGATACAACACCACCAGTTATACATCACATATATATGGAAACAAAAATATCCAACTGATCGCTCCAGATATCGGGACAAATATTGAGGAAAAAGAGGGAGACATCCACTAGCTATGAAAGATCGCGTAGCTGTGCGGTGTGGGGAGTAGGGTTGCAAGCAGCAACCCGCATAAACCCACGAAAACAAAAATCAACTCATACTAGACTAATTTTGCTAAAAAAAATAAACTGGACCAAACAATTTTGACTACGAAACAGGACGGATCGGGTGCTACTTTGCAACTGGCGGGGCACTGAATCTGAATTCGAATGTGCCGACGAAGCAAACCGATTTGCCAGTAGCCGCCGGGTCGACGGAATCTGGAACCTTTGGCCCATGTGGAGATGAGAAAGCAGCTCCGGTGGATTCTTATCCTATCTTTACCCGGTGACCGTGAGTATTATTGTGGGAAAAGATAGGGCGCTTTAGAATCAACGTGGAGGTGAGAACACACACACACGTGACTGCGAGTCGACGGTACAAGCAGCCACCTGAAGAACATAAGCATCTTTCTTTCTCTTTCCCCGCGTGTTCCTGCGTGTACCAACGACTGCGACGACTTGACCGGTGATGGGTCGTATACCGAGAGAGCACCGTCCATGGAAAAAATGGTCCAACTTTGCTCTTTGTTGATCGATGACCCGCAGGAAGAAAGAAGGAAAAAGATAAGTGTTGCGTTGCCCCGGCGGCAGCGATCTTTATCCCAGACACGAGGGAATTCACACGGTGTCGTCGGTCTTGAGAATTTCTCGAGGGGAATCGATCCGCGGGCGTTCCAACTCTCGGAGGAATCGTGTCCGGCCGGCCGGCGGCCGGAGGGATGTCTATGCTGCCATGCTATCGGTATCAGATGAGTGAGCTCCGGCTACGCTGTTTCCTAGTGTGTTCCTGTAACATCCTCAGAATCGGCCCTATGCAAGTTTTAGTGAAACCCGCCAAACCCGCATAGAAACGATTCGAAGGTGCCCACCAGGCACTTTCGTGCGGGTGGAAAACGAAGTAATAACATTACACAACAGTCCTCGATGGGACCCACAGAACAGATATATATACAACAGCGACTCCAAGAGTCAAGAATACAGATTTAATATACAAAGATCCAATTCACCTTGAAAACGATAGAGCGTCCAGCTACGGACAAGATGCAAATGGGGCTAAGAGCCCTGAAGAATAACCAATGGCGTCCATAACCCTGCCCAGGCCAAGCCGGAAGGGTAACCCTGCTAACGGCGTCGATCTCAAAACCTGCTAAAACAAAAGGGGTGCCGACAAAGGGCAAAGGAAAAAGAGGAGCGTCAGTACTGAGGCCAGTACACGGCGAGGCTAGAATTCGGCGGTCCTCGCCTACATAGGTATGGTGGACTGAAGCGGCAGCGGCAGCATGCGCTAAACACCTATAGAGACTCGATACAACTGGCGGCTATCAGAGAGGGATAAGAAAGACCTATCCGGATCCAACCTGATACTAACACCAAACAAAACCCATCCTGGTGTTTCCCCCTCGAGACCAATCGAGGAAGTCAACCGAGGAACTCACACCGTTGGCAGTTTTATTTATTCAGTTCTCGTTGCAGCAATTACTAGTCAAGTATAGATAATCATCCTGATAAATTAAGCAGTGGGCACTTTTAGTTAACCATTCCGTTGTAGTTGCAACACTTACTAGTCAGATACGATTAGCATGAGATAACCCAAAACCCAACAGTGTTGGTACTTTTATTTAGCCATTCCGTTATAGTTGCAATACTTACTAGTCATATCGGATACAAGTCAATTTACGGCAGTAAACTTTAGTTATAGTTGTCTATGATCAAGCACTGTGCTCCAAGTCGTCCATAACCGCGGACACGGCTTCTCGAAAAGATTTAACCCTGCAGGGGTGCACCAAAGTATCCACAAGCACTTCGACCATTTTTGCCAGATCAGTTAACATACACCCATCGGTATGTCGGCGGAGCCTAAGTCATGACGTTCCCAGACCCAAAGCAAGCACGGGGGGCCACCCCACTAAGTACACCCGCAACGAAGTCGACCGGTCTCCGAGACGGACTTAGGGTTTGGGTAGACGGCTGTGAACGACAGCAAATCCCAAAATCGACTGTCGACACCGAAAACGTGTCCCGATCCTAAATAAGACAAAGGTGCTATCCATCGCACAATTTAAATAAAGCAGTAAAGCATGGCATAAGTACAGGATAGTAAATAAAACCTCAAACTAGTTGTGGCCCCCAGTACAATACTTTGAAATCAGGTAATAATCAATGGGGGGCCCATATCTCCCCACCTGTGGTTAGCGCTCGATCTCTAACAGTGTCAAGAACTCGGGTCCCACGACACAAGTGGCTATCGGAAACCAAATGTTATCTATCACCCACCGATGCCTCTGCTTACTTACTTCAATTTTAGTTGTTAAACAGAAATTATGTGAACGAAAAGTAAAGCCATGATCATCTCCAACATCAACATGCGGCATTACTCCAACAACTGTGGCACTTGACGACACGCAGCAGCAATTGAGCAAGCGACTACAACGCGCAAGTCCAACTATCTACCAACAACAGGTATTAGGATGTGTCCAAGGCAATATAAGGCTGCAAGGGATATCACGGGTACGAAAACTAGAGCATCGCAACACCGATAGCAATAGATCAACAGGAGGGAATAAATACTATAAAAGTAAGATAGGTAGAAAGGGGGAGATGCTCGCCTGAAAAGCATTGCCGAAGGGTTCATCCGAAGATCGGGGCGAAGCTCACATCAACTCAACGGCCTTATCCGCGAAGAAGCAAAACACTAGAATAAACACCGGATGCAATATTTAAGATTACGGCAGAAGATCGGGCATGATGCATGTATGATGCATGGCATGTGAAGGTGCAATGCAATTAGGTCAATATTAAGTGGAACCGGGGGTCCCGACAATTAAATATATGGTTCTATTTGTTTATCTACCCCGCAAATTAAATGTTGAATTAACAGGGCGAGATAAGTTACCGGTTCGCTACACAAATTTAAATGAGGCCAATATGAGAATAGATTTGCCCGCATATGGGCCCCATATTTAATTATGAGGTGAATCGGCATAAGGCCCCCAAACCACACGACAATATGCATGCATGAACATTTAATATGCGACAAGTTGTATTATATTATAAAATAGGGTTTCGGGAAGGGGTTCACATTAGGGTTCGGCGAGCTTGGGGTTCCGGGGTTCGGGGTCGGTCTCAGGGTCCGGATCTGGGGTTCGCCCCCTAAGGATCGTTCTCGAGACGGAGGTAGATCTTGGCGTTGGGAGGAGGGAGGTCTTCTGGCTGTCGGGGCATCGGATTTGCCCCGGTTGGTGTCGATCTTGTCGGGCCCGCGCAGTTGATCTTGGTGGTTCCGGATGATCTTGCCGACTCCATGCGAAGGCCTTGGCGTTCTAGATCGGTCTTCAGGGTCTCGGCCATCGGATCCTTGAAGGAGGTCATGGCGTCCGCGAGGCGATCTTGGCGTTCACCGGGAGGGATTCGGTGGTTCGGGTCTTCGGGACGCTGAGGAAGATCTCGAGGTACCGGCGGGTTCGTTGTCGGATCGGTCTTCGGAGGCTCGGGATCTCGACGCCTTTGGATCGGGGAAGGCGATCTTGGGGTTCGGTCTCCAAACACCAGGATCGGTCTTCGGGTCCGTTGACGGTCTTGTCGGCGAGGAAGATCTTTGACGCTCGGAAGGGTCTCGTGCAGCAACATCAAATGGGGTCATCACAAACAACAGCACCGTCTTGTCAAACGGATTGGAGGAACCACCGGACTGGCACATCATCACAACATCTACCATCAGCACACCACGTCCATCAACTTACCGCCGACCAAAACGGAGTATGCCGAGCCATTGCAGGAACAGGGGCAGCTGGTACCACGCGTGTGGCAGGCAGGGCACGAGGACGTCAGGGAGCAGAGGAGCTCCTGCACGTGGGCGAGGAGGAGGACGCAGAGGGACGGGGCGGCGCATGATGGGCTCGACGCGGCCAGGAGGAGATCGGGCAGAGGAGGACGGCCGGAGGACGGCGACGGGGAGCAGAGCGACGAGGCGTCGGAAGGGCGGCAGCCGGCCGGAGAAGGAAGCGAGCCGTGGAGAAGGCGGCGCCCGGGCGGAGCCAAGAGGGGGCGGCGGCGAGGTGGCCGCCCGGGAGCAGTGGTGTTTGCTGCAGAGCTTGGTGGCGACGGCTCAGGGCGGGCGGCCACGATGCAAAGCGGCGGATGTCGGCCGACGGGCGGCTAAGCGAGACGCGCCACCGCCCGGGAGGCGGATGGCGAAAGTGCACATGGCGAGGGCGGCTGGCCGAGGACGACCAGCGGAGAGAGAGGGAAACACATGAGGAGGAAGAGAGGGGTCCCAAGCAAGGCGTGGCGTGGTGAAGAGGAGGAGGCGCTGGCGAGGCGGAGGAGGCGGAGGAGGAGAAAGGCAAGCGGGCGGGAGGAGGAGGCGGCGGATGCGGAGGAACGGCGAGGACGGGGTGCGGATTGAGGAAGAGAGGAGAGGCGCGGTTGGTGGGGGGTGGGCCCGCGGGGTGGAGCACGAGGCAGGTGGGGTCGGCGGCCAGGGGTGGCTTCGGTGTGTGGTGGGAGGTGGGGACAGGCTGGCGGGGTTGGTGGGGTGAGAGAGGTGGCTGGGGTGACGTGGCAGTTGAGGGTTAGCTGGAGGGAAGGAAGAGGGTGAGGTGGCGTCTCACGATAGGAGGGGGTGATGTGGCTGGTTGGTGGGTAGACTAGGTCTGGGTGTAAAAAGGGGTTTAGGGTGGACCGATTTTATCCTGGGGGTGGTCGACTGGGTCGGGTCGGCCCGTTCGACTGCCCCCTAAAAAATGATATAACTTTTATTTAATTTGCAATAAACTTTTGTAAATAGTTTTTAGACAAACAAAATATCCGGAAGCATCCGGGGGTTTGATTTGAAATAGAGAGAGGGATAGTTCCAGAAAACCATAGCCTTTCGCAAATAGTTTTTAGGCAAAAAATAATATGCATGATGATGACGATGCTCAAATGCAATGTGGTATGATGACATGAGCTTGCGGTCATGATGATGCAATGCACAAAAACAACGCGATTTTCTAGTAGTGGTTTTTGCGGGATGCCACAGTTCCATATATGAGGACTCACACGATCTAATCCGGAAACTGGAAAAAAACAATAAGGAAACGAAGAAAATACTACTCCCTCCGTCCTAAAAAGATGTCTTAAATTTGTCTAAACTTGAATATATCTAGACACTATTTAGTATATAAATACATCCAAATTCAAACAAACTTGATTTTTTTTAGGACGGGGAAGTAGAATAATGAACATTCCACCTGCGGCTGGTGTTGATCATTCGTCGTCGTTGGGCGAAGACTCCATCAATCTATGCCGCGCGGCGTGCCGGCGTGTGCGAGGATGGAATGGCGATGTTACTGATTCTCTCATGGACCGTGCATTCCTGGGCTTCTTCTACTTTGGCGCGCCCTAGAGATGTGTTCTGTACTAATGTTAATTATGTTTTTTAGGAGTGAATTTCATTTTTTACCTTCTACTTGTGTATTTGTGACACTAATTACCCTATGAAGTGAAAATTTATCTAAATTACCATGTTTGAAAACTTTAAACCCTCACTTTCTGATGTATCTATTGGGCAAGGTGTGAGATGACAATTAAACTTTGAAATTATCGAGATAGCAACAAAGAATAGAACATCTGGTGCAGAAAAGGATAGATATGATCGACGACGACGTCCTCCGATCTTGACATATTTTGTGGCGGCACATCGTCCTAACATTTCAGCCTTATCCAAGAACACGTGTTGAATGCTAAAACGAGATAAAATCATGCTTAGAATTTTCTTAAATAGGATATTCGGGTACAACTTCTACTAAATGGAGTAATTAGTGTCTCAAATACAGAAATAAAGGATAAAAAGTGGAATTCACTCTTTTTTTAGAGAATCAGCAAGATTTTATTGATTTGATTTAATGTTTACATGGATATTTGTAGAATACGGAGAGCCCGGCCACAAATGGCAGCCAACTCTCCAAGAAATCATAAATCTAGCTAAGTTGTGGATTTTAAAGTTGGAAGCTCTTCCTTTAAAAACGAACTTACACTCGAGAAATTATAAAAAATGAAAACCAACCAGGACTAGCTCTTGGTGGTAATGATATAGTATAAGCGGGACTTGGCGTGAAAATTTCGTAAAATTCGTCCCTAATGGGAATCAAACTCCGGTCGCAGGGGTGCGCCACTGCGACCCAACCACTGTGCTACTGGCCCGTTCTTACACTTGAGAAATTATGTAGCTCGTGCTCAATATCCTTAATAACTGATCTATACCTCCCATGGTGTGATCATGTATATTATCTGCTGCATTCTTGACGTCAGAAGCTATGTAGACATGTGCCAGGTTCAGATCTTCGGCTAAATGCCAATGCCTCACGGCATGCTAGCGGCTCTAGAATGACCGGGTCGGTAATCCCTTCAATCACAACCGGCGATGAACCCAAATAATTTCCATTGATATCTCGACAGAAAGCAGCCGAAACTCCTTTCCGGCCCTCCCGTCTTTGAAATAGCAACATCAACGTTAACTTTGACCATAGTAGTTGGTGGCGAGATCCATATCGGTTGTTTCTTTGGAGCAGATGCAACATAAGGCGAGCAGTTCTAGGGTTTTGTCAGACATCTAACAAAGTAAGAATTAATGAAGCCATGAGTCTATAGGGCGCTTTGAAATCTGTCCTCATGTATAGCCTTCCTTCTTGCTGACCAGATCGTCCAAAGAGTTATCGTGAGCCTTGTGAACCGATGGTGTGGTACAGTATCCATCATGTGGAAGAGCCACTGTTTCACACTTGTCTCTCGAAATTCTGCCATTTGTTCGACCAGCATCTCATCAGACAGTGCCACCACATTGTTTGTCATGTTACATTCAACAAGCGAATGCCTCCATTGTTTGACATCTTATATTCAACAAGCGAATGCCTCCATTGTTTGCCATCTTACATTCAACAAGCGAATGCCTCCAAGAATCCACATCACCGCATAGGGCACAAGTGCTTGCACTACAGGAACAGACAGATAGGCCGACGGCAAAAAGCCCTCGGCGTAGCCCCTTTTGCCGTCGGCGTACGCTACGCCGAGGGCTGCCGTCGGCGTAGCTCCCTCGGCGGAGGTCTCCTCATGAACAACATTGGTCGTCGGCGATCCACTCACCGTCGACGATAGCTTTGCCGACGGCGTTGGCGGTCGTCGGCGATAGCCGGCCGGACGGCATCCTCGGCCGTTACATCGCCGGGTTAACGGCGCGTACGACGCCGACGGCAGCGCCGGCGTAGGTCGACACGTGCTACTGGCCTTCCCAGAGGCGACGACGACGGCCCCAACCCTCAGCGTGGGAGCACGTGGCAGGCGCTGGGCCTCCCAGGCCGACGCTTAGGCCGGCCACGCTCCTCGGCGTATGGCCCACTGACACGCCTGACGGCCGTGCCCTCGAGATTCCTTATACGGGTCCTAACCTTCGCCTCTAGGTTAGAGCGCATGCATGCGGAACACATGCAAGCACCTATACCAACCTCTCACCACACTCACACACATATGCTAGGGACACATGCAAGTTCTCATCTGATTCTCGATGTTCTCGTGGTCTTCCTCCCACAAACACGATCTCTGTGCACACTCGGATCATCTACCCCCCTAGACGTTCCTCTGACAGGGGTAGCCCGGCGTAGCTCTCTCTTGTTTTGTGTTTGTTTAGGTCATAGGATGATGTAAAACCATGTTGGCTCATAAGTTGGGGCACTATCCTACCCGGTTTCACCTAAACGGGGAGATTCCCCCCTTATACGGGTCCGAAATTTTACCTTCGCCTCTAGGTTAGAGCGCATGCATGCGAGGGGGGACACATGCAAGCACCTATACCAACCTCTCACCACACTCACACACACATGCTAGGGACACATGCAAGTTCTCATCTGATTTCGATGTTCTCGTGGTCTTCCTCCGGTGAAACCCTGATCTCTGTGCACACTCGGATCGTCTACCCCCCTAGACGTTCCTCTGACAGGGGTAGCCCGGCGTAGTTCTCTCTTGTTTTGTGTTTGTTTAGGTCATAGGGTGATGTAAAACCATGTTGGATAACAAGTTGAGGCACTATCCTACCCGGTTTAACCTAAACGGAGAGATTCCCCCCTTATACGGGTCCGGAAACTTCGCCTCTAGGTTAGAGCGCATGCATGCGAGGGGAGACACATGCAAGCACTTCATGTGGTCGTGGGGAGTGCTATTGAGAACCACATGCGATAATAACACTTACAAACATATAGAAATTTCTCGGGGTGTGAGAAGATTCGCAACGACATTTCATGTGGACGGTAGATCGCTATTCGTAGGGTACGAAATTATCCAATTAATAAAAATATATAAATAATTGATACAAATACAAAATAAATGAAAAATACGTATAAGGCTACTGAGGTGACCGTCAAGACGTTGTCGGTACGCCGAGGGTGGCCGGGCGTATCCTATGCCGAGGGTCGTCGGCCCAACCGACGGCACCGTAGCGCCGTCTGTGCTGGCTGGCATGCCACGCGTCTGCTTGTTACCGAGGGCTGCAACTACGAGGGTGACCGTCGGTGTAGTGTATACTACGCCGACGGTTACGCCGAGGGCTGGCCGATTGGGCTGGCCTGCAGTGCGACACTGACGCCCCGACGCGTTTGCCGCGCATCTGGCTATTCCTGTAGTGTTGTATTTTTTGACACATTTCAATGCTCTAAAACGTTATCAGTAGGAAGTGACTGTTGGGCTAGTCTCCAAAGAAATACCCGCGCCTTTGAGGGTACTGTTGTTTTCTATAGTGTACACCATCCCTTCTCCTCTAGGTCAGCTCCCAAGGATCTAGCGTTTCCTTCAAAGTAATTATCCCTATTTATTTTTGTATTGATCAACATAACCGTACCGAGAAGATCCAAGCCCAAATCCGATTGCCTTCTTGTACATAGGCTGCAACATCCATCAGAATAAAATAATCACGGAGCATCCTTTCCTTCCAACTAGAAGAGGTCTCGTCAATAAGTTATCCAACACAAGCTGAGGCGAATCATCCTTAATGGATACAATTGGTTTCATCATCACATCCCTTGGCAACCAATTATCTGTCCAATTTTTTTTTCGATTTCCCATCACCAATCCGTCTAATAAGACCCTAGGTTAGAATGTCTCGTCCATCCAAAATGGACGTCCAGATCTAAGTAGGATGGGGGCCTAGCTCGGCATCTAAAATTGAGGTATTCGAGAAATAGACAGCTTTTAGTATTTTGGCACTCAAAGAGGTTGGGTCCTGGATGACCCTCCATGACTGTCGGGCAAGCAAGCACAACTTAAACAACTCAATGTCCCTTAAGCCAAGTCCACCAAGATGCTTTGGGATCGTCATGACCTCCCACGGAACTCAACAAGGCTTTCTTTCCCCCTCTTTGCTACCTCACCTAAATTGATGAATAAGGGAGTTAATGCGCTCACATAATCCTTTAGAAAGCTTAAAACACACCATAGAGTATACTGGGATAACTTGGGCAATAGACTTAATCAAGACTTCTTTTCCACCGATTGATAGGATTTTCTAAATCCAACCGTTGATCTTGCTCCAAACACGATCTCTAAATTTTTTGGAAGTACCCAACCGTGACGAGCCAACATCTGTAGCAATTCCCAAGTACACCTCTCATTCAAAGGCTCATTGCTCACATAAATAATGTTCATGACAACGTCACAGATATTTTGTGGACAATCCTTTGTGAAATAAATGGATGATTTTTCTTTGTTGATCCACTGGCCTAAAGCTCGGTAATATTTCCTCAAAAAGTTAGATAGCTCTTCCGCACCCTCTCTACTACCCTTAAAAAACAACAAGCTATCAGCCGCAAATAACAAGTGCTTAACCGGCGGAGCCGACATCCCCACTTTCATACCCCCAAACTTTCATGACTCATCATGAAATTTAAAAGGAAGGAAGGCCCTCTGCTGCCAATAAGAATAAGATATGATCACCTTGTCTAATACCTCTTGATGGTTTCATGCTCTCCAACTTCTTGCCATTTAATAGGACCAAGAATGATATTAATTTGACCATGCCCATTAGCACACTAATGCATTGTTGGGCAAAACCTAGCTTATGAAATAATAGCCTCCAAATAGTCCCATTCGATTCTATCATGTGATTTTATCATATCTAATTTAAGAGCACAATAGCTATTCTTTTTGGATATGTTTCTATTCATGAAATGAAGACACTTGTAAGTTGATACGATATTATCCATTATCAAACACCCTGACACAAAATTTGAATGCTCCTCAAAAATGATATCAGGAAGAACCACCTTCAGACGGTTAGCTAGTACCTTGGAGAAATCTTATAGAAAATATTACAGAAGCTAATCGGCCTGGATTGTGAAAGAAGAATTTGGTTCTTAACCTCTGGAATGAGTACTAATATTGTGTCATTGATCCTCTCCTCTGACTCATTGCCTTGGAGAATACTCAACATAGCTTTAGTAATATCTCCACCACATACCTCGCAGTGTCTGAAAAAATGCGCCGGGAATCGGTCAGGCCCTGGAGATTTAGTTGGAAACATTTGGAAGAGCACCATTTTAATGTCTCGTTGATCAAACGGGGCAATGAGAGCCTTATTCATCGCTGTTGTGACCTTCCAGGGAACGTGATCAAGTACCTGATCCATGTCATGGACTCCTTCTGATGTATATAGGTGTTGATAAAATTCAGAAGCCATAGACTGCATCTCCTCTTTGTCATCGATGATATACCCATCTTGGTGAGAAAGATCTTTGATAAGGTTTTCTCCTTTTACGCATGCTTGCTCTCATATGAAAAAACTTAGGGCATGTTTGATTCAAAGGATTCACAAAGGAATTTTGTAGGATTCTTACCCATAGGATTTTTTTCCTATAGAGGCCATTTGATTCAAAGGATTGAACCCTTCAAAATTCCTATGGGTTCCTTTCCTATACTACATTCCTATAGGATTTCTAACAAGAGGTTAGACCTCTTAAAAAAAATTATATGTGTCTATAACAACTATGCCATGTACTCAATCTATATACAAATTTTCTGCGTTTTTCCTGTGATGCAAACAAACGACTGTTGCAGCTAATTCCTGCGTTTTTCATTCCTATATGATTTCACATGCCATGACATATCATTCCTATGGTTTTTCTATTTCCGTGCTTTTAAAATCCTTTGAATCAAACATGCCCTTAGAATTTTTGTCCCCATAAGATACCCATTCCATACATGAGCGTTGCCACCAAATGGTCATCTATTTTAAGCTCACTATGTGATGGCCTGCGCTCTCTTGATAAACCCTTCTCCCACTCTTTAAGCCTCGGTATAGCAGACCGCAGTGATTAGAAGTCACAGTTGTAACATATGTCAAATAGGCAAGCGCAAACTGAGCACCCCATTCAGCTGATATGAGAGCTTGGTCAAGTCGGTTTTGACTACCGAATTGGAAAAAAATTACGGGGCGGTCGGTATTTTGGGTTACCGGAAATTAACGACCGGAATTTTGAAATAAAATTTAAATTCAAAACCGAGAAAAAAAAATTAAAATGTCCGGTAATTAACCGGCCGGTCACCGTTCGGTAACCACCAATCTATCTATTATATACTAAAAGTAATATAAGGGTGTTTTTCGAGACACCAGGTTAATCCACATCATCTAAATTATTCTAATCGTTAGATCTTTAATCCATGGTTACGATTTAATGAGTCTTGAGATCTTCGTAACACATCAGCTAACGTGCAATCCGCTAACACCAATGTATCGTGCAAGGGGAACCCAGCAAGGAAACTCCAAAGAAAAAATTGTCTATTAGATCTAAATAATCCGCTAACACCCATGTATCGTGCAAGGGGAACCCAGCAAGGAAACTCCAAAGAAAAAAATTGTCTATTAGATCTAAATTTTGGCGCAACACTACAATCTCCATGGCCATGGCTCTTTTCATATGCTTCCGTCAGGATTCTACGTGAGGTAATTCTTCTTGCTGCCATAGCTTTTGTCCTCACGCAAGCATCGAAGCCCTTGGCTGCTAGCAGCCCGGCCGGCCGGCTCTTCCCGTGCTTACTGCACACATCAGGAGGAAAGTTCTGATCTGGCCTCACGCTCATAGGCATGCAAGATTAGTTTACGATTTGTCTCGCGCAACCTCCAAAATGATTTGTAACTAAGGTCAAGGATCTGATTTGTTTGCAGCAGAGCAGATGAGGTTCATCATGTCCGTCGCCACCATCCGGCATGATGGTACTACAATGATCAAGTATTTAATCTCTCTGAGTCAAGGTGTGGAGTAGTCGGTCTATTACCACACCAACAAATAAACTAGAACATAGTCATAGTATATGGTATAATTGCATCTAAATTTGAGATAGAAGGTGTCTACAGTTCCTTCGGATATTAAACATTATTGTTGCTATGTACACCGCAAATATCCAATGGAGCCTCTAATTCATCTGGACTTTAAAATTCTTGGCAGGATTGTTCGAGTAAAATCTGAGCCGACATGTACAAAGTGATGTAGCAGGAACCGAAAATCGTGCAGCTCAATGGTGAGTGCAACTAAAGAATTTCTTAAATAAGTTTTCTCATTTAGAATTTGAGTGTTTATTAGCAATCTAACTTAGAAAATAAAAATTCGTACATGAGTTATAGAAGATGCTTAATGTTTTACTCAGAATTAGTTTCTTCTGGCATTACTATCGTGTTATCCCATGACACCGTGTCATCAATATTCAGATACTCTTTACTCTGAAGCTACTACTCTGGAGTACTAAGAGAATAGTTTTGTCTATCTCTTCAATTTGCAAAAATTTCCTTTGCGGGAGAGAGCTAATATCATATGGCCTCACAAAGAATGAAATTATCCTATGTAACAAAAAATAAATCAGCCTACTATATGAGTGTAAGATATAAAAGGTGACAAATGTATCCCGCATACGCAAAACATCTAGCCAATATATACTACTAAAAGAAGGTTACAGATGAAACAGATATGATACAAAATTAGATAAAAATCAATATCTACCCATTGATCTGGTGCTGCCACTTTAAGAAAAGAAGAGGAACCATTAGATTGTTTATAATTCTACATATTTCATTTGGTGGGCCATCTTTTCCATGTATGTAAAGAAGGGCGAACCTGGTAGTGTTGATATGAGTAAGCCTAAAATGTAATATAAAAAGACAATCAAGTCTAACGCATATGCATTTATATGATGGTGCATGACTCAGTTGGTACATATCAAGAGTTAACATGTAGATACAACTCTATGTCTGCAATAAGAGGATGATGTATATGACTAGAAAACATATCTATGTAAGAAAAATTGCATACATATTATCAATTTTTATGTTCAGTTTGTTACAAAAAATCAAGTAGGATATGTATGCAATTAGAAAGCCTTCAAAAAAGTAGTTGGTCAAACAACTAACGTCCTAAGTTATTGGTTCGTATTTGGAATACTTGTAAGGAAATTTTATGTCATTATCAATTAGAGACATAATTTTGTAACAAGGCTATTGTGATGTTACGAGTGGAAGGAGATATATAAGATCACTTGGGATAGATGAAGATATGTCATGTTTCACGGATTTGAGGAAGAACATATGCCTTAGGAAAGAGGACGAGAGAGGAGGGCTAGGGGTCATTCCTGAGCTTTGAGCTTTCATGGTCGTTGGATGAGGCTATGTGGTATGCCTTGCCTGGTTCCTACTGATGATGACGAAGAAGCACACATGGCATTGTTCTCCTACATAGGGCTTTATGAAATTAAAACAGGATTGTGAATGTGAAGTTTCCATTTTTATTACATGTTTACCTACCATATTCTCCACTGAGGCTAAACATATATAATTTGAATCTACATGTGAGTTTGATGAACTTTGTTGATCATGCATAAGTGAAAGATATAAGTATTATTTTTACTCATGATAAAATAAAAATACAAACATAGTACAAAAAGAGAAAAATATTTTTGATTATCCAACTAGGGCGATTGCAAACACCTTATATTTAGGGTACAAAAGATGAGTTGGTCAATTAGTTTACTAGGGTTTTTGTTTGTAAAATATAGTCTGATTGCAAACATGAGAAATAATATTAGCGCAAGGCTCTACTATTTTCCAGCATATGTGAATATATATACTAGATTTTTCTCTATAATCATGCACAAAACAAAAAACATAGTAGAAATTTAGATCACAAGATAACACACACCATTTCATTTAATGGGCGTGCAAATTGGTGCTTACTTTGTTGGTTTCCTCGCAAAGTTAGACCTAACTACATAAACATATGTTGAGAAAGCAACGTCCAATATCATGACATGTTTCTAAATTTGTTTTGTAAGTTCGTAGCTATACAATCACAATGCAAAACTAGATGTGTAAGTTACACCATAACGAATATGTCCACGCCAAATTGCTATGTAATTGCCATGAATAGTGTGTTCAATGGGAGAACAAATGTATTCATATTACAAAAAAGATATTCCACATTTAATATGATGCCCTCCCATTGCGAGGGCCACTATTCTAGTTTTTCAAACATCGTATGAATATATCCAAATTCAAACATCTCCGAATACCGAAGATGTCGGTAAAATGGGTTACCGGCCCGTAACCAAAACCGGGGTCTAACTTGCGTGTAAGATCCGCCTGTCACCTTCCTTTTCCAGGTCCAGAAATGCCCTTAGAGCATCTCCACTCGTTGGCCGAACCCAGGCCGAAATCCGGACCTTTTTCTGGCCAAACGACGCAAGTTTTCGGCCTGGGTACGCCCAGTTTCCCACTCGGCTACCCAGGCCGAGTACCCAGGCGGACAAAAAATGGCTATATATTTGAATCTGTATAGTTCCCACCGGCGAGTGCTCGGCCACAAGGTGTTCGACAGATGCACCTACATGTTCGGCGACATATTTTTATTACATAACAGGGGAAACGACGATCAGTAGTCGATGGGGATGGGCTCCTGAGGCGTGGCCGACGCGGCGTTGTTGTCCATCTCGCCGGCGAAGGCCCCCGGGTTAGAGGAAGTCGAAGCAGAGCTCGGCATGGGAGCGTTCGGCGCTGGCACGTTCGACGCTGGCACGTTCGACGCAGAGGAAGGGGAAGCCGTGGTCATGCCCTCCAGGATGGCCTGACGTTGCGCCATGTACCAGGCCTTGACCGGCGAGCTCATCTTCGACGTGTCCTCGCCGCCCATGAGGAACTTGAGGTTCGTGTGGCGCTTCTTGGCGGCGTAGTTGGCCTTCTTCTCGAGGGCTTTCTTCAGCGAGGCTGGCCTTGATGAGGGCCACCTTTTCCCCTTGTGTCTCCATCAGCTTCTTCCAGCGTTCCTCGCTCTTCTCATCCCTCTTTTCGGCCTGCGCCCTCGTGTCGGCGAGGCATTTCTCGATCGAAGCCTGGAGACACTCGGCGGGAGGTCCGGCGGCCTTGAGCATCTTCGCCTTCTTCTGGCCGAGCTCAGGTCTTCCTTCGCTAGCAGCAGCAGCCGGGGCCCCGGGGTTGTAGACACCATTCTTGCTCTTGGAGAGACTCAGCCGAGTGTCCCGCCACTTCTCGCAATGCTCGATTTTCTCGAAGACATGATGGAACTTGAACTCCATCTTCATGTCCTCTCGAAACAGAAGAAGTGCACGGCGCAGCTACAAAATGGAAGTGTGTCAAGTTGTCCATGTTCGCGAGTGTGTCAAGAGAGTGCATGACAAAGTTAATGTTCGCGAGTACCTTGTTGTCCATGTTCTCCCCACTGGCTTGTGTGCGGTCGACTTCTTCCACGCAACTATGCCACTTGCTGCACGATGTTTGGATTATCGCCCAGTGGTTTGTTATTGCCTTCTCCCCTCGCTCCATGTGGATCTTGCGATACTTTGGGTCGCACATGCTTCGCTCGTCGAATGCTGCCTTCACGCGTCGCCAATAATTGTCGGAATTTTGGTTCGCACCCGTTATCGGATCCATGCTCACCGTCTTCCAAGCCTCGGTAGGCAGTGTCTCGCCACGGTCCATTTGAGCCGAGCGTCCGCCTTCTTCTTCCCTTCTTGCCTTTCGCCTCGGTCTCGGCCCTGCAGCTGCGTCTGCTGCCTAGGTCTCTCGGCATCGACGCCGACGAGGTCCTGGGACTCGATGCGCTTCGGCATCGGCATGGGTCTGCTTCCGTGAAGAAGGAGGGTGGTTGGAGGCCGAGCCTGTGCGATCAGGTCCTCCATGTAGGCCTCGGCGTCATGTCGGCCGAAGCGCGCCCGCATTCCGGACAGTTCTGCCGTCGGCCTTGCCGAAGGTTGCCGAAGCTTCGCCGAAGCAGCACGGCGCAGAAAGGTGGCTTGCGTACGCCGGAGAGGTCGAGTAGGGGACGTTGATGTCCACGACGAACGGCGAAGGGTGGCGCGACGCCGGGCAGGGGAAGAGCACGTTCGGGTTGAACCCGCCATCGAACTCCGGCGACGGGGAGTACCTCTGCCGAGCAGCCGCCTGGCTCTCCTGGAAGTTGGCCGGAGAGATCGGCGAGAAGCCGGCGGGCGAGCCGAAGCTAGCCTGGCTCCCCAGTGTGGTGGGTACGGCGCGGCCATCAACACCGAACGCGTTGCCGCCGCCTTCACCATCGCCTTCTCCTCTTCCGCTGCCGCCAGACTTCGCCCTCTCCTTCCTGCCCTTCCGCCGCCGACGAGATCTCGCCTGCTCGCCTCTTCTCCCACTCCACCGAGGACATGCCCTCCGGCTTGGTCGGGCGCTCTCGCTTCTCGCTCTTCTCCGGGACCTCGCCGAGGATCGATGGGTTGACGAAACTCTTGGGGCGGCGGTATGGCGGCGTGATCGTGGAGCTTGGCGTGGGAATGGGGAAGAAAGGCGGAGGAAGAAAAGGCGGGCGAATTGGCGGGAGTGGTGCCTTTTCTCGCCGACAGAGCTGGCCCACGCCCATTTTCGCTGAGTCCGGCGTTCCCAGGGCGTACCCGGGATCCTGGGTACGGCCTGGATAGGCTGGACCAAAATATGCCGAAATCCGGACGAAAACAGGTCCTTGGATACGCGACTGGGCCGATTTTCGGCTTCCGGACCAAAATTCGGCGTCCGGATTGAGGTTACCAATGTTGCATACATCAACTGCATGCATCCCGAAATACCTTGGTGCTCGTGTGCATGTAGAAAAAAATCGCCAAGACAAAGCCAGGGAAGGGCGCTATCACGAGAGATATTTCAGAGTGTCCCAAGTCTTGCACCGATTACTACACACCTCTCCATAAACACTATTGAGGCTCCATTGGTCAACACCCAGTCCAGCAACCGAAACACCAATATGATACTCCGAATAACCCAAAATACTTATATTAAGATAATTGTTCCAAAACATACATAAACCTCCACTTCTACCTTAAGTCCTAAATAACACTTTTAGGAGGTCCTAATTGACACCTGTTGCGTAGCGCCCAGAAGCAATGCTCGCTTGGCTTCGCCTGCTCCGGCTAGGACAGCGCGGTCCTGGTCTGGTCCTTTTTTTTATATTATATTAGAAAAACTGCTAAGTTTATTGATTAGATAGAAAACAGACTGTTTTGGTTTATTTAGGAAAATCTGGCAAAAATTCTAACAATGACAAGCCACACCTAGAACACCACAAGATATACAAGATGTCCAAAGACAGAACATTCGGATCTGCCAAGAGCATTTGGGCCAACCTTAATGACTCTAGAGAGAAACGATATACCAAGATAGAAAAACATGTGTCTCTCTAAACCTGTGAATAAAGATCAAATGACTCATTCGACGCTCCTTGCATGTGAAGATGGCTCCTGCAGCTACCACCACACAACCTCACAAACCACGGGTCCCTATGATCATATATATCTTCAAAACAATGCTCTCAAAAGGGAGCACGACGCCAAATAGCACCACCATCGTCCCATCTGGAGACCGGATGTGAGGTTTCCTCTAGAGCATGTCAGGGTAGAAAGGTGAGAGCTGCTACATCGATGTCTTCAACAAAGATACGACACCCGTAGGCGCTGCCATCGACCACTCCGAACACAACCGGCGCACGGCTTTCGCCGGCAGCCTTGCCCACACCAACCCAACCAGGAACCAATCAACCGCCATCCCGCCACATCTACCATCATCGCCGACCACATCTCCCTGGCCATCCATTGCAATGTTGGCTCTTCTTCCTCTCCTTGCACTGGACACCACAACCACTCTCACCTGTCCCTTTCGGCGCCACATAGCCAGACGCACTACCCCACTCACAACCTACTTCCTCTTCTTCACAGTTGGCGAGAGGATGCAACACCTCTCCACAGTGCCATTCATCTCACGCTTCTACAGGCCCGAGCAAACAAGTTGTGTGCAGGGACCGCTATCCTCTGGACCTAGATTGGCCCAGATCGAGCCCTTGCCACCGACATCATGGGCATGCCATTGCTCTGGATGACAAACGCCCGCACCATCCTTCCCTCCTCCACATCCAGCTCCCACACAACCAATGCTCTCTACGCTTCTTCCTCCGGCAGCGCACCTGCAGGCCACACGCGCCACCGACATCCTCCGCGTGCATCACCACCGCGGCCCATCCTCGCCCAGATGGGGCCCGAACCTCCATCTCATGGCCGCAACAACCTCCATCATGCGCATGGTTCTGGTCTTGTACGGGATGCGTACTACTACCTCCATTCCGATTTATTAGACAAATACGTATTTAAGAAAATAGTTTATTATAAATTTGATCAGTATAATACAAACTATATTTAGCAAAAGTTGTACTGTTAGATTCATATTCAAAAGATGTTTCCAATGGTATAATTTTTATGACATATAATTCATATACTATTGACCAAATTTAGAGTCAAACTATTTTTTAAAAATATATATTTGACTAATAAACCAGAATGAAGGTAGTAAGCCACAGTTCTTTTGACGGCTTCTTCGGAAGCTGTCCTATCCCATCTTCCTAGAAAAACCTGTTCAAAAATATCACAAGGCTTACAAAGTGATTAAGCCTAAACTAGCCTTGTAAAATTTTAGAACTGACTTTGCTGGGCAGGGCAGCTTCTCGGTTGGCTAAGTCTAGCTGGACTCGTAAGGCCTTATCTGGGTGGATCATATCGGTGGTGTCGTAGCTTGCAGATTCTACTCACACCTATAAGGCTGGTCATAATGGGAGTATTATGCATATGATACTAGTATATGATAATATATCTTTAGTATATTATATTATATAGTAGTATCATAGTAGTGGTATATTTATTACTTTGTAGAATCTCTATGTAAAATATGTGTACAAGATGTACTTATCATTATGATTTCTAGTTTTACGTGCTATGATACGGTATCTACCTACGATAATCTAACCACCTCTCTCTTTATTAATTATAATGTCACATCAATTTTTTTTTTAAGTTGGCATGAATGATACTGATACTAGCGCTAGGAACAGCTAAGCTAAGAAAAAACGATTCTGCTCGGACCTTTTTCCAAAAGAAATGGCATCGCTGGCCCGCGCCGCCTCCTCCGCGAGGGCGGCCCTCCGCCCGGTGCCCCTCGGCGGCTCGTCCCTACCGTCTGCCTCCCCCGCACGAGGCTCCCGTATTCTTCGCAGGTAGGTTACTAGGCGGTTCAGAGATGGATCATACATGGATTGATGGGCGTGTGTGTGTCTTTGCTTGCGTTTACATCGAGGTTCCTGCAGGTCGGCTGTGGTGGGGATGGAGACGCTGTTTCCCCTGCACACCGCGGTGCCGTCGGCGCGCCTGAAGTCCTGTATCGCCGCCGACTCCACCTGCTGGAGCTCCCTCTCCCAAGGTAAATCTGCTCAACGCCTCCTCCCCTCTTCCATTTTTTAATTATCCATATTTACGTTAGCCTGGATGTATTAGTGATTGTCATAGTGGATTTTTTCCTCAGATTTAGTTATCCACAAAATAACAACCTTAGTTGATCAACTGAAATCCTTGAGTACATGTTGAGCTCTCTGCAATACCACAATTGAGAGAATAGCTATCGGTACTGTGATGAATATGACCTTGTTATTATGCTCATGCGATACATGGACCTAGGAATACGAAAGATAGTCCTGTTGCTGCTGCAAGATTTATAAGTCTTCCAGTAAGGAATTTCATTGTTACCTTGGAGAGATTCAGTGTCTACATGCATAATAGTTAGATGTATGCCGACTAGAAATTCACAGGCTGACTGGCCTGAATTTGATCTAAAATCCTGACACAGGGATTCAGCTACCTTTTTTTTGTTGATAATCAAGCTGAATGTTCCAACTATGGTTATCTGACGAAACTGAAAACACAGAGAAGACACTTGGTTTTGCGTGGTGTTCAACAGCAACCACTTTTCTCTTTTTCCATTCTATTTATTCACTCTCGGTTACAAAACGAACGCGAGACCAAAACGGATCATGGAGCGAGTATCTTGGTGATGCCATCCCATCACCACTCGTGCCTCCAAGATCAGGGAGTGGAGGAGGACCAGTTCCTACTGAACGTGCCATCCCACGTTGAACTAATCCTCATCCAATGCTACAACAACGGAAAGGAAAAACTACACTGTCGTGCTGTGTACAGACACACGAGCACGACCGTTATTCTGCTAAGAGAAAAACAGTAAAATGGTGACAGGCTTAAGCTGATAACATTCACCCCCCTAAGCCTGTTACCTTCACATCAACAACACCGAGCTTCTTCCTCATTTCTGCAAACTTCACTCGACCAAGGCCTTTGGTAAGGATATCTGCCAGTTGAAACTCGGCCCCAATGTGTTCCACATCCACTTGTCCTGCTTCCACACACTCCCGAATGAAATGGTGCTTGATGTCGATATGTTTGGATCTCTCATGGTGAACAGGATTCTTAATAAGTGCAATCTGGGTCGGGGGTGGGCGGGCCTGCCCTGTGCGCTGCTCGTCCTGCAGGCGGCGGCGAGGTAGTTCGGTCGGCGGTCAGCGGCAACGGCGGCCAGCCTGTTGCAACGCGGAGGTGGGCTTTACGGGCCTGATCCGGGCCTGGCTAGGTCCTATTGGGACTGGTGTGCCCTCCACGGGGGCTTTACGGGCCTGCTGGGCCCGGCCGGACCCAAAGGGGACTAGTGTGCCTACCTCCACGTCCGGTCGACTACCGTCTTTGGCGGTGGAGGTTGTTCCCTCCTGCTAGGCTACTGTCCCACTGACCCTGATTCAAGCTACTTCTCACCTCCACCTTGTAGGCCGCGTGACGGTAACCTCGGTGAAACAGCGATGGCGACCTCGTGACCGTAGTGGCGCATGCTCGCGGATGGAAAGTTTGGTGGTGTCGAGGCCTCGCCCTCGTGGGACTCCTTTGCATCGGACCGCCCGGGGGTTGTGGAGTGGGTTTTCGGGAGAAATCCTTGTCGGCTTGACCGACACCGACGCGGTGCCGTCCGCGGGCGGCACCATTCCTTCCTAGAGGGCGTCGTGGCTACCTGCCTTCCACTTCCCTCTGCGTGCCGGGGGAAACCCTAGGACCAGTCTCTGGTCCGGGCAGCAGCGGTGTGCTTCCCTTCCTGAAGGTGTTGCTTGGTACTTGACGGTTTGGTGCTAGGAGTGTGGTGGTACTCCTCTAGATGGCGCAGCGGTTGTGGATCTCCTTTGTTTAGTGGATCCGCCTATGTCTCCATTTTATTTTTTCTTTGTTGCTTTGGACGTGTGTTTGCTGCTGCCCCAGCATTTTCCTTTGGGCGTTGTGCTGTCTGGCCCAGCAGCGGTCTTACCTGGTTGCTTTATTTATAAAGCGGGACGAAAGCCTATTTCGAGAGATCTGGACCTATGAGATTCTGTTTTCTCTGTTTGGCAACGTCAATGTTCCTTATGAAGAAGGAAATATGCTATCGCATGCTGATGTTTCCAAAAGGATCAGTATAATCGAGATGGACATGTTAAACCATGAGATCCAACATAGTTTTGTGTCTATGAAGAACTTGGTATGTTTACTTTACTACTTCCTCCATTCACAATTATAAGATATTTCAATGTGGTATATATACGGACCAAAATGAGTGAACCTAAACACTGAAACATGTCTAGATACATGCATTTCAAAAAAAATGTAAAACATCTTATGATTGTGAACAGAGAGAGTACATTCTATCTATATAGATCTTCATCTACTGCACATGTATCACCTGTAATGTTCTTGCAAGAAACACACCCATTTTATGTACAAGTAAGAAACACTTGGTAATCTGTTTTGGTAACGTTTTTTTTGTATGCTGACTACATGACCCTATGATCATTGGGAAACAGTGAGTCTAATTTTCTTGTTTCCTTATTTAGATTTTGATATAAAAATTGCTCTATCAATAGAATGGGCACTTCATGCTGGTAAGAAGTATGCAGCACATAGGTTTCTAACTATTCTGTTAAGAAATAATGCCAATTTTTATGTCTCTGTTACTTCATTTTGCATCATGCTCTAAGCTGGTCGAAATTTGTTGTTGCTTGTTGATGACAGCCTGTTTAATTTATTGAGTCTATACCATGGCGCATTGGCTTGTACGTCCTGTTCAAACTAGCATATGTCAGCATAACTTATCCTGTCTTATCCAACATTCCCAGTCTAATCCGTTGTAAACTTATGGTTCTTAGAAGGGGAAGCAAATGTTTTTTATAAACGTATGCGTTTTGATGATCTTATGGGATTCTGTACTATGGCTTGCATGATATGTTGAAATTAGTATATCATCAGTCACCCAGTCAATCAGTCATACCCCAAGACCTCACTGGCTTGAAATTTTACCATGATAGTTGTCAAATTAGATTGCTAACATCACTCAATCACTTGTCAGTATGATCTCCGATAGCTCTTAATGTGATAGCATTCCTTTAAGTCTTGATGTTTTATTTGCGATTTTATGTTATTTCAGATTCGAGCCTTTGGAGCCGAGGGAATGATAGATGAAATGCTGAGGTACTTCCATGTTGCCGAGAATGTCTTATGGAATATGGATCCTTACCAGAAGAGTGATCTCTATGGCATTGTGTTGCATACTCTGGTTAAAGCCAAGGAAGTACGGGTCTACTTTTACCACTTGTTTTGTTATATGAAATGATGAATTGGGTTTAATTTTCTCATAAGGCTATTTTGTATGCTTCGTGTGTTTTCAATGGAACTTGTTAAATTTGATATACCTCTTTATGGTTTGCAGACAGACAAGAACTTTCAAGACCATGAGATCATGTGGTCTTCCAGCTAATACTGCAATTTATAACGTCATGATAGAGTGCTGCAAATTGTTGCCATGTTTCAAATCAGCTGGCACCTTGGTGTCTTTGATGCTCCGAGATGGCTACTGCCCTACAGTTGTGACTTATACATCTCTCCTAAAGGTAAGGCTGGATAATTGCAGCCGTGTTACTACTCGCTGTGTAATGTATTGCTGATTCCTATGTTTGATTTGAATTTCTGTGCCCCATTTGAGTCTGATGTCGTGTATTTCCATGATAGGTTCTATTAGCAAAAGATGATTTTGAGGGGGCACCGGATCTGTTGGACTTATGCATAACTGAAGGGATTCAACCTGATATAGGGATTTTCAACGCAATACTCTCAGATGCGAATGCAAGAGTATGTCTGATATAATTTGTCAACTCATATTTCCTTGAAATAATGTCAAAAGTTAAAACTCATGTCTGGTCATTCTTCACAGGGTAATATTCACATTGTTGAATGTATTCTTGAGTGTATTCGCAGAGCAAAGATTCAACCTGATGGATCAACGCTTTGGTACACATTCTGTACTTACGTGGATCAAGATTTGTACAACACTGCGGTGGAGGCATTGCAGGTCCTCAGTATGAGAATGATATCTGAGGACGCAAGCGCTCTCAAGGAGAAAGGAGCAGCTTTATAGGATCTAATCCTCAATGAAGAGCCAGATGCTGAATTAAGTATCATTAAGGCATTTGGAGCAACAAAGGAGTGTAGCGTGGTGGCGAGGAGGCTGGCATCTGTAATGTATAGAGTGACTGGGGGATTCGGAGACATCAGAAAATGGGATGCAGGCTGTAAAATTATATGGAAAGAAACTGATCTGAATATCTAAGTTTTTTCACAAATTTCCTAAGGAATGGTATTTTAGCGATTGGGGGTGCAGCTGGTGATGTGCTCGAGGGCGTCAGAGAGGTGCAAGCAGCCACAATCGAGGGCGCCGAGATGTGGGCAGTGCGTGCAACCATGGATGAGGGCGCTGGAGAGGTGTGTGCTGCCGTGGTGGCGGTTGTGCATGGAGGTTGAGGGTGTAAGTGAGATTAGAGATACATGATTTCTTTCACATAAGATTGTTAATGGGCTTTGGCCCTTTAAACAAATTTGTGGAAAGCTAAATACTTAGTGATTCTCAAAGATAGAAAGATAGTAAAATAACTTAGATATGATAATTATGAAAAAGTAGGAACAATAAAATAGTTCAGATAATAATTATACCTAAACGCTAAAAAGTGCTCGGTGGCCAGTTTGTCACAGCGAGCCACCGATTGCCAGCCGTCCGATCCTCCCTGATCGACTCCTCGAGCGCGCGTCTTCGGCTTTGCCGTCCGACGGTTTCCACCTGGAGGGTCCCACCACGTGTGTGTCGGTATGCGATGTGTCGCTGAATCCCGCGTCTCTTCTCTCCCATTCCCCTCGTTCCCGTCCCCCTCGTTCCCGTTCCCCACTCTCTTCCCTACACTCTCTAGGTTCCATGGCGATTCCGCCGCCCGGTTCGTCGTTGGGTAGATCCCAACGCGTGGAGACCGGGATATCATCGGCGGAGGGTGGGGCACGCACGATTGTGCCGAGCTCGGCGATGGAGACCGGCCGGTGAGCAAGCGAGTAGTGCTCGGGAGGGCGAGGAGCGCTGGATGGCGCTGAGTTCGGCAATGGAGAGGGCTCCGACGATGAAATCCTCATCTCGTTTCACCTCATGTGGATCTCGTTTGCTAAGGTTTGCTGCTGAAATCCCTCCATATACTAGCCTTCCCCTTGCGTTTTAGCTGCGGATGCACCCCCGACCTTGGCTCCCACCTGCAGCAGATCCCCGACGCGTCCTCCTCCGCATCTCCACTCCGCCGGATCTGCAGGCCGCCAACCTCCCCAAGCTACTACTAGACGGTGTCCGCCTGTCTAACCTGCTGCCCAAGCTCCACCAGCGCTAGCTCCTCCCGCTGGCCTTGTCATGTAATTGTGTCATTAGATGTATCTTTGCATACCAGATCTTGATCCTATGTTCTGTAATTGCACTCATGCGTGCTTTTCCATACCAGATCTTGGTGAACCCGTCCGTATTTCTCCTGTTTCTGTTAAGATCGTTTTGATGTCAGGGCCAGTTTACATCTCCTGGGTGCCAAATTTCTGAGGCCATTGCCATGATGTTCTGTTCGAAATTAGACAAGAATAAATGGTTTGTGTCTCTTTGTGCCAAATATCTCAGGCCATTTCTTTGAAGATCAATGGATATGCAGATCTGGGTTGGACATGAAGTTTAGCTAAACCTGACAAGTACATTTAGGGTCTGGTTTGCACATGAAAATAATTGTAGTGAAACAAAAACTTCTAATTTTTTCTTATTCTTGATTATCAAGTTGCATATAGGATGTTGTTAAGTTGCACACTGGTTATTGTTTAGTTGCTGGTCCGATGAGATATTATAGTTTGTTTGTGAAAGTGTATGTATACTGGAATCATAAGATTAGTCGCCGAGCCATTTTAATTAGGTTGCGTGATGTTCTATACTTTAGTTAGGTTGGATGGGTGTCTAGTGTTTTGTCTTATTCCTTGCAGATGACATTTTCAAAATTAATTGCGGACAATTAACTTTGCGGTGTCTAGTAGTTCATCAAGTTAATTTTAGTAGATTTAAGTTGCACGAAAAACATAGATAAGTTGTTTCAGGCAACATAGTTAAGTTTCTCTCCCCCATGCCATTTACCTTCGATTTAGTGTTAGTTATTTAAGTTCAATTTTTTTTGTAGATTCAAGTTGCTTTTGCAACATAGATAGTTGTTTTTGTCACTTTATTCAGAGTTGATTAGCCACTTTATCCTAAGTTGCTTAATCCATCTAATTAAGTCAAGTAACCACTTAATCTTAAGTTGATTTCTAGTTTATATTAAGTTACCTATCCCATTTCATTAAGTTGATTAGCCTCTTTAGCTTAAGTTTCTTCCCACTTTATCCTAAGTTGCTTACCCGTTTCACTAAGTTGATTTGCCACTTTAGCTTAAGTTGCTTTTCACTTTATGCTAGGTGCTATCATGTTTCATAAGTTGATCTTCCACTTTAGCTTAAGTTGCTTTCCACTTTATCCTAAGACTGATCTTGCAATTTAGCCTCAGTTGTGTTTTGCACAAACCATGGGATATTGGCCTGTTTTCATTGTCACTGTTTTCCATAGTGGATGATGCACCATTTGTTAGTCAAGTTTACTCACTAGTTTACGACCCTGCACATCCACGTACCAGAAGGTGTGTTGTTTGGCAAACATAGCTAAGTTGTATTCCATTCTATTAAATTTTATTTTGCAGCAGTCTACATCGATTAAGTTGCTTTTGCAACATAGCTAAGTTGTTGTTTCATGCTATTAAGTTTGATTTTTCAGCAGTTAATTAAGTTTCACTACATAGATTAAGTTGCTTTTGCAGCATCCCTAAGTTATTCTCTCAACATAGTTAAGTTACTACTTCATGCTATTAAGTTTGCTTTTGTAGCATTTAATTAAGTTTCACAACATATATTGGGTTGCTTTTTGAACATGGCTAAGTTGTTTCTGTCGACATAGTTACTTCACTTGCAACATTTAATTAAGTTGAATATACACGTAGATTAGTCTAATGTTTTCTTGTCACCATGGTAAGTTACTTTCAGCATACAAGCAAGTTCAATAGACATTTATGCATTTACTTAGATTATTTAAACTAATCCAACTTAGCTGATGGAGGGGACTGGTATTTTCTCTTCGATGGCAATGGTTTAAGATTTTCTACATATGTACACCATCGTAAGTTGGTACCAGGTTTGTTTTCTCTCTTCTTTACACCTGCATTTTTAGAATACAAACCAAGCTGGATGCAGTGGTTGGGCATATGTGTACTGAGTTGTGCAAGGGGGGTTCATCTTTTTTGACTTGGATACACCTGGGCATACAATGAATTCAACTAAGTTACTTCACATTTTACTACATAGCAACATCTGGAGCACCCTAAGTATGCAATTAGTTTCTCGAGTTTGTTTTTCATACAAACTAAATTGCTTCGGCGTTTTCCTCATGTTCTACTTAAGAAGAACATGGGATACCCTAACTATGCATTTTAGTTGTCCCTGGATTAGCCTTGTGTTGTTTTCTCATACAACTAAGTTGCTGCATTGATATACTCATGTTCTACTTAACAAGAATCTGAGATTCCTTGACTATGCAATTAAGTGGTCCCTTTGATTAGCCTTATGTTGTTTTTCTAATACAACTAAGTTGTTGCATTTGACATAGTCATGTCCCAATTAACAAAGAACATGGCATTACCTATGTATGAAATTTAGTTTGTCTGAGAATTTGCACTATGCTTTTTTCGTAAACTAAGTTATTGTAGTAGTAGTATACTCACGCCTTACTTAAAAAGAACCTAGGATTCTATAGCTAAATAACTTATTCATATTTATGCTCTTGCTATACGTACCATACAAGTAAGCTGCATGTTTTGACCCACTAAGTGTGCTCTTGTTTCCAGGCATTTCTAGAGAAGTTGGGGTACATCGAGTTGGAAAACATTACTACTAATATTGCTTGTGTACAAAAAGGTTAAAGATAGCTTTTGTATGTATGTGCTCTGTTGTGCCTGCTTGTCACTAGCGGAAGCGGCGGGTGGTTCTTCCAGGCTGCCGGAGCCAGGTTGCCGGAGCCGGTCAAGGCCAAGAGCAGAAAGCGTGCCCTTGCATTGTGTTTGTTGCTAAAAACTGGTGCATGTTTTAAGATCACCCAACTATTTCGAGAGTGATCCAAGTACATATGAGTTCTTTTGTGTGTTTGAAGGTTCCCTGATTTGTCGGTTTAACTAATTCGTAGTTATAAAATCCCTTGGTTACTTTTTTGGTGCCGGTAAGTTGTATTTTTTGCGTGTACAACTATTGTTCTCTAGATACCAATTATTGGTTGCCTTATTTAGCGATTTCAAATACTGCTACTTTTGTACGCTTTCTTTAAAGATTGCAAGGTGATGATGGCAGACATTCTCGTTTTTGGGAACCAAAGTTTTTTTACGGTTCAAGCAGCCAAGCATCCGATGGGAATCAGGTAGGGAGGGACACGGTGTGTGGTGCATGTGCACGCAGACATGTTTGTGTGGTGCTAGGGGATTCCGTGGCCTGGTTGGAAAGGTGGCAGATGTATACCCCAAGCAGGATCGGAGGAATTTCTAAAAATAGAATCACGTGAGGATGCAAACTTTTCATTCTGGGCGAGTGCTAGATTGGACTATCTAGCCCGCGATTGCTCTCTAGATGCTCCCTAATTATAAAATACGTGTCCAAACACTATTACTACTCATCATCATGAACAGACTCAATAGAGTTTGAGACATCATCCTCATCCGGTAAATCCTCCAATAACATCCATCATTTTGAAGGAGATGGGTTGTCATTCCTTATAATCACGGAGAAATTGGTTCATTCTTCGCAAACTCCGTCGTTGATATCTTCAATGTGGTGCATCTTGTGTTACGAGTTCATCTCTCTCCTATCTTTTAACTCAATTCTATAGACTACAGAATGCACACAAGGTGTTGGACTGTTGGGAGTTGTGCGGTGGATCAGCCCATAGTACACCATTGCGATTTGGAACCACATGACCGCATCCAAAAAATCTTCGGTCAGTGTCACATGACCATGCACCATGGCGTCGCAACTCTGCGATGTGATTTCCATTGCGGGTCATCAATAGTACTTTCTCTGATTCAAAATATAAGATGTTTTAGATTTATAAAGAAAGTGTATCTAGACTTCTTTTAATATGTAGATTCACTCCAAACTCGAGTGAACCTACATACTAAAAATAGTCTAAATACATTTGCTTCACAAAACTAAAACATCTTATATTTTGAAACGGAGGGAGTAGCTGCTAGTGGAAATTGACGCGGAAAATGTGAGAGGGTGATGAAATGTGGAAAACCAAGATTCCCCCATAATGTGAAAACCCAGTTCAATTTCGATCATAAAACCCCAAATATCTGCTTAAATCATAATTAATAACTAGAAATGCATGGGTATCCCAAATATCTGCTAGTTCCCGTTTTAACACTAGCTCCCGTTTTATGCCCTCTGCTGTCGGGTGAATCTTTCATGCACAGAGAGGATGAAGAGAAGTAGTGAAAGGTTGAAAAGAAGTGTCGAGAGGTCGAAGAAAAGCAAGGAGAGGTTGAAGAGTATGGACTAGATGAGCTAGGTTCTTTTTAACACTAGGCCAACGCTTACTTTCGTGGTAGGGTTCAGTGGTCAGTGAGACGTGGTTAACCTATCAGCCAAGCTGGACCCATTGTGCACGTCGCGTAGAATCCACAATGCGGTCATGTCCAGTTACGTACCACGCCAATAAATAACGTCACACTTGCATGCCACCTATCACGTGTTGTTATAGATAATACCATGGCGTAAAACTATGTTCCACCCTCACTATGGGTTGAGAAACCGTAATCCGCTAGGACAAAAACTATTGTAGGCAATTTAATCTTTTGTTATATCACTCTATTTGAGATGGTATAGACACTAAAAGAGATAGAGAAATAAGGAAAATGCTAGAATGAATCTAGGTACACTGGAACACACACACACTCTAAAATAAAGTAGTATGTTTCTTAATTTTTCAAAATATCCAAAAAATATCACATTATACATATTGAGTTGAGATTAATCCATTTATTGATTGTAAGATAATATGGTCCTATACGACTTGCACGAAAATGGTGAGTAACTTACGTAGCTTGGTCATCCTATAATTTTTGAACCGGTCACACACTATTCATATACGGAATACTATAAGTTACAAAAAATTTAGGCACATACTCCCTCCGTTCCACAATGTTTTAGCTTTTATGAAGCGAATATATTTAAACATCTTTTAGTGTATAGAGTGATAGTCACTAAAAGATAAAATATCTTATATTATGAAACGGAGAGAATACTTGTGTATATTCAAGCATGATTTCTTTTCATTTTATTATAAACTTAGATGATGTGTGACTTCTGCTAGAACCGAAAGTATAGCCAGGTTTCAAATATTCCATCTAAAATTGGCTAGACAAAAAAGCATCGATTTTCGTGCATCACATACGCGTCACATACAGGTGCATACCAATAGCAGCATGCATGCATTTTCGAAAGAAAAAAAAACAGCATGCATGCATGCACGACAAACTCCGTCCGAGTTGAAATATGCATTCCACCTCCAAATGCAGGAATAAAAAGACGTCCCGCGGCTCGATCGGCACAGCTGATATTTATGCGCGACCGCCTCAAGTGAACTTCTCGCCGGCGTTGCACAGCCACTCACGGGTCACCAGTATAACTTCGATTCCGCATCAACAGTTAGGGCATCCCAAACAGCGACCAGTTTGGTCCGTTTGAGGGTCAGGGGGACATATACTCCAGGTCGTTGTCCGCGTAAGTCTGACGAATGCACACAACAATGTCTCCAATTATCAAACATATAAAAGTTGATGTCAAATTTCCACCAAATTTAATGACCATTTGACTCTGCCTCTGTCCCAAAGTAACACATAGTTCATACATATACATAAAACATGATGAATATCGAGCGATCATGCATCTCGATCAAAGATCATCTTCCTTTTCTTCTTGAACCAAGCGCGCTGAATTGGCTCAATGTTGGTTTTCTTCGACGAGTATGGAGAGCTCGACTTCCTTTTGTTTGAGGTCTAGCTTCCTTGCTCTTGATCGGACAACGATCTCTTCTATCTTGAGGCGCCCCGCCTGCATCTCATAGTAGTTCTTGGCCGCATCCTCCCTTTCTCTCTGAATGCCCCCTCTTTCGTGTCTCATCTTTCCACTGCTCCTCCGCGAACCCCTTATTGACATTGGCGACGGCGGCGGGTTTCGCCAGATCTTTCGCGGGAGCTGCAGGTCTAGGTCTAGGGTGTGGCGAAGCGGCTCCTGGAGGTAAAAACGGGGCTCGACCGGGGGCGCACCGGAGGGCGGCAAGGGATCTTCTCTTGCTACGGCACTCTCGTCGTCGACCGTAGTCGTCCTCTTCTTCTTCTGATTGTGCTCGGTGAATGGAATCTTCGCCGTCAGCCCACCTGTTGGCGATGTTCATGAGGTGGTCGAGTGTTTTGGGCTTGACGCGTCCGAGTTCCTCCTTGAAGTCTTGGCGCTTGACGCTGTCCCTGAAGGCGTCGATGGCCCTCTCTTCGGAGATGTGCGTTGCGGAGTTCTTTGTGTTGGACCAGCGTAGTATGTACGAGCGAATGGATTCGCCCGTTCGTTGAGTGCAGGCTCGCAACTCTTCGATTGAGGCGGGCCTCTTGCTGGTGCCCTTGAAGTTTCGGATGAAGCTGTAAGCTAGCTCATCCCAACTTCGGATGGACCCTGAAGATAGGCTGCTGAGCCAGATCTGGGCCGCTCCTGTCAGCTGCAGCTGAAATCATTGCATGGCGGTTTCTTTGTTTCCGCCGTGCAATCTGACGGACGATAGGTGGTCGCTGAGCCATGCCTTTGGGTCTTGTGTGCCGTCGAACTTTGGAGTATCCGAAAGAAGCTTGAAATTGCGCGGCATCTTTGTTCGGCGAACAGATCTGCTGAAGCATCGGGCTCCGCAGAGTTCTCCTTCGTCTTCGTCCATCTCGGATTCAGACGAGCATGCGCGCTTGGATCGCGCTTTGTCGATTTTGCGCTGTGTGAGCGCGTCTCTGGCGCCGTAGTCGCGGTTGCGGTGGCACGAACTCTTCTTCATTCGAGGAAGGTCATGTTACTCTTCTTCGGATGAAGGGGTGGGGCTGCGATCAAATCTGACCGGAGCTTTCTTCTTCGGCTCCGTGGGAGCTTCCTGGTGGAGCGCAGCTCCGACGAGTCCGAGTCCGGTAAGTGCGGACTTGTGCATGGCCCTCTTCGGGTCCCCCTCTGGAGGTGGGTAGGCTGCGAGGTACGCAGTGGCTGCCATGATCGCAGCCTGCGGCGTTTTCGGGATGATGTTGCCATCGGCGTCCATCTCCATGAAGGATGTGTGGAGGTTTCGGGTCACCTCACGGCGCTCCTTGGGATCCATGTTCTCCATCCGAGAGCGGTGCTTGTTGCCTTGGTTGCCGTTCGAGCTGAAGCCGATGCCCATGGCGGAGAGCGCGGCTCGTCGCGCGCTGGACTCTGAGCCTGCTTGCTTGCGTTTGTCAAGCACCTCCTGCATCTTGACCTGCTTCTTGTGCTCCTCGATCAGGAGCAGGTGGTAGGCCATCAGCAGATCCCGGGAGGAGTCTGCAGGCAGGACTTTGTTGCCTGCCACGGCGTTGCGTGCCTGTGCCCATCCTTCTTTGCTAAGGCGGATGACATGGCCGTTGTTTTCCCCTTCGGGTGGGGGTGACTGGCTTCTTCTATTCCCGCCGTTTCGATCTAGCGGGTTAGGTGTCGGGTTGGGCGGCGGGTTGGGTGTTTGCTGATCCCGTACCAGATGACTATGGCGCATTAGTAGCGCCAGATTGGTCCGCCGCTACGCAGCTTTCGGATCCGGAACCGAGGGTCCCTTCATCCGATGGCGGATCGCATGATCGGAGTTGCAGCTATCGCTGTCGTAGGAATCATCTGTTGATGATGTTGTGCGTACGGGTGTAGGGGTCCATGAAGCGGGCCTGATTGATGATAGGCACCCGCCGTCGAGGCGGAGGTGCCGCTTTGCCACCGGAAGCGAAGCTCGAGCAGATTTCGGTCCGTCCGCCACGGGCTCGAAGTCCTTCATGGTGGCCGGTGAGTGGGCGATGAAGTCGAAAGCGCCGAAGAGGAGGTGACTCTCCGTCGCCGCAGAGTTGTAGATCGATCGGGTTGGGACCGTCACGATCGCACAATCAGCGTCCCCGTTTCCCACAGACGGCGCCAATTGACGAGGTTTGATCTCACCAATGCCCATTGTTATGGACTTGTGTTTTGGAGAAGATGGGGATGCTGGAGATCGTGGAACGGTTAGCAAACAAGCAACACGGGGACACAAGGTTTACCCAGGTTCAGGCCCCCGGAGGGAAAACCCTACTCCTGCTTGTCTGCTCTTGATCATGGCGGAACCGAAGGTTACAGGGGTGCGCAGATGCAATCTGGCGTGGAGATGTGTATGCGAAAGTATGAGGAGAAGATCTAGGTCGTGCCCTCCTAGCCTTTATATAGACTCAGGCAGGTCCCGGGCATAGACCTAGTCGGTTCTGTTCTAGGTTTTACCCCTTTGAATTTCCTATCTACTCTAGTCTTGCTCTCCAAGGATCCAAAAGCGTCATGGGCCTTGGCCACCCGAAAATCTTCATGGGCCGGCGTATAGTTGTCGTGGGCCTTCCTTGGGCTGAACCAGGTATGCTGAGATCATGTACCCGTGGGGTATAACCATGTCAGGCGCTGCATCCATGCTGATGTCCATGGTACTGCTAGGATCGGTGGCTAACGGGTTGTGGGGTGGTGTCGTGGCAAGAGAAGGAGAATGTGTGCCTGGCAACAGGGTCCGAGAAGGACACTGCTCGGGTGTGCGAGCTGTCGCCCCTCCTCCGCGCACGCAAACCTGACCTAGATTTGGGCCTGGAATGCGCCAACACGGGCCGGTTCGAGACCGTGGCTCCATTTGCGGGTGGACATTGGGTCGTGGCGGATAGGAACAGGCGAGGGAAGTCCATTTGCAAGCTGCCGCTGGGATGCTCCAGCAGGGCGACCCATTCTGGACACACAAATAGTCCCACTTGGTCCATTTGTGTTGGGGTTCCGATGCAGAAAACAAAAAATTCCTACGTCGGACCGTCTTGACTGCCCAAGATCTATCTATTTGTAATGCAGTAACGGCCGAAGGTTTCAGATACATACCCTTGTAGTTCGAAAGAGGTTAACGTTCCGAGGGGAACGTGGTTGAGTTAGTCGTGCTCGTGGCCGACCTCAAGGTCGCGAAGCTCATCGAAGGTCACCCCTTGCTCCATCACCGTGCAGCGGTCCGGCTCACGACATCCAAGGTGCGCCAAGTGTGACCCCTCGTGGCTTCTTACACATATGATGTATGATGAGACCTCCGTCTCCCCGATCTCGTCGGGAGTGCGGAAGTAGATCTCCATCTTGGAATCCCCACAGCGCAACGACGTGCTGCAGGTGCGTTGTCTCTTGCGCGAATATTCCTGGACCATGCCAATGTGTGGAGACAACTAGAGAGAGAGATTGGAGGCGTGTGGAGGAGGAGAGTTCCCAACTCATGGGATTGGTGTTCTGTTGTGTGTTCTCTCCTCTAGGAGGCGGGTCCTTTATATAGGGGTGGAGGGGGCAGGCTTGCCCCTCCCCAAGCCTTCCAGGTGGAGGCCAAGGGAGGAAGGCAGCCCTAGGGTGCCCCCAAACCCTAACCCTAGCCGCCGGCCAAGGGAGGGGACCCTAGGCGCCAAGTGTAACACCCCCGGTCACTCCGGACCGACGGCTGTCACTTCTGGCAGCTCAATAGGATTTTTAGACTAACCCCACAGACCAACACTAGTCTTTTATGCGCACTTTGTCCTCACTTGTGTGCACCCGGTACCCACTTCCCGGTCGGTCACCCATCCTAGAATTGCTCTAGGCCAAGCACGCTTAACCTTAGAGTTCTTTTCGAATGAGCTTTCGGAAAAGAAGTTGCAACTTGTTGATATGGGTTTCCTATCAATCCTATTGAGCCATGCGCCAGGGTCTCACATACTCCCACCCTTAGAAGATCGACGTCCTCGCCGATCAACCACAAGCCAGGAACGTCCCCTCTTGACACACGTCTGTGTGTCCAGTGCCGGCACATTGCCATGCCGTGTCCACTCCGGGCCACACGCACCATGCCACACATGTCCGCCACTAACCCGCACACGCCCATGTAACCGCGAGGGTCGGCTCTGATACCACTTGTAACCCCGGTACCTGCATCGATGATCACTTCGCAGCTCAATAGGATCTTTAGACTAACCCCACAGACCAACACTAGTATTTTCTGCGCACTTTGTCCTCACTCGTGTGCACCCGGTACCCACTTCCCGGACGGTCACCCATCCTAGAATTGCTCTAGGTCAAGCACGTTTTACCTTAGAGTTCTTTTCGAATGAGCTTCCAGAAAAGAAGTTGCAACTTGTTGGTATGGGTTTTCTATCAATCCTATCGAGCCATGCGCCAGGGTCTCACACCAAGGCCCTTCCCTCATGTGGCTTCCCTTATGGGACCTTTTCCCTAGGAAATTTGTCCATTAGTGAAATACCCTTTTAAATTAGATTTTAATAATATATTTAATATTAAGTAATTAATATATAATTACATATTAAAAAATCCGATTTGACCCGAAACACCTTTCGGTTCCCCTTCGATATCCTCTGAACAACTTCGGAACTTTCCGGAATAATCCCGATCCTCTCACGGAACTTTTCGGTTTTCTTTCTTTCTCTAAACAACTTCAGGTCTCTCTCCGTGGAACAATTTCGGTTTTCTCTTTTTCTACTATGATTTCATCTTACGGATGTTCTCCAGCTCATCATACCCTTAAGTGGATCCCCTCACTGCTCGGGAATCACACATACATGATCTCTATCAATGATTAGTAGCAGGACCGAGATGCCCATAATGATCCTTGTACATTCACGATGACGATGTCGTTTGAACTGTAAATGTCGAGTCCAATTCTCTTTGTTTCTTCGATACGACTTGTCCAAGGTCCGATCATTTGGTATCACATACCTTGTTCAATCTCGTTACTGGCAAGTACTGTTTTACTTGGTATAGTGATATTACATCCGTGACCTAGTCACATGTTGCAACATTATGGATGTAATCTCACCAAGTCGGCCTAATGTATCTTACCTATCACTGGGTGAAAAAATCCCGGTCTTGATGCATAGGTATCAACCTGTTCCTCCGGATACCCAACATACACCTTTATAATCACAGTTACACTGAGTGACGTTTGATGTAGTTAAAATATTCTCATGAAACACTGATTAATATGATCTCACGGTTTTAGGATAAAGAGACTATGTTTCTGACTATTGCAACGATGAACCTCGTGACTTGATTGTGTCGCAATCTTTGGGAAATATCCATCACATCATTCACCAATGATATGACCTCGTTGTCAACTCGCACTATCACACATGATCAGGAAACCTTGATCATCGATTGCCTAATTAACTAGTATGAATAGAGGCCACTAGAGACTTATGTTTCATATCACACATGTATCAATGTTTTCTCTTGATATAGTTATAGCCTAATATGAAACTATTACGAACTTATTAGGATATGACAATAATAACCCTTTTATTATTTTCCTCTAGGACATATTTCCTACAATTTGGGTCGGCCCGCGAATAGAATTTGGGTTGTGGTCCGACCTGCCAGGCTAGTGACCACAGCGGTGCGACCCATTCCATCCGCGCTGGCGAACATGCATAGTACAAAAATAAATTGAATTTCAAACAAAAATTAAAACACACAAATTTCAGAAATATTTCATTCATTTCATACATAATTTACATAGGAAATAAAAGGAAAACTAAACCCTAGCTACGGTTAGGGATATTCCTGCACCGATGTCGACAATGAGACGTGTGTACTCGTACTTGTTGAGATCTATGTACGGCGGCAGTGTCCTTGGCCCCTGCTGCGGCCACACAGGCTGCGCTAGTGGCGTCTAGTGTTGCATCCTAGGCCACGCTAGCCACACATCCTACGACGGAGGGGGCGACGGGAGCATCTGGCCTTGTCACGCGGTCAGACGAAATTTGTCGCCCCTGGTGGTCGCGGCAAAACACGGGAAGCGCGGGCGCAGGGTGGTGGTGACAGCGGTGGTGGTGTTTGCGTGTGGCGCCACCGCCGCCAACCATAGGACAAGCCGACCTCGTGATCGTTCGCCGACTTCTTCAGCCATGCCGACATCTTTATCGATGTTGGTTGCACTGGTGGTGGTTCTTTTGGGCAATGGTGTAGGTGGTGGAGCTATGGGGAACGGACGACCGAGCAGTATAAGAACGGCCAACAGGTTCCAGCGGGCTTCAGCTTCAATTTTGGCGCAAGAGTTCAAGCGTCGTCACATCAGTCAGCGACAACATTAATGGCCATAGTTGCTGCCGTCGGTCAGCCTTCTCCGATCATGTCGTTGGCATGCGGGTCAGCAGTCCACATGGAAGGACATGCACGCTGTCTGCGCATGTGTATCACTGCCCTAAATTTGATGGCCAGTCGGGCTGGTCTCGTGCCGTTGGAGCGTGCGCGTCCTACTGTCCACGTGGACCGCTTCGAAGGTTTGAATCGTGTAGGTGGAGTTGTCCTTGACACCTAGCTTGCACGGATTATATTCCGCTGTTCTTAGGATGCTTGCACGGATTATATTCCGCTGTTCTTAGGATGTTAAGTGGTATCCCACCAAAATCCAAAATTTACACTGAATTTTAATAAATAAACTAAAGATGATACTTTTGTAAAATCCCATTTGACACCGTAGCTGTCGTGCTCCATCTTTACCCTTCGGGGCATCCTTATCCCCACAGATTCTTTACCACTTTCAGGTCACACGAGCGGGCCGGTGCTACGATAGACCCAGATATTTTGCTGGCCCAGCATTCCTCGTCCACGCAAGCTGCTTCATCGCTGTACCTATCAGGACCACGTGGTGCCTCCTTGGTCCAGATCAGCAGCCAACTGCGGCTGGCCACCGCATTCCAAATTTGGAAATTTACTACGTTCACTTTTCTTTGTCCTTGCTCGAGAGTGTGCTGGCCGAGAGGTCAACAGTCCATTTCGTGGATAGAAAATTCAGCATGCCTTTTCGGTTTTGCTAGGTGCACACAGGAACTCCTCCTAATAAAATTAGAATCTATTTATAGTCATACTAATTTTTTTTTTGCTTTTGTGACATTTTCAATATGTTGCTTTATCTTACATTCACAACTAAATTTCAGGACATATGGTGAAATGGGTTTAACGCAACATAGTAGCACCACTACAAACCAATACCAGAATTACGTTGTAGCATCTAGAAAAGAGAAATGATTTTTTAATAGTAATTTCACAAATGTCTAACATTCCGGAGGTACATGTTCATGTCTTCTACGTGTGTACCAACTTCCATCAAGAAAAGATAATTCTGTGCATCGGGCAAAGTAAACAAAAATCTCTGTTGTTAACTTTTTTTGTAGTCCATTGTCGATATTAACTTTGTGCAAATTAAGCTTTTATGGGATGGCTGATCACTCTATTTTATGTCTCATCCAACTAGTGATGACCGTGTGTTGAAACCTACTTCACACTACATATTTTGCATTAGTCCATATAAACGTGACAATGGCAGAGTTAATGGGGAAGGGAGTAGGGACAAGCCTTCGCCATAAGGAGGGAGGAAAGCATGACGTGGGCCCGAGTAATACAAATGATCTAGGTAAGCTAAAGAATAATTGGTCCTCCTAGGTTCATCTTCATGTACTAAGTGGGCCCAACACATTTTTCTTTAACAAATCAAAAATTCAGTAATTATCAAAGTTTGTTCAAGTCAGCTGATCCCAATGCTACAGTGTTAGCACCGCGCTGGTATCTGTTTTGTGTATACATAGTTAGTAATCGCTTACGTGAGTCTAGTCATAGTGAAGAATAAAAGAGACTAGTAACACTATTCACTAGAATGCATGTGTGAATAATTGCCTTAGACCATGCATGTAAAAAATACATGATGTGCGAATACATTAGCTAAATTCGTCATAAGAGTTTGTTTGGAACCAATACCAAAATTTTGATATATTCTATATAAAGTAAGGACTTTGCTACCCGGCGACCAGTCTTCAAATGGCAAATTCCAACGAGTAAACTAGACTGATTTCTATGCATGCAAAACTGCTGATGTCAACAACGTTTCATGCAAATATTCGAAAATTTAAAATATTTTATAGTTCAATATGCTTATCCGATTGATGATCCGTTTTTATCGTTGGGCTAGTCTCGACGAGATCTTCAAAACTAGATCCCATGTCGATAGGTTTTGAGAACTTTTTTTCGGACCAAAAGGTTATTCATATGTAATACCTAAGTTATCCAGATGGTACTATATAAGTTATCCACCAGTTAGCACATAAGTTATCCATCCTACGAACGGGTAGTGTATTTGAGTTTTTTATGCGCAAAAACACAAATATGAACTCTTCCAATTTAAGATTCGTTTCCGTCGAGTCGACATAATAAATGTGATGTTATATCCTACCACCCACCATCATAAGTCATAGCGAACAAATATAATGTGTAACGACTAGTCTAATGGCTTGGCTTTATCACCCATTGCCGTTAACGCATCGACGAAGATGAAATCTCGGCACCCTAACACCTAAGCAACAAAGTCTCAATTAAACTAGATTATAGCTCATATTTAATTAACTAAACTAAATATACATGGGCAATCAAGATTTTACAAAAGTTACCCATATGAGCAATGCAGCAACGTCTCTAAACCTATTTATATGATGGGTAACTTATATGTATTATATGGATAACTTAACTACTATGACATGGATAAGTCACGTGTTAGGGATGGATAACACCACTTTTATTCGTCCGAAAAGTTATTCACCAGTAATACGAGAGTTATCCAGGCTTCAGTGTGTAAGTTACCCACCAAATAACATATAAGTTATCCACCACTATAAAAATTTATTCACAGATAGGATATAAAATTTATTGTAGTGATTCGGCTTTGTCGCCCATCATCGCTCTCGCAGTGTACGTGCTATTCAACCTCAAAAGTCTATCGCGTCAAACATCAAACATATTTTAAAAAATTAAATCTAAGATTTTTTTATATACGATATAATAAATGGGATCTCATACCCTACCACTCTCCATCTTATATAGTAGTGACCAAACATAACATTTAACCAGTAGTCTAGCCGCTCGGATTCATCGTTCTTCGCCGCTACCGCGACATAGAGTGATGGAGCCTCAAAGAGTGTTAGGATAATGCATCTAGGGTACCGAAACTTGCTCAACATGTATATGAGAAAAATTCTATCCAACAAATTTATATGGTGGATAACTTATGTGTTATAGGGTGGATAACTTACAGATTATGACATGGATAACTCACGTCTTAGGGGTGGATAACCTTTTGGTCTAATTTTTTTTATCAAAACATATCAACATAAGATCTAGTTTTAAAGATTTCGTCGTGACTATTCCAACGTAAAAACGAATCTTAAATTGGATAAACGGTTTGATCTATAAGCCATTTCAAATTTTCGGTTTAATTCTACACAGCGTGTGTTCACGTCTCCCGCCAGATTTGGACAACCATCGACCAGTCTAAAGTCTGAGATTAGATTTGCCGTAAAGTAACACACTTGTCAAATTATGCAACGTGGAACGAAACTCTGGCCATCCGAATTATTTTTTAGTAATGCTACACTCAGACCAATTCTACGGAATCTCACTTACGGATCTCACGTGGCATGCAGATAGAATCAGTTAGATGAGAGGAAAAAAAAAAGATCCACAGACTCACCGGTCAGCTGCATCCGCACACGTCCGTAGGTTCGTTTCCATAAGGGCATGAGCATTAGTTAAGACGGTTGCTGTATATAATGAGTCTTCATGTCATCTATAGACGATGGTATAGACGTCTTCTACAACAATCTATCTTTTAAACTGTCTATAAAAACGTGAAGTAGTTAGGATCCACAAACGTGATAGAGGGAACTGGCCAATGGGATTTCTTTTGAGGCCACCCGTACCAAGCGTTCTCACGTACAGTGCGGAAGTTAGTTGTCTATAGCCAGCGATTTCTGCGGCGATCAATCGTCGGTAGAATTACAGACATCTTCGTTCTCTCTCCTTCTTCTCTTTCATCTATGCCACAAAAATTCCTACGGGTCACCTCCTTACAGACAGCTAACCTGGATCATTGTACGTGTCCTAACCAGTTGATTATTTTAGCAAAACAAGCACAAACTTAGGCTGGTCCTAATGGGAATATCATATACGTAGCATACTAACTCCGTTTCAGGGTTTAAGGCGCACACGCTTTCCAAAGCAAAGTTTGACCGAAAAAATTGAGCAACAAAATCTTGATTATATTGTACACAATTAGTACCGTTGGATATGTATTGAAAAATACATTCCAGTAATACTAGTTTTATACCAAAACTCTTTACGTATTTAGAGTAATTCTTGGTCAAAGAAAAAACACGTAAAACGAGGATGCCTTAAGCTCTAAAACGGAGGGAGTATTATACTAGTATATGATACTCTGTCTCTAGTGTATTGTATCATGTAGTAGTATTATTATAATAATGGTATATTTATTAATTTGTAGAATCTTTATGTAAAATGTGTATAAGATTTACTTGCCATTATGATTTCTAGTTTTACGTGCTATGATACGGTATCTACCTACTCCCTCCGTTTTTATTACTTTGCATTCTAAGATTTTTTAGAGTCAAACTTTGTCAACTTTAACTAAGAATATAGAAAAATATATCAACATTCATTATTCCAAATGCATATATTATAATAATATTGCTTACAAAGATTCTAACACTATAGGTTTTACGTGGTAGATACTTTTATTTTTGCTAAATATTTGGTCACTCTAAAAAGATTGACTTTGACTAAACTCAGAATACGATCTAATTGTGAACGGAGGGAGTATGATACTCTAATCACCTCTCTCTTTATTAATTATAACGTCACATTAAATTTTTGCCAAGTTAACATGCATGATATACCTTATGATACTAGCACTAGGACCAGCCTTAGAGTCACGCGGCCTGTGTGTTCGTAGTAAAAGAGGCTGAGGGAAACCGACCTATAATTGCTTGGGAGCCCAAGATAAGGGACCACGAGCGCGCAACCCCTGAGGTGTAGTACTCCCTCCGTTCTAAAATAGGTGTCTTAAATTTATCAAAATTTAAATGAATCTACACACTATTTAATATATAGATTTATTAAAAAATTGAAAAGGCTAAAACATCTATTTTTAAACGGAGGGAGTACAATGGATGGGCCCGTGTCCCCACCGCTCCCCGTCGCTCTCCTCCCATCGCCCCCCTGTCGCCTCGCCCCCCTCGCTTCCTCCCTTCGCTACCACCCCCCACGAGGCCACGACAGAGACAGTCAGACAGACGGGCATTGCGGCCGGAGGAGGCTAGCTAGCTGGTATGGCGCGGCGCGGGCGTGTGGAGTTGCGGCGGATCGAGGACCGGACGAGCCGTCAGGTGCGCTTCTCCAAGCGCCGCGCGGGGCTCTTCAAGAAGGCCTTCGAGCTCTCCCTCCTCTGCGACGCCGAGGTCGCGCTGCTCGTCTTCTCCCCCGCTGGCAGGCTCTACGAGTACTCCTCCTCCAGGTGCATGCTCCCCCGCTCGCTTTATTTGCCCGCTCGGATTACGTACTCCTCTGCAAGCACTAGAATTCGTCCAAATAATTTGGATCGCTCGATTTGCTCCGATCCCAATATCTGAATCCGTTTCCATCTTCTCAGCTTCTCGTACTAATGGTAGTAGACAGCTGACCTGCTCTGTGCGCGCACGCTATATGCTTGAGAGAATCCCTGAGAGGCTTACCACCATGGATGATTCTTTTCAGGATCTTGCTAGTGCTACTAGTACCGTCGCTCCGCATGAATATGTTCTTCAGAATGTCTACTGTTGTGGGGACTCGTGGTTCCGAGCTCTACGGCTTTCTAATGGCGTGGCCTGCCAGTTTTTTCTGGGCAGGATAGGGGAGACAGAGGAGACTTGAGAGCGCGCGCGGCTTTTGGCTTTTGGCATGACCGCATAGGTACTCGATCCCAGCGCGCGGCCCCCGCATGGTGATTATGACTTTTTTGCTGCGTCCACTACGATTCTAGACTTGAGAGAGAGATACACGAATTTTATGGCCCCGCAAATCCCAGGCCAAAACAGTACGACTTCAGGCGCGTTTGGTAGCCAAATCTTGGCAGAGCCAATCGAAAACAGCCAGACTATGTTGTGCACTCTTTTTGGCAAAAATTCCGCCTACCTATTGATAATCATCATCAGTATAAAAAGTCTAAGAAGAAATAAAAATTATAATTAATACTTAAACCACTTAGCGACGACTACAGACACTAACGCGAGCCGAAGTCGCGCACCGCTGTCCTCACCCCTCTATCACCAAAGCCGGAAAAGCTTGTCGTAGTAGAGCTTGTTGTAGTAGACAGACGGAAAGTTATCGTGCTAAGAGCATCCCCACTCGTTGGACGTTCCTAGGCTGAAATCTAGACGTATTCTGTCCGGACGAAACTAGTTTTCGGCCTGAGAACGCCGAGTTTTCCACTCGCGTTCCTAGGCCGAGTTTTCGCGTTTGGCTAAAATTTAACAAATTTGGCAAACTTTGGGCGAATATAGGCGGTTTTAGGCGAATTTGGGCGAATATGGGCGAACTTTGGGTGAATATGAGCGAATATAAGCGGTTTTGGGTGAATATGGGCGTATATAAGCGGTTTTGGGCGAATATGGACGAACTTTGGGCGAATATGGGCGAACTTTGGGCGAATATGATCGAATATGGGTGAACTTTGGCGAATATGAACGAACTTTGGGCGAATATGAAGGGTTTCGCGGCATAGTAAATCAAAAAATTTCTACGGATGCGAACAGAGGGAAGCCAAGATCTAATCTAGGAGATGCAAACAACGAGAGAGATTGGATTAGATCTTCATACCCTTGAAGATTCGACAATGGAACGTTAACGGAACGTGATGTAGTCATATTCGCCTCCTCCTCGCGATCCGATCCGATCTAGCACAAGTGGCGATGCCTCGTGAGATGCACACGCAACACCTCGACGCCTCCTCCTTCCTTGGTCCAGCAAGTATGGTGGAGAGATGGGTTGGATCTACAAAGCGGACGGGTGCAATTGGTGGAGAATTTCTGCAGCAGGCTTCGCCTAGAAGCGATGGGAGGGAGAGGAGGCGCAGGCGGCTAGGGTTGGAGGGAAGGTGTGTGAAGTGCGCCCAGCCCTCTATATAGAGGGGTGGGCGCAGCCTCCCTCCCCTCCAAGCCTAGGCCAGCCAAAGGAGGTGGGCAAAGGAAACCCTCCCTTCTAGAAGCTCTATCTAGGTTTTACCCTAGCTGGCATTGGGCCCTATGGGGCCTTGTGCCCCTGGCCCAAAGCGCCAAGGCACTCCTCATAGGCCCATGCCCCTCCCGGAAGGTGGGGCCACGTTGGTCCCCTTCCTAAGGTTCTAGAAGCTTCCTGCAATACCGATTAACCCTAACAATTCAACTCCAAAACTGCACCGCCTTATATGAATCTTATTCTCCCACCATTCCTAACCTCTCGTGATGTCCCGATCCCATCCGAGACTCAACAAAAACTCATAAACCAATTATCCAATCTATCCTAGCCGAGACACGTTAAGTGTGACCCTTCTAGGTTCGAGAATATGCGCACATGATCTTCTATCAATAATCAACAGCGGGTCTGAAAACCCATATTGACTCTACACATTCATCGATGATCATATCGGATGAACCACGATGCCAGATTCAATCAATCCCATATATATATTCCCTTTGTCTCGCGATATTTTACTTGCCCGAGATTCGATCGTCGATGCGTCATACCTAGTTCAATCTCGCTCACGGCAAGTACTTTACTGCTCCGTAATTCGATTTCACTTTGTGATTAACTCCTTAACCACATGCTTGCAAGCGGTGTTGATATCGATTACCGAGTGGGCCCAAGTATATCTCTCCGACTTGGGAGGGACAAATCCCATCTCGATACATACAACCCAATGTACTTTCCGATCACCGAGAGACACCTTTATGATCACCCTCTCATAGGATGACGCTTGATGACCTCAAAGCTTTCTTCCGATACCGTGGAGTTGTATTATCTCATGGTCTAAAGAATACAATATTTGACATATAAGAAAGCTTCGCAAAGATGAACACGATGACACGATCTAATTGCTTCGCTTAGTTTGGTGCATCCATCATATCATTCTCCCAATGATATGATCTCATTATCAATTGACAACTCATGTCTATGGTTAGGAAACCTTAACCATCATTAATCAATGAGCTAGTCCATAGAGGCGATTAGGGACACGGTGTTGTTTACAAACCACACAAGTATTAAAGTTTCCGCTAATACAATTCTAGCATGGAATATAAACATTATCATGAACAAGAATTATAATAATAACATCTTTATTATTGCCTCTAGGGCATAATTCCAACAGCCTCCCACTTGCACTAGAGTCAATAATCTAGTTTACATTTGGCAACAATCTCACACCCATGGCAATCGAGGTGCCGATCATGTTTTACACGTGGAAGAGGTTTAGTCAATGGATCTGCGACATTCAGATATGTATGTACTTTGCTAATCTTCGATCTCCATCCGCTATATAATCGGATTATATGAAACTTATGTTGATATGCTTGGTCTTTGGATGATATCTTGGTTCCTTAGCGAGTGTTATGGCGCCCAGTGTTATCACACAATATCTCCAAAGTGGGTCCAATGCACTTGAACCACCAAGCTCGATGATGAAGTTCCTGATCCAAACTCCTTCACTTGACGCTTCGGCAGCCCATGTATTCCGCTTCTCATCAGATCCCGCGATCACGCTTTGCTTGCTTTTCTCCACTCATAGCTCCTCCATTCAAAATATACACGATCCGTCGAGATTTAGAATCATCCTTGTTTCGGTCGAAACTAGCGTCGACGTAACCTTTACGAATTTAGATGTTCATCACCCCCATGTACGAAGAACATTTCTTTAGTCCTATTTAGGTACTTTAGGATGTTCTTCACGGCCGCCCAAAGGTTCCACTCTGGATCACTTTGATATCTCGTCACAAACTAAGAGCATTGGACACATCCGTCTAGTACACAAGATGGCATACATGATAGAACCTATGGCCGAGGCATAAGGCACTTTGCTCATAGCTTCCCTATCATTTACCGTAGTGGACACCGAGCCTTGCTTAATATCTTACTCGACAACATAGGCACGTAACCTTTCTTTGCCTTATCCATTCTGAACCTTTTCAACTTTGTCTAGGTATGTACCGCTTAAAGCTATCAGCGCCTTTGTCTATCTCTATAGATCTTGATACCCAATATATAAGCAGCTTCACCTAGGTCTTTTATTAAAAACACTTGTTCAAATAACTCTTCACATCGTTAAGCATGTTAATGTCATTTCCAATAATCAATATGTCATCCACATATAGTACCGTAAATGTCACCGAGCTCCCACTCACTTTATTGTAGATACAAGCTCAGAGCTATTTGGAACAAATCCAAAGCTCTTGATCACTTGATCAAAACGAAGGTTCCAACTCGAGATGCTTGCTTCACCATAAATGGAACGCCAAGCTTGCATACTTTATCAAGATCCTTAGGATCGATAAACCTTCGGGTTGCATCATATAAAACTCTTCATCAATGTTGCCATTGAGGAACGCAATCTTGACATCCATCTCGCCAAATTTCATAATCATGAAACGCAGCAATTGCTAATAAAACCGAATGGACTTAAACATCGCCACGGGAGAGAAAGTCTCATCGTAGTCAACACCTTGAACTTGTCGAAAACCTTTCGCGACAAGCCGCGGCTTTATAGACGGTAACATTACCATCCGCCGTCCGCTTTCTTCTTGATAATCCATTTGCACTCAACGGCCTTCGGTCGCTAGGAGGGTCCACCAAAGTCCATACTTGGTTTTCGCCATGGATCCCAATTGGATTTCATGGCCTCTAGTCATTTCTCGAGTCCGGGCTCATCATCGCTTCCTCATAGTTCGCAGGCTCACCGTCATCTACTAACAAGACAGCTAAGACAGGGTTTGCACCACTCAGAGGGGCACGCGACCTTGTCGACTGCGACGCTCAAGATAAGATCGCCCTAAGCTTCATGATCCTTGTCATTAGCTTCCTCTATTATTGGTCGGCACCGAACAATTCAGTGCTGCGCTACTCTCCAATTCAAGAGAAGGTTCAACAACCTCGTCTAGCTCTACTTTCCTCCCACTCACTTCTTTCGAGAGAAACTCCTTCTCAAGAAAGGAACCTATCTTTGCGACAAACACTTTGCCTTCGGTTCTGTGATAGAAGGTATACCCAATAGTTTCCTTAGGGTATCCTATGAAGACACATTTCTCCGCTTTGGGTTCGAGCTTGTCTGGCATCAACTTCTTGACGTAAGCTTCGCATCCCCAAACTTTAAGAAACGACAACTTAGGTTTAGCACCAAACCACAGTTCATACGGTGTCGTCTCAACGGATTTAGATGGTGCCCTATTTAAAGTGAATGCAGCGGTTTCTAATACATAACCCCAAAATGATAACGGCAAATCAGTAAGAGACATCATCGATCGGACCATATCTAATAGAGTTTGATTCCGGCGTTCAGACACACCATTGCGCTGTGGTGTTCCGGGTGGCGTGAGTTGCGAAACAATTCCGCTTGCTTTAAGATGCGTGAGAAAATCATAACTCAAATACTCGCCCTCACGATCGGATCGTAGGAATTTGATCTTTCTGTTACGATGGTTCTCCACTTCATTCTGAAATTCCTTGAACTTTTCAAATGTTTCAGATTTATGTTTCATTAAATAGATATACCCATATCTACTTAAGTCATCGGTAAAAGTGAGAAAATAGCGATATCCATCGGCCGAAACACTCATCGGTCCGCATACATCGGTATGTATGATTTCCAACAAGTCCGCTGTTCTCGCTCCATCATACCGAGAACGGGTTTTGATCATCTTGCCCATGAGGCATGGTTCGTGTGTCAAATGATTCAAAATCAAGAGACTCCAAAAGTCCATCGAATGGAGTTTCTTCATGCGCTTTACACCAATATGACCTAGACGAAGGCCACAAATAAGTAGTATTATCACTATCTACTTTGCATCTCTTAGCCTCAATGTTATGGATGTGTGTTTCATCCCTTTCGAGATTTAGAAGAAATAAACCATTTACAATAGGTGCATGACCATAAAAGATGTTACTCATATAAATAGAACAACCATTATTCTTCGATTTAAATGAATAACCGTCTTGCAATAAACACGATCCAGAAATAATGTTCATGCTCAACGCAGGCCCATAATAACATTTATTAAGGTTCAAAACTAATCCTGAAGGTAAAACTAAGGAGAGCATGCCGACGGCCATCACATCAACTCTTGATCCGTTGCCAATGCGCATCGTCACCTCATCCCTCGCAAGTCATTGCCTATTCTCGTAGTTCCTGCTTCGAGTTACAAATATTAGCAATCGAACCAAGATCAAATACCTGTGCACTACAACGAGGGCTAGTAAGGAAAACATCAATAACATGTATATCAAATATACCTTTGATGGTGCCGGCCTTCTTGTCCGCTAAGTACTTCGGACACTATGCCTTCAAAGGACCCTTGTCCTTGCAATAGAAGCACCAAAGGTCCGCTTAGGACCGGACTTGAGCTTCTTCAGGGCAACGCGCTGTCCGCCTTTCTTGAAGGGCTTCTTTGCACCCTTACCTTTTTTAAAGGAGGGCTTGTTGACCATCAACACATGATTATCCTTCTTGATGTCCACTCCGCAGCCTTCACTTGCGAAGAGCTCGGTGATCGTATCGATGGAACCAATCTGATTATGAGTCACTACAAAACTTTTGTAGCCGGGAGGAGTGATTGCGAACTACTCAATCTTGAGCTCCTCTGGAATCTTGCATCCAGCTTGCTCAAGGCTGAGTGTAGCAGACATCTTTATGGCGTGCTCACTAACGGAATTCCCTTCCTCCATCTTGCAGTTAAAGAATCTCTCAGAGATCTCATATCTCTCAGAACGGGCCTGAGTCTGAAACATGGTTTTCAGTTCCTCAAGAATCTCAAAGGGCCTAGGATAGTCTTCAAAACGATTTTGAAGATCCGATTCCATAGCAAACAACATGGTGCTCTTAATCACACCATAATCATCTTTGCTTGATCGACAGATGACTTTCTCATCACCAAGTAGCGCTTGCAAAGTAGGGGTTACCTAACGCTTTCTCAAGGACATAGTCCTTTTGACCGCCAGAGAGTGATTCTCAGTTATGAACCCTTGGTGAAGTTAGACCCATTATTCTTAAGCTTTTCTTTCTCAAAGAAAACGTTGAAGTTGAAGTTGGACTTAGCCATGTGATCTACAATATTTGCAAGTACAAATTAGACTATGTTCATGATAACTAGTTCAACTTTTAATCAAATTACTAGATGAACTCCCACTAAATTCAACATCCCTCAAGTTGTTTAGTGAACATGATCCAAATTCACCACACCTAATCCGATCATCACGAGAAGAGATGTGGCTTCAATGGTAGACAGCGAAGTGTCGATCATATCATTCATATGACTCATGCTTAACCTTTCGGTTCATGTGTTTCGAGGCCATGTCTGTACATGCTAGGCTCGTCAAGTTAGACCCAAGTATTTCACAGGTAAAACTGCTTGCACCTGTATGTGAGCCGAGAGTCTATAGCACCCGATCATCACGTGATGCTTGGACACGATTTAACTTTCGCAATGGTACATACATGGGGAGAACACAGTTTTATCTTGATCTTTAAGTGAGGAATCATCTTATAATGCTACCGTCGCGATCTAAGCATAATAAGATACATAAAAGGATAAACATCACATGCATATAACTTTATGTGACATGGTATAGCCAATCTTCGCGCAATGATCTCCATCTTGTGCGTGCCGACATGATCTCCATCACTCCACCATGATTGCCTCCACCACGAATAGCAACTACAACTATTGCTAACTACTTAGCGATAAAGTAAAGCTATTACATGGGGTATAAGAAGTTGACTCGTAGGTCATACACAATTATAAAGACAACCATATGGTCTCGCCGTTGTGTACTCATCGACATGCAAGTCGTGAAACATTACAAAACATGATCATCGTGATACATTATACACATCACATCTTGGACCATACCATATCACAGAAAACACTCTCGCAAAAACAAGTTAGACGCCTACTTTGTTGTTGCATGTTTTACGTGGCTTATGGGAGTAGCAAGCTAAGAACGATTCTTACCTACGGAAAGCCACAACGGTGATATTATGGTTGCCAAACTCCGTAAATCCCATGACAACTATAGTGAGAGAAAGGCATCCACCACCGTATGTGTAGAACAAGCCACACGCCAAGTGCGGAGCCGGTCTCGCTAACGACGTCGCGTAAGGTTGGCCTCGACCGCTAATCTCACTATCCCGTCATAAGAAGAACACAAACAAGAGGCTTGCAACAGAAAACATCAACGCCCGCAACAACCATGTTATGCTCTACTCGTGAAACACATCTACGATAGATCTAGCTCGATACCATCAAGGGTTTCGGCATAGTAAATCAAAAATTTCTACGGATGCGAGCAGAGGGAAGCCAAGATCTAATCTAGGAGATGCAAACAACGAGAGATTGGATTAGATCTTCATACCCTTGAAGATTCGCCTGTTGAGCGCTCATTTTAACGTGGGTGATGTAGTCGTATCGCTTCTCCTCCTCGCGATCCGATCCGATCTAGCACCACAAGTGGCGATGCCTCCGTGAGATGCACACGCAAAGACCTCGATGTCTCCTCCTTCCTTGGTCCAGCAAGTATGGTGGAGAGATGGGTTGATCTACAACGCGACGCAGTGCAATGGTGGAGAATTTCTGCGGCAGGCTTCGCCTAGAAGCAAAGGGAGGGAGAGAGAGGAGGGCAGCAGGCGGCTAGGGTTGAGGGAAGGTGTGGGGTGTGCGCCCAGCCCTCTATATATAGAGGGGGTGGCGCATTCCTAACCCTCCCCAAGCCCTAGGCCGGGCCAAAGGAGGAGGAGCAAGGGAAACCTCCCCTTCTAGAAGCTCTATCTAGGGTTTTACCCTAGCTGGTTGGGCCCTATGGGGCCTTGTGCCCCTGGCCCAAAGCGGCAGGGCACTCTCATAGGCCCATGCCCCTCCCTAAGGTGGGGCCACGTTGGTCCCCTTCCCAAGGTTTTAGAAGCTTCAGACAATACCGATTAACCTTAACAATTCAACTCCAAAACTGCATCGCCTTTATATGAATCTTATTCTCCTGACCATTCCGAACCTCTCGTGATGTCCCGGATCCCATCCGAGACTCAACAAAACTCATAAACCAATTATCCAATCTATCCTAGCGTAGACACGTTAAGTGTGTGACCTCGGGTTCGAGAATATGCGCATATGATCTTCTATCAATAATCAACAAAGTAGGTCTCGAAACCCATATTGACTCCTACACATTCATCGATGATCATATCGGATGAACCACGATGCCAGGATTCAATCAATCCCATATATATATTCCTTCGTCTCGCGATATTTTACTTGCCGAGATTCGATCGCTTGCATCACCATACCTAGTTCAATCTCGCTCACAAAGAAGTACTTTACTCGTTCCGTAATTCGATATCACTTTGTGATTAACTCCTTAACCACATGCTTGCAAGCGGTGTTGATATCGACACGAGTGGGCCCAAGTATATCTCCGACTTGGGAGGATAAATCCCATCTCGATACATACAACCCAATGTACTTTCCGATCACCTGAGAGACACCTTTATGATCACCCTCTCATAGGATGACGTTTGATGACCTCAAAGCTTTCTTCCGATACCAGGGAGTTGTATTATCTCATGGTCTAAAGAATACAATATTTGACATAAGGAAAGCTTCGCAAAGATGAACACGATGACACGATCTAATTGCTTCGCTTAGTTTGGGTCTGTCCATCATATCATTCTCCCAATGATATGATCTCATTATCAATTGACAACTCATGTCTATGGTTAGGAAACCTTAACCATCATTAATCAATGAGCTAGTCCATAGAGGCGCATTTAGGGACACGGTGTTGTTTACAAACCACACAAGTATTAAAGTTTCCGCTTAATACAATTCTAGCATGGAATATAAACATTATCATGAACAAGAATTATAATAATAACATCTTTATTATTGCCTCTAGGGCATAATTCCAACAGAATATGGGCGAACTTTGGGCGAATATGATCGAATATGGGTGAACTTTGGCGAATATGGACGAACTTTGGCGAATATGGACGGACTTTGGTCGAATATAGGCGAACTTTGGGCGCATATGGGCGAACTTTGGGCAAACTTTTGGATGAATATGGGCGAATATAGGCTGACTGGGCGGGTCCACTCACCGGCTTTTTTTCCCGCCGAATTTGCTTTGTACGGCGTTCCCGGGATACTAGAAATGGCTTGGGAAGTCCGGACCAAAGTTGGCACAAATCCGGACGAAACCGGGATCCTGGGAACGCAACTGATCCAATTTTCGGCGTCCGGACCAAAAAATCGCCCTGGGTTCGGCGTCCTAGGAATGTGAGTGGAGATGCTCTAAGGTCTCAAAGGATCAATGCACTAGAGCAGTAATCCTTGCCAATGATGACAATCGTAGATCGGAAGAGACTGACCTGAAACCACAGCGACTAACACATAAAACGATCGGATTCCACGAGTTCTGCCGGGCACATGACTCCACATGCCCTCCGCCGGTGCTAGACGCACCACCGAAGCGAGGATAGGTGGGAAAGACTTTATTCTGACTTCAGGATGGAGTCGCCGCCTCATCATCTTGAAGAAGACACTAAAAACAGACTAAAAAGAACGAAAACCTCCCATCGACAAGGGGGCGTGGTCCGCCATGTCTCCAAGACCCTAAAGCCACCGGAGACGGAGAGGAACGGCGGTGTTGCCGACGGGGGGATGGAACCCTAGATGGGTTTTGTGATCGCCTCCTGCCGCCTCTCTCAGAGCATCAGGTCACGTACTGGTTCGGTTTGGTCACCTGTTGTACAACCCATTTGGTAGACTAAATACGCTTTTTCTACATGAGTAGAAAACGACTTATGTGTTTGGTTGCCTGCATCGACCCAATGAGTACTTACGAGCGGGAGCCTCGGCAACGCCCATTGTTATAAACTTGGGTTTTAGGGAAAGGAGAGCGCTAGTGATTTCGTCGGCTTAACAGACAAACAAGGGAGGCGATTTACCCAAGTTTAGGCCCTGGTAGAGGAAACCCTACTTCCTGCTTGTTTGCTCATATTATCATTGGAGAGTACAAACTCGTTGAGTCGACTAGGTGCGATCTCGCCGAGAGAGAGGAAGGCATGTGTATTGTAAGATTGGATGCCCTCCTCGTTGGTCCCTCCTAGCCTTTATATCTGGGGAGGCTAGGTCTCGAGTGCCAATACGAGTTGGTTACAAGTGTAGAGTTTGTGTCTAGTATAGTCTTGGACTTCTCTTGTCTTGTTACGCCAGGAGTCTGTGTCCTTGTAGGCTTCGCATTAGCCGAACCGTCATGGGCTTTATGGATCTTGATATATCTTTGAGTAAGCCTTCCTTCGGGCCACACCGTATATGCCAATAGTGGGCTCCCAAAGGGTTATGCCCATGTCAAGTACAGAAATTATGCGTTCGGTTGCCCACTATGGAACTGTCGTGGTAACCTCTGACCTTGGAGTGGCGAGGTTACCCAATACTCCAACAATAAGCAGGGTCATTATATGCAGTTCATCAATGGCAGGTTATCATAAGCTAATCATCACAAGCACTACATCGTATGCAGTTCATAATTGGAGGGGTTACTATATACCACTTTCGACCACAGTTTCATCAAGTCCTAGCTAATAGAGGGATGTTTCACCACCTTTAAAAATATACAAATTCTTGTTTAGGCAAATCATCTACACCATTATACAATAGTACAGTAGATAAGTAATAGGACTAACATTGTTACATGGCTAGACCCTCCTCTTAGATGTAGTTCTCGCAAAACTGGTTCCTCAACCGTGTCCTTCTATCATGTATATATATCGAAGTGTACAACCAACCCTGAATTTTGTTATCAGCAAGGTGGTCCATAGTCTGAATTAGTAAGCGGTGGTGTACAAGTTCTTCTTGACAATTGGCTTAGGCATAATGATGAGCTCCATCTGAGCATACCTGACCACGGGATTGGTGAGGAGAACCACCGGGAATTTCTAAAATCAAGAAAACTATGTTAGTCTAAGCCAGGATGGTGAGGAGACCCCGACGAAATCCTGAAACAAGTTCACATTCACTGAGCAGTTCATCCAAACCTTGGAGAGCTCCGCCATCCTGGAGTACTCCATCGTGAAGGACATGGTCTCCAGACACCAATGGACTCTGTCCAAATCTTTGAGCTTGCGCACGTCCGACCACTTCTTCCACTTCCTCAGATGGATGTAAACCTGAGTTGGGGTGAGTGACTTTCCTGTCAATTCAAGAACATCACAATCATGTTAAGGAGGAACATGACAGAGAAGCCTCCCACTACATTGGAGGTTGCAGAATGTACATAGCTCGAATCAGGATTGCATTCTTAGGCTCCAAAGATGGAGCAGTTGTAGCACGCAAATTGGGAGCCTTTAGTCAATTTTCCTATAGTAGTGAATAACACACTAAGCCCTATGACCTACAAGAAAATTGTCGTACACATGCTTACACTAACTACCAACAAGCACACCATCACATGTTGACAAATCTATAGACCATGAATCTTGATGAACTAATGACACATGCTTAAACAAACAACCAACAAGCAGACCATCAGATCATGACAGATGTACCCAAATCTAACACATCCTAACATATATACCCACATCTGGAACAAGGTGAGAGGTATCTTATAACCGCTTCCAGATAATGTAGCATAGAGGTTGGGGACGAGGGAGATGCCGATAGTGCCACCATTGCCGTGGTCGAGGGAGTAGCCGACAAGATGACCATCACCGTGGACGAGGAACTACTAGGTACTAGAAGCATCGCCATGCTCGAGGTGAAGCCAGAGTGGCCACCATTGTCGTGCTCGTCGACAAAGCTGGCAGGCCCATTGTCTTCGTGCTCGACGCATAAGCCTCAACTGAGATCGCCCTAGATATGAAGGTGGAGGAGCACGAAGGGGGGAAATTGTGAATTCGCATTTGGGAGCAGTACATCGCCGTCTCTAAATAGGAAATTCATGGTCGTGCGCTAGCTCCTGCCATCTTCCTACCTACACGAGCTCCGTCGCCAAGTTCGTGGATTTGCACATAGCGAGGCTGGCCATGGGGAAACGCATGAATCAAGCATTGTCCCTAGTCCTGCATGCGGGCTGCTTTGAGCTTCAGACTGATGCAAAAAAGAGTATGCGGGCAACCAATCAGGACGATTTCGTTGCCCACGGGTCTGGCTAGAGGAACTACAGTCTACCAAACACGTCCTTTCTGTTGTAGCTACAAGTTCCAAGCGGTAAACTTTGAACTATTCGTTAGGGCATCTCCAACGGACCGACCCATTTCGGACACAAAATGTGTCCGAAACGGTCTATTTGGGTCAGCCTGCGGCCTGGTTCTTTGGCTCGGTCTGTTTGGGTCGGAGGTGCTCCCAACGGCTGGACCTATTTTTCCTTTCATTCATATAATAGATTGCATACGTATTTTTAGTAGAAATGCATAAGGAAATACATAGTATAGAATCTAGAAATACATGGTAGATAAACTATGCTAACCTAGCTTCTTCCTCTCGCAGTCACCTAGTCATCATCCTCATCCTCGCCGTCGTTGTGGTACTAGCGGAGGCACATGGTCCTATCGAAGACCTTGACGGTGAGCATGCCGTGACCATCGAAGTTGAAGACGAGGAAGTGCCCGACCTCCAGGGATTGCACGCAACCGAATAGATCCCATCCACGGTGGAGGTACATTTGTCCTACATTGTCGAACAACACCTCTGCGTCCTAGACGCGGTGACCAAAGTTGTACCCCCGCACCTTGACGCGCGCTGGCTCCTGCCCATCAAGTACCCCCGCGAACTTGTCAGGGAGTTGCAGTCTCTCCCACGACCCGGCTAGGAGGATGGTCACGCTGAACTTGAAGCCAGAGAGGTGCACGACAAAGGGCTCATGCGATGCTAGTGGCGACGGGGACGAGGACAAGGATGATGATGGTGATGCATGCTAGCCTCGCCCTACCTCCTCGCTGACCTTGTCCTCCGCACGTCTAGGGCTCGCGCGCTGTCCTAGGCGCCCTCCTCTTGATCATTTCCCTCCGGCCATGGCTACCGTTGTTGTGGTGTGTGGAGATGGCCGGGGGTGGCCTGCTTTAAAAGGCGAGCCAACCATGACATTGGATGTCGACGCAAAGGCCGAGAGGCCGACATTGAAGTCCAACGGCTAGCGCAAGCACCATGTAGCATGGCCAGAGCATGCATCAGGCGGCGTCTAGCGCAAGAGTTAGCCTTCTATTGATGGCTAGGATAGGGTAGAAGGTAAGTGGATGTTGTGTTGCTGCCAGGCAGGCCCGGTATAGGTGAGGGAGAATGCGGCCGGACTTGCGCAGGGTGTGCTACGCGTCCGTCCACACACATTCCTTGCCCAATTTTGGGTCGGGAATGGGTCGGCCCGGACACGTGTGGTCGTTTGGGTCAACCTGCAAGGGCAGGTTTTCCTTGTTTGCCTGTCCATTTTGCCTGTTTTGGACAAACCATGGCCGAATGGGTTGAACGATGCCCTTAGAGCATCTCCATTTACGCGTACCAAAGGTTGTCCGACAGCACTGCTAGATTAGTGTTATGGGACGCCGGCACATGTTGCTGCATTTGAGAGATGCCTCTTCCCTCCACTCGACCCTCACAATAGTTTTTTGAATCAAATTCTTGCAAAAAATTATGGAAATCGAAACACGAATAGTCTTGGCCATAAATTCAAAGTACTCAACACCGTCACCCAAACATGGTGAAGTCCGACCACAATATTACAACACCGCATATCAAAGAAAACAAATTGAAGTCGTTAGATTCGCCGCTGATGGATGTCTCGTTTGTTGCCTTCTGCTCCTCCATCACCGACGCCTCTTGCATCCGTAGCCATCGTTGTTGATGTTGTTGCTGCCCTGCAAATGCCCATTTTTTGAAAGATGGCGTCAAAAAGGATCATATGCCGCCTTCACCTTCGGATCCTTGTTCGACGTGTCGGCCATTAAGATCACAATTTTTTCACCACAATTCTTGTTGTCTTATGCTCGATCTTCTCGTCTTGCTTCGCCATCAAGGACACCCAACTTTCATCACTCTTTTGAGCTCTCATGATTGAGTTCGATGAGATCTTAGAGAGACACTTTTCAATTGAGGCTTAACCCTTGCCGAACCCTTGGATTATGGCTGCAAACCTTGTTGCCGCCATGGTCGATGCCTTCTTGATGTTTACGTTGATGCCCCCCCCACGTGTTCCGTCGTGGAGTACCCTTGCCGGATGCAGTCGGTATCTCGCATCTTCCATCATCCTCCCGGCTTCGTCTTCGGTACTACTTGTTACATGGCTTGAAGAAGGCCTCCTTTGGAGTTTTGGTGACATGGCGGCAAAGGCGAAGGAGGTGCGTCAGCGAAGACGGCATGGATTGGGCGGGAAAGGGGAGCGGTAGGTGGGATAAGTAAAATGGATAGGAGGAAAGGAGAAGTGGAATAGAGTTCAACTATGGGACCGCATGTCAGTATCCTACGTGGCGCTGGCAGGGGCTTGTGTCCAACGTATCCACAACGTGCCTTGTGGGTCGGGGACAGCCTAGGGGCGTCTAACAAACTATTGGGCTAGGCACGTTTTTTCATCTCCAATAGCCCTTTGGACCACGCTGCTGGAGATGCTCTTAGAGCACATCTTGCAGACTTCATATCATATTAGAGGTTTTCGTTTGCATGCTCCGGTGATTGGTGCCGCTTGGTGCACGAGTTGGAGTGCTTGCTATGCCATTAAGGAATCTATTACAACATATCTAGTAACTTTACTTTTGGTCATTGCGCGGACCAGGCTTTGCCTAAGTTTCCCAATGTGACTGGCCTCTCAGCGGCATGGGGATCGACGTCGACAACAGTTGTCCATAGGTGCTGCTCATCATTATGTGTTTAAGCATGGTTCTAGAATGGAACTTCCAATTATGTGGCTTGGTCCCGTCAACACTCTCGAAGGCTGAGTTAGTGTAGTAGTGTACTAGGGGAGTCCAGAGTATTCGGGTGGAGTATTGAAGTCTGAGTTAGTGCCCTAGCAGAGTCTAGACGGTTCTAATGTATGAATAAAGATGTAAGTCTAAGTTGAGCTATATATAAGAGGGCGTGGCGGTCCAAGGGACCAACTCATCCAGGAATGTTTCTCCAAAAACCAACATGGTATCAGAACCATGTTCCTCCTCCTAACCCAAGCTACCATCGTTCCACTACTGCAACACCCATCCCGACTCTTGTTGTCAACAACACAGGGCACAATGTAGTCACCTAAGCGGTAGGAGGCCGCACCTCGTTGCTCTCTCAGGCAATAGCCACCTCATGTTGCACAGTACGTTGTGTGAGGCTTTGGTTGCTGATTTGCACGGGGATTACTGAGGAAGCTAGTTAGAATGGTGCAATTGAGGTGTTGTTAGGAGGATAATAAGTTAGTAAGGTTATATCTAGGGACCAAAAGAAACTAGAGGTGGAGGACGACCTTTGATCAGGTTGGAGATAGGCAGATGCAGAGGCGATGCATGCATTTCTGAAGGATCTAGGCATCTGTGTTATGGAGGTGATGGCTGGAGCAACACTTAGTTGTGGTGAAGGGAGACAACTAGATGAGGTCTCTTGTGTTAGTTGTTCTTGTGATGCGAGATAAAAAGGAAGCTACGGGCAGGTTGCTGTAAGATAAGGAAAAAAGAGAGGCAAGCTGCGGAGAAGGGAGTGTGGAAGACTGCAACATAAGGTCAAGGTACAAGGGAGTTCTCCTTGTAGGTGTTGCTAGGCAAGATTTAGTTTCGGGAGGAGAAAGGTGTTGCTGCTATGTTGCAGCAGAGAAAAGAGGAGTCTACGAGGCAACATCTATTGGAGCTGATTTGGATTGGTTGTGAGGATCGAAGTGAACAGAGCTTGCCACTAGGAGAAGAGGAGAGAATGTAATGGATCTGAGAGAGGTAGAGGTTGTGGTGACCAAGGCAAGATGGCCAGAGGGTTGATGGATACTGGAGTGGAGGTAGAGGTCAAGGTTGTGACTACGTTGGAGAGGTGGAAGCCATGTGGAGGTCGGGATAGTGTACTGTGGATAGCTGGCCGGTGAGGTGAGGTGATTGTGGCTCTATAGGAGTTGTTATTGAGGTGAGATAGTCGTGGTTTTGTGGGAACTGGAGTTGATGAAGAGGCAATGTTGATGCTCAAGATGATGATAGAAGGCTTGTGGTTCCGCTGTTGTAGGCACCAGTGTGAGAAGATGCATAGTTGGAGTGGCAACAAGGGGCCAACGCAAGAAGGATTGGAGGTGGCTAGCTAGAGTAAGAGTTGGTGGACAATGATGGTGGTGGTTCTATGAGGTGGAGCTTGGATGGTCGGAGTTGATTGGGTGCTTGACAAGCGATGGAGCAAGATCTAGAGTAAAATGGTTGTAAGCTAGATTTGTAGTGGTTGTCGTAAGTTTCATGGAGTTGTAGCAATATGGCCATGGTGATTAACCCATGCCCATCTTGAAGGGAGTGTTGAATTCTGAGTTAGTATAGTAGTATTGTCCTAGGAGAGTTCGGAGTATTCTAGTGGAGTATTGAAATCTGAATTAGTGTCCTAGCAGAGTCTAGACTATTCTAGTGTATGAATGAGGATGTAAGTCTAAGTTGAGTTATATATAAGGTGTGGAGGTCCAAGGGACCAGCTCATGCAGAATTTTTTCTCCCAAAACCTATAAAGACTATGCATGTGTGGTTATGAGATTATGGATCGATATGGGTGGTGGCACCACATCGTAGCTTTGGTTAGAGGATGCTCTTTGAGTGATGTGTCTCGAGTTCCACAGGTGAAAATTATAGGTTGTGGCCTGTATTTGTTGAACCTAGAAATGGTGGCACGTGGTGTTCCCTTGTTGAGGGAGTTCCTTAAAGTTTGCTCGGACTTTTCTTTAGGGTGAAACCCATGATCTGGCCCTGGTGATTGAATCTAGCAATGATGGTGATGTGAGTTGTTCCCTTCTTGGAGGCGTCAAGTGTCGTTATCGAAGTACCAAGTGTGTTTGCCATCATTGGTGGTTGATACAACTGTTATGTTGATCGCTCTTTTTCATTTTCTTACTACACGAAATTTGCCATGTCCATCCTTGGTGTTTAGCAAGCTCTTGATATCGCATTGGTGCAATGGCTGGGTGTAAATGGTATCTTCTTGATATTAATATATTTGTTTATCAAAAAACATAAACCCTCTACAAAGAAAACTTCAAATGGTTTTAGAGGACACTCAAAAAGACTTAGAGGCTACAAAGTGTTCTCCATGGTGAGGCCCCTAATCTTTACACGCAATAATTCTTCTACCATGTGGAATCGACTCGTGAATGGGTTACCATTTTTCTTCGACAGTGCCCCTTCTTCCTCCCGGCCTCCTGCCTATTCCCGTCCTCGTCCTCGTCCTAGCTGATTCAGAGGCCACCAAGGGACTATACGTGGCCTCTAGGGTTGTTGGCTTCGCTTCCCGGCTCAACTAGCAACATCCCTTGTGTGCAGTCGCCCTTAGCTACCAGCTATCGTGTCCTTCTCATGTGCTTGAGTTCCTCCATGATGCCACCATGGTGCTCGACGCTAGTGCAATGCTGTCACAGTCACCTGTTGGCAGCAGCTTGATATGCCCAACATGGTAGAGTGCATGGAGGCCATCGAGGGTGGTGACAAAACTTGTTGAGGCCTAGGAGGTGAGAACGACTAGAATGGGCTTCAGACGACCTCCTCTTTCGGCAGGCGAAGGCGGCGCGAAGAGAACATGGTGTAGGGGAATACTTGTCTGCACATTTTTTTTCGGTTTCGTGGGAGTATGTGAAAAAACCTTCCTCCCCTACAATGACAATTGTGGAGGTGTTTTTGAGGTCATCAGGGATATGGGTATTTTAGGGGTTTGCTAGTTTTTTTTCAAAAACGGGCGGTTCTTTAAGAATGGTATGTTTTAGGGGGTCTACTAGACTCGAGATCCGCTTAACTAAAATAGCTCTACATCACCTCTAGGAGACGAGTTAATTCGCTAAACAACTCTATGCCAATCATATCACTTATTACTCTTGTTATTGGGTGACATCTATATGTAACCCGACCGTTATGCCCCTAGGTGCTTAACCGCTAAGATAACCTTGTTAAGATTACCAACCGCGTGTAGATATTCGATACAAATACATCTAGTCAAGAAGAACTGGGGCACCCTAATTTTATAAACCCAACACTAATTGTACAATACATGAGATGGTGCAAAGTTTAGTTGGGAGGGCATGTGTTTAACGTAACATTTGTGGGGATCCTTCTACTTCTACCATCCAAACATCCATATGAGTAAAACAGAAATAGCAATCACATAATTATGACGTAGTATAGCCTATTTTCTCATGGTGATCTCCATCGCCAAAGAACTTGTCCACCATGACGGTCTCCATCTCCATGGTCCATGTGCACCATCCCTCCAAGTGATGTGTCCCCAAAGTACTAATACAAGTTATTACTCTTGACAACTAATGATAAAAATTACATAGTAAGATGGAACAAGCAGAAGTCGCCACACAAGGCATTAATACAATAATTGATAACAATCTGGCTCTCGCCATGTTCCCCCACTAATGAATCACGGGCCATTAAGTAATTACATACTTGCATCAAATATACATAATGCTATATTCTTCACACACATCCTGCAAAAACAAGTCAGACGCTTCTAACTCCAAAGCTAGAACTCCCGTAACTCTATTACGCATGCCAAATTTCATCCTGATAAAAACATTGAAACTGAATCTTGTGGGTCACCAACTGACGTAACTTTTACACTAGATAATGGTTAATAGGATGTGGAGCTCAAATGGAGTTTTTATGCAAAAGTTACTGTTGTTTTACCAAAACCGTGTATTTTGTAAACTATTAAAAACCGTTGGTAGATTTAACTACCACCATGCACATCTCATGTGCATCACTTATGAATCTAGGTTTAGATTTGACCATTCATATTGATCTTCGCATGCTGCAACTGGTTTTACGTGTCAAAGTCTATCCAAATGGTGGAAACCGACCGGACGAAGTACGTTGTTTCATGACCTTTGCATTATAATCATGGAAGCATATCGATACATACATACCACGATGATAAAATCAGTCACGTCATGTATGAACTATATATCACCATATGTAAATAACATGTACCTATAACATGACACCATCGACTCTGATACTACTGTAGGAATATCAGGTAGGCTAGACTAGACGCACACTTGTTGAACTCGATGAAGCACGTAAGGATAGTGTAGTCGTACTACTTGTCCATGTCGCTGCACCCCACAAACATTCCTCTTGTCCAGCTCGTCCAAGCGCTATAAGAGCAGCGACTCCAAGGTATTCACGCGTATGGTGAGGAAGTGTTGTGTGTCGGACTGCTAGTACCGCGCGAGTGACCAAGGTGTGGGAGGTGCGATGGCTATGGTGGAGGGTTAATTGTGATGCATTGGATCAACCCTAAACAATGCGCCCCACCCTCCTTTATATAGGCCTCCCTGATGAACCTCTATCTTATAGGCCCATTAGGATTCCATGCTTAGTCCAATTCGCCCCACCCTCTAACCCTTAAGTGTGTGACCCTATAGGTACATGCACGTTTAGACATGACATGAGTACACATACATGGTCAATAGTTGGTAGGGCCTCTAGGAAGATGTGCCAACTCCTAAACGTACATAAAGATCATAAATACGAACCATCACAACCTTATTCCATTTGCCTCACAATATTCGGCCAAGCTTAAAGATGATCACTCTTTGTCCATCATGTGATTCAGGACCCGTTACTAGGTTAACATTAAACTTTAATAGCACAACCATGTATTTTTGGATTAATCACTCGAGCGGTCCAGAGATATCTCTCTCACGGAGAGAGGGATAGACGCAATCTTGATTAGCCGTGTCTCGTAGCATGCTTCATGACAAAGTTGAAAGCTACCTTTATAAATACCTAGTTATTGTGTAGCATTTGATAACCCCTAACTAGGTCAATCCACATTTAGAGGACATGTGACATTCTTGGGTCTACGGACAAAGCGCACACGGTGTGTAGAGAGAGAACTATAACCATTATCAATATATGCCTCACGTTAGGTTAATCCAACTCCATGTTCATAACCCGTGTCCATAAAATTAGTTTGACAAATCTATATCTATGACTTGTGAAACATAACCATCAACCAATACATGTGCTAGTATAATATTCATGTGTGTCCTTGCATGTAATCTGACTAGGAATAACTTTAGAATAACCATACAACAAAGATTTTCATAAACAAGTCATGTATTTGCCAATCAATACAAAGATATTATTCAAGGAACATTCAATAAATCATGGATACAATGAACTATAACCATATCTATGATTGCCTCAACGACATATTTCTAACATGTTTCGCCATTCGCATAGTGTGTAGATTTTTTTGGAAACTTTTTTCAAGACTAAAGCCCCATCGTAGAAAGAAATTTACCTCAAAATAAGGTCTCCAAGACGATCTAGATTGATTCACTGAACATGGATCCATGAAAAAGAGGCATGCATTGACGAATTGTGCAGAAGAATTTATGAAAACCAACATAACATGACATGGTGAGAAGGTGCCCACATTGCTAGGCAACAAACACAACGACGATGACAATGATGGAGGACCAAAAAGGGAGGTATGATACAGAAACATTGAGGTCTCTTGATTCTCTTTAGTGGCATGGCTTAGGAGGGAAGCCCTATTTTTTCAAGAGGCTTCTCTCAATGTATCCTTTAGCTATTTTGAGTTTGGTTATTAACACGCCAACACCCAAATCCATCTTTGATTTAAATATTAACTCAAGAGAACTATATTTTCTAGGGTTGTTTATTCTTAACACAACACTATAAGATTTATCCCTTCATCCTAACATACTAGCTCAATCCATTTATTCTAACAAACTAGGTTATCAAAATGAGGAGAGAGCTTGATGAACTAGATATTTAAACTATAATGGATGAATTCTTTTCGAGGTTGGTGGTGGCTACATCTCCATCATTTCTTCTGGTCTATATTATAGTTGAACACAAAGTTTTGAAATCTTCTAATGGTTATTTTTTGTTTTGTCCCTAATATTTTTAGCTTATCCTCATAACATTTTATTTATGGTTATGTGTGGCATTCACATTGGTTGTCATTCTTATATAAGGTACCATTCCTCTTTTGAAATGCAATATCACATGCACAAAGTATTCTTTGATTTTCATAATACAATCATATTATGTAGGTTTGGCCATTCATCGTGATTTTCTATAGTTTGATTTGATTATGAACAATTTGATTGGTGTATGTAGTGTCATTTGCAATCATTCTCTAAATTTGTTAAAAATTGTACGTAGGTAATTGAACTTCGATATTTATTCTCAAATTGGAATTGGTGCAACAATAAGATTTTACAAGAATTTTGTGTCCTTTGGTGGCGATGGTCCTTTCATCTTTATAACATTCCTTGCTTTTTTCACTGAACAATCCTTATGTATTACCTATATTATTCATTCATATGATATATTTGATATACAATACTTGAATTTGCATAACCCATATGTTCTCTTTGTATAACTGTGTACCAATACATGCTATTGTTTGTACTTTATGTGAAATTCTACTCGCTTTTGATATATGTATCTTATAATGGATTTAGTTTGTCTTTACATGATGGATGCTACAATAGTTCACCTTATTTTCTTGATCTTATGAAAGTTAATGATACACAACTTTCGTAGTATCATTGATGTTCATAAAACATGTTCTTGCCTACTATTTCAATACTATTTTTCTAGTAAAGAAAACACAACATGTTGCACTAATTCACACATTATGTTTTCACATGTTTAACAAGTTTGAGATGTTATAGAATTATATTTACTTGACAGTCCTTGTGTATTCACGATGCGTACATACGAGTAAAGAACTTATTTTGGGTTATAATAATTTTATTTCATCGCATGGACAAGATTTAAATTGTGAGTGGTTTATTCTATGCATGCTTCAATAAAATAAGGCTGTTATGTTCTGCTCTTATTTTAGTATAATAGCATAAATGGGTTTTCTGAATATTTTACTTCTTTATGTCCATCCCAACTTCAAATGATAATTCAACAAGATGGTAGGGTGGACTAAAAGAGTATAATATGTAGAATCTGCACACCTTGGTTTAAGTCCTCATGGGTGCTAATCTATGTTTCCACTTCAAATTGTAGGAATTTCCCTACATTTTGCCTTTAGAAAAATAAACATCGTTCAACTATTGTCTTAGTTTGGTTAAACCCTCGAGTTCTCCTTCATGACTATTTGGTGGTACTAAAGTATGGTCTCAAGGATGTTTATCTTGTCCAATGTTCCTCTCGTATGCATCACATATCTAGAGTGGTTATTCTTATACACGTAGGTAGACCCTTTTAATACATACCCCGACAAAAGATGTAGTTCTCACACAATAGCTAGTAGGGCATTCACGTAATCTCACATGGAACCTAGGGTGACAATAGGAAAAGTTCATCATGTGTTGATTTGATGCCCTTGTACCTAATCTATTACTTGTAATGCACTTGGTCCCGCTTCGTAGAGCCCTTAGGAGGGCTTACCATTCCTATTATGGTGAAATCAATACTTCGGTCTATGAGATGAATGTTCATTTTTACTGAGGAGACTGTTGGAGACTGTCATAGGAGAGCTTGGAATATTCCAGTAAGTGTTAGTATAGTAGTGCTGTCCTAGGACTGCCTGGAACATTACAGTGAATGTAGAGTCTAAGTTAGTGTCCTACTAGATTCTAGACTATTCTGGTGTACTAGTAAAGGTGTACTTAAGTTCAGCTATATATATTAGATGGGTGTGGAGGTCCAAGGGACCATCCCATCCAGAAATTTTCCCCTAGAACCAACATGGTATCAGAGCACAAGGTGGAGGTGCTGCTGGTTCCCGGAGGTGGCCGGCAGTGAATCACCAAATGCTGGAGCTCGCGTGTGTGGAGGTGCCCTGCAGGAGACACGACGATGTAGCAGGGGGTCGAACTGTAGGTGAGGCTTAGTGGTGACTCTAGGAGGAGGGAAAGGCTAGACCGTTGGCCAGCAGTGCGCGCGTGGCGAGGAGAACTAGCGGCGCTGCAGCAAGTTGGAAACAACAGCAGATTAGTGAGGAGGACACAATTGAAGCCAGCGACGGCTTGGTGGCTTGGTGCAGAGAAGTAAACCCTGCCCTTGGAAGTGGTTGACTTGGTGTTGCAGGGAGAGTTGCTGCTGCAGCAGGGAAGAGAGGAGAAGGAGCTAGAGCAGCTGAAGATAGTTTAGCAGCATTTGCAAGGAGTGGGCTGGAGGCTCACAAAGCGGTCCAAAAGAGTTCGTGCTAAGGAGAAGCAGAGTTCGTGTAGCAAGACACATAATAAAGGGAGAACAAGAGGGCACAGTGGTGCTCCAAGAATGGGAGAGAATCGAGATATTGAGCAATTGCTCGATAAATTGGCTGAACTGTTCAAGGCAAAAGACAAGGACACATTGATTTTGACTGCCAAGGGATCAGGGGAGGTGCTTGAATTCTCGATCAAAGATTTGGAGACATTGAGAAAATCAAAGTGGAAAAACAACAGTTCTTGGCAATTTTGTCAATCTTGCACAAATTGAAGAAGGTATCTCAAATCAGGCTCCTACGTTAGATGAAACTTCTTGTTCAAATTGGATACTAGACTCGGGAGCAGCTACACATGTCACGGGTAGGTGGAGTGAGTTTGCATCATATGCTCCACATCCACCCATGCATAAAGAGACCATCCAAACAGTCGATGGAACTTATCAACTTGTCAAAGGTGTTGGCACAGTGAAATGCACTCCGTCAATTACATTTGTCTTCGGTCTTATATGCTCCATCATTTCCGGTGAGTTTGGTGTCTATGAGCTCCTTGGTTGATGATATTGATTGTCAAATCATCATTGAGCGATAGAATTGCATAATTGAGGAGAGGAAGACCAGAAGGAGGCTTGGGATCGGAGTGAGACATAAGGGACTATGGTACTTAGATAGACAAGAAAGTGATGGAGCATTGCGCACCGCTCTGACAGTTGCAAGTAATGATGAGGCAAGGGTGATACTCCAACATTGTCGATTGTGCCATATGCCCTTTGATACTATGAGTAAGGTATTTCCTGAAGATATAAAAGTGGATAAAGACAAGCTTGTGTGTGATGCATGTGAGTGTGGAAAACACACAAGGACATCATATGTGAGTCGTGGACTCCAGAGCACATCGCCCTTTGTGTTGATTCACTCTGATGTCTGGATGTCTCCTGTGGTCTCTGTTAGTGGAATGAAGTATTTTGTCACCTTCATTGATTGTTAATCTCGGATGACTTGGATATATCTCATGAAACAAAAAGTGAGGTGTTCGCATGTTTCAGGGACTTGTATGCATATATCCAAAATCATTTCAACATTGGTGTTCAAATTATCAGGACTAACAATGGGACAGAGTATGTGAACAATGAATTTAGCAATTTTCTTTTAGAAAAGGGAGTACTTCATCAAACTTCGTGCCCTGATACTTCTCCATAAAACAGAGTAGCTGAGAGGAAGAATCGACATCTGCTAGAGGTAGCTCGATCACTTATGCTTACTATGAATGTGCCTAAATTCTTATGGAGTGAAGCAATCATGACTGCTACTTATCTAATAAATCAGATGCCATAAAAAATTATTGGGATGAAGACTCCGTATGAAACGATCTATGGGAAAAATGAGTTCATTGTTCCCCCAAAGGTATTTGGATGTACATGCTTTGTTAGGGACCACAGACCTTTAGTAGGAAAATTAGATCCACGTGATGTGAAGTGCATCTTCATTGGGTACCAATCCGGACAAAAGGGCTACAAGTATTGGAGTCCTAGTGAGCGGAGAACATTTGTGAACATGGATATGACATTCAGAGAGTCTGAGCCGTTCTATGGAGAGAAGACGGATCTCAGCTCATTATTTGACTTTGACTCTCCTAGCACAAGTAATGCTAGTCGAGAGGGGGGAGAGTGAACCACTTAGGACAAGGGGAGATGAACCATCGGGATTTGTGGTTGATGCAATTCCATGTCCTATGAGTGAAGAGAGATGGATAAAGCCAAATGAGAAACAAAATTTGAGGGTGTATACAAGAAGACAACCTATAGATAAAGAGAGATGGACAAAACCAAATGAGGAAGAAAATTTAAGGGTGTATACGAGGAGGTGTAGGGTTCGCAGCATAGAAAACAAAAATTTTCCTACGATGGGAACTATGTACCAAGATCTATCTACTAGATACAAACAACGGGCGGATGTATATCCGTAGAGAACATACCTTTGAAGACCGACAAAGCTTAACGAGTTCAACTCGTGGTTGATGTAGACGATCCCTTGCCGATCTCAAGATCGAGAGGAAGTCCTAGCACCGCAAAGCAGCAGTGCATCCGTGCTCGCACACACGTACAAGACACCGGGCAACCTCCGCCTCCTCGCTCCAGCGATGCAGCGGAAGCACAACCCTTTCTTATCGAATAGCCACCGGGAACATGTATCTCGCTAGTCCGAGACCATGGGGGATAAATTCTAGAGGGGAGAGAGATCCTTCACGAGGAGGTGTGTGAGACAAGTGAGGAGGGGGATCCTTTTATAGGAGGAGGGGGGCACCCAAGGGGGTGGCCGCCGGCCATGGGGGATGCCCCTTCCCCTCCTTCATTCATGTGGGTGGACACTCCACTCACAAAATGGCCCTTCAATTTTCTCCACTCAAAAGTCCACTCAAATTCCCATTAAATTTCCACCAAATTTAATGCAAACTCTCATTAAATAAAACTCTTTTATTTTATTCAGAATTTTATCAATTACTTTAATGACAAACATTCACAAATAACCCCTTGCTAGAATTCCATTTCACATGCATAACCACTTTATGCAATTTCACCCGAAAACCCGTTTCGGTATCTAGTGAAATAAATTCCTGCGCTTGTTTATTCTTTCGGCATGAAATATTTGCTCCAACTGGATGACAGTGTCCGTTAAGTGTGTCACCCTACGATTCGCGAATAATGCGGACATGATCGAGACCCTTCTCCGATCAATAATCAGTAGCGGGACCTGGAGATCCATACTGACTCCCACACATTCAACGATGACTTTTCCTGTGATCGTCGGAACCTTTTACGCTTGTATCTTAATCCCTTTGTTTCACGATATATTACATGTCCGAGATTCGATCGGTATCTCCATACCTAGTTTGATCTCGTTCTTGACATGCACTCTTTTCGTTCGTGATATAACATTCTAGTGATCAAATCACTTGCTTGCAAGCTAACCAATGTGATATCACCGAGAGGGCCCAGAGCATATCTATCCGTCATTGGGATGAACAAATTCCACTCTTGATCCATGATTCTCAACATAACACTTTAGTAGTTCTGAAGCCATCTTTATAATCACCCGATTCACAGTGACGTTTGATGTCAACAAGAAACTCTTAGGTGTTAGTGATGGGCATGATCTCAGGGTCTAATGATTAGGACTACTTCTTAGTTTGTTTATAGCAATGTAAACTCAATGACTTTGATCGTAATGCTATACTTCGGATGAATGTTCATCACACCATTACACTAATGTTGTGATCTCGTTATTAACAACATCCAATGTCTATGATCAGGAAACCGTGATCATCTTGTTAATCAACGAACTAGTTTATGAGAGAGGCATAACTAGGAACTTTCTGTTTGTTTATTAAACACACATGTATTAATGTTTCCGTATTAATACAATTATAGCATGCAAAATAAACATCTATCATATACTTGGAATACACATAATAAACATTTTATTATTGCCTCTCAGGGCATATTCCCTTCAGTCTCCCACTTGCACTAGAGACAATAATCTAGTTACATTGTGATGTATCTAACACCCATGGAGTTCTGGTGTAGATCATGTTTTGCTCTAGGGAGAGTTTTAGTCAACGGATCTGCTACATTGAGATCCGTATGTACTTCTAAATCTTTATATCTCCATCCTTGACATGCTCATGGATGGAGTGAAACCGGCGCTTAATATGCTTGGAATGCTTGTGAGACCTTGGCTCTTTGGCATTGGCAATGGCACCATTGTTGTCACAATAGATCACCATTGGGTCCAACGCGTTTGCAACCACACCTAGTTCTGATATGAACTCCTTCATCCAAACTGCTTCCTAAGCCGCTTCTAAAGCAGCAACATATTCGGCCTCCATTGTTGATCTCGCCACCACAGGTTGTTTGGAGCTCCTCCAACTAACTGCTCCGCCATTCATGAGAAATACGTATCCGGATTGAGACTTAGAGTCATCCGGATCGGTGTCAAAACTAGCGTCGACATAACACTTAGCGACAAGCTCTTCTTCACCTCCGTATATAAGAAAAATATCCTTAGTTCTTTGCAAGTACTTAAGGATATTCTTGACCGCTTTCGGTGTTACGAACACGGATCCGATTGGTACCTACTAGTCAAACTAATAGCATGTGCCACATCCGGTCTTGTACATAGCATGGCGTACATTATAGAGCCTATGGCTGAAGCATAGGGGACCTTGTCCATTATCTCTCTTTCTTCCGCCAAAGCCGGACTTTGAGTCTTACTCAATGTCGTGCCTTGTCTCATAGGTAAGAACCCCTTCTTACTATTCTCCATTTTAAACTTCTTTAAAATCTTATGAAGGTATGTACTTTGCGATAGCCCTATTATGCGCCTAGATCTATATCTATAGATCTTTATGCCTAATATGTATGATGCTTCACCTAGGTCCTTCATTGAAAATTTGCTGTTTAGATAACTTTTAACACTGTTTAAAAGATCTATATCATTTCCGATCAATAATATGTCATCCACATATAATATCAGAAATGCCACATTGCTCTCACTCACTTTCTTGTAAATACAAGCTTCTCCATAAGTTTGGACAAATCCAAACTCCTTGATCACCTCATCAAAGCGGATATTCCAACTTCGTGATGCTTGCTTCAATCCATAGATGGATCGCTGAAGCTTGCACACCTTGTTAGCATCCTTAGGATCGACAAAACCCTTTGGTTGTATCATATACAACTCTTCCTCAATATTACCATTGAGAAACGCGGTTTTTACATCCATCTGCCATATCTCATAATCGAAATATGCAGCAATTGCTAACATAATCCTAACTGACTTTAGCATCGCTACGGGAGAGAATGTCTCATCGTAGTCAACTCCTTGAATTTGTCGAAACCCCTTTGCGACAAGTCGAGCTTTATAGACGGTCACATTACCATCAACATCAGTTTTTCTTTTGAAAATCCATTTGTTCTCCATGGCCTTTCGGTCGTGAGGTAAGTCTACCAAGTTCCAAACTTGATTTTCATATATGGATTCCATCTCGGATTTCATGGCTTCTAACCATTTGTTGGAATCCGGTCTCATCATCGCTTCTTCATACGTTGCAGGGTCATCATTTTCATCAACCATGAAATTCATGACAGGATTTCCTTATAGCTCGGGAGCTGCACGCGTCCTGCTTGACCTGCGAGGTTCGGTAGTACTCTCTTTCGGAGTTTCATGATCATTATCATTAGTTCCCTCTTCAACAGGTGGAGCCAACTCCGGAACAACTTCGCCATACTTTGAAGAGTAGGTTCAATAACCTCTTCGAGTTCTACCTTCCGACTACTCACACCTTTCGCGAGAAACTCCTTCTCTAGAAAGGATCCATTCTTGGCAACAAAAACCTTGCCCTCGGATCTGTGATAGAAGGAATACCCAATAGTTTCCTTAGGGTATCCTATGAAGACGCATTTTTCCGCTTTGGATTCGAGTTTATCCGGTTGAAGTTTCTTCACATAAACATCGCAACCCCAAACTTTAAGAAATGACAGCTTAGGTTTGTTTCCAAACCACAATTCATACGGTGTCTTTTCAATGGATTTAAATGGTGCCCGATTTAAAGTGAATGCAGCAGTTTCTAGTGCATAACCCCAAAATGACAACGGCAAGTCCGTCAGAGACATCATGGATCGAACCATATCTAATAAAGTACGATTACGACGTTCCGACACACCATTTCGTTGTGGTGTTCCGACAGGTGTGAGTTGTGAAACAATTCCACACTCTTTCATGTGAGTGCTAAACTCATAACTTAGATACTCACCTCCACGGTCGGACCGTAGAAATTTGATCTTTCTATTACGATGATTTTCCACTTCATTCTGAAATTCCTTGAACTTTTCAAAGGTTTCAGACTTGTGTTTCATCAAGTAGATATAACCGTATCTACTCAAATCATCCGTGAAAGTAACAAAATAACGATACCCACCTCGCGCCGACACACTCATTCGACCACATACATCAGAATGTATGATTTCCAATAAATCTGTCGCCCGTTCCATTGAACCGGAAAACGGCGTTCTAGTCATCTTGCCCATAAGACATGGCTCACATGTATCAAATGATTCATAATCAAGTGATTCCAAAAGTCCATCTGAATGGAGCTTCTTCATGCGTTTAACGCCAATATGACCTAGACGGCAGTGCCACATATATGCGGATATATCATCATTTAGTTTAATCCTTTTAGCATCAACATTATGAATATGTGTAACATTATTATCGAGATCTAAAAGAAATAAACCATTCATCATCGGTGCATGGCCATAAAAGATTTCATTCATATAAATGGAACAACCATTGTTCTCGGATTTAAATGAATAACCACTTCGCATCAAACACGATCCAGATACAATGTTCATGCTCAGTGCAGGCACCATATAAAATTTATTCAAGTTTATTACTAATCCCGACGGCAAGTGGAGAGGCAGCGTTTCGACGGCGATCACATCAACGCTTGATCCATTGCCGACACGCATCTTGACCTCACCCCTTGCTAGCGGTCGCTTGTTCCGCAGCCCCTGATTCGAGTTACAAATATTAGCAACTGAACCGGTATCAAATACCCAGGTGCTAGTGCGAGCACTAGTCAAGTACACATCAATAACATGTATATCATATATACCTTTGTTTGCCTTGCCGGCTTTCTTGTCTGCCAAATACTTGGGGCGATTCTTCGCTTCGATGGCATCCCCTTACAATAGTAGCACTCGGTGTCAGACTTAGATCCAACTCGGGGTTTCTTTTCAGGCACGGCAACAGGTTTGCCTCTCTTACTTCCCTTCGTTTTTCCCTTCTTGTCTTTCTTGAAACCAGTGTTCCTATTGATCATCAACACTTGATGTTCCTTTTTGATCTCCACTTCTGCAGTTTTAAGCATTGATAGAAGCTCGGGGAGAGACTTCTTCATGCCTTGCATATTATAGTTCATCACGAAGCTCTTATAGCTAGGTGGCAGAGACTGCAGAACACGATGGATGCCTAAGTCAATGGGAATCGTTATTCCCAAGGACACAAGCTTATCGGCGTAACCCGACATCTTGAGTACATGCTCACTAACGGAGTTGTGCTCTTCCATCATGCAGCTAAAGAACTTTTACGGCGTTGTAGCTCTCTGAAGCATGTGTGTCGAAAATCATTTTCAACTCACCCATTGTATCAAATGCATTGCCATTTTCGAAACACTTTCGAAGTTCTGGCTCTAGCCCATACAATATGCCGCAATGAACTAAGTTGTGGTCCTCCTGACGAGTCAGATAGACATTCTTCTCCTCATCAGGGGCATCATCTAAAGGTGGGGGGCCTAACGGCGCTTCTAGCACATATTGCTTTTATGCAGCAGAGAGGAGAATCCTCAAATTCATGGCCCATTCGGTAAAGTTGCTACCGTTCGTTGCTAGTTTCTCTTTCTCCATGAACACATTGAAATTAAAAGCAGGTGGTGCCATCTACAACAGAATTTGTAAAGTTTAGACTAAGTGTATGATAGATTGAGTTCAACTAATCCATATTACGAATGAACTCCCACTCAAAAACGACATCCCTCGTGCCTTTTTGGTGATTACATGAACCAAATCCACTACACCAAGTCCGATCATCACGTGAGTCGGTGTAGCTTCAAAGGCGAGCATCAAATGGGCATCATATCAACTATATGACTCATCCTTAACCTTTCGGTCCGTGTTCCGAGGCCATGTTTGTACATGCTAGGCTCGCCAAGTTAGAACCTTAGTATTCGCGTGTGTAACTGTTTTACACCCGAAATATGGTCGTGGATCCAAGAACACCCGATCATCACGTGATGTCTTGGAGCGACGAAAACATAATCGGTGCATACTAAAGGAAGAACACATTCTTATCTTGATATTTAAATGAGGGATCATCTTATTATGCTAACAAAGCGGTAAACAAACAATATAAGATGCAATCAAAACGTCATATGTTTATTAGTGAAATAATATGGTTCCCGCATATGATCTCTATCATATGCACCGTGGTATGATCACTATCATACCAATATGTGTAAGTCCAAGGTCTATAGAGATTACACGTTATGTATGTTGTAAGAGTATCATCTCATACTTCTACTTACAACATCACCATATCATAACACTAGCCCAGCAACAATCTAAACTAGACGCCTCTAATTTATCCATTGCAAGTTTTACGTGGCTTAGGGCTTTCGAGATAGAACCGTTCTTACCTACGAACATGAACCACAACAAGGATAACCAAATTGTTGACAACTCGCTTGCAAAATAGATATTGACTATAGTAGGAGAGACAGACACCCGCTAGCCAGTTATGCAAACTAGTTGCATGTCAAGCGTGGAACAGGTCTTATGTGCGAGGACATGTAAAGTTTGTCCGGGCCGCTTCATCCCACTATGCCACCAATATCCAAAATTACAACAAAGGAGCAACAACATGATCATCATCGCCCACATACTCATATGTGTACTACCCGTGTAAAGTATCTACGCATAGATCCGGCTCTGATACCACTGTAGGGTTCGCAGCATAGAAAACAAAAAAATTCCTATGATGGGAACTATGTACCAAGATCTATCTACTAGATACAAACAATGGGCGGATGTATATCCGTAGAGAACATACCTTTGAAGACCGACAAAGCTTAACGAGTTCAACTCGTGGTTGATGTAGACGATCCCTTGCCGATCTCAAGATCGAGAGGAAGTCCTAGCGCCGCAAAGCAGCAGCGCATCCGTTCTCGCACACACGTACAAGACACCGGGCAACCTCCGCCTCCTCGCTCCAGCGATGCAGCGGAAGCACAACCCTTTCTTGTCGAATAGCCACCGGGAACATGTATCTCGCTAGTCCGAGACCATGGAGGATAAATTCTAGAGGGGGAGAGATCCTTCACGAGGAGGTGTGTGAGACAAGTGAGGAGGGGGACTCCTTTTATAGGAGGAGGGGGGCACCCAAGGGGGTGGCCGCCGGCCATGGGGGCTGCCCCTTCCCCTCCTTCATTCATGTGGGTGGACACTCCACTCACAAAATGGCCCTTCAATTTTCTCCACTCAAAAGTCCACTCAAATTCCCATTAAATTTCCACCAAATTTAATGCAAACTCTCATTAAATAAAACTTTTATTTTATTCAGAATTTTGTCAATTACTTTAATGACAAACATTCACAAATAACCCCTTGCTAGAATTCCATTTCACATGCATAACCACTTTATGCAATTTCACCCGAAAACCCGTTTCGGTATCTAGTGAAATAAATTCCTGCGCTTGTTTATTCTTTCGGCATGAAACATTTGCTCCAACTGGATGCCAGTGTCCCTTAAGGGTGTCATCCTACGGTTCGCGAATAATGCGGACATGATCGAGACCCTTCTCCGATCAATAATCAGTAGCGGGACCTGGAGATCCATACTGACTCCCACACATTCAACGATGACTTTTCCTGTGATCGTCGGAACCTTTTACGCTTGTATCTTAATCCCTTTGTTTCACGATATATTACATGTCCGAGATTCGATCATCGGTATCTCCATACCTAGTTTGATCTAAATTCTTGACATGCACTCTTTCTCGTTCGTGATATAACATTCTAGTGATCAAATCACTTGCTTGCAAGCTAACCAATGTGATATCACCGAGAGGGCCCAGAGCATATCTATCCATCATCGGGATGAACAAATTCCACTCTTGATCCATGATTCTCAACATAACACTTTAGTAGTTCTGAAGCCATCTTTATAATCACCCGATTCTGAAGTGACGTTTGATGTCAACAAGAAACTCTTCCGGTGTTAGTGATTGGCATGATCTCATGGTCTAAGGATTAGGACTACTTCGTAGTTTGTTTATAGCAATATAAACTCAATGACTTTGATCGTAATGCTATACTTTGGATGAATGTTCATCACACCATTACACTAATGTTGTGATCTCGTTATTAACAACATCCAATGTCTATGATCAGGAAACCGTGATCATCTCGTTAATCAACGAACTAGTTTATGAGAGAGGCATAACTAGGAACTTTCTGTTTGTTTATTAAACACACATGTATTAACGTTTCCGTATTAATACAATTATAGCATGCAAAATAAACATCTATCATATACTTGGAATACACATAATAAACATTTTATTATTGCCTCTCAGGACATATTCCCTTCAGGAGGCAACCACATCAACAACAGGGCGAAACAAATGGTGAGATCCAGCTGCAGGGGGAGCAACATCAACAACAAATTCCAGGGGTCGATGAAGTTGACTCATCTGAGAGTGCCATGTGTCACTGATGATTCATTGGATCTACCCATTGCCTTAAGAAAAGGAACCCGAGATGGATCTAGAAAACCTCCAAATTGGTACCGGGAGGAGCATTGCATAGCTAATTATGTATCATATACATCCCTATCTACGAACTACATGGCCTTCATCGCATCATTGGAATCTATGGTGATCCCAAGAGACTGGAGAGTAGCAAAGCAAGACCCATAGTGAGGATCCTAATCTCATGTGCAACTAACTTCAGGTGGTCTTTGCATCAGTTGGATGTCAAGAATGCATTCTTGCATGGAGATTTACATGAGGAGGTATACATGGAGATCCCACCTGGTTTCTCCACTCCGAGAACATCAGGAAAGGTATGCAGGTTGAGAAAATCTCTATACGGCCTCAAGCAATCTCCGCGGGCATGGTTTGATAGATTTAGACGAGTTGTATGCGGTATGGGATATAAGCAATGTAATGGGGATCATACGGTGTTCTATCGGCACTCAAATAGCCAGATTACAATCCTTGCCGTGTATATTGATGATATCATAATCAACGGAGATGATGAGGTGGAGATATCATGGTTGAAAGACATCCTACGCAAAGAATTTGAGTAAAGGACCTTGGCCAACTCAAGTACTTTATTGGCATAGAAATTGCTAGATCACTCCCAAAGGGATTGTTCTCTCCGAGCGAAAGTACGTATTGGACTTGCTTAGTGACACAGGCATGCTTGGGTGTCGGGTTGCATCAACACCTATCGATCAAAACCACAAATTATGTGTTGAATCTAGGAAACCAGTGGATAAGGAGAAGTACCAAAACCTTGTTGGAAGGATCATCTATCTATGTCACACAAGACCTGATATTTCATATGAAGTGAGTGTAGTGAGTAGATACATGCATGATCCTAGGAGCAGACACTTGGATGCGGTCAATCAAATCCTCCGGTACTTGAAGGGTAGTCCGGGAAAGGGACTATTGTTCAAAAGGAATGGTCATCTAAATGTGGATGGGTATTGTGATACTGACTGGACAAGTTGCTTGGATGATAGGAGATCAACATCTAGTTATTGTGTATTTGTCGGGGGGAAATTTAGTGTCATGGCGAAGTAAGAAGCAGCCGGTGGTTTCAAAGTATACAGCTGAAGCTGAATATAGAGCTATGTCGCAAGGTTTGAGTGAGATGCTATGGGTGAGGAATCTTCTTTCAAAACTGGAAGTGTTGAGGAAAGGCCCTTTAAATTTATGGTGTGACAAGTTGGAGATCAACATCGCAAACAACCCTATTCAACATGATCGAACCAAGCATGTGGAGATTGATCGTTTCTTCATAAAGGAGAAGTTGGATGACGGTATAATTAGGATAAATCATGTAACCTCTAGCGAGCAAATTGCAGACTGTTTAACTAAAGGATTGGAAAATAAAGAGTGCAGTTCAGCTTGTAACAAGATGGGAATGATAGATATCTATCACCCATCTTGAGGGGGAGTGTTGGAGACTGTCATAGGAGAGCCTGGAATATTCCAGTAAGTGTTAGTATAGTAGTGCTGTCCTAGGACTACCTGGAACATTCAGTGAATGTAGAGTCTAAGTTAGTGTCCTACTAGATTCTAGAGTATTTTGGTGTACTATTAAAGGTGTACTTAAGTTCACCTATATATATTAGAGGGTGTGGAGGTCCAAGGGACCAGCCCATCCAGAAATTTTCCCTCGGAACCAACAGAGACGAATGTTCATTTTCTTTGACACGCTTGGACCGACAAATGACCGCTCACGAAACTTTCCCGGTTTTTGATAATAAGAAAATATTTTCCCTATGTCCAATGCTTGGTCTTTTCTCCAACGAACTTCAAGAGCATTGTAGAATTGATGTAGGTTTCAGGGGGAAATTGTTGAATGGGCTAGTACCTTGGACCTCCACACCCTCTTATATATAGCACAACTTAGCCTTACATCTTCACTTATACACCGGAATGATCTAGACTCTAGTAGGACACTACTATACTAGCACTCCCTAGAATACTCTAGACTCTGCTAGGATACTAACTCACACTCCAACACTCCACTGGAATATTCCAGACTCTCCTAGGACACCACTGCTATAGAAACCTAGAGTCCAACGCTCCCCCTCAAGATGGGCATGGGTCAGTCAACATGACCATCCTGTTACAACTGCATGACGGTCACCACAACCACTACACATCTAGCTTACCAGCATACGAAGATACATGAGACTATTTTTCTCTAGCTCTTGCTCCATCACTTGTCAAGCACCCAATCACCTCTGACCATCCAATCTCCGCCTCATGCGAGCCATCACCATCATTGTGCATCAACTCTTACTCAAACTAGCCACCTCCAATCCTTCTTGCAACGGTCCACTGTTGCCTCTCAAACCATGCGCCTTCTCACACCGGTGCCTATAACGGCGGCACCACATGCCTTCCATCACCAGCTTGAGCATCGTCATTGCCTCTTCAACTCTGATTCCCACAGAACCACGACTGTCTCACCTCAACAACAACTCTTACAGAGCCACAACCGCCTCACCTCACTAGTCAGCTATCCACAGTTCCACACTTTCCTGACCTCAACATGACTTCCACCTCTCCAACGCGGTCACAACCTTGACCTTTACCTCCTCTCCATCAATCCTCTGGCCATCTTGCCTCAACCATCGTTTCCTCGGTCACCATGGACTCTACCTCAATCTCGGATCCATTCCATTCTCTCCTCTTATCCTAGCAACAAGCTCTGTTCTTTGCTCCTCATAGCTGACCCAAATCATCTCCAGCAGCTGCTCCCTCATGGACTCCTCTTCTCTCTATTGCAACACAATTGTAACACCTTCTTCCTCCTAAAACTAAATCTTCCCCAGCAACACCAAAGGAACCACCTGTAGGCTTTCACGCCCCCTTCTTCGCAGCTTGCATCTCTTATTTTCCCTATCTTGCAGCAACAGCTTGAACATAAGTCTACAATTGCACCTCCCTTGTTCTCCTGCATCACAAGAACATCTAACACATGAGACCTCCCTAGTTGTCTCCCTTCACCACCATAGCTCAGTGCCGCTCCAGCCATCACCTCCATAACGCAGATGCCCGGCTCCTTCATAGCTGCCTGCATCTACCCATCTCAGACCAAATCAGGTCCTCCTCCACCTCCAGTTTCTCTTGGTCCCAAATCCAACCTTGCTAACTTACTATCCTCCTATCAGCACCTCAATTGCACCATTTTAACTAGATCCCTGGGCAAATCCCGTGCAGCGCAGCAACCAAGCCTCACACAATGCACCGTACAACATGAGGTGGCTACTGCCCACAGAGAGCAACGGGGTGCGGCCTCCCGCTGCATAGGTGACTACAATGTTCCTGGTGTTGTTGACAACAAGAGCCGAGATGCGTGCTATATTGGTGGAATGGTGGTAGCTAGGGTTAGGAGGAGGAGCCTAGCTCTGATACCATGTAGGTTTCGGGGGGAAATTTCTGGATGGGCTGGTCCCTTGGACCTCCACACCCTCTTATATATAGCATAACTTAGCCTTACATCTTCACTCATACACTGGAATGATCTAGACTCTAGTAGTACTATACTATACTAGCACTCGCTAGAATACTCTAGACTTTGCTAGGACACTAACTCACACTCCAACACTTCACTGTAATATTTCAGACTCTCCTAGGACACCACTGCTATACAAACAGAGAGTCCAACAATTGATATGATGCTCCTGCCATCTTGAAGAGACGTATTGACATTTGTCTCTGCTGGAGCATATTTGTGACTGTTCTAGCAATGCCATGTTCTTTTTCAATAACTATATAAGATTTTTCTATGTTCACTGCTTGTCCTCACGTCCAACAACCTTCAAGAGCATTGCTCGACTAAATTGTGGCCTTTGGATCATCACTTTTCCACTCACAAACCTTCGCAACCATTCGCCAATCAAGGCATGGTCCTTTGACAGGTTTCATCCCTAAGGGGCTATATCCAAACCTCGGGTTGCGAATTTCTTTTGTTATGTCTCCCCAACATGAGAAATGATTGATTGATTTGAGCATGGTGTTTTGAGCGATTTCTCGATACAGGGCCTTCAACTTAAAGCTAGGGTAGTAAAGTTTCAAATATTTTGGGGGGTCCACGGCCAAAATCTATTCTAGGTAGATGTAGTGAATGTAATTCCAAATTGTATTGTGTAATGATAACACCCTTGGTTCATCCTTTTAAGTCTTAAAAATGAGGGAAATGAGTAAGTATGATGTCCAATAGGAAACAAACCAGAACAACTGCATCTGCGCTTTAGTGTCATGGTGGTCTTTAGCAGAGTTTTTGCATTTAGTATCATGTTAAACCATCTCAACTCTTAAATGGAGGCTCTAGAACTAGGCTTATCTATTTATTGGCAACAAAAATAGGTGTGAATATGTCCCATTGGTAGCATACAACCACTTCTATTTATTGTTGAATTGATGCATCTAAAAATTCTTATTAGAGTTATTATTGGTTCTCTTAAGGTACCTTGAAAATTGGGTTGCACCAAGGAATCAAAGCACACCTTGAACCTAAGGGTGTTGCATAGATCCTTGAATGTGACCTACTAGTTGCACATCGTGGTATCATCCATGGTGATCGCTTATGGTATTTGTCTTACCAAGAAGTCATCTATAGCATGGTGACGCTAGAAAGTTCACCACGACCTAGTTGTGATGGGCGTTAGTCGCACCTATATGGCATAAATCCATTTTCTCTTAGAAGCGGTTCTAGGAGGCCTATCCACGCCCCAACAGGGCCCACGGTTTGGACAAAGGTTGGAGAGGCATGGCCAAAACAGCCCATGCAGTACCTCCCTAAACCCTAAACCGAGGGCCCATGGTTTGGACAAAGGTTGGAGAGGCATGGCCAAAACAGTCCATGTAGTACCTCCCATTACATACATGTATAATTATTTTTGCATCTAGAATCATTGACCTCAAAGACATCCCCTTGAAGAAAGGCTTGAAGTTTAATTTGGACTCCATAGAGCTATTTTTGTTTGTCGAAGTAAATTACACCCTTCTACCTATGATTCATAATAGTGTGTGTGTCTGTGTATCATTTATTTGTGCCCGAGCTTCTCCACTCTAGCGAGATACCTAATAATGATTCCTCTCTAGTCATTCTTCATCCCAAAGACAAGAATTTAAGCTAGATCCTCTAGGAGATTGTTCTATGTATAGCCTCATAAAAGGATCCAAATAAGCATTGTGTCCTACTACTTTGACAAGGAGATTCTTCCTCCTTATTATCCTTTTGGAATATGCCTTCTTTTATGCCTAGGAAATGCTTGAAGAGTTGTCCAATATGTCGAGACCATGGACTTGATAATGCTTTTACATGACCATTGAGAAGCTAAGGCTATTTTTCACTATCATTCGAGACTCGACACTTTTGATTGATCGGGTAACATTATACATAGAGATCAGGGTTAGTCAGTTGTAGGCTTGCCTTGGAAACTAAGAACCACTTTGGTGCGATTCATTACCTCGACGTGAAGATAAGTCAATGATGATGCAGTGTGTTGTGATTTAGTGTCACGATGTTTTATAGATTGTCACCAAGATAGCTAGTTTTAGAGTTCCGTACAAGGGCTTTCCTAGAGGCTCAAATAGTGTGTGGACCTTTCCTCGTTGTGAACAGTCCACTCCCAAGTGAGAATAAGAGGAGCTTTTATACCGAGAAATTTCCGCAAGTTTTTCTCCAAGATGGCTCTCGAGGGGATCAATTTAGTTGCTCCTAAAGGTCTCATATATAGTCACATGACCTTGATGTCTATGATAGTCAATAGTCGCGTACCCATAATCTAGGGAAATATAGCCTTTACTTAAACTAGACCCGCTCCCTCTACCCTATTCCCATCTCGGTTTCGCAAGAAATGTTTTCTTGTTCCTTACACACATCACCTATCCGTAATCCCTAGGTTTGTGTGTCCCCTCGAGGTCAGACTCTTTTATTATCTTGTCCCTACACATGTCTTACCACACACCTACTAGGCCAGTTTAGGTGATGGTGATAAGTAGATTCATAGTGGGTGGGTATTCTACCATTGTCCACCAACAACATTTAGGCTTGATTCCCCTGGGACGAAGATTTAGACGAGGGCGTTTTTCAAAAAAATGAAAAAATCACCCAGGTTAGCGCCTCTTCTTGACAAACCAATCCGTCCTCAACCCCCTTTATTTAGGCAAAGCAGGTCCCTTGGAGGGGCTTTACCTTAAAGAGGGCCTCAAATCCTAGGAAGAAGGATTCATTTTACTATTGGAGACTCATGCTTTCTCGGTGTAAATATTGAAAGGCTTGGTCACTTAGGCTAGAGATTCGTCTTGGCACAAAGTGTCGTCAAGACCCCTTGGAGGTCCTTGAAGAGGGCCTCGTGTCGGATAGGGCTTCACTTTATTAGAGGGATCATACTTTTCTCATGCCTTCTCGGGGTAAATATTACTTACTACACGAGTATGACATGTTGTGTGGTGAAATAGTTGAGCTACCAAAAGTCGGAATGAAAATCAAAGATAACCAATATTCTTGAGGTGTTATATTGAACCTTTAGTATGAAATATTGATATCAATGGGAGTTACTTATTACATACTAAGATTCATTGACCATTTTAAATGTTTTTTCTTCCATGAAGCTCCCTAGTCCAGACGAAGAGAAAACGAAATTAATAGCAACTTCACAAAACCAAACTCAAGAGGGTTTTATATGATTCGAAGAGATAATTTAAATAACATATGCTCATAGGCAAGTAGTTCTAGATCCATATGTGTACCTTGAGTCATGCAAAAAAAATCATTAATAGGCTATTAGCTTTCATGAAAATGTTGCCATTAACTTGATGAAGAGGTTCATATTCGTTTGTCAACTTATTTATTCTGAGGTATTTAAGGCCTCGAACCTCCATAAAATCCCCAAGTCAAATGGCCAATATAACTTTATTTCTTCTTCATATTTGTTTCTCACATCAAGTGGTGCTATGGAATGATTGTTTTGGGATGTGAAATTAAACAAGATAATACACAAGTGGATGTTAAAATTACCACTATGAAGTTATGTCTTTGGGAAATCCAAGTATCTGAACTCACTGGCACATTGGGCCAATACTACAAGCCAAAAGTTTGCCTACAATTTTTTTCATATTGAACTTACAGAAAAATAATTATTAAAAAAATGGTTATCAAATTAATATTATTTTAAAATAACTAGTTATACATAGATCGCATTAAATAAAATCCCTGCGGCTACTTGTAAAGGTACCAACTTGCCAGTACCGCTTGTTCTTTATGTCTTGCACATATTGGACATTTGGCCTACTTTGCTCATATATAAGCTACAAAGTTAATTCTTTGTGGGGTAGCTAGCTCGCAAATATCAGAGAATTTACTTGGTTTATGAGAACCCTATCTTTTGCATTATACTTTTAAGTGTCACAGCCATGCCCAAGCAGTACATTTGAGGCGTAGATTTTAAGCTTAATAATACCTAATTTGTAGACTAAAGCTTAAAGGTATGAAGATATACGCTTGTAGAAAGCCAAACCACAGGGTTTGTGCTTTTCATGCGCTCAAAGGTGCTACAATGATAAAAAAGAATTGAATTTCTAAATTTCTGGATTATGAGATTCATTTTATTAAAATACCCAAGCATTGGTTCAACAAAACCTACATAAGCATAGGAGTACATAGTAGATATTATATGTACAGATTGACGTAGCATTTTGAACATGTTTACAGGTCTTCATCATACTACAAGAGAAATATGCCAGCTCTACTTTTCAGTTTTCCCCTCTTATTTAGATTTTTGTCCACAAATTACCGGCCAAGGCCTTAAAACTTGAAAGTATAATGATTTTTCAAATGGTAATTTAGGATAATCTCTAATGCCATAATTTTGTTTTCAGCATCGAAGGTACATATGACCGCTATCAGCAATTTGCGGAATCTGGAAGGAACCTGGATCAAGGAGATGCAAACATCAGCAATGTAAAACAATTCAAACACCTTTTATCAGTGCATACTTTGCAGCCTGTGTAATTATGGAACTTGTAGGAGTGTAGCTGCCAAGTTGATCTTATTGTTGCATCCATCAGTCTAGCCTGCAGCTGCCATGGAAACAGAATACACATTTAATGTTTAATCAAGAATTGTGTAGCTAATGCAGAAAATTTGAAGGAACAATGATAAACATTCGGAAAAACTAGTTTATCTGACCGCAATATCTATGTTCTAAGACTAAATGGTAGTGGTAAATACCTTTTTTGTATCATAGGTGGCCTAGTTGCATGATGCCATCTATACTCATATATCTCTTTAACAAGACACTTTGGCTCTGAAATAGGATGAAGATGCTTCCAACATACAGTCAAGGCTTAGGAAGATTGCTGCCTGGTAGCCCTCAGAGACTTTCCACAATGTCTCCCAGTCTGCCATTTATAGCGTTTAAGCCTTAGCTGATTATTGTACAAATTGCAGGTCCCTCGATAATAATGCAGACAACTCTGATGCCAGTAGCTTAGAGAATCTGGAGAAACTACTAAAAGATGCTCTGAGAATTACGGAATCTAAGAAGGTACATTTTGATGGCTCTTTTTGTAGAAGTTTTATATGTATGAAATTCCAGTTTCTGGGTCCTGTTGGACTAACGTAACTGAAAACAATTGCTCTGCTTTCTGGCATACTTTCACCTAATAAAGCTTAAGATGATTCCCAGAATGTATGTTTTTGTTCAGCTAGTTTAGCGTTGCATAGCCTTAGAATTATCTTAGTTCAGCTCAACTTGACGTAATTAAGCTCGTTTTTCTCCTCGTGAACAGATATCTCAGTGGTGTGGTTTAGGAGTTCTCATTTCATTATATATTCGTAAGCAGGGCAAGAAAAACCATTCAGTAAAATACCCTTCTTGACACAATGATCCTGAACGTGTATATGTTAGTTCCTACATATTGGAATATTATAGGTTAACAAAAATGAACTCAGTTCGCCACTTGTGATTGCCTTCCTAGTTTGAGGATAACTCATGAGGACTTTAACTAGACTAAGCATAAACGATGCCACCTTGTATGTATCATTGGACATCAGTATATCACCCAATTAACAGAACAAGCATATGCATTGAGAAATCTAAACACAGCTATAAAAATGGGGGACGGGGGACCTTCCAGCAAATGCCTTGTGATAACTGTCCTGTGATGACAATAGAAGATGTCCTGTGTGCCACATTAGAATTAAGCGTGTTCAGAAGTTATTTTGTATCCGATAAAATTGGAACGATACAGAGAAGTTACTTCGTATGATTTCAGCAAGCTTTCTTAGTCCGTAACACTAGCATGCCTAGTAATGGAATAGGTACATACAAGCCATCGAACAGGCAAACCGTCTATTCCTGATTATACCATTGGTCTGCTTAAAATGAGAACCAGTATATGCCACTCATTCTAAATTTCTAATAGAATTCCAGTTATCTCCTTCAAACAGGATTTTGCCACTTCTCAGATTCCGTCAACGTATTCCCCAAAACAGATTATCGTAATTTCATCTTTGCTTTGTCGGCAAAACAGGAAAACGGCAGTAGCACAAGCGGAGAGAGCTCCAACGGACCTAGGGGGCAGCAGGAAGGAAAGGCTTGAGCAGAGCAGAGTTGCCTGCCCTGCCCTGTGCTGTCCATGCACTTGTGCTATCTTTCTGCCACACTCGCTCTTCCCCTGTTAGGCTATTACTAGTTGGCAACAAAGAGCTGTCAGGGCTATTGCTTGTAAGGTGCAAGGCAGGAGCGGCAAATTCGATAAAAGGGCGGCAGGTTAATATTTACTAGTATGTTTTACCTAAGGCCGTCCGTGCTGCTTAACCTAAAACCGTATATCTAACCATGTATGCTTGTTCCTAGAGTAAGTCTGGGCTGATGCTGTCCCCATGCACATCTCTTGTGATATGTGCTGCTGAATTTCAGAATAAATCTGGTGCAGTAAGGAGGCCCCTCTGTGCTTCTGAATGTTATTATGTTATAATAACTGCAAAAGGACTTGCAGATATTTGTATGTTGATTGATGATGTGAACTTAGCAGTCCTGTTGTTGCACTATGCGTCTTGATTTTGTGGCTAAGTGAATGCAGGTGTCATACAAAATCGCAGCTTATTCTAGCCATGCTACGGCCGAGAGTAGCTAGCGATGTCAAGAGCCATGGGGTAGCAAAGTTCAGTTTGTCAGTAAATAATTTCGGTTTCTTTTCTTGCCCAAAAAAAGAGAAATAGTTCCTGACTGTAGTGTGAGGGCGTTACAGAAGCTGGTCGCTACTGCTACATCACGGAAGTAGATGAGTATGACATGGTAACAAAGGAAAAAACAGTAAAACGGAAGTAGGGTGTTACAGTAGTAAGGCATGCAGTAGAACGTTTGTTAAACCAGCAGCAGACCAAGAAAAACTGAATTACCAGTGAGCTAGGATGACGCCTAGTTAGAACCTCAGGATCCTCGGCCCCGCGCATACGCATTATTTCCGGCAGGTATTCAATCTTCATGGAGATCTGGCGTCAAATAAAACCAGTCAAAAAGATGGAGGAAATTTAAGTTGGATTAATTCCAACAGCCAGGAGCAACGATGTACTCCGTATGAATGAACAGGTAAGAACAGTAGAAGCAACGAGGCGACGGAGGACGGCCGCAACACGCACGCACCTGATCGACCCGTATGCGCGCGGTCGTGCCTGCGGAAGAACGGACGCTCCATAGGCAACGGTGGCACGTCGGCGGCCCCCTATCTGTGCCGTGCATCACTCGCCGACGGCGGACACCTCCTCGGTCGGACCAAAAGCTTGTTGGAGCGGCCGGCCGGGTGCCGCACCATTTCTTCCTCGATCTTAGCCTCTGTCGGGCAAGTGCATGCACGGCGTGGCTAGATCTTGTCCCCGGCCAGGTTCATCGCGCGCCTACAGTACCTTCCACGCACGGTCGACGGCGACCACGATCATGTCTTCTTTCTCTCGATCTGTTTCCTGCCGGGATCGAAAGCCCGCCGGCTCTTACATACACGTGCATGGAGCCAGCGAGAATGCGACGGCGAGATCTCGACGCACGCACCGAGCCACCCAACGACATGCGACGCCTGCCTTGTACTAGTACACTAGATTCTAGAAAGTGTCCGAAAGGGGAAAGAGAGGAGGAAACCAGACAGAATTTGTTGGAGAAGAAGCGACCCTGCCAAGGAGGGGATGGCAATTAACACACGCGCGCGCGCACAGACCTGCACTGCATCTACATGGCCGGGGACGAACAGGGCCGAGGCACGCACCAGCGCAAGCGCAGGCCCCGGCCGCTACCTCTCGTCCATGTGCAAATTTCCGTAAGCCTAGCATTATCGCTCGTCCATATAGGACTACATACAAGGAGGAGCCAAGCCGGTGCTCGTTCAGCATGCCGCCCCAGCGCGAGACACGTGGACGTGGGCCCAAGGAGAAGGGATGGCGTGTCGACACGCCGTTGGCCGGGGCTTCGCTGGAGCAGGCCACGCATGTCCCTCTCCGGTGGTTCGCCGCGTGAGCAGCTTGGGAACTCGCGCCGCTTGCCCACGCGCTGCCGGGCGCGTGGCAGGGCTGGCGGGTCGAAACGTCGGGCGTTGCGTCTAGATGCCCAGACATACGTTTCGACTAGTGGAGCCAGCTGCGTCATGCCCCCCTGCGTGCGTGCGTGTGCACGTAGTACGTTGGCCAGATCAGGCATACGCACATGTACTGTACGCTCTCGCTTCGCTTTCGTTGCCGTCCTTCCACCGGCGGATGGGAAGGGTAGCGTCATGTCCGCGTCCAATGACCGAGTAGACGCGCGCAGGCCGCAAGGCAGGGCAAGCACCCCTTGGGCTGTGCCAGAAGACATGACAGGACTGGGGACGGAGCGTTTTAAAAAGACAAGCGCTACGCGTCCCCGGACACGATGGGAGCCTTCTGTTCCTGCCACGTGTTCCTACAATGGTCTGAAATATTGCTTTTGTTATAAAACATTCTTTTTATATATACTAGCAAAAGTGTCCGTGTGTTGCAACGGGAGAGACCCGTAATGCTTGCGGGAGCGACATCATGTCAATGAGCTCATACTCTGTGTAGATACTGTTCATGGCCCCTACCGGTAACCTTTCCATCGCCATGGTTACAACCTCATGGTCGCTTTAGAGGAAGACATATCCTTGGTGTTAGTTTGTTTCGGTCGTCAGATGGCGCCCGTGGGCTCTATACACTACCAAATCTAGACGTCCGCGACGAAGACACTTGTGCACCGGTGTAGATGAGCACTCAGTTTAAATCTTAACAGTTTAAATCACTACCTTTATAAGCTAGTAGATGAGCACTCAGCAGCAGTAGCTGCATGCCACACAACCATCCAGCCTGATACGTACCAAGCACACGAGCATGTACTTGTTTTTTACTCCCTCTGGCCATGTCAGGTATAAGACCGTCGACCACGTGGTGGATCGCACGGAGGTCGCTGGCGCAGCGCAATACAGGCAGGCAGCATGCATGATGATTGATCCCGGGAAGCAACCGCGCATGGTAGTACCGGTTTAAACCAGATGCACGACGGTTCAGACATGGCGTGGAGAAAAATTGGATTCATGGACGCATCAGTTAATTAGTTCTGTTCACCCTATCGTTGTCCATTGGCACCGTAGCGACCTTGGCAGCACCGTACCGTTGTTGGCGGCGGCGTTGGTTCCCACGCCGGGGGGCGAGGAGCAGCGCAGCAGCTGACGCGTGCATCTGCGCGACCACGCTCCATTAGCTGCGACTCCAGCACCTGCCTTGGCTCGTGCACCCCATCCCCTCCCTGGTGCTGTCGCGGCCGCGCGCCGCTGGGACAGAGAGGGCATAACAAACGGGAATCCAGCGCTCCCTCCGCTCATGCTCTCCCATCTACTCGTTGGTGCCGTCGAACGGTGATGCCTACCTCGACTCGAACGACAAGCGGCACACGATGAACACATCCCGATCGCACGGAAGCTTGAGCCTGCCGAGTTTGCCACAGGAACCCTTGCACCGGGCGAACAGTTTTTTGAACAGTTTTTTTTACAATGGACGAATAGTTTTTTTAATTTACTTACCGGTGGTTTGGTAGTAATATGAGGTTTGGTGGGAGGGTAAATCTGTCCAGAAAAAGTTTTTTTTTACAATGGACGAATAGTTTTTTTAATTTACTTACCGGTGATTTGGTAGTAATATGAGGTTTAGTGGGAGGTAAATCTGTCCAGAAAAGTGTAGGTACTACAAGAAACACTCCTTCCTTTATTATTAGGTATAGATATGTCCTTGTTTTTGCTTTCCAAGAAAAAAGACGGTTTCGCCCAGAAATTATAAAAGAGGACCGGTCTCGCCGGAAACTCGTCGGACACCATGTAGCAAAAATTTATGCTAATATAACAAAACGAACTTGGCCGGAGACATCGCCGGAAAAACTCTTGCCGGAGACATCGTAGCAAACAATTGCCACTATTGTAGCAAAACTAAAAAACATTAAAAGCAAAAGAGTTGTGCTAATGTAGCAAAAAATTCATCGGAGACTTTTATGTAGCAAGACCGTCGAGCCTCTGTAGCAGCGCCACCCCCATTGTAGCAACACCGCCCTACGGTTGTAGCAGAGCTGCCCTGCTATGTTAGCAACGCCTCCGTGCTCTCCTCTCCGACTGCGCGCACCACCGGTAATAAGGTCGGGCCCCTATTGCAGCAGGGCCGGCGGCCCATTGTAGCAGCGTTGTGGCCTCCCCTGTCACTGCATCGACGACATATCTGGGGATCGTTGGCGTGCTTCGACGAGCTCCTGAGCCGAACCCCATGGCTACGAAGGCCGACAAGGTATGGGCACCAGCAAAATAGTTGGGGAGGGTGTGAGGGAGATGGGAGGGTCGGCTGCGTGCAAGGAAGTGAGCGGAGGCGGAGATCCGGCGGCAGCTGCTTGGTTCGGATGCGGGGAAAGAGAAGGAGGGGGCGGGCCCATCGGGGAAGAGAAACTGCCAGACACAAGGCAGGTGGTGCGACCCGACCCGGACGATCATCTTCCGGGGGAAGGGGATCATTTTCCTTTTAAATAAGAGATGAACAAGGTAGAAGCCATGAAAAAAGGACGACAACAGTGCCAATGAAAAATGGAGTATATTTTTCGATGCTAATTACTCCTTCTCTTCTAAAATAAAAGACGTCTAAAAATTAGTTAAAAGTTAAACCTTATAAAATTTAATCAAATATTAAGAAAAACTATCTACATCTATAATATTCAACTCGCGTATATTTTGAAACGGAGGGAGTACCCGCCCAGAGAAAAAAATCATCTAGATTTATGCTCTTTAGAATATCGGACTTTCTTTTTGTGCATGCCAGGTTCGAAAATATCGGAACGAATGGAACGATGGATGAGAGAAGTATCGACAGAATTGTCGAAGACGTGCCCTTCGTGCTTTACACATTTTGTTATGCACATCGGCATAAGATGATGATCCTATCTAACAAACAAGAAAATTGCTAAAACGAGGTAAAACCGTGCTTAAACTGTCCTAGATGGGATTTTGGAAAAATTTCACTATACGGGGTGATATGTGTCACAACTACACAAACAATGGATATAAAGTGGAACTTTTGCTTAGGTGTCTCCCTGTCCTCCAGTTTCGAAACTGAAGACACAAGGACCACCAGGATTGGTCGGTACACCGTCGGTTCGGAATGCATGAAGGGGTATCGGTCAATTTTGGCCGTCCTTGTGTTTTCATTTTCATAAGTTCTGGAGGAGAGGGGGACACCAAAGCACACATCATGAAGTGGAATTTGCACTTTTTTAAGATGACCACATCATTTTCGTGTTTTATTTTTCTAAAGACATAAGACGATGCGATGAGTGTAGTGTGCTCATGCGCTGCTGCGAGGCATGAGAGATACTTTTTAGGAGTCGACCGACTAGTGACATCCATGGGAGACAGTTGCTAGAAGGAAATTCTAATGATCCAGGGTTATAAATTATAGGAAAGGGTAGATATGTAAATTGATATTGTGCATAGTATGCATCTAGAAACTTAGCGTCAATTTTAAAAGAAATATAACCTATTTGAATTTGGTTCTAGTGAGGTTGTAATCAAAAGGTCACTGAGAATTGAGACTTCATTTAAATCTTAAAGTTTAATAATTTGAATGAATTCAGAATTGGAAGTTGACCTAAGTCAAACTTGAATTCAAATTCAAATTCCAGACATTTAAGCATAAATCATAGAATATGGGGTATAATGTTCCATTCAAATAATATATTACTAAAATCTTAAAGACCAAACATATATATAAGATACAATTAGTAGTGAACAATAGAATGTGATCTTTATTCATGTTTGAATATGAGTACATGATCTAGGATTACAATAGTAACAAAAATAAAAGGAAAACCTAATCTAGAAACCTATGCTACACTACCAATCTTCTCAGCCTAGATCCAAACTTTTGATATTGAACCTGTGAACACAAACAACACAAAGAAAAACTAGTTAGTGTTAAAATGTTGGTTCTGCCCTAAGGCAAAAACATTTTATACAAGAATGCTTTTAAGTAGAGTCTAGGAATAAATCCTAAACTCTGAGACTAAGAAGCAAATGAATAAATCAAAGACTAGAATAGGTAGAATCAAAAAAGTGCTTCACTATGAACATTTTGAACCCAACAGAAGAGCTCAAAACCTACAGAATATATTACCAATAGTACCTAAGAACCGTCACCACTTCAGTTGAGAACATATAGTAATCTGGTAGTCATCTACCAAGAATCTCAACTAGATCAAATATAAAAACCAAACTAATAGGAATGCTAGAGATCATAATAAAAACCCAGGCTTAGGATCAAGAACAGGTAGAAATCCAGAAAACTAAAACATCCTAAATCAAAATTCTAAACCAATAGAAACTCTAGTAACCACTAGGCAAGAACAATCACCAAAGGGCTCATCAAGGCATTGAGTTCTACCAAGAACCCTAGAACTCCTAGAATCCAAATCATGATAAATCAAAATTGTAAACCAATCAAACGTCATAGTAATGGAAGCTATGAACATTCATCCAAATATAACTTCAAGGGGACATGGATGAAAACTAAATCAAATACATCAAAAAATAAATAATAAACACTTGTCAAGTTCCAAAACCAGAACAAGACAAAGACCAAACTGGCGTGCCTAATTAGGCATATCTAAATACCACCCCTGCATATATAAACAAAAGGGTCATATGCTGATTTTGGCATGCACGGATAAGTTAAACCCAACATGGGCTTAACCACAGAAAAACCCTTGACACGTGTGAATAGCTTAACCAATAGAGGCGGTTTCACACACACAAGCAAGTGATTCACCTAACTGCATGGAATTGGTGTCAGCATCACAACCACTTAGAAACACTATAAATAAAGGACCACCTGAGACCCCATAGCTCATAACTCACCACTCGAGTTTGGACCACAAATACACACTTAGCGTTTCGAGAGAGATTTGAGAAAGAGAAGGGAGAATGAGAGGAAGAACTCAATAACATGAGGAGAAGATCCACAACAGCAGCTGCATATCTTCATCAAGCCTACTAGGAGAGCTAAAATGTTGTTAATTTAACTCTAGGATATTAAAGAATAGAGTCCAATGAGAGAGATTATAGTAGGAAATGCACCCAGTGTAGAAGATGGACTATAACATGTGCATGTTCATTAAAGAAGAACACCACATATCAAGTCACACCTTAAACCGGCATAGACCATAGCCATTAGCTAGAAGAAGATAAATAGTAGACATCTAATCAATCAATTAAGAGCACCTAATCTCTATTTCACCCCTCATCCCTGGACAAGCCGAAGGATGAGAAGGGAAATAGTGATTCAACACTCTAATACCTGCATGAGAATCAGTAATCAACACTTAACAAACATACTTATAGAATAAAGCTTGAATTGAAAGCTCAAGCAACAACAGAAATAAACCAAGTAATTATTACTCAAATAGTTTAGTGAAGTACATAACCACAAGTGAAATTAAGTGCTTAAAATGAAATAACAGTAGTCAATCATACTAAAAATAACTGTATTAATCCTCAAACTAAATAAAACCTATAGTAGGATGCAAACAACAGAGTACTAAAAACACTACACTTAGCTAAGCAACAGAAAACCTTAACTATCAAGTGTAACACCTATGAACTTGTAGCACCCCGGGAATTCCCCAATTAGAACTTGCTTGTTCTTTTATTTTCTTGCATCATCATGATCATCATGCCACATTGCATGGAACATATTATTAAATTGTTGCATTTAAATTATGGCACTTGTATTTGGATCTTGGTATTGTATTTGAACTTTCTATTTTTTGCTCTCTCTATTTTGTCGTCCTTCTATTGGATCTCTAGTTGGTTCCATTTGATATGGAACCGCAATGTCTAAGTTATAATATTTGGAGCCTTGATTTTTATATTGTCAACATGCCCAAACTGAGTTGGGGGCATCATATCTTCAATTCTTTCTATCATTAACTTGCCAATCTATCTAGTCCTCATGACCATATTTAATTCTACCACATACTCCCTCCGTTTGGGATTATAAGTCCGGCGCGGATAACTAGGTTGCATATTTGAACAATAAAATATAAATAATATAGCTTAAAAATTATATCATTAGAAACTTTAGAGGTTATATTTTCTAATGGTATAATTTTTTTGATATATAAGTTATATTTTATTGGTCAAATTAGCAACCTAGGTATGCGCGTAGGACCTATAATCCCGAACAGAGGGAGTATATGATATATGGGTTTCATTTATTTTTGAATTATGATTTAACTCATGCCCATATATTTATGTGTGGATCTATCTAACAACATGAGACCATATCTCTCTATTACATCTCTATATTTCTTGCGGTGTTAGTCTTCTCTCTATTCTATTCTTGAAACTTTTGGGATCCTCTCACTTCTTTGTTTTGGTCATCCTTGGTTATTCTTCTAATTGGATGCCACTCCATCGTGTACCCTTTATTATTATCCATCTCTGTCCTAATTCTCTTTTTCTTTTGTGATATTCCATTTGCCAACCTTGATCTCCTCTCTTTAATTTTGATTCATGTCGTCTCAATATCGTTGCCTACCAATATTCTACATCCTCTTGCTCCATGCAATATTTCTTCTCCACTTCTTCTTCTAAACCCACACCCAAACGTGTTTCATGCTATATAGTAGCCTCCATCTTCTTTCCACAAACCCTCATGCCACCATATATGGCAGATACGTTTACTCTCAAATACATGTGACCATTCAGTCATATTCATCTTTATCCAATTCTTCCATATGTTGTCAAGTTGGTTATTATTTTTATGCCATGTAATCTTTCTCTAATGCTTATGGTGGTTCTCTATTTGATCTTGCTACATTTCACCCTTGTCATTTTCATGCATATTTTGAAGCACAAAATTGATTAAATATACGTACAGTAAATATATATGAAGCCACCTCCCTTTTCTCATGTCACAATAAAAAATATATTTTTGCGGGCCTCGTGGCTCCCCTCTATTTATTCTTTGGCCCAAGTTGATTCTCCAGGTGAAAAACTCATCAGGTATTTTTTTTTCCTTTGATTTATTGATGTCTAGAAGGTCCCTAAAAGAACAAAACATGAAAAAAGAGGTTTTCTGCCTCCCAGAAATTAAATACCAATGCAATGAACTTTGTAGGAAAATCCTATAAATCATCTAAATATACATAAATAATGATAGATCAAGGTAAATGTCGTGGTATTACCGACGAGTACGCCATGGAGGGGTCCTCACAGAGCGTGTTTAGAGACGTGGGGTAAGGCAGGAGGTTGGCGGGTATGAGGTAACACAACTTACCCAGGTTCAGATCCCACGACGGTGGCGGAATCCTACTCCTGCTATAAATCACTATAATGACAATACGCCGAGTTACAGGTATTGGTTCACTGTGCGCGATATGAGTTGAGTTGAGTTATCCCTAAAGGCTCCCGCAGGTCCGGCTTATATAGTCGCCAAATCCTAGGGTTACAGACAAAGTCCTAGCCGGACAAGTTACAGAGTCCTACACAGTATACAACTAGTCTAACATGTCTTGCACTCCAAGGCTCCGGGTACGCTTGTGACTCCTCCGTAGCCTTCCTCTATCCGACATGGGCCTCCCTTTTGGATCCATCTAACTGGGCCGCCTAGCAGGCCATGAACCTTGCTAACTATGGGCCACCCGGGTTATCCGGATTAGGGACATGCAATGGTGATACCCATTTAGCATATCCCTAACAGTAGCCCCCGGAGAACTCCGAGATCTTGCGCCCTCTCGCCTCTTTAGGTTGAATGCTCCGGCTAGATGAATGTCGGCAAATCATCAAGCAATATCTTGTAGTCCTCCCAAGAACCCTGCAATGTTCTCCATCATCAACATGTAAGTCAGAGAACTGTTGAATCTTCCATCATACTCTTCTCGTAGCTGGACTGAATCTGTCCATGCCGGAATCTTCAGATGGGATGGTTCACCTGCCTATGTCAGTAGAGCAACGTAGACCATAGGCCAACGATGCCTCGTAACTCACACATGCAGAGAACGCAATCATAGCAGTGTTCCCGCGCGAAGGATGTTGGATATATGCCCTAGAGGCAATAATAAATGTAGTTATTATTATATCTTTCTGTTTATGATAAATGTTTGCATTCCTGCTATAACAGTATTAACAAGGAAACATTAATACTTGTGTGATTTGTAAACTAGATAAGAGTCCCTAGTAAAGCCTCTTCATAATACTAGCTTGTTGGCTAATAGATGATTGTGGTTTCCCTATCATGAACATTGAGATGTTATTAACAACAAGATCATATCATTAGGAGAATGGTATGATGGATATACTCCTATAGATAAGCGTAGCATAAAGATCAAGTCATTTTAATAGTTCAATTGCTATAAGCTTTCTGATACATAGTAACCTAATTCCTTCGACCATGAGATCATGTTTATCACCATCACCGGAAGGATGCTTTGATGACATCAAACACCACACCGTAACTGGGTGGCTATAAAGGTGGCATTGAGTGTTCGGAAAGTATGGGTTGAGACACATGCATCAAGAGTGGGATTTGTCCATCCATATGACGGATAGATATACTCTGGGCCCTCTCGGTGGAATGTCATACAATTAGCTTGCAAGCATGTGACTGGCTCACAAGGGATCACATACCACAGGAACAAGAAAAGAGTACTTATCGGTAACAAGGTTGAACTAGGTATGCAGAGATACCGACGATCAAAACCTCGGATAAGTAAACTATCGTGAGACAAAGGGAAATTAGTATCGTATGTAAGTGGTTCACTCGATCGCAAAGTAATCGTAGAAATATGTGGGAGCCATATGAATTTCCAGATTCCTCTATTGGTTATTGTTAGGAGAAGTGTCTCGATCATGTCCGCATAATTCACGAACCATAGGGAGACACACTTAAGGATTCGATGTTGTTGAGTAGTTATGGAATGATGAGTAAGAGACCGAATGTTGTTCGGAGTCTCGGATGGGATCCGGGATATCAGGAGATCCGGAATGGTCAGAATAAGATTCATATAAGGAAAGTCTTGTTTGAGTTGGGGAATGATTAGGTGTTTTCACGGGAATGTTCTAGAAGGGTCCTAAGGTCCCAAGACTCGGAGGGGAAGGGTACATGAATGTGTCATAACAATGTGGAATGGTTACATCATGTACTAGGTATCATGGCTGAGCAAAATAAAGGGATAAATCAAATCCTAGTTTGAAAAGTCAAACGCCAATTTGAAAAGTCAAACGACATTTTTGCTTGGTGGAGGGAGATTAGGAAACCTACTTGGGGAGGAGTTCCTCTCCCTCCACCCGCCGGCCAAGGAGGCCGACTTGGGGGAGGACTCCCTCCCCTTGGTAGGTTCCCTCCCACCTATAAAAGAAGGGGCATGGGTGCCCCCTCTAGCCTACACCTCTCTCCACAAAAACCCTAACCCTAAGCTGCCGGCGCCACCACCCCTGCTGCTGTCGCCGCCTAGGGCACCACCAACTCGCCGAGTTGGGGTGAACCCTAACCCTAGCCGCCGTTAGCTTCTCCCCTTGGTGCCTTCTAAACCCTAGATCGCCAAGGCCTCTCTCATAGTCCACCATACTTGCTCCGGCTTAAGGCGAAGCCCTGCGAGATCTCCCCTCTACTTCCGGTACCACGCCGTCGTCTTGGAATCACGAGAAGTGCTACAACCTCCGCTGCCTGCTGGAACAAGGAGAGGAAGGTCTTCATCGAAAATCTAACATGTGACCGATCATGAAGCGCCGCTAACGCAGCGCCGGAAGGATCGTCTACACGATCTTGAGATTGGCAAGAGTACGACTACATCACCCACGAGAATCCACTCTCGTTAACCGCTTTGGAATCTTCGAGGGTGAGTTCCTCTATCGACTCGTTCCTACAATCTAGTAGATAGATCTTGGCTTGTTTGTTTGCATGCGGTAGAAATTTTTTGTTTTCCATGCTACGAACCCCTACAGTGGTATCAGAGCCGTGTCTATATGTAGATCTGTTGCACGAGTAGAACACAATGGTCATTATGGGCGGTGGTGCTTTTATTATCAATTGCTTCTTGTGTACTTTGCATCTTGCGGTATGATGGGATGAAGCGGCCCGGGCTAACCTTACATGACATCGTTCATGAGACTTGCTCCACGATCCACATGCAACTTGTATTGCATAAGTGGCTTTGCGGGTGTATGTCTCTCCCATTATAGTATAGATCCAATTTACAACGGGCACTTGATAGTTCAAGCATCAACGTTGTGGTTCTTGTTCATAAGTTAGAGCGACACTTATTGAAAGCCCCAAACCATGTAAAATATGCAAAGAAAATTAGAGGCGTCTAACTTTGTTTTGCAGGGGTGTGCTGTGATGTGATATGGCCATGATTGTGATTATATTTGATGTATGCAATGTTCCTTACTGTAAGTTGGCAACCGGCAGGAGCCATATGGTTGCCTTTAAATTCTGTTACGACCCGCGTGTTTATTCAAAGTAGTTGTAATAGTTGAAGCTGGTGGACGACAACCATGGAACGGCGTCATTGACCTTGATGCAATGCCGGTGATGATGGAGATCATGTTCGTGATTGAAGATGGAGATCGGAAGCACAAAGAAGAAAGGCCATATCATATCACATATTATGAATTGCATGTGATGTTAATCCTTTATGCATCTTGTATTGCTTAGTTAACGACGGTAGCATTATAAGATGATCCCTCAAGCACACAAATTTCAAGTTTTAAAGTGTTCATCCTTAGTTAACACCGTTGCTAAATCTTGTTGTTTTGAAGCACCACGTGATGATCGGGTGTGTTAGATTCTGCAAGTGTATACAACGTGAGCAAGCCAGATTTGCTCATGTGGAAACTAAGGTTTGATCTTGACGAGCCTAGCATGTACAGACATGGTCTCGGAACACGGATTACCGAAAGGTAAAGCATGAGTCATATAGTAGATATGATGAACATGTTGATTGTTCGCCATTGAAGTTGCATCAATTCTCGTGATGATCGGTTTTGATGTGGTGGATTTGGTTCGTGTGATCACTAAAACAATGTGAGGGATATTGTTTTGAGTGGGAGTTCACCTAGATTAATTTAACTATTAATTAGAACTCAATTTGTTATAAACTTAGTCTAAACTATTGCAAATATGTTGTAGATCAATGGCGGCCCCTACCATCAATTTTAATGCGTTCCTAGAGAAAGAAAAGTTGAAAAACAATGGAAGCAACTTCGCGGATTGGTTCCGCAATTTGAGGATTGTCCTCAATGCTGGTAATTTGACCTATGTGTTGGATGCACCGCTGGGTGACCCGCCTGCAGCTGATGCTACCGATGAGGTAAAGAATGTTTTCCTCGCTTGGAAGAATCAGTACTCCACAGTTCAGTGTGCTATCTTGTATGGTTTGGAACTGGAGCTTCAGAAAAGGTTTGAGAACCATGACCCACATGATATTGTCCGTGAACTCAAAATGATATTTGAGGCTCACGCGGCAGTTGAGAGTTATGAGGCTTCTGAAAAGTTCTTTAACTGCAAGATGGAAGAGGCGGCTCCATCGGTGAGCATGTGCTTAAGATGTCAGGCATAAACAAACTCCAAAGTTTGGGTATAGTGATTCCTAATTCTTTGGGGATTCACCGTGTCCTCCAATCACTACCACCAAGTTACAAGAACTTTGTGATGAACTACAATATGCAAAACATGGACAAGACGTTGCCAGAACTCTTCTCCATGTTGAAATCTACAGAAGTGGAGATCAAGAAAGAGCACCAAGTGTTGATGGTTAATAAGACCACCAAATTCAAGAAAGGCAAGTCTAAGCAAAAGGGAAACTTCAAGAAGGGCGGTAAGAAAGTTGCCGCACCGGCGAAGAAGACCAGGGCTGGACCTAAGCCTGATACTGAGTGCTTTTACTGCAAGGGAGAAGGTCCTTTGGGCGGAATTGCCCAAAGTACTTGGCGGTTGAAGAACGGCAACATCAAGAAGAAAGGTATATCCGATATACATGTTATTGATGTGTATCTCACTACTACTCGTAGTAGTGCACAGGTATTTGATCTTGGTTGGTTGCTCATATTTGTAACTTTCAAGCAGTCTTTGCGAAAACGGAAGCTAGCGAAGAACGAGGTGACGATGCACGTTGGAAATGGATCAAAGGTTGATGTGATCGCGGTCAGCACGCTACCTCTTCATCTACCATCGAGATTAGTTTTATACTTAAATAATTGTTATTTGGTGCCTGCGTTGAGCATGGACATTATATCAGTATCTTGTTTATTGCGAGACGGTTACTTGTTTAAGTTCGAGAATAATGGTTGTTCGATTTATATGAGTAATATGTTTTATGCACATGCACCTTTGATAGATGGTCTATTCTTATTGAATCTCGATTGTAGTAATACACACATAAATAACATTGAGGCTAAACATTTGAAATTGAGCGATAACTCGACCTATATGTGGCACTGTCGTCTTGGTCATATCGGAGTGAAGCGTATGAAGAAACTCCATTCCGATGGACTTCTTGAATCACTTGATTTCGAATCACTTGAAAGATGCGAAGCATGTCTGATGGGTAAAATGACTAAGACTCCATGTTCTGGTATGATGGAGCGAGCTACAGACTTATTGGAAATCATACATACCGATGTGTGTGGACCAATGAGTGTAGCATCGCGCGGTGGTTATCGTTATGTTCTTACCTTCACGGATGACTTGAGTAGATATGGGTATATCTATTTCATGAAACATAAGTCCGAAACTTTTGAGAAGTTTAAGGAATTTCAAAGTGAGGTAGAGAATCAACATAACAAGAAGATTAAATTTCTTCGTGGAGGTGAATATCTAAGTTACGAGTTTGGCGAGCATTTGAAGAAATGCGGAATACTTTCACAATTGACACCGTCGGGAACACCACGGCGTAATGGTGTGTCCGGACGTCGTAATCGAACTCTCTTAGATATGGTTCGTTCTATGATGTCACTTACAGATTTACCGCTATCATTTTGGGGTTATGCATTAGAAATAGCCGCATTCACTTTAAATAGGGCACCATCTAAATCCGTTGAAACGACACCGTATGAATTATGGTTTGGGAAGAAACCTAAGTTGTTGTTCCTTAAAGTTTAGGGTTGCGAAGCCTATGTAAAGAAGTTACAGCCGGACAAGCTTGAACCCAAAGCGGAAAAATGCGTCTTCATAGGATACCCGAAGGAAACTATCGGGTATACCTTCTATCATAGATCAGAGGGCAAAATCTTCGTTGCCAAGAATGGATCCTTTCTAGTTTTCTCTCTAAAGAAGTGACTGGAAGGAAAGTAGAACTCGACGAGGTTGTCGAACCTTCTCTCGAACTTGCGAGTAGCGCAACACCGGAAGTAGTTCCTGTGGTGCCTACACCAATAAGAGAGGAAGCTAATGATGATGATCATGAAACTTCGGTTGAAGTTGCTACAGAGCCTCGCAGGTCAACGAGAAATCGTACCACTCCCGATTGGTATGATCCCGTTATGAGTGTCATGTTGGTGGACAACACCGATGACCCTGCGACATATGAGGAAGCGATGATGAGCCCAGATTCCAATAAATGGCAAGAAGCCATGAAATCCGAGATTGGATCCATGTACGAAAACCAAGTATGGACTTTGGTGGACTTACCGGATGGCCGAAAGGCTGTCGAGAACAAATGTATTTTCAAGAAGAAAACAGATGCTGATGGTAATGTTACTGTCTATAAAGCTTGACTTCTCGCAAAAGGGTTTCGACAGATTCAAGGGGTTGACTACGATGAGACTTTCTCACCAGTAGCGAAGCTAAAGTCTGTGAGGATTATGTTAGCAATCACTGCATATTATGATTATGAAATATGGTAGATGGATGTTAAAACAGCGTTCCTCAATGGAGACATTGATGAAGAGTTGTATATGATGCAACCCAAAGGTTTTGTCGATCCTAAAGATACTAACAAGGTGTGCAAGCTTCAAAGGTCCATATATGGATTGAAGCAAGCATCCCGAAGTTGGAATCAACGTTTTGATAAGGTAATCAAAAGTTTTGGTTTTATACAAACTTATGGAGAAGCTTGTATTTACAAGAAAGTGAGTGGGAGCTCTGTAGCATTCTTAATACTATATGTAAATGACATATTGTTGATTGGGAATGATGTAGACCTTCTAAATAGTGTCAAGGAATATTTGAATAATAGTTTTTCAATGAAAGATCTTGGCGAAGCAGCTTACATATTAGGCATAAAGATTTATAGAGATAGATCGAGACGCCTAATATCATTGTCACAAAGTACATATTTGGACAAAGTTCTAAAGAGGTTTGGAATGGAAGATAGCAAGAAAGGGTTCTTGCCCATGTTGCCCAATACGACCTTGAGTAAAACTCAAAGTCCAGCAACGGTAGAAGATAGAGAAAGGATGAGTAAGACTCCCTATGCCTCAGCCATAGGATCTCTAATGTATGCCATGCTATGTACAAGACCCGACATTGCATATCTTTATTAGTTTAACTAGCAGATATCAAAGTGATCCAGAGTGGATCATTGGACAATGATCAAAAACATCCTTAAGTACTTGAGAAGAACTAAGGATATGGTTCTTTCTTATGGAGGTGATGAACCTCGTTGTTAATGGTTACATCGATGCTAGTTGGAACACCGATCCGCATTTATTCTAAATCTCAATGCGGATACGTATTTACTTTGAATGGTGCAGCGATTAGTCGGAGGAGTGCAAAGCAAAGCGTTGTGGCAAGATCTTCAACTGAATCGGAATACATAGCGCCGGAGGCTTCACAAGAAGCGATATGGATGAAGGAGTTCATTACGAGCTCGGTGTGGTTCCAAGTGCATGGACCCAATGTCTATCTCATGTGATAACATGGGCCATAGCCAATGCGCAAGAACCAAGGTCACACAAGAAGCTGAAGCACATCAAGCTACGTTTTCACGCTATTAGAACATGTCCAAGATGGTGACATAAAGATTTGCAAAGTACACAGATCTGAATGTGGCGGATCATTGACTAAACCTCTCCAGGGCAAAACATGACCAACACCAAACTGCCATGGGTGTTCGGTATATTACCATGTAATCTAGATTAGTTGACTCTAGTGCAAGTGGGAGACTGTTGGAGATATGCCCTAGAGGCAATAATATTATTATATCTTTGTGTTTATGATAAATGTTTACATTCATGCTATAACAGTATTAACAAGGAAACATTAATACTTGTGTGATTTGTAAACTAGATAAGAGTCCCTAGTAAAGCCTCTTCATAATACTAGCTTGTTGGTTAATAGATGATTGTGGTTTCCCTATCATGAACATTGAGATGTTATTAACAACAAGATCATATCATTAGGAGAATGGTATGATGGACATACTCCTATAGATAAGCGTAGCATAAAGATCAAGTCATTTTAATAGTTCAATTGCTATAAGCTTTCTGATACATAGTAACCTAATTCCTTCGACCATGAGATCATGTTTATCACCATCACCGGAAGGATGCTTTGATGACATCAAACATCTAGTTACGTAACTGGGTGGCTATAAAGGTGGCATTGAGTGTTCGGAAAGTATGGGTTGAGACACATGCATCAAGAGTGGGATTTGTCCATCCATATGACGGATAGATATACTCCGGGCCCTCTCGGTGGAATGTCATCCAATTAGCTTGCAAGCATGTGACTGGCTCACAAGGGATCACATACCATGGGAACGAGAAAAGAGTACTTATCGGTAACAAGGTTGAACTAGGTATGCAGAGATACCGACGATCAAAACCTCGGATAAGTAAACTATCGTGAGACAAAGGGAAATTGGTATCGTATGTAAGTGGTTCACTCGATCGCAAAGTAATCGTATAAATATGTGGGAGCCATATGAATTTCCAGATTCCTCTATTGGTTATTGTTCGGAGAAGTGTCTCGGTCATGTCCGTATAATTCACGAACCGTAGGGAGACACACTTAAGGATTCGATGTTGTTGAGTAGTTATGGAATGATGAGTAAGAGACCGAATGTTGTTCGGAGTCTCGGATGGGATCCGGGATATCACGAGGAGATCCGTAATGGTCCGGAGAATAAGATTCATATAAGGAAAGTTCTGTTTCAGAGTTGGGGAATGATTCCGGTGTTTTCACCAGGAATGTTCTAGAAGGGTCCGGAAGGTCCGGCACTCCGGAGGGGAAGGGTACATGAATGTGTCATAACAATGTGGAATGGTTGCATCATGTACTAGGTATCATGGCTGAGCAAAATAAAGGGATAAATCAAATCCTAGTTTGAAAAGTCAAACGTCAATTTGAAAAGTCAAACGACAGTTTTGCTTGGTGGAGGGAGAGTAGGAAACCTACTTGGGGAGGAGTTCCTCTCCCTCCACCCGCCGGCCAAGGAGGCCGACTTGGGGGAGGACTCCCTCCCCTTGGTCGGTTCCCTCCCACCTATAAAATAAGGGGCAGGGGTGCCCCCTCTAGCCTACACCTCTCTCCACAAAAACCCTAACCCTAAGCCGCCGGCGCCACCACCCCTGCTGCTGCCGCCGCCTAGGGCACCACCAACTCACCGAGTTGGGGTGAACCCTAACCCTAGCCACCCGTTAGCTTCTCCCCTTGGTGCCTTCTAAACCCTAGATCGCCAAGGCCTCTCTCATAGTCCACCATACTCGCTCCGGATTAAGGCGAAGCCCTGCGAGATCTCCCCTCTACTTCCGGTACCACGCCGTCGTGCTGCCGGAATCACGAGGAGAGTGCTACAACCTCTGCTGCCTGCTGGAACAAGGGAGAGGAAGGTCTTCATCGAAAATCGACGTGACCGATCATGAGCGCTGCCGAGCATAGCCGGAAGGATCGTCTACACGATCTTGAGATCGGCAAGAGTACGACTACATCACCCACGAGAATCCGCTCTCGTTAACCTCTTTGGAATCTTCGAGGGTGAGTTCCTCTATCGACTCGTTGCTACAATCTAGTAGATAGATCTTGGCTTGTTTGTTTGCATGCGGTAGAATTTTTTTGTTTTCCATGCTACGAACCCCTACAAAGGATGCAAAATGTTGGCGGCGGCGGTGGGAACATGGCGAAATTTCCACGCACGCGCTGTCCACGCATCAATCGTTCGATCAACTTGCACAAATCTTGACGCTGAGTACTATAAATTATAACCGTGGTGATTTTTATCCTTTCACCGAATTCTTCCTCGCATCATATTCTTCCTCCAGCAAACGCCTCCTCGATCTCTCCATGCGCACGAAGAAAAAAACCCTATCTTTTCCCATCTCTCTGCTAGTCCTCCTCTACACCAATGGCCAGCAGCAGCGCTACACCATCCATGGCGACGACGAGCGAAGCCACGGTCAAGCCGGCGGGCTCCATCAACGTACCTCCAGAAGGTGTGGTGGTGCCATGCACCGCGGTGGTGGAAACCACCGGCGGTGACCATATTCCGGCGGAGCTGGAACTGCTGGAAGAGGAGGCCGATTCCCATAAAGGGGAATGGCGCGGCTCCGATATTACCGAAGGTGATCTCAAAGAGATGCTCGCCGAGGGGTACCTCCCCACGACGGAGGGGCCGGTCTGGCCGGCGGCGCTGGCCGGCGAGGTCATCTCTTCTCCCCAAGCCGAAGAAAAGGTGTATGATACGTCGGAAACGTATCTACAATTTTTTATGCTCCATGCTTGTTTTGTATCTACTTTGCTTTGCTTTGTCTACACTTTGAGGTGTTTTTATATCTTTTCTGGAACTAACCTATTAACAAGTTGCCGTAGTGCCAGTTGCCTGTTTTCTTCTGTTTTTGGTTCTAGAAAGGCAGAAAATCAATATTCTCGGAATTGGACGGGACAAAAGCCAAAGTCATTATTGTTCCTGGAGCAACACGGAACCACGAAGCAGAGCCGGAGGGGGGCCACAGGGTGGCCGCACCCCCTAGGCGCGGGAAAGCCGTAGAGGCACCCACAGGGGGTGTGGGCCCCCTGGACCCCCACCGACCTTGGTTCCTGCGCCTATAAGAAGCCTCCGACCCAAAACCCCTAGGGCATCCAGAAGAAATCCACGAAAACCTATGTAGCACCGCTGCGACCAAAGGGGAGATTCGGGAGACAGAAAGTCTCTGTTCTGGCACCGTGACAGGACGGGGAAGTGCCCTCGGAGCCATCTCCATCGATCTCCATCGCTAGCTTCATCACCGTTGCTGATTCCCATGATGAGGAGGGAGTAGTTCTTCCTCGAGGCTAAGGGCTCTACCGGTAGCTATATATATATATATGCATGATCTTGTGGTCATGAGCTTTGTAATCAAGTAGATCTACCTTGCTACTCAAGTGCTTCATTAGATCTCTGCTCTCCCCATGTGTGTGAAAGTGACAGCATGCACACCATGGTGGCACTTAGGTTTGAGTCTACATAAATACTCTTTGTGCTTTAATAGATCTATGTTTTTCCCACGTGTGTGAAAGTGACAGCGTGCATACCGTGTGTGGCACTTTGGCTAGATTGAATATTTGTTATGAGTTATATTTGGAGTTGGATGTCTCTATGAAATTGTGGTGTTTGTTGGAACCATCTAGTGCTCAAGGTGACAGTGTGGGGTTATCTAGATTGGGGAAGGCAGACTTTGAGGAGTGCTGTTATAGCCCTACGATGATTAGAGTGTCCAACCGAAGAGTAGTTAAGAGTAGTATCATGAAGAGAGGATATTTATATGAGAGAGTGTTCACTAGTGAAAGTATGATCCCTAGGCCTTGTTTCTAAACATTGAAACACCGTTTGCATCTAGATCTGTTGCATGTTTGCTTGCTTTACCTCACTCACACACGTTACCCCACGTCAACAACAAGTTAGAAGCTATTTTCTGGCACCGTTACCACTTGTATTTCACTATCTCTTCGCCAAACTAGTGCACCTATGCACTTGACAAGTGTATTGAGTGTGTTGGGGACACAAGAGACTTCTTGTATCTTGATTGCAGGATTGCTTGAGAGGGAATACCTTTGACCACTTCCTCCCTGAGTTCGATAAACCTTGGGTAATCCACTTAAGGGAAACTTGCTGCTGTTCTACAAACCTCTGCACTTGGAGGCCCAACAACTGTCTACAAAAATAGAAGTGCGTAGACATCAAGCTCTTTTCTGGCGCCATTGTCGGGGTTTGGGCTTTTACCTTCCCTCCACGCCATAAGCTCTTTTCTGACGCCGTTGCCGGGGAGGTAAGCTAAAAGGTACTCACATCCTCCGGTGTGAGTGCTCGAAGTTATTTCCTTTAGATTCTGCAATTTTGTCTTTTTGTTTCTTGTTTTCACTAGTTAGGATTAATGGAAAACAACAACAAAATTTAGAGAGCTCTATAGCATCTATCTTGAGTTAGGACATGAAGTGTTTGAAGAGAAAATTTAAAAAACTATGGAGCTTTATTTGCATGCTAATAGCAATGTTATTAGTATGAATTCTTTGAACACCATTATTGCTAATGCTATGGAAAAGTCTAAGCTTGGGGAAGATAGTTTTGATGAAAATGATATTTTTAGTCCCCCAGCTTTGGAAGATAGCTATTCTATTGCTTATGATGATACCAAACCTCCAATATATGATGATTACAATGATGAGTATGATATTTTCAGTCCACCTACTATTGAGGAGAAAGTTAATTGTGATTACAATCTGCCTCCTATTTTTGATGATTATGGTGATGAGAATAATGATGATAGCTATTTTGTTGAATTTGCTCCCACTATGATTAATAAGAATGACTATGCTTATGTGGAGAGTAATTATTATTATATGCATGTGGCTCATGATAAAAATGTTTTATGTGATAGTTATATTTTTAATTTTATTCATGTTGCTACTGAAAGTTATTATGAGAGAGGGAAACATGGTTTTATGTATCTCAACAGTATTAAGTTTCCCCTCTTTATGTTGAAAATCTTGAAGTTGCACTTGTTTTGCTTTCCTATGCTTGTTGCTTTGTGCTTTCATGACTTGTTTCTTTACAAGATTCCTATGCATAGGAAGTGGGTTAGACTTAAATGTGTTTTGAATTTGCTTCTTGATGCTCTCTTTTACTTCAATTCATATTTCTTATGTGAGCATCTTCTCAAACTATCAAGCCTAACTTAAAGGAGGTAAAGAAAAGTACTTGTTGGGAGATAACCCAAGAGTTTTCTTGAGTCTTGGAAGTTATTACTTCTGTAATGACCTCTCCTTATCCTTTTTGTTTGCTTTTTGTGCCAAGAATGACCTCTAATGAGAGGGAAGTAAGATTTGGGGAGTTGCTGTCCCGAAACAGATTTCTGTCCTCCACCCAAAAAAATAGTGTGGAGTCTCTGTAACTCGGATTGAGCTGACAATTTACGAATAAATCCCCCAGTATGTTAGATAACTTTCGTTAGTTCAACACTTTTTTATTTGAGCAACAGAAGGTCTTCAAAAAAATCGGTTTCTACCTGCTGGTCTGTTTTGACAGATTTCTGCCATTATTTGCATTTGCTTCTTATTGATTCCTTTTCGAGTTCTCTTTAGGTGAATTGATCTTTTTGAAGGATTTAATACAGTAGCTTGTGTTTTTAGTGAAAACAATTTCTGTTCCAAAGCTTTACCCAAAGGTCTATTATCTTTTGAATAAACTAATGTTGCTAATGAAGATTGTGTGAAGTTTTGTATGAAGGAAACAATTTCAGGTGTAGAGAGAGAATGATGTAATGAGATGAAGAATGGAAAAAAGCTCAAGCTTGGGGATGCCGCCCTGGTGTCACCCCAAGAAATATCCAAGAGGTACAAGCGTCAAAGGTTGGGGATGCCCAAGGCATCCCCTTATTCATCAATAAAAAGCTCAGGTCTTTCTAGACACTTCATTTTTATTGTTTCATGCACTGTTGTGTTGTTCTTGGAGCGTCTTAGTTTTCATTTTTGGTTTTTGTTTGCTTAGTTTGCTTGAGTAAGTTGGTTGATCACATCACACTTCTTTTGGAGAGAGACACGCTCTGTTTTCATTGCCTAGAACACTCTAGTTTTCATTCTTATTGTTTTGTGAGTGTTCTCTTTTGCTAGCACCGTGTTTAGCCTTAGTTTTCTTGTGCTTTCAGCTTAGAACTTTTTAGTTCTTCTTTGTGGATTTGTGAGACATTCTCACTGATCTTTATTGAGTATTATCCTTGTGAGTTGTTTCAAATAAGTTGATTGGTGTTGGATAGGAGTAGAAAGTTCTTGCTTGAAGTAGTGCAAGAGGATATTGCTTTGACTGTGACTTAAACTTTAGCATGTCATGCTAGGTGTTGTTTTGACCTTATGCTTAGTGATTATTGTTGTAGCATGACTTGTTCCAAACAATTGGGATTGGTTAATGTGCCTTGAAGGAATCATACGTTGTTTTAGCATACAAAAGCATATTATTGTGGTATTCTCCTTTGATGCTTTGTTTGGGTTGACTTGGCACATGCTCACACCATGATATGACTATAAACAAGTCATCATAGCCTCTATGATCATTTAGTCCTTGACTTGTAGTACCACTCTATGCTTTGATTAGTAATGCTTTGTTGCTCTGCACGATTATGGACATTATGCTCTCTTAGTTGGTTGCTCTCAGTCTTTTGCTAGCCTACACTTGTATGAGTAAGCTCTACTCATGCTTCCAACTCCCAAGAAACCAAGTTTTTCCAAAGTGTCCACTATAAACTCCTATGCATGGTGTGTTACACCATTCCAAGTATATTCTTGTTTTCACCTATCTTCCAATTAAAAACTATTTTGTTATGTGAAAACTTAGTGATTAAAGCCCTCACAAACTTGATGGCACACTTTATATTCTTTGCCCCTAATAAACTTGAACCATTGTGTCGTCTATGTTGTATATGCTTGCACTTATACGTTGGGATTAGCAGAACCATGCTGTCATGGGGAACATTTTCAACATTGCACTTGTACTTTGTACTCAGTTGATATCATGATCTTTTGTCTATGGATGTCACCGGTGTGAAATAAAGAGGGAACTTGCAAGTCCATGGAGTTTGTATCCTGTGTTAGAGAAACGCTTGGGCCACTAGCCTAAGCCATGCCTAATCATGGTGGAAACTTGCAGCATCACCATAATGAGCTATCTATGAAGCATCCTCAATAAAAAGATATGCATATGGTAAATAAAAATATTTCTGCGATGCTCATTGTCTGCTTGCCTTGTCATTTTGGTTATGGGAAAGCTCATGTACCATGTGCAAGGGGTGCCCCGTTGGCGGTTCTCAATGATATGCAAATACTTACAATGATAAGAACTTACAAGTGACCAAAGTTGAGTAGCATGAGGTGTGGCCCTTGTATTCAAGGGACTTGAGATTTCCAACTTATACTTCGTCAAGCATATACTCCATCTTTGTCACTTTAACCTTAATCACTTCAAGATGCTTATGATAGGGGCAATGAGGGTTAAAAGCTAACAAGTACCATAATTTTTGGAAGCTCTTTTTGAAACTTGAAATCCCTGCTTCCTTTATAAAAGGCTTTTCTTCCACCATTATTGAGTCTCCACCTTCTACCTTTAGGCACCATTAAGAGAGCATAGTTGTCATTCTGTGTGCAGTATTCCAAAGCTTATTGATTGATGCATATTGTGATATTATTTGTTTTTGTGCTATTTGTTTCTAGTCACCCTTGTGAACTTTGAAGGTGTCCTATGCATCTATATTGCTACTCTATGAGGGACAAGCTGATTGCCACTTTGCCATGTTTTTGTATGTGAAACAAACAAACATTTTTCAATGCATATTATTCATGATCTTTCTTTGTAGCTTGACATGTTGCTTGCATAGTTACTATGTCCTATTGTTAGAACTCCATCTTTCATGCACATGTTTAGAGTTCTTTGATCACAGCTTTCAATGCTTGCAAATGGTTTGATCTTTATTGTGAGGGTGCATGTGACCTCAAAAAATATTATTTTTATCACTTACCTACTTGAGGACGAGCAGGAGTTAAGCTTGGGGATGCTTGATACGTCGGAAACGTATCTATAATTTTTGATGCTCCATGCTTGTTTTGTATCTACTTTGCTTTGCTTTGTCTACACTTTGAGGTGTTTTTATATCTTTTCTGGAACTAACCTATTAACAAGTTGCCACGATTGCGGTTACTGTTTTCTTACATTTTGGTTCTAGAAAGGCAGAAAATCAATATTCTCGGAATTGGACGGGACAAAAGCCAAAGTCATTATTTTTCCCGGAGCAACAGGGAACCACGAAGCAGAGCCAGAGGGGGACCACAAGGTGGCCTCACCCCCTAGGTGCAGGCAAGCCCTAGAGGCGCCCACAGGGGGTGTGGACCCCTGGACCCCCACTGACCTTGATTCATGTGCCTATAAGAAGCCTCCGACCCAAAAACCCTAGGGCATCCATAAGAAATCCACGAAAACCTCTGTAGCGCCGCCGCGACCGAAGGGGAGATTCAGGGGATAGAAAGTCTCTGTTTCGGCACCATGCCGGGACGAGGAAGTGCCCCCGGAGCCATATCCATCGCCATCTTCATCATCGTTGCTAATTCCCATGATGAGGAGGGAGTAGTTCTTCCTCGAGGCTAAGGGCTCTACCGGTAGCTATGTGTTCATCTCTCTCTCTATGCATGATCTTGTGGTCATGAGCTTTGTAATCAAGTAGATCTACCTTGCTACTCAAGTGCTTCATTAGATCTCTGCTCTCCCCATGTGTGTGAAAGTGACAGCGTGCACACCATGGTGGCACTTAGGTTTGAGTCTACATAAATACTCTTTATGCTTTAATAGATCTATGCTTTTCCCCACGTGTGTGAGGTGACAGCGTGCATAACCCGTGTGGCACTTTGACTAGATTGAATATTTGTTATGAGTTATATTTGGAGTTGGATGTCTCTATGAAATTGTGGTGTTTGTTGGAACCATCTAGCGCTCAAGGTGACAGTGTGGGGTTATCTAGATTGGGGAAGGCAGACTTTGAGGAGTGTTGTTATATCCCTACCGATGATTAGAGTGTCCAACCGGAGAGTAGTTAAGAGTAGTATCATGAAGAGAGGATATTTATATGAGAGAGTGTTCACTAGTGAAAGTATGATCCCTAGGCCTTGTTTCTAAACAATGAAACACCGTTTGCATCTAGATCTGTTGCATGTTTGCTTGCTTTAGTCTTTACCTCACTAACACATGTTACCCCACGTCAACAACAAGTCAGAAGCTATTTTCTGGCACCGCTACCACTTGTATTTCACTATCTCTTCGCCGAACTAGTGCACCTATACACCTGACAAGTGTATTGGGTGTGTTGGGGACACAAGAGACTTCTTGTATCTTGATTGCAGGATTCCTTGAGAGGGAATACCTTTGACCACTTCCTCCCTGAGTTCGATAAACCTTGGGTAATCCACTTAAGGGAAACTTGCTGCTGTTCTACAAACCTCTGTACTTGGAAGCCCAACAACTGTCTACAAGAATAGAAGTGCGTAGACATCAGTGTACCTGAAAGCCCAACTGGTACGCGGTGTCTCCCTCCCAATCTCTGACTTCTTCATAGAGGTCCTTAGCCACTACCGGGTTCAACCTCAGAACCTGTATCTGAATAGCATCCTCGCTCTTAGAAATTACGCGGCACTTTGCGAGGGTTACCTAGGAATTAGGCCTAGGTTAGATCTGTTTATATATTTCTTCACCGTCAAGAGGGAAGCCGGAGTGAGCAAGGATGAGCTCAGAAATTGTGGAACTATTAGCTTCAAGATCCGGCATGGCCGGCGGTTCCCCGACATTGTAGGCCACGAGTCCTGCAAGAACTGGCAAAGGACGTACTTCTACAGCCCAGATATCCCTCTGGATGGCCGAGAAGGAACGTACCGGACTTTGTTGATGGAGATGCCGCTGAAGCCCCGACATGGAGATCCCAAGACCTCCTTCCTTCCGACAACGAAGCTTCCCGCGCTGTAAGGCAGATCGAGTGGCTCGTAGACACGGGCCTGACCGGGTTGGACCTAGCCATGTGCTGGTTCATCAGGCGGATCCAGCCTCTGCAGCACCACGTGTAGCTGATGCATGAGTACTCCAAGGATAGGAAGGATAGCCTCTGCATCTCCGAGGAAAACTTCTCGAGTGACTCCATCAAGCTTCGCCTCAAGGACATAGTCAAGGTGAAGGACAGGAAGCGTGGCTTCACCATCACCTACGACATGTTCGAGGGTGGCATGTGCCTAGAGGTACCTGTTTATTTTCCGTGTATGACATATACTCTAGTTCTTCCGTCTAGCCCTAACCATTGCGTCTAACACTTTGGGATTCAATTAATAGCTAAAGAGTCTAGACGAAGATAGCATGGCTATCCAAGTCTATGACCCCAAGATGAAGGAAGTCACCGTCGTGTTCGACGACGATGTCCCGCTGGCGCGTAAGTGGAAGAGCTCCACCTCTGACTCTGCCGACGGAGGCAAGAAGAAGAAGACGGAGGGTGGAGCCTCCAAGAGATCCACTGCCTCCTTGGAGGCGGAGAAAAGAAGAACGATTGGTATTCCGTTGACCAAAGCACCAACCATTGTGTAAGCTTCTTAACATCCGACATTGTCTCTTGCTCGTCTTGTTCCTGTACTTATACTTCTGCATGTTTCAGGAAGAAGGCCAGTATGAGTTTAAAGAAGACCTCCAAAACATCGGGGGCTTCTAAAAACATCAAAGAAATGTTTCACCAAGAATCTCCCGCCATCGCCCCTCCAACTCTGAGCGTCCAGCCTGCTACCGCACCGACAAGCTCTCTAGCAAAGGTAACGTCTGAAACTTCCGCCATGGAAGTGGACCCAGACGTTGCCGCAAAACTTGCTGTTGTCGACGAGCAGGCGACACAAGAAAGCACCGCATCTAAAGTGGCTGAAGCTCTGGCTAAGGATGCCACTGGTAGTGGTAAGGCGATGGTGGAAGGTTGAACTTCTCCCACAGGCGGGGCCATTGCACCCAAGACGCCAACAAAGCCTCCAAAGATCGTCTACCCGGTGCTTACACCGGGTAGCTTAGCTCTGTTTCCTGGTGTGATGCCGACTTCTACGACATGTGGTCTTGAGGAGCTGCTCAAGCAGGCGGATATCCTACGCGGAAACAACCTTGCCTTCAGCAAGATATTTGCTGAGAGCGCCACCAACCTCAAGATCATTGCACTTGTAAGTTTTTTATATGCCTTTTTGCATTTCATATGTAGTATCCCACTGTAGCCCCCGAGGATTTAGACGGAAAACCATTGGTATTTATGTCTGAATGCTCTAAGAGTGACTAAGCTAGAAACTTCGCACTGTAGCTCCCAAGTATGTAGTTTGAATGAAATATTCCGACTAGATACTTTTAGAGTATCATACATAGTGTTTTGTAAATTTCAATACTGTAGCCCCCAAGCTTCTAGTTGAAACAGAATTAGTTCCGACTAGATGCTTAAAGAAAGACTAAGCATATTGCCGAGTTAAAAACTCTCACTGTAGCCCCCAAGCTTCTAGGTGGATATTTATCCGGCTAGATGCTCCAAGTAGACTAAGTAACATTGATATTTTTCGCAGAATGAGAATGCTCGGAGAGGCGTCGCTAACGAGAAGTTCCACAAGATGCGTGCTGACCTTGAAGCTGAAAAGGGTAAAACTGCCTTCTTGAAGGATCAAATCACCAAGAGCATGAGTCTGTTTTTCTTTTCAATTTCGCACTCAATATTGGTCTTGTGCCATTAACCCCCGACTACTCATCGCGTGCTATCATTTCTCCGTCATGCAGAAGCTATCGCCAGGGCAAAGGATATTGTTGAGCAATCCAAGCATATACAGATGCTGGATAGCGAGAACAAAATCCTCAAGCAGGAGAGGGCTGAATCCATGAAGAAGCATGAAGATGCGATGAAGGCTGTGCAGGAGTCCGCCAACACGGAGATCAACCGACTGAAGGAGGAAATTGCGATCCTTAAGGAGCAGAACAAAGCTGTCGCCGAGCAGAATACGTGCAACCTTGAGGCTTACAAGATCCTCCGACAAGAACGGGGATCCATGGCGGAAATTCTCCAACAAGTTGAGGCGAGAATCTTTGGTAAGCAATCTTCGTCTTGTACTTCTGTATGCCAGGTTCTCTGAATCTTTGTTATGTGGGACTCATGTACTCCACTACGTGGTCAGAAATGCAGCTCCTATTGGTTTAACCAATACTCCTCCTTCTCCAAAGGAATGCATGGTATTTGCCGGCAACTTCATCAGCACCGCCATCAAACAAGCAAAAGAAATTGCCAAGCCACTGAACATAAACATTAAGGCTGTGGATTCCGTCATGAAGTACTTGGAGATTTTGCGCCAAGCCCTCGAGCGTAACGTAAGATGGAAAGCTTCATGTACCCGGGCTAGTGCAAGAATGTAGCTGGCTATGGTCAAGGCCCACTATGAGGGTTCTGACATCGATACGGTGACCTCGGGTCTGCCCGACATAGACAATGACGGCCAGAAGATTGATCACAAAGCTATCTGGTCATCGCTCGTCGGCTATGACAATAGGTTTGCCGAGTTGGTGGATCCAAACACCTCCGTGCCTCTCGAGATTATTGATGGCGACCAGCCCAGCTCCTCCGAGTGCCTCAAGACCAACGACTTTGTTGATGGTCGGGATGACTCCCATGCTGCCGACGACGTTACCTCGAAGTCTCCTACACCAGAGGAATGAAAAACACTTATGTAATATTTGTTTACTCTGGATATGTTGTATGTATGCAGAAAAAACTATGGTTTAACCTTAAGGCGGAAAACAATAGTTATATGTTTCCTGCTACTTAAGTACTAGTTCCAGCATGTATATATTTTTTAAGCAAGTGCTGGCTTATCCATTACTTTGGTTTTTATGCTTGACTTTTTATGAGTCGAAAGACTCGTAGTGGGAACTATGCTCTCAGCGATGATGCCCAATGGCACCGTAAAAAACCTAAGCACAAAATCGCCGACTTCAAGTGCCGAAAGTCACTACTCCAGAATCCACATAAAAACGACAAAGAATGTGTAGACCATAAAACTTAAGCTAACGCCCGTAGGCGGAATTTTTACAAGTGCAAATGCAAAACTTTCGCATAAAGGTTTTATATGATCCAAAAATGAACACTAAAGGAGGTAAAAGACTCAAGAATATGAGTGAACCAAAGAGTTTTATTTCATTGACCATATAAGAGGTACATAGTAGATAAAAAATATGCTAAGTGTAAAAAGGACGTAGATGTGCTATGTTCCATGGCCGATCAAGCTCCAGGTCACGTCGCTTACGCTTATGATCCTCGTTTGGTCTATCCTCAAGTTCACGACTGTCAACGAGGTAGTAAGACCCATTGAGTAGCGCCTTGCATATGATGAACCGTCCTTCCCATAGCGGGGATAATTTATGTGACTTCTTCTACTTAAGTCAGAGCACCAGATCCCCCTCTTTAAACGAGCGATGCCGGACGTGGCGACTATGGTAGTTGCGTAGCTTCTGCCGGTAGATGGTGGATCTTTGGCAATGCCAATACACGCTCTTCATCGAGAAGGTCCACATCTAGGCGTCTGGATTCTTTAGCGTCATCTTCGTCGTAGGCGGAAAATCTTGGTGAATCGTGAAGGATGTCGGAAGGCGGGATGGTTCTGCTCCATATACCATGAAATAAGGTGTGTAGCCGGTAGACCTGTTTGGTGTAGTTCGTAAATCCACAGAACAGATGGTAACTCCTCCGCCCAGGCTCTAGCTGCTCTATGTAGCGGTGCCTCTAGATGCGGCTTGATACCCTGCAGAATTAATCCATTGTCTCGCTCAACCTGCCCATTGGACTGTGGGTGTGCCACAGATTCTAAGTCAAGTCGGATGCCCTTCTCCCAACAATAGGCTTCCACTTCTCCGAGTGATAAGTTGCTGCCGTTGTCGGTGATAATGCTATGTGGGAGACTAAATCTCACCACTAGATCCCGGACAAACCTAAGGGCGGTTGCCCCATCAAGCTTTCTAATGGGTTTAGCTTCTATCCATTTGGTGAATTTATCAAATGCTACTAGCAAATGCGTAAACCCACATGGTGCTGTATGTAATGAACCAACCATATCTAGCCCCCAGACTGCAAACAGACAAGTTATTGGTATTGTTCGCAATTCTTGAGCTGGAACATGTGGTTGTCGGGCATAGTACTGGCATCTCATGCATGTCTCAACTAGCTTGGGGAGAAATGTACCGCGGTCCAGCCCTTCCACAAAGTGATAAATAGCATCATCATTGGGGTAATGTTCCAGATTGGCCCGTATACGGAGCCACCTGGATAGGCAATAGAGGGGGTTTTCACTCTCTCTCTGGATGCAACGCGCCAGATCAAAGATAGTCACCACGCCGACGAACTTGGATATCTGCTTTCCAGACGCACGGGTGAAGCCAGCGGACTTGCAGCGATCTTCCACCGTTATATCCTGCACAGGGGCAGTTTGGGTGGGCCTTGAATTTTTTCAATCTAGGTCAGCAAACTCCGAAGAGAGATCCTACTTCGATCCTTCCACGAACATATCCTGCCCATAGGCGGTCCGTGCGGGCCTTGACGATCCTCTGACTTCCAGGGAACTAGTGCCCGAGTCGGTTTCACCGATGAAGAGGTGGATGTCACCGATTGGGACAATCGAGCAGCGGGTGGGGTTCGTCTTTACCGGGATCCAGAACTCGTCGGGAGGGACGATCGGAATGTTGTCAGAGAAGAGAACACGGCCGATGGCTACGGTTTCACCGATTCCCGCAAAGAGCTTGGACCTCGCCCGTTATAGAGCCTGAAGCGCCTCTTCCCCACGGTGGGCGCCAACTGTCGTGGTATTGCTGATGAGTATGCCATGGAGGGGTCCTCACAGAGCGTGTTTAGAGACGTGGGGTAAGGCGGGAGGTTGGCGGATACGAGGTAACACAGCTTACCTAGGTTCAGACCCCACGACGGTAGCGGAATCCTACTCCTGCCATAAATCACTATAAAGGCAATACGCCGAGTTACAGGGATTGGTTCGCTGTGCGCGATATGAGTTGAGTTGAGTTATCCCTAAAGGCTCCCGCAGGTCCAGCTTATATATTCGCCAGATCCTAGGGTTACAGGCAAAGTCCTAGCCGGATAGGTTACAAAGTCCTACAAACAACTAGTCTAACGTGTCTTACACTCCAAGGCTCCCGGTACTGTCGTGGTATTGCCAACGAGTACGCCATGGAGGGGTCCTCACAATGTGTGTTTAGAGACATGGGGTAAGGCAGACGGTTTGACGGGTACGAGGTAACACAACTTACCCAGGTTCATATCCCACAACGGTGGCGGAATCCTACTCCTTCTATAAATCACTATAAGGGCAATACACCGAGTTACAGAGATAGGTTCGCTGTGCGAGGTTGTGTGAAGTTATCTATGATCGTGCCCTAAAGGCTCCCATAGGCCCGACTTATATAGTCGCCAGGTCCTAGGGTTACAGGGAAAAGTCCTAGCCGGACAGGTTACAGAGTCCTACACCGTCTATTACTAGTCTTGTGTATCTTGCACTCCAAGGCTCCGGGTACGTTGGTGACTCCACCGTAGCCTTCATTTGTCCGGCATGGGCCTCCCTTATGGATCCACCTAACTAGGCCGCCCAGCAGGCCATAGGCCATGCTACCGACTATGGGCCACCCGGGTTAGCCGGATAAGAGACCTGCTATAAGGATACCCATATAGCATATCCCCAACAGTAGCCCCCGGAGAACTCCGAGATCTTGCACCGTCTTGCCTCTTCACGTGGAATGCTCCATCTAGATGGATGTCGGCAAATCGTCAAGCAACATCTTGTAGTCCTCCCAAAGAACCCTGCAAGGTTTCTCCGTCTTCGATTTGTAAGTCGGAGAAATGCTGAATCTTCCATCGTACTCTTCCGTAGTCGGATTAAATCCGTCCATGCCGGAATCTTTGATGTGACGGCTCATCTACCTGTGTCAGCTAGGACGACATAGGCTTAGGTCAGCGACGCCTCGTAACTCACACATGCAGAGAACGCAATCATATCCAATTTTCCCGCGCGAGCGATACGAACCGTTGGCAGCGGGGGTTGGAGACGTGGCAAAATTTCCGCGCACGCTCGCGAACACGTCGTCTACGCGGCAACCGTCCGATTAAGCTGCACGAATCTTGACGCCGAGGATGGTAAATAGTAACTGTGGGGAATTTTCCACTTTTTACCTCATTCTCCTCGCATCATCGTCTTCCTTTAGCCGCGCGTCTCCTCGAGCTCTCTGCGAGAAACCTCGAGAAAACCCTAGCTCCCTTCTGCTCCAGTCACATCCATCCTTCTCTCCATGGCGAGCAGCAGCACCTCCCCATCCATGGCGGCGTCGAGCGAAGCCGCGGCAAAGCCGGCGAGCTCCATCGTCGTGCCCCAGAGGGCTTGGTCATCCCCGCATCGGCGGTGATCGAGTCCACCGGCATCGACCAAAATCTGGCGGCGCTAGAGCCACTAGAGGAACAGCCAGACTCGCATAAGGGCGACTGGCGCGTCTCGGACATCACCGACCGTGACATCCAGGAGATGGTCGCCGAAGGTTACCTCCCCGCAACGGAGGGGCTCGCCTGGCGGGCGGCGCCGGCCGGCGAGATGACACCTTCTCCCCAAGCCAGAGAAAAGGTGTACCTCAAAGCTCAGCTGGTACGCGGCGTTTCCCTGCCCATCTCCCACTTCTTCCTCTCCGTCTTAAACCACTACAAGGTCCAGCCCCATAACCTCTCCCCCAATAGTATCTTAGTGCTTAGCAACTTCGCGGCACTTTGCGAGGGTTATCTAGGGATAAGGCCTAGGTTAGACTTGTTCGTGTACTTCTTCACCGTCAAACATGAAGCCGTACATAGTAAGGAGGAGCTTAGGAACTGCGGCACCATAAGCTTCAAGATTCGACTTGGCCGGCGGTTCCCCGACATCGTCGGCCATGATTCCTGCAAGAATTGGCGGCGGACATACTTCTACGGCCCCGACATTCCTCTGGCGGGCCGAGAAGTGATGTACCCGGACTTCGCAGATGGAGCCGCCGCTGAAGTTTCCACATGGAGATCCCAAGCCTCCCTTCCCTCCGACCTCGACGCTTCCTGCGCTATAAGGCGGATCGAATGGTTCGTAGAAACGGGTTTGACCGGCTTGGACCTAGCTATGTGCTGTTTCATCAGGCGAATCCAACCTCTGCAGCACCGTGTGAAGTATATGCACGAGTATACCAGTGATCGAAGGGATAGCCTCCGGATCTCCGTGGATAACTTCTCGAGCGACTGCGTCAAGCTCCGCCTAAAGGACATTGTCAAGGTGAAGGATAAGAAGCGTGGCTTCACCATCACCTACGACATGTTCGTAGACGGCAAGTGCCCAAAGGTAGGTATTTATTTTCCGTGTACGACATATGCTCCAGTTTTTCCGTCTTGCCAATACCATCTTATCTAACACGGTGATTTCTCACTTAACAGCTTAGCGATCTAGATGAGGGTAACCTGGCTGCCAAAATCTATGATCCAAAGATGAAGGAAGTCACGGTCGTGTCCGACGATGTCCGTTAGGCGTGAAGCGGAAGAGCTCCACCTTTGACGCTGCCGATGGAGGCAAGAAGAAGAAGACGGAGGGTGGAGCCTCCAAAAAGACTACCGCCGCCCTGGAGGCGGAAAAGAGAAAAGCCACCGGGATCTTTGCCAAAGCACCCCCTAGTGTAAGCTTCTCATTTTCCGACATTTGTCTATTTGTCTGTCTTGTTCCTATACTTATGCATTTGCACGTTTCAGGAAGAAAGCCACGACCAGCCTCAAGAAGACCTCCAAACTTTGGGGGCTTCTCGAAATATCAAGGACATGCTGCATCGCGACGCCTCCCCCGCCATTGCCCCTGCTACTCCTACCGTCAAGCCCTCGTCCGCCCCGACAAGCTCACAAGCTAAGGAGGCACCATGCCCTTCCGTCATGGAAGTGGATTCTGGCGCCTCTACCGAACTTGCTATTGTCGGCGAGCAGGCAACGCAGGAGAGCACCGCTCAACAAATGGCTGAAGCTCCGGCTAAGGATGCCATCAGTGGCAGCAAGGCGGTGGTGGAAGCTGGTACTTCTGCCTACGACGGTGCCCTTGCTCCCCAGAAACCCTTTGAGTTTCCGAAGATAGTTTATCCGACGCTCACGCCGAGTAACACAACTCTGGTTCCTGGAGGAGTACCGTCATCTCCGACGTGTGGTCTTGAGGATCTCCTCCGACAAGCGGACATCTTGCAAGGAAATAGCATCTCCTTTGGCAAGCTGCTAGCCGAGAGCGCTACAAACCTCAAGATCATTGCACTTGTAAGTTTTACTTTGCCCTTTGCATTTCATATGAGTATCCCACTGTAGCCCTCGAGGATGTAGACGGAAAACCATAGGTTTTGCATCTATATGCTCCAAGAGTGACTAAGTTAGAAAAAACTCTCACTGTAGCCCCCAAGCATTTAGATGGAACAAACTATTCCAACTAGATGCTTTAAGAGTAGCATACACAGTGTTTATAATTTTCAATACTGTAGCCCCCAAGCCTCTAGTTGTAACTGAATTAGTTTCGACTAGATGCTTAAAGAAAAGCTAAGCAGATTCTGAGTTAAAAACTTTATACTGTAGCTCCCAAGCTTCTAATCGAGAACTGAATTAGCTCCGACTAGATGCTTAAAGAAAAGCTAAGCATATTGCTAAGTAAAAAACACTCGCTGTAGCCCCCGAGCGCCTAGGTGGAAAATTTCCGACTAGGTGCTCCAAGCAGACTAAACAATAGTTTAACTTTTTCCTTTTTTCCATAGAACGAGAATGCTCGGAGGGGCATGGCCAACGACAAGTACCAGAAGATGCGCGCAGGTCTTGAAGCCGAAAAGGGTAAAACTGCCATCTTGAAGGAACAGATCATCAAAAACAAGAGTCTGTTTTCTTTTTGCGCATTTCGTATTGTTTTTGTGCCCACATTCTCCGAGTACTCACTGTGTACCTTGTTTTCTCCGACTTGCAGAACATGTCGCCAAGGCCAAGGACATTGTCGAGCAGTCCAAGCACATCCAGCAGCTGGACAGCGAGAACAAGATCCTTAAGGAGGAGAGGAAGGAGATGCTGAAAATGCATGAGGATTCCATGAAGGCCCTTCAGGACTCCGCCTTCGTGGAAATCAATCGCTTGAAGGAGGAGCTTGCGATCTTAAAAGATCAGAAGCAAGCTGCTGATGAGCAAAACAAACGCCACAGCGAGGCGTTTAAGCTCCTCCAACAAGAGAAAGAATCCCTGGCAAACACCCTCTGGCAGGCTAAGGCCAACATCTTCAGTAAGTTTCCTCCGCCTTGTATTTCTGTAGTCTGGATACTTAGAATTTATTGAACTCATGCGCTCTTTGTCGGAATTTGCAGCTCCTATGGGTTTAACCCGCTCGCCTCCTTCGGACAAGGAATGCATGGTTCTTGCCGGCAACTTCATCAACACCGCCATCACCCAAGCCAAAGAGATTGCCAAGCCCCTCCAAATATACAACAAGGCCTCGGACTCCGTGACGAAGTACTCGGAGATTCTGCGTCGAGCCACCGAGCGTGTCACAAGATGGAAAGATTCCTATGCACGGGCTAGCGCAAGAAAGGCGCTTTCAATGGTGAAGGCACACTACGAAGGTGCCGACATCGACATGGTGACCTCTAGTATCCCCGACGTTGACGATGACGGCAAAGAGATTGATCACAAAGCCATCTTGTCATCACTCGCGGGTTATGACACCAGAGTTGCCGAGTTGGTGGACATCGACGTCTTCGTGCCCATGAACACGATCAATAGCGTCAACCAAGATTCCTCCGAGTCCCACCACAGTGTCGATGTTGAGGGTGATTTTCTGGCTGGTGACGATGCTGCTTCCAAGTCTCCTGCGCCCAAGGAATAAAAAACACTTTGTAATATTTGTTTTACCTTTGGTGTATGCGCGGAAAAAACTTGGTGATGTAACTTAAGGCGGAAAACAATGATTGTTATGTCCTGCTACTTAAGAACTAATTTCCAGCATGTATATATTTTTAGCAAGTGCTGGCTTATCCATTACTTTGGTTCTTATGCTTGACTTTTCGTGAGTCGGAAGACTCATTGTCGGAACCAAGCGCTTAGGTGATGATGCCCAATGGCACCGTCAATAACCTGAGCACAAAATCGCCGACAATAAGTGCCAAAAGTCACTACTCCAGAATCCACATAAAAACGACAAAGAACGTGTAGACTAGAAAACTTAAGCTAATGCCCGTAGGCAGAATTTTCACAAGTGCAAACGCAATACTTGTGCATAAAGGTTTTGCATGATCCAAAAATGAACACTAAAGGAGGTAAAAGACTCAGAAATATGAGTGAACCAAAGAGCTTTATTTCATTGATCATGTAAGTGTTGGAGATATGCCCAAGAGGCAATAATAAAGTGGTTATTATCATATCTTCATATTTATGATAAATGTTTACATACCATGCTATAATTGTATTAACAGGAAACATTAATACTTGTGTGATTTGTAAACATAAAAGAGTCCCTAGTAAAGCCTCTTGTTAAACTAGCTTGTTGGTTAATATATGATCATTGTTTCCTGATCATGAACATAGAGATGTTATTAACAACAGGGTCATATCATTAGGAGAATGATGTGATGGACATACTCCTATAGATAAGCGTAGCATAAAGATCAAGTCATTTCAATAGTTCAATTGCTATATGCTTTCTGATACATAGTAACCTAATTCCTTCGACCATGAGATCATGCATATCACCTTTACTGGATGGATGCTTTGATGTCATCAAACACCACACCGTAACAGGGTGGCTATAAAGGTGGCATTGAGTGTTCGGAAAGTATTGGTTGAAACACATGGATCAAGAGTGGGATTTGTCCATCCACATGACGGATAGATATTCTCTGGGCCCTCTCGGTGAAATGTCATCCAATTAGCTTGCAAGCATGTGACTTGGTCACAAGGGATCACATATCAGGAACGAGAAAAGAGTACTTATCGATGCGAGGATGAACTAGGTATGCGAGATACCGCGATCATAACCTCGGATAAGTAACATATCGTGAGACAAAGGGAAATTGGTATCGTATGTAAGTGGTTCATTCGATCGCAAAGTAATCGTAGAAATATGTAGAGCCATATGAATTTCCAGATTCCTCTATTGGTTATTGTTCGGAGAAGTGTCTCGATCATGTCCGCATAATTCACGAACCGTAGGGAGACACACTTAAGGATTGACGTTGTTTGAGTAGTTATGGTATTATGAGAAAGAGACCGAATGTTGTTGGTCTCGGATGGGATCCGGATATCACGAGGTGATCCGGAATGGTCCGGAGAATAAGATTCATATAAGGAAAGTTCCGTTTGAGTTGGGGAATGGTTAGGTGTTTTCATCGAACATTCTAGAAGGTCCCGGAATGTCCGGCACTCGGAGGGAAGGGTACATGAATGTGTCATTGTAAGTTGGAATGATTGCATCATGTACTAAGTGTTCTCGCTGTCCAAAATAAAGGGTTTATTTAAATCCTAAATTGAAAAGTCAAGCGGCTAGTTTGAAAGTCAAGCAACAAGTTTTGGAAAGTGGAAAGAGGAGGAGAAGTGGAAACCGAGTTGGGGAGGATTCCTCCTCCCCAAGCCGGCGCCCACCTCAAGGCCGAGTTGGGAGGACTCACTCCCTCCCCTTGGCCGGCCAGCCCCTCCCACCTATATAAGGAGGGGCGGGGCTCCCTCCTAGCACACACAAGTTCCTATCTTCTACCTCCGGTTTAGAGCCGTTTTTGTTTAGAGCGTCTAATTGCTTTAGCAACCGGTTTATAGCCTTCTAATTGGTTTAGAGCCTTCTTATTGGTGTGTCTAATTACTAGACCACTAATAGCCTCTCTCATAAGCTCCACCATACTGCACTTTTGGCTTAAGCGAAGCCTGCGGGATCTCCCTCTACCTCCGGTACCACGCCGTTGTCTTTGCCGGAATCATGAGAGAGTGCTACAACCTCCATTTTCTTTGGAACAAGGAGAGGAAGGTCTTCGTCAGTACCGAACGTGTGACCGACTACGGGGCGCTGCCGAACGTGGCGCCGGAAGGATCGTCTCTGCGATCTTGAGATCGGAAAGAAATCGACTACATCACCCACGAGAATCTGCTCGTTAACGCTTTGGAATCTTGAGGTGAGTTATTCCATCGACTCGTTGCTGCAATCTAGTAGATAGATCTTGGCTTGTTTGTTTGTATGCGATAGAAAATTTTTGTTTTCCATGCTACGAACCCCTACAAAGTGGTATCGAGCCGTGTCTATATGTAGATCTGTTGCGAGTAGAACACAATGGTCATTGTGGGCGTTGATGCTTTATTGTAGATTGCTTTTGTGTACTTTGCATCTTGCGGTATGTTGGGATGAAGCGGCCGGGCTAACCTTACATGACATCGTTCATGAGACTTGCTCCACGCTTGACATGCAACTCGTATTGCATAAGTGGCTTTATGGGTGCCTGTTTCTCCTAGCATAGTAAAGATCCAATTTACAACGGGTAATCAACAATGCTAGTATCAATGTTGTGGTTCTTGTTCGTAAGTTAGAACGACACTTATTGAAAGCCCCAAACCACGTAAAATATGCAAAGAAAGTAGAGGCGTCTAACTTTGTTTTGCGGGGTGTCTGATGATGTGATATGGCCATGATTGTGATTATATTTGATGTATGCAATGTTCCTTATTGTAAGTTGGCAACGGCGAGAGCCATATGGTTGTCTTTAATTTATTAAGACCTGCGTGTCTATTCAAAATAGTTGTAATAGTTGAAGCTGGTGGGCGACAACCATGAAGAAGCGTCATTGACCTTGATGCTATGCGGTGATGATGGAGATCATGTTCGTGCTTGAAGATGGAGATCGAAGCACAAAGAAGAAAGGCCATATCATATCACATATTATGAATTGCATGTGATGTTAATCCTTTATGCATCTTGTATTGCTTAGTAGGCACGGTAGCATTATAAGATGATCCCTCATGCAAATAAATTTCAAGTTCTAAAGTGTTCACCCTTAGTATGCACCGTTGCCAAAGCTTGCCTTCAAGCACCACGTGATGATCGGGTGTCTTTGATTCAGCGGTGAATACAACGTAAGCAAGCCAGATTTGCTTATGCGGTAGCTAAGGTTTGATCTTGACGAGCCTAGCATGTACGGACATGGCCTCGAGAACACGGATTACCGAAAGGTAGAGCATGAGTCATATAGTAGATATGATGAACATGTTGATTGTTAGCCATTGAAGCTATATCAACTCTCGTGATGATCGGTTTTGATGTGGTGGATTTGGTTCGTGATCACTAAAACAATGTGAGGATATTGTTTTGAGTGGGAGTTCACCTAGATTAATTTAATTATTAATTAGAACTCAATTTATCATAAACTAAATCAAAGTGAATTTGCATAGTTGTTGTAGTCATTGGCATCCGTTTACCACCTTGCGCTTAGTTATAATTGAGATGATAGAACTATAGAATTCTGGTTAGTTACTTTACGAACTGGTATCGTATTGTATTGAAGTGTTAATCTAAAGTTTAAAAGTCCTATTGCAAACTTTCAGTAAGTTCCGGTTACTCCATGAAGTTTAAAAATTAGTATTAAATCAAGAGTAGCAATTCCAAATGTTAGTATATAAGTATCATGTTTGTCTCCATGATTCTTGATATTCAAAGATTGTCTTAATATCAAGGTTATCTAGGATCTGAAAGAGTTGTTTCAGAAACCATGATGTGTGGAAGATATTGTGATATCTGAAATGAAGTTTTGGTTACAACATGATAGAGTATAATATGGCAAAGTTCATGTTCTCATATTTGGATGAGAATTTGCAAAAGGTTGGAGACACTAGTTGTCCTAATCTTCCAAAAGGTTTTGGAGAGCAACATTATACTCGCGATTCACCGTTACAAGCTAAAAGTAGCTAGATCATGGATAAGTCCATGATGAGGGTGAATATTTGATGTAGGTAAAATGTTTACTACACCAAGAGATTACTAAAGAAAGGAATTTGAAAGAACACCAAATATTTGATAATGGTGATCTACTTCAAAGTGCAAGTTCAAAGACATTGGTATTTAACTATACACGCTTTGGACTGTGTGTCATATGTATGACTCCACTATTGATGTTGATAGATTCTTTCAAAGCAGAAAATCTTGAAAGAGAATCTCATAAGTATATGGCAGAAAAGAAAAGACTAGAATTGTTCGGTTTAAGTATATAGATGATATCGTGTTATGGCTATATTCTTTGCTTATTAAACAATGTGGTTCTTAAGTATTTGATACTGAATTTGTTGGTGTGAATCGTCATACGAAACAACACAATTCATGAACTACAATGGCCTAAGTAACTAGCAAAAGAATATGTGATGATGTTCATCGAGAACAAAATAAAGGGTTATTGTGTTGCTCGTTAAACATCAAAGCTTGCCTTCAAGATTTGTTTTAACAGGTATTATGAGAACAAAAGGGTTGTTCAAATAATTGCCGTAATCCATAAAAGATGGATGATTCACAAATCTCGTTGGAGAAATCACATCCATAAAACTAGTGCTAAAATTGTCGAAAGACAAATTGATTGAAAGATCACTTAGGAAGTGACATCGCCGTTTAAATTATATTGGAAAGAAAACATGAAGAAACTCCATGTGGATGGAATTTTGGAGTCTTTTGATTTTTGATCAAATGACGTTTGTGAAACTTTCCTAGAGATAATTAAAACTTCGTTCATAGGCCAAAAGGGAACGAAAGACTAGCTTATTGGAACTTGTGCATATTGTTGTACGAACTCCATTATGTGTAGTCAAGAGCGATGGATTTCAACTTCATATGCTTTCTCCGAAAATTTGAGTGAATATATGAATATTTACTTAATAAGGATGAAGTATGAAATATTTGAAAAGTTCAAAAGACTTTCAAGATGAAGTGCAAAATCATTGTAACAAGAATATGAATAGTTTATGATAAGATCATAAAGGAAGATATTTGAATTACAAGTTTAGCATAATACCTAAGATTTAAGGAATCGTTCTGTGGATTTGCATTTCCCGAAACACCATAAGAGTATGGAGCGTTTGAGATATGTAATTAAAACCTTGTTTGACATGGTAAGATCAAAGGTGTAATTCATAAAACTGCTATTATATTTTAAAGATTAAAAGCTTTAGAGACTACCGTTTTCCACTAAAAGAGCTCCATCATAATCCGCTGAAATGACACCATATAAGGTTATGGTTTGGGATAAAACCCAAGTAGTCCTTTCTTAAACATTGGTATGCTATGCATAAGAAAGATGTTTGCAACCAAAGTCGGATAAACTGTCTTTGTATTCTTTGTTAAGTATTCCTCCATAAACAGGAGACAAAAGTGTTTGTCGCTTAGAACGTCAAGTTTCTTTGAGAAGGAATTTTCGTGAAAAGTTAAGTGGGAGGACAATAGAACTTTGATAAGGTTAAAAGAACCTTAGCTATATGTGCAAAGTTAGCAGACCGAAAAGTGTTCGGGCGACAACAATGCTCATGGCTCACGTGCCTCAAAGGTTGTGGTCACGGAGGTCTAAGTTTCTATTGAAACAAGTAGGTCGGATGAACAATCAAATACCAAGATTTGAGGGTTGAATCATTATTTGAGAATAATGAACCTACTACATGCAAAGAAGCGATGATGGGCCTCGACTCCGTCAAATGGCTTGAAGCCATATAATCCGTGATAGTTCCATACGAGAAATCAAGTTTTGAACTTGAAGGACCCTCGGAAAAGGTGTAAGACCTTGCAGTTGTGTTTGGATCTATAAAGAAGTAGACATGGATGTTTCACATCTATGAAATAGTCGACATGTTGGGAAAGAGTTCACAACAATGTTCAAAGGTTGTATATGACAAGATTTGATCTTTCATAGCGATTTTTAGTCTAGACGGATTAATGTAGCAACCACTACATATAATTTGTTATGTGGTAGTAGAATAAACAAAACAAGTTCTTCTAATAGAATGGTTACCTAGGGCGTGTGCATGACACGGTCCAAAGGGTTTTGTTAATTCAAAGGATGCTAAAGCATATGCAAACTTCAATGGTTGAAGTAAGCATAGCGGAGTTGGAATCTTCACTATGATGAAACTGTTAAAGAGTTTAATTTCATCGGAGACAATGAAGATGCTTGCATTTGCAAGAAATTAAGTGGGAGCGCTAAGACATGTTTCTAATACATTATGTGGAAGACATATTGTTGATTGGAAATAATGTATCTTTTATTAACACATATTAAGAATTTCATCCCGATGAAAGACTTAGGCAAAACCAAATATTTGGCATCAATAGGCGCTAATATGGTTGTGCTGAAGTACATAGACGAGATATTGAATGAATTCAATATAGAAACTACAAGAAAGGTTCTTGTTGCACGAGAAAGGATTGAAAGAGTTCAATGTTGATGATATATTCAAGTGTATTGGCACTTGGTAAGTGAAACAAAGATTCAAGTATAGATTGATACTTGATGTATGAAATCACAAAGAGTATTTATATCAATCATCTTTGTGATATGTACAAATCCAGATATGTCCTATGCTATAAATATTATGAGCATATACCGAATGATTCATAAGATGATCATTGGACGATAGTAAGGATATTCTTATGATCTTTTGGAAGAACTAAGAGTATATTATTTGTAGAAGTGACAAATAGATGGTTAGTTCATTGTAAAAGTACTACATTGATACTAGTTTTGTCACAAAGTACAAATTAAGTTTATCTCAATCTAAATTAAGGGTGGCACAATATAATGGAAAGTGAGTTCCATAATGGATTTGGATGAGTTCCAAAGTTAAGACATTGTGACAGATACTTCAACAAAAGGCTAAGTATATGACTGCTATTATAGCAGCAAAGAGGGCATTTGTGTCAAGTAGTTTGTTATCAAACTAGGTGTAGTTCACAAATGGATAATACTATGAAGATATATTGCGTACAATATTATCAACATGTTTTAACCCCAAAGAACTAAAGGTCACACCAAAAGACCAAATCATACAAAGCCATCTCATTAGAGAATGAGTGATGCGTAGAGACGCAAAGACATGCAATTACACACGGACCTGGAAGTGTCAGATCCGGAGATCAGTTGACCACTAGCAATCGTGTACATACAACACCGGAAAGCCATAGGTGTTGAATACACAAAGGTTTGAAACTAGATTATTGACTCTAGTGCAAGTGGGAGATCATGGAGATATGCCCAAGAGGCAATAATAAAGTGGTTATTATCATATCTTCATATTTATGATAAATGTTTACATACCATGCTATAATTGTATTAACAGGAAACATTAATACTTGTGTGATTTGTAAACATAAAAGAGTCCCTAGTAAAGCCTCTTGTTAAACTAGCTTGTTGGTTAATATATGATCATTGTTTCCTGATCATGAACATAGAGATGTTATTAACAACAGGGTCATATCATTAGGAGAATGATGTGATGGACATACTCCTATAGATAAGCGTAGCATAAAGATCAAGTCATTTCAATAGTTTAATTGCTATATGCTTTCTGATACATAGTAACCTAATTCCTTCGACCATGAGATCATGCATATCACCTTTATTGGATGGATGCTTTGATGTCATCAAACACCACACCGTAACAGGGTGGCTATAAAGGTGGCATTGAGTGTTCGGAAAGTATTGGTTGAAACACATGGATCAAGAGTGGGATTTGTCCATCCACATGACGGATAGATATTCTCTGGGCCCTCTCGGTGAAATGTCATCCAATTAGCTTGCAAGCATGTGACTTGGTCACAAGGGATCACATATCACTGAACGAGAAAAGAGTACTTATCGATACGAGGATGAACTAGGTATGCGGAGATACCGCGATCATAACCTCGGATAAGTAACATATCGTGAGACAAAGGGAAATTGGTATCGTATGTAAGTGGTTCATTCGATCGCAAAGTAATCGTAGAAATATGTGGAGCCATATGAATTTCCAGATTCCTCTATTGGTTATTGTTCGAGAAGTGTCTCGATCATGTCCGCATAATTCACGAACCGTAGGGAGACACACTTAAGGATTCGACGTTGTTTGAGTAGTTATGGTATTATGAGAAAGAGACCGAATGTTGTTGAGTCTCGGATGGGATCCGGATATCACGAGGTGATCCGAATGGTCCGGAGAATAAGATTCATATAAGGAAAGTTCCGTTTTGAGTTGGGGAATGGTTAGGTGTTTTCATCGGAACATTCTAGAAGGTCCGGAATGTCCCACTCCGGAGGGGAAGGGTACATGAATGTGTCATTGTAAGTTGGAATGATTGCATCATGTACTAAGTGTTCTCGCTGTCCAAAATAAAGGGTTTATTTAAATCCTAAATTGAAAAGTCAAGCGGCTAGTTTGAAAGTCAAAACAAGTTTTGGAAAGTGGAAAGAGGAGGAGAAGTGGAAACGAGTTGGGGAGGATTCCTCCTCCCAAGCCGGCCCACCTCAAGGCCGAGTTGGGGAGGACTCCACTCCTCCTTGGCCGGCCAGCCCTCCCACCTATATAAGGAGGGCAGGCTCCCTCCTAGCACACACAAGTTCCTATCTTCTACCTCCGGTTTAGAGCCGTGTTGGTTTAGAGCTTCTAATTGCTTTAGCCAGCGGTTTAGAGCCGTCTAATTGGTTTAGAGCCTTCTTATTGGTGTGTCTAATTAATAGACCACTAATAGCCTCTCTCATAAGCTCCACCATACTGCACCGGCTTTAAGGCGAAGCCTGCGGGATCTCCCTCTACCTCCTGGTACGCCAGTTGTCTTCGGAATCGCGAGGAGAGTGCTACAACCTCCGTCATTTTGCTGGAACAAGGAGAGGAAGGTCTTCGTCAATCGAGCGTGTGACCGACTACGGGGCGCTAGGAACGTGGCCGGAAGGATCGTCTCTGTGATCTTGAGATCGGAAGAATCGACTACATCACCCACGAGAATCTGCTCTCGTTAACCGCTTTGGAATCTTCGAGGGTGAGTTATTCCATCGACTCGTTGCTGCAATCTAGTAGATAGATCTTGGCTTGTTTGTTTGTATGCGATAGAAAATTTTTGTTTTCCATGCTACGAACCCCTACAGTAAGAGGTACACAATGAGATAAAAAATGCTAAGTGTAAAAAGGACGTAGCTGTGCTATGTTCCATGGCCGATCAAGCTCCGGGTAGTCATCATCCGGGTCACGTTGCTTACGCTTATGATCCTTGTTGGGTCTATCCTTTAGTTCACGATTGTCGACAAGGTAGTAAGACCCATTGAGCAGCGCCTTGCTTATGATGAACGGTCCTTCCCATGACGGGGATAATTTGTGTGACTTCTTTTGCTTAAGTCGGAGCACAAAATCCCCCTCTTTAAACGAACGATGCCGAACGCGGTGACTATGGTGGCTGCGTAGCTTCTGCTGGTAGATGGCGGATCTTTGGCATGCCAAAACGCGCTCCTCCTCGAGAAGGTCCACATCTAGGCGTCTGGATTCTTCAGCGTCATCCTCGTCGTAGGCGGCAACTCTTGGTGCATCGTGGAGGATGTCGGAAGGCAAAGTGGCTTCTGCTCCATATACCATGAAGTAAGGGGTGTAGCCGGTGGATCTGTTGGGTGTAGTTCGTAAAATCCACAACACAGATGGCAATTCTTCCGCCCAGGCTCCAGCTGCTCTATGTAGCGGTGCCTCAAGACGTGGCTTGATTCCCTACAGAATTAATCCATTGGCTCGCTCAACCTGAACATTGGATTGTGGGTGTGCCACAGATGCAAGGTCAAGTCGGATGCCTTTCTCCCACCAATAAGCCTCCACTTCTTCGAGTGACAAGTTGCTTCCGTTGTCGGTGATAATGCTATGTGGGAGACCAAATCTCACCACTACATCCCGGACAAACCTGAGGGCAGTTGCCCCATCAAGCTTTCTAATGGGTTTAGCTTCTATCCATTTGGTGAATTTGTCAACTGCTACAAGCAGATGCGTAAAACCACAAGGTGCCGTCTGTAACGGTCCCACCATGTCTAGACCCAGAATTCAAACGGCCAAGTTATTGGTATTGTTCGCAATTCTTCAGCAAGAACATGTGGTTGTCGGGCATAATACTGGCATCCCGTGCATGTCTCAACCAGCTTGTCGGCGTCCGCCTTCGCAGTCAGCCAGTAGAATCCTTGCCGGAAGGCTTTTGCGACCAACGATCGGGGAGCGGCGTGATGCCCGCAATCTCCGAGATGGATTTCGCGCAGGATTTCCATACCTTCTAGCTGGGAAACACACTTTAGGTATACACCAGTAGTGCTCCTTTTATAGAGTTGCCCATTGATTATGGTATAACCCTTTGCTCGTCGTACTATTTGTCGTCTTTCGACTTTGTTGTCGGGCAAAGTTCCGTGTTCGAGATATTCCATGAACGGTCTTGTCCAAGCCGGAGGGACCTTAGTCACCATGTTGACGAAAGAGTCAGCTATATCCGGGTTGTCGATGTCGGCCCCCTTCACGGATGGTGTGCGCAGGTGCTCCAGGAAAACTCCTGGTGGAATTAAACGCCATACGATCCAAGCTTAGACAGCAGATCGGCCGCCTCGTTTTGTTCCCTAGGCACATACTTGACTTCGTATCCTAAGAAGCTCTTGGATATCTCGTCCACTTCGTCTCGATATGCCACCATCATAGGGTTCCGCGCATTCCAGGTGCCAGCCACCTACTGGGCAACCAAGTCGGAATCTCCACAGCAAACTATGCGCTTGATGCCAATATCTTTGGCTACATATAGTCCATGAATGAGTGCTTCATACTCCGCCATGTTGTTTGTAGCCTCGAAGTGGATCTGCAGAACGTAGTGTAGCTTGTCTCCTGTTGGTGACTGTAGCAATACACCAGCCCCCGAGCCGTTGAGCAGCTTTGATCCGTCAAAGTGCATCACCCAGTACTCTGGTTCTGGCAACAGAGTAGCGTCTGGCATCTCCGTCCAATCTGCAACAAAATCCGCCAAGGCTTGTGACTTGATAGCGTCGCGTCTCTTGTAGGTGATCTCGAAGGCGGCAAGTTCAATGCTCCACTTCGCGACCCTTCCTATAGTGTCGTTGTTATTGATAATGTCGGACAGTGGAGTCTTGCTCACCACTGTGATTGGGTGCTCCTGAAAGTAATGCCTCAGCTTCCGAGAAGCAAGGAATACTCCATAAGCTATCTTTTGGTAGTGCGGGTAATGCTGCTTGGACTCCGTCAATACCCTGCTCGCGTAGTAAACTAGTCGTTGAACTCCGTGCTCATAGCCTAGTTCCTTCCGCTCTACCACGACGATGATGCTGATAACCCGGTTGGTTGCCGCCATGTAAATTAACAGGGGCTCTCCAGGCTCGGGTGCTGCAAGGATGGGCGCTGAGGAAAGAATCTCCTTGAGCTGCTTCAATGCTGCGTCTGCTTCGTCCGTCCACGTGAATTTCTCCACCTTCTTCAGCAACTTGTACAGCGGCAGAGCCTTCTCTCCAAGTCGGCTGACGAACCGACTAACTGCTGCAACACAGCCTGTTAGTCGTTGAATGTCCTTTAGGCATGTCGGACGGTTTATGTTTAAGATGGCTTTGATTTTCTCCGGGTTGACCTCGATTCCACGTTGGGAAACGGTGAAGCCCAACAATTTGCTGGCTGGAACCCCGAAGACGCACTTCTTAGGGTTGAGCATCATGTTGTATTTCCAGAGATTATCAAAGGTTTCTTTTAAGTCGGAGATTAAGTCGTTTGAATTTTTAGACATCACCGCGATATCATCCACATAGGCATGAACGTTCCGACCAATTTGGTCGTGAAGGCAACGTTGCATTGTCCGCTGGTAGGTAGCACCTGCGTTTTTCAGCCCAAAGGGCATCGTGACATAGCAAAACGTGCTGTATGGGGTAGTGAACGAAGTGGCCAATTGGTCCGACTTACTCATCTTGATCTGGTGGTATCCTGAGTATGCATCGAGAAAACACAAGAGTTCCGAGCCAGATGTCGAGTCAATGACTTGGTCAATGCGAGGCAAAGCAAATGGATCTTTGGGACATGCTTTGTTCAAGCCGGTGTAATCAACACACATTCTTAATTCATTGGTTCCCTTTTTGGGGACAAGTACAGGATTGGCCACCCATTGGGTGTGAAGGACTTCTCGGATAAATCTAGCCTTAAGTAACCTAGAAATCTCTTTGCCGATGGCGCGTCTCTTCTCATCTCCAAAGCGTCGTAGAGGTTGTTTCACTATATTGCATTTTGGATCAATGTTTAAGCTGTGCTCGGCAAGTTCCCTAGGTACACCTTTCATGTCGGCAGGTTGCCAGGCAAAGATGTCCCTATTCTCACGGAGGAACTCGACGAGCGCGCTTTCCTATTTGGGATCCAGGTTCGTCCCAATGGCGACGGTCTTAGAGGCATCGCCTACCACAAGTTCCACCGGCTTGGTTTTGATGGCGGCCTTGAACGCAGGAGCGGAGTCGGAGATCTGCTTCTTCGACGCGGGCATCTCTGAGTCATTGACCTTGCTCTGGATCTCTTTGAATTCTTCGTTGTAGAGGACAGCTTCTGCAATGGCTGCTTCATTGATCTCGCAGTCCCTTGCCTTGGTAAAGCTTCCGGATACGGTGATAACACCGTTTGGTCCGGGTATCTTGAGTTTGTTGTATACGAAGCATGGCTTGGCCATGAACGTGTGGAATATGTCGCGGCCGAATATGACGTGGTACATGCTCTTGAAGGGGACCACTCGAAGGTCATGCGCTCTTGGCGGTAATTATTAACATCGCCAAAGGCAACCTGAAGCGTAATGCACCCAAGGGACCGAGCCTCCCAACCAGGGACTACACCGTGGAAGATGGTGTTGGTCCGCCTTAGGTTTGCCTCCATGAAGTTCATCTTCTGCAGTGTATCCAGGTACATGATGTTGATGCTGCTTCCACTATCCACCATGCATTTGGTGAACTCCACGCCGTCAATCAAGGGGTTGATGACCATGGCGTACTGGTTCTCCGTGGGAACAAGGTCTGGGTGGTCCGTCCTGTCCCAAGTTATTGGAACTTCCGACCAACGCAGGTACTGGGGGACTGGAGGGAGAGTGGCCATCAGGATCCTCAGAGAGGTCTTCTGTTGTCGGACGGTGGGGGTGCCAAGGAAAGTGTGGTAGACTGGAGCCTTCTTTGCGAAGGGGTTCTTTCCCTTGTCGTCGCTCTTGGAGGCGTGCTTGGGGTCAACGTCTCCGTCCATGTCACTTGAATGCTTGGGCTCCTCCTCCTTCTTATTCCCTTTGCCCTTGCCTCGCGGTCTGTTCTTCTGACTTTGCTTGTAGCCGGACTCCGGGTCTTCCTTGAGGTTGTTGACAAACTTGCAGTGTTGATTGGTATGGGTGGCCTTGTCGTTGGCATCGAGGTGTATGAGGCACGGTATATCGCGGTACTCCTCGTAGGTTTGGGGAACGCGGAGAGGCGCTGAGGTGGTTTCACTTCCTTGTTGCTGCCCACGGCCAGCTCCCCTTCCTCGGCCACGTTGTCCGCCTTCTCCTCGTCCTGCAAAAGTCATAGCGACCATGTTGGTAGATTGCTTTTCTTCTGGAGCGGTTTTCCGCTTTGTACTGCCGTTCCTCCGAGCTTGAGTTGGAACAGCCGTTGCCGGCAAAGAGCCACGAGCATCGTCGGCGGCAGCTGTGAACTCACTAGCTAACTGAATCATCTGATTCAAGTCAAGCTGGTGATTGTCCTGCAAGCGCTTCAGCTTATGTCGGAGCGACGTGCCCCTTTCCAACCCATCAATGAAGGCGGCCATGGCGGTCTGAGCGTGCACTCCTACGCAGGAATTCTTCATATCCAGCCATCGGGAGAGGTAGGCGCGAGATGTCTCGTCCTTATATTGCACGCACCGCTGTAGATCGCCCACAGTGCAGGGACACTTGTATGTACCCTCAAAGTTTTTGGTGAACGCTTCTTGCATGTCCAGCCAGTTGTAGATAGATTTCTCCGGCAGGTCATCGATCCATTGACGGGCCATGCCCGCCAACATTAACGGGAGGTACTTGACGGCGATGTTGGGGTTGCCTCCGGCAATCTCTACCGTGTTGCCGTAGTCCTACAACCATGTGGCTGGCTTGGCGGTGCCGTCATAGGGTTTGATGGTCTTGTCAATCCGGAAGCCTTTGGGGTAAGTTGCGGACCGTATTGCAGGTCCAAAGCAACGTGGTCCCAGGTATGGTCCTTCCCGGGCCTCGTGGATCTTATCAATCCGCGAACATGCATCGTATGGCTCCGGGTTCTTCTTATTTTTGTCAACAGGGGATGGGCTGCGTGAACAATGCGGGCCTCTTCCTCCATGGTGACTGCTTGGCGGCGACGGAGGCGGAGGTGGCGGTGGGTTATCCTTCTTGCTGTTACCCTCCTGCGACGCCTCACGCCTGTCATGGTTGCTTGTCGGACGCGGAGGGTCATGGTGTGACCTGCTCTTGTGTCCTTGGTTGCGCTCTTCATCATGACGGGTCTGCGTCGCGTTGTCGTGGATGATGATGCCGCACTGCTTTGGTGGGGGCATATCCATATGATGGTGTGCCTTGTAGTCTTCATGACGTCGGGGGGATGGGGGCGGTGGCGATGGGCGACGAGGTCGGGCTTTTCTCCGTGGTTGGAGGATATGGGGATAGCATCCTTCCTGTTGTGCGCATCCCTCCGTCTTTGTTCTGACGAACCCGTCTGGGACCCGACATCCTAAGGAGATCTGTCCCTTGGAGGTTTGTACTGGCTAGATCGGCAGAGCGCTGGGTCAGACTCAAGCCTCTAAGAGGTGGCCTTTTCCTGCTGCTTCACCGCCTTGGCCACTAGGTCATAGACCTGCTCTACTGCCTCAGGAGATCTATCCTGCTCCAGAAGGGTCTTGGCGACGGCGAGGTTAAGGAGTGGGGTGGGCATCACCTGCTTTCCTTCACTGTCAATGTATGGCTTGGCCTGTGCCGGCTTCGAGGGAGCCCATCCTAGGTTGCGCCGTACACCAGGATCGTTGATGATGCGAGCCGGAGCTTTCTTAGCCTTCTGCTGCTGCAGCAAAGTCTTGTATTCGGCCTCCATTGCTCTAGCTTTCTTTATGGACTTCTGCGCGTTGACCAGATCTCGATCTAGTTTAGCGCCTTGCTCTGCAATGGCTTGCGCCTCCTCCAGCAGCTGCCGGCGCTTCTCGTCAAGCTGGGTCACGTTCCGGATATGAGCAACGGTTAGTGGCTCGACAAGGAGATTGTCGTACATCACTCTATCAGCTGGAGTAACATGGGCTGTTGCCGACGTAGATGCTGGAGGCGGTAAGTTTGCGGTGTTATTGTTGCCCGGGCCGGTGCCGAGTTCCTGCGGCTGCTGCACTGGGTTAGGTGGGGGAGGCATAACCTTTGCGCGATCAATGTCAGCAGCAATAAGTGGCCCCTTCCCCTTGTCTAGCGCTGTAGGCGGAGCTTGTCCAGGTTGATCTTCATCCATCGCCGTCCCAATGGTGACGAAAACCCCTCGAGACGTGACGGTGTTGTTGGCTTGCTCGTCGCGCGAGTACTCCTCCTCCGTCTCTTGCATATCGGAGTCTAGCTCTTCTGGACTGAAGTCTATCTCCTCTGAATCTGCACTGAAATCAGCATAAAGCGCGTCAATGACAGAGTCGGAGGGTGCCAGGACTTCCTCGATGATGGGTGGTGGAGGTGCAACAGCCTCGATGATGACTGGAGGTGGTGGTGCTGCTGCGACGATGGCGTCCGGAGGCGGTGGTGGTGGTGGCTGAATCGGAGGCTCGTCTGGCTAATGAGCGCAGCGCTTGCCGCTCGCCTCGCAGTTGTTGACGGTGTTCACCATGCCTTCGAAGGTAAGGCGTCCTGACGCCTGTTGCCGTCTTAGAGAATGTCAGAGAAGCGTGCCATGGTCCAGTCCTTCCACAAAGTGATAGATAGCATCATCATTGGGGTAGTGGGCCAGATCGGCTCGTATACGGAGCCACCTGGCCAGGTAATCACGGGGTTTTTCGCCCTCTCTCTGAACGCATCGCGCTAGATCGAAGATGGTAACCACGCCGACTAACTTGGATCTCTGCTGTCCAGACGCACGGATGAAGCCGGCGGATTTGCAGTGATCTTCCACCTTTATATCCTGCACAGGGGCGGTTTGGGTGGGCCTTAAATTTTTCCGATCTTTGCCGGCAAACTCCGAGGAGAGATCCGACATTGATCCTTCCGCGAACGTATCCTGCCCGTAGGCGGTCCGTGCGGGCCTTGATGCTCCTCCGACTCCCAGGGAACTAGTGCCCGAGTCGGTTTCACCGATGAAGAGGTGGATGTCTTTGATAGGAACGATCGAACACCGCGTAGGGTTTGTCTTCGCCGGGATCCAGAACTCGTCAGGAGGGACAATCGGAACATTGCCTAAGAAGAGAACACGACCGATGGCTACGGTTTCGCCGATTCCCGCGAATATCTTGGTCCTCGCCCGCTGAAGAGCCTGAAGCGCCTCTTGCCCCACGGTGGGTGCCAACTGTCGTGGTATTGCTGACGAGTACGCGATAGAGGGGTCCTCATAGTGCGTGTTTAGAGACGTGGGGTAAGGCGGACGGTTTGACGGGTACAAGGCAACACAACTTACCCAGGTTCAGATCCCACAACGATGGCGGAATCCTACTCCTGCTATAAATCACTATAAGGGCAATACGCCGAGTTATAGAGATAGGTTCGCTGTGCGAGGTTGTGTGAAGTTATCTATGATCGTGCCCTAAAGGCTCCCATAGGCCCGACTTATATAGTCGCCAGGTCCTAGGGTTACAGGGAAAAGTCATAGCCGAACAGGTTATAGAGTCCTACACCGTCTATTACTAGTCTTGTGTATCTTGCACTCCAAGGCTCCGGGTACGTTGGTGACTCCACCGTAGCCTTCCTTTATCCGGCATGGGCCTTCCTTCTGGATCCACCTAACTGGACCACCCAGCAGGCCATAGGCCAACTATGGGTCACCCGGATTAGCCGGATAAGAGACATGCTATAAGGATACCCATATAGCATATCCCCAACAGGTACGCTGGTGACTCCTCCGTAGCCTTCCTTTATCCGGCATGGGCCTCCCTTCTGGATCCATCTAACTGGGCTAACTTTATTGCGGCTAAAACAAAATTCCGTTCAAAAGGAAATCCTATGGACCAAGCCAGAGTATGGTTCTAGGAAATTGAATATTGATGCATCATTTCATATGGACGGCTCAGGTACTGTGGGAGCTGTGTTACGCAATCACAGAGGAGGTGAAGCGGTGGCAGGAACGGGAGATACTATTGACAATGTATTGAATGCCGCGACAGCCGAAGCTCTTGCACTTCTTCGAGGACTAGAATTTCTGGAACGATTGGGTTGCTCATCGATTGTAATTGAATCTGATTCTTTGGAACTTATCAAGGCTTGCAATGGTGTGATTGAAGTTTGGAGCCCCCAATCTTCTATTTTGGCGGAGTGCTTTGCAAAAGCTTGTTTGTTGAATGAGGTTGTTTTTACGCATTGTACTAGGGATGCTAATCAGGTTGCGCACCATTTAGCCAAGCATATCTATGAGTCGAAAGAGAATGTTGTATGGGATGGCGACCCGCCGAGGTTACTATTACCATTTGTAATTCAAGATGTGACAATCTTATCAAATAAATAAAGCACCATGTGGCATTCCTTCAAAGAAAATATAAATCGTTTATTGTCGCTAGCCAAGGTAGGACGGGTGCCTGACCTCGCCCTACCGGGAGCCTCGCCACTGATTAGGAGTACTAAGTAGCATACTAGAGGTCCTATGATTATGGAGGCCCTATTATAGTGAAACACTCCACGCATGTGCATGAGACGGGCCTGGAGAGGAGGCAAGCGAGTGTTCTTAGTGGAGGAGCAGCGACGAAAGGGCCCGGAGATGGCCGAGGCAGCCTGGCGACGCAGAGGCGACGCAAAGTCGCCATCGCTAGCACGTGCGCGAGAAGAGAGAGAGAGAGAGAGAGAGAGAGAGAGAGAGAGAGAGAGAGAGAGCGCCGAGTTGGGCTGGACCAGGCTAGGAAGTGATTTTGACCACTTGGATCGGTCCTGTAGGCCCAAATACTTAGGGGTATTTTAGTCATTTCATAAATACCAACATACCCAATTAAATCATAACACACATAATAACTGAAAAAAATAAAAAATAGTTTTGTGTGTAGAAAAATGCAAGGAATCTAGAAAGTATTTTTGTGGGATTTTTGCAAACATTTAAATTTTATGAATTTTTGAGTGATTAAAATTGAGTTCTAAATTATTAAAATTTCATAAAAGTTCCTATAAAATTATGGAAGATCATAATAATTATGTAAACCCTTTGATATAAATATGAAAATTGTAAAGTAAAATACTAATAATACTTTGTGGATTGCTATAATCAATAAAATACCAAAGAAAATAATATAAAACCATAAAATGGGAGAAAATCACCTAAAATGGGCCATGCCAAGCCCGTGACCCGACCTAGGTCGTGCCAAAATCTTTATAATTAAAAATCAGGAGGAGCAGAAATGTACTTGATATTTGGCAAGCTAAAGTTAGATACTTCACTAAATTAGCAAAAGGCTGGAGTACTCACTTAATGGATGACATACAAGATAAAACAATATTTAATTCAAGAGTATTATACTCTTTACATAAATCGGAATCTCAACCCCTTAGAGAGGTGGAAAGAGAGATATTATAATTTATCCTTAGAGACCAAAGTAGAATTTCAATAAATTGGAGGACGAAAAATTGGCTATGCATTGACCCGATGCCCGAGAAGGTAAAATCACCTAATTAAGTTTTCTAGTTGGCTTAATTGCATCGATTTGAGTGTATATCTAGTTGGAAAAGTACCACTGAGGGTGTGGTGCATGACAGTAGCGAGTCACTGGAATACCTTAAGGCTCATCATGAAGAAGATCCTTCTATCCACGTGGTCATGTGAAGCTAGGGAAGACTTGGCAAGGTCTTTACTGGCTAGGGTGTATGTTTGATAGAACTATGTAGATAGTTTCTTGCAATTCACATGTTGATCGCCCATCTTATTTAGTTTTAGTAATGCTCTTCTCCTACAGGCGACTCGTTGCAATGTCGAGGTAGAAGTTAGGCACTTTTAAGTTTCTATGCAACACCGTCGTTTTACCTTTTTGAGTAGTTTTTAAACTTGAAACTTAAATGGTTACGTTTTCGAACTGAAGGGAGATGCGGTGAAATCCTTGTTGATCTAAAAAATCTCCAACAACACGAGCACTATCAGTCGAAACTGCAAGCTGAGCAGAAAACCATGCGACATGTGTGTAATCTCCTCCTGCACGGACGCATCTCCAGGCTCATATGCAGAACCTTACTTAGATTTTTACATGACCTAACCAAAGTTGCAAACCCCCATCAAATATGGCAACAAGTGCCCAAGAGCTTCTCACCAACGAAGGAATCTTCGAAGGGCATGACGTTGACAACACAACGGGGGTGGAGAGGAGGAGGCGCAATCAAGTGCATCTTGGTGGAGTTCCTACTCAGTGCACACCACACGACGCCACCTGCCAGGGCCACGAGCTCGGCAAGATTTTCACCAGAGCAAGTCCAGCAGTTCCCCTATCATCTCTCCTAAATGGTTTTTAGGGGAAGCTGAAAAAAAAAACCTTCCAGCAGTTCCCGATCGATTCCACTATTCTTTTGACTACCCTATTCTTCTCCCCAACTTCCTTATGTATAGGGGAACTGGAGGGCTCTCCTATCCATCTCCCGAGCGCAGGAAAACTCCTTCTGAAGCACGGTAGCCATTCATTTTCGAATGGTAGTTATAGAAAATTCTTAAAATATAGAATAGGGGAGATTTTTAGGGGAAACTGCTGGAGTCAGACAATTTTTAGGGAAGAATATTTTTAGGGGAGTCAAAGATTTTGAGATATAGGGAAGAAATTTTAAGAGAACTGCTGGACTTGCTCTCAGGATGGCATAGTGGTACTATCATATTACTAGTATCATGCATATGATACTATCTCCATAGTGCATGGTATCATATGGTAGTATCATACTAATACTATATTTAATGATTTGTAAAATCTCAATACAAATTGTGTACAAGATTTATTTGTATGAGGATTTTATAGTTTTATGTGCTATGATACGGTATCTATCTATGATTGTCTAACCATCTCTTTCTTTATTAATTGTTGTGCCACATCAGATTTTGCCAACATGGCATGTATGATACTAGCTATGATACTCACTAGGACCAGCCTCAAGGACAACAACCTCCGTTCGCCGCATGTGAGTAGGCGGGTGGGTCTTTGCTACAGCCTTGGCATATTGGCGAAGTCGATAATTAGGCTTGGCCTCGACGCGGAGAGGGTGAGGGAGCTGTTGGAGAACTGCATGTTTTTAGATGAAACTTTTAAGAGGAGTCAAACTTTTGGCTTTCTTTTCTTTGGCACTTGAGAACCTTAAACTTTTATGTTGGTTGTGCCGTTATTTTTTTATAGTGGAACCTGGCTCTTTTCTAGGGTCATATGGAAAAAAAGTCAAACTGAGCCGCCTTCCCCAACTTCTTAGAATAACTGGGGAGCTGCTATTTCACGCTTGACTCATGCGTGAATACACTCCATGCATGTGCCTCTCGTACGTGGGCCATGTCCAAATCAGTTTCTTCATTCGTGAATGATGCTCTCTAACAAATGTTAAAAATCGGAAAATGTTCACATATAAAATCTGTTCAAATTCACATATTTTTCATAAAATGTTAAATTTTAAAAAATGTTTAAATTCAAAAACGATCACATTCAAAAACTGTTCAAATTAAAAAATGGTTAATGTTGAAAAAAATATTCAACTTCAAAAAAATCGCATTTGAAAAATGTTCATATTTGAACATTATTATTTAGAAAAAATAAGAAAGTACAAAAAATAAAATAGAGAATGAGAAAAAAAAATAAAACGCTATATGGGCGGGCGTGAATGAAGCCTATTGACACGCGGCGTTAGGCGGGAAATAGTATTTGCCGAATCACTGGCCCGTTCGTGAAAGGCTGTTGCCTTATCCTCATGGACCTATGGAGCCCACTGAAACCTGCTTGCTCTTAGCGCTATAGCCCCATTGGAGCGGGCTAGGACATGCGCTCCTTGAAAGGCTGTTGCCTTATCCTTCATGGACCTATGAGCCCACTGAAACCTGCTCGCTCTTAGCGCTATAGCCCGGTTGGAGCGGGGTAGGACATGCGCTCCAGGCCTCTGACTCTACCGGGCCTAGCCATGGTATATCTGCCAGCCTTTACTCCGAAAACAAAATCCATGGCAGCCCAGCCTAATGCAGATGATATTAATTACCTCAGTACGTCAGCAACAGAAAAAAATCATCAGGACGGCACCGAGTTGAAGAGCGCGTGTACCGGCGGTCGCTCGAATGCGAGATCCATCGAGATGTACGTTACGAGTACGCAGATGGTACACTGCACACAAATACGGAGTACTGGAGGCTGGAACATGATCTGCTCGCCTCACAGCCTGTCTGCTCGCCTGAACCCACTGCATGCCTTAAGATACTAGCAGCCTGCACGCCTACTTATTCACCCATCAGCTGCGCGCGTACACGCACAATATAGGCAGGCACCGCACAGTACCTTGTACCATGCAAGTTACCGGTGTACTAGAGCCATAGCTAATTAAGTACTACCATCCTCGGTCTCTCTCTCTTCCTTGCTACTCCCTCTGTTTAGAAATATAAGGTATTTTAGATTTGTAAAGCTAATGTATCTAGACATCTTTTAGCGTGTAGATTTATTTGAACCTATACACTAAAATGTGTCTAGATACATTTGTTTCATAAACCTAAAACATCCTATTTTTTCAAACGGAGGGAGTACTATTAATGGCGACTACTCCCTCTGTTTTAAAATATAAGTTGTTTAGGTTTATGAAGAAAATGTATCTAGACTTTATTTAGTACGTAGATTCGTTCCAAACTTGAATGAACCTAGATACTAAAAGTAGTCTAGATATATTTGCTTAACAAAGCTAAAACATCTTATATTTTAAAACGGAGAAAGTACGAGGGGGCTTCGTGTGCCGATCGAGCATTCATTTTTCAAAGCTCGGTCCGGCGAGCTGAGCCTGAGAGCCTGAGCTACGCGGAAGGAGCGAGCACATGACTGCTGTGGCAATACGCAGCCGGCTCTGAATCGTGTGTCGGCCGGGTGCGTACGTACATGCCATTGCGCCAGGAGCATTAAAATGTTTATTATGCATGTGTACATATATAACCAAGCCGCCGTAGCATCGTGTGACGATCGTTCCTAGTACTACTTGTAATCCTAGATTGCATGCCCATGACGCACGCACAGCGCACACGAGGTGTTGAAATGAATCTTGGTTAAATAAATAATATAGGGTAGCCGTGGACGGTCCCATGCATGATGCATCCACTGTTTGCACGGAGAGGGAGGGAATTTGCTCGTACTGTGTTGAAATCTCTTCACAAGTACGCGCGCCATCCCCCCGGAGATGAACTCCCGAGCTGGAGCACTGTTTCTCCAGCGTCTCCTGCCCTACCTTCTGCTTGCTGCTTGCTCGCGTGATCCACGACGAACATGCCATGCCATGATGGAGCGATGCCTGATGGGACGAGACATGTCAAACCACGGCCGTACCTCCCGCGGACCCATTTTAATTGACTTTTATTTATCAAAATTTGAATAAAGCTATATACTAGAGTACTAATAACTGTAGCGAGCGCTTGCACGCACGGATGCTAATATATTCCATCCATCTCCTCCGTACAGTACGTGCCCTATGTGCGTGCAGGTCATCAATTTTGCCTTCCGCACACACAGGGGGACGGAGGATGCGTCGACCCTTTGCTGGCCCTGCGTATCTACGTACATACTGTACGTACTTCACGCGGCCTTGCTAGTCGTAACTTATTACCACCTGGAAGCACGTACCACTACTGTACAGTGTACACTCGACGAAGGACGTTCTTAGTTAACTCTTGGCGACAAAACGCGTCGACCTCGATCGCTGCGCGCGCTTGGATCCATCGATCTCCGTGTAGCGCGCGAGGAGGAGCTGCGTGCAAGGCAGAGGAACGGGCACGGTAAGGATGGGCAAATGGCAACTTGAGGAAGGCGACGACGACGGCTCTCCGTGTAGCGGATTGGACGTCGCGTGGCTGCGCGCGCGGGCGCCCGTGCGGTCCCGGCTCGCCACGTACGTACCGGCGCTGGCGTACTACTCCCGTCCCATCCGTCTCCTGTACTCGTTCAGAATTTCGCTGCTGCAGTGGAGGAGCTGGTGCGCCCCGGCCTCTGTCGGCACGCTCCAATTTTCAGATTCAGAAGAGAGCTAGCACCACTACACCGACGATGGCACTCGATCGAGCCGGTTTCCTTCGCGGCAGCGTACTACAGCAAACCTAGCTGCTACTACGTCGCACGGTAATTCACTGGATCAATCACGGTTATGTACATACGAACCGCTCTTACGTCCCATCGACCGATCCATCCCAGCTCCAATTCCACAAACTTGTTCTAGCTGTTGTGCAATTAACTACTGTCCCTGACAGCGGATCGCAATCGGCAATCCTCCCTAAACCGAGCTTCATTAGCTAGCTAGCTACCCCAGGCACAGGCAGGCAGGCAGCAGGCTAACCGAACTGCTTCCGCTTGCGAGACAGGCTAGAGCTAGCGCAGATCGGGCTGCTAGCTCGCACGCACGTACGTTTGGTCAAAGATGCATGCTACTACCTCTGCTCCGGTAGGCATGCAGGAGCAAATGTTTAGTCTGATCGATCGATCCTCTATCTAATGCGGTTGGTTCATGATTGGCCGTCTGTTTGCTACGCTATGTTTAGTACTCTCTGTCCTAAAATATCCTGTATTTTAGGTTTAGTCAAAGTCAAACTTTATAAAGTTTGGTAGAATATATAGAAAAAACTATAAACATCTATAGCACCGAATGTATATATTATAAAAATATATCTTACAACGATTTTAATGGTACTTATATTGTATTATAGGTATACATAATTTTTTTAATATGTTTGGTTAAACTTTACAAAGTTTGACCTTGACTAAACCCAGAATGCAGGGTATTTCAGGACAGAGGGAGTATGAAACTGCTACGAATTTGTTCCTGTATTTTTTTTGCATGATGTATGTATGAACGAGTGAAGCAATTTACTCTTCAAGGACGAGCTCCTTTTTTTTCATGTTATCATTATGTCTTTCATATAATTTTACTTGGTCGATGCTTTTGTATTAGTGATTAAAACACGAAGGCACATCCACGCATACTAAATCAATGAAGTGAAGTCTGAGGCAGTTAAAGCCTACATTTCAGTAAGACGTGATGGGACTCTATTTAATTTCATCATGTTCTTTTAAGTTGGCGTACTAAATATGCAAGTTTTCTAGATGGAAGTGAAATTACTGCATCGGTATGCTTGTCATTTGCTAAATATTTAGTCATATTCAGCCTGTCATTTACTAGATTGATGAAGAGATTTTTCAGCCAACTTATTTCACTACTCTATGTATTTAGCTAGGCTGTATTATTCTCATTTGGTATATCTATATTTAGGTATATTGTGCAATACAAGTAAGATCCCAAGAGGAACACTCTCCCTCCCCCTCTCCCCTATCTCCTATAGCCATAGGCGGATCCACCATCCCTATAGTCCGGGCAGCCGCCTAGGCTTGCCGACCGCGTGACGTCTTGTATCCAATGTATTTTACTTAATTTTGTTGAAAATATTAGGACCATATACACGTCTGCCCAGGCTTCTAGAAATTTCTGGGTCCGCCATTGCCTATAGCTGAGCACTTTCCCTCCCGTTGCTGGCCGAGCCAAAGCCCTCTCTTGTGGCGCTGCCACTGGGGAGCGGCAGAGGTGAGCCCCCCTCGTAGTCTAGGATTTTGGCTTCTCACCGTAGGTCTAGGTTTAGGTCTGTGTGTGTCTGCCGCTGTGGCGACTGACGAGATGCCCCGCCGGCGTTCATGCACAACGCCGGTCGGCCGTCCCCGCGGTGGTTCAGCGAACTCCATTGGTTGGAGCAAGCTGTTGCTTCTGTCGTGGGCGGAGGCCATCCTAATAAGTGTTGCTGCCTCTGGATCTGGCAGCCTCGGGCCGTTCTTCTCTCCCTGGCTGGCCTTGGAGGCGAGGGGTGGGAGAAGGTCGTGCCGGTGGCCGCTGCGTTCGTGAGGCGGACTGGGTGCTCGACGTGCGGATGTTCTGGCCGCAGCTGCCATCATCTAGTGTGGATCTTCTCCGCCTCCGTGCTCCCTTGGTCAGAGCCAGTCGCTGTGGAGGTGCTCGACTCTGGAGGCCCCTCATAAGGTTAGTGGGCTTGCTCTGCGAAGGTCTGCTCCGAGCTCTTGTTGTTCTTATCCGGCCGGCCGTGGTGGCGAGGAGAGATGGGATGGCGTGCCCTGGAGTCGACCTGCTGCACCGGCAGCACCGCCAAGTCTGCAGCACCCGGATGTTGCGATTCATGAAGCTGTGTCCCCAGATCTTCCTCAACGTCGACGAGGTTGCGCCGCAGTTATCTATGGCCACGAGGGCCACACTTCCGCTCGGATGAAGCCGAGCATGATCTTCCACGAGTGGCAGAAGCTTTTCATCGCCCTGCGCGAGAGCTCCAAAGTCTGCATCGCCCCAAGTGGCAAGTTCCCCGGCGAAGATGTGGGCTCCAGGGCGTCGACGACGACCGGATGCCGTGGAGAAGGGCGAGGACCTGATCACGTTTTCTTCCTTCTTTTTAGGGTCCTTTCTGCAAGTGTGCCGTCCTTATCCTTTAAACACCCTTTGGTTTGGGGTGTCTTTGTAATTATACCCGTCGCTTTTTTTAATTAAGCAGCTTCTGGGGCCTTTCGGCCCTTTCCAGTTAAAAAAAGGTATGTTGTGCAATCTTACAACTATATTTCTACTTATTTAGTTGACCACGACTGTTATATTTAGCTAAGTACCTCTGCAATGATCATTTTATCTGTAGCTAGTTAGGGAGATCATATGTCTGCTTATTCAAAATTGTTGCAGGAGTACTAGTTTATCCACATGCCCTAACAGCTCAATTCAACGGTTATGATTTTGGAACGTTAATGGATTTTTGAGAACATGATTTGGTTCAAATTGGAACACTGCAATTTAACTAAACGTGATTACTTATCAAATTGGACTGTTCGAATGACCTGTTTCTCCTTTACTACTAGACAGCTAATTAGAGAGAGAGAGTAGAAGCTCCCCCTGGCTTCAGTACTCTCTTTTTAGAATCATCACTGGCCGTCCTTGAAAGGCTGTTGCTTATCCTTCGTGGACCTAAGAGCCCACTGAAATCTGCTTGCTCTTAGCGCTATAGCCCCATTGGAGCGGGCTAGGACATACGCTCCAGGCCTCTGACTCTACTGGGCCTAGCGATGGTATATCTCCCAGCCTTTACTCGGAAAATAAAATCCATGGCAGCCCAGCCTAATGCAGATCATATTAATTTAGCTCACCAACAGAAAAATTCATCGTGATGTACGCTACGAGTACGCAAATGGTGCACTGCAGCTGGAACATGATCTGCTCACGGCCTGTCTGCTCATCTGGAAAATGACTGCGTGCGCAGTACACGCACCATATAGGCAGGCCGCACAGTACCTTGTACCATGCCAGTTGCCAGTGTACTGTACTAGAGCCATACACAGGCATACGGCTAACTAGCATCGGTCTCTCTCTCTATCTATCTCTCTTCTTTGCTATTAATGGCCAGTAGTACGTAGTCCATGGAAGGATGATCCCTCTAGGGCTGTCAAAAAGAGTTCGGTCTTGACAAACTGTGTGAGTTTGATGCGCTAACAGCTTGGTTCGAGTTTGATTCGTCTCTCTAATAAACCAAGTTCGAGTCTGTTTTCGAGCTCGCGAGCTTAGATGAGCCGAACTCAAACAGTTCGATAAAGCTCGTGATTTTTGTATAGCCAGAAAATTAAGACTGCTATTGTTATTTTATCTGTTCTAAGACCGCTAAAATAATTATGTTAGCATGTTGGCACTGTATTACTATTATATGAGACTCGGTCCATTTCTACTGTTCTGTTTTCAAGATTTACTATTTTCTTACCATGTACTACATGTCTATCTTTGAATGTACTAAAATTTTCTTACCGAGCTTTAACGAACCGAGCTCAAGTCTACTCGAGCTTTGTTCGAGCCAAACTCGACCTTAGATGTAGACTCGAAGGTCGATCTAAGCTCGCTCGAGCTCGCCCATGCATCGGTCGCCGTCGTCGTAGGAGCATCTACTATCAAGGGCATTGTGTGCCGATCGAGCATTCGTTTTTCAAGAAGCTCGATTGGCCGGCGATCGAGCTGAGCCACGGAGCGAGCACGACATGACTGGCATACAGCCGGCTCTGAATCGCGTGTCGCGTGCGTACGTAGGTGCCATAATATTGCGCCAGAAGAATTAAAACGTTTTATTATTATATGCATATGTGTGTACCCGGCTGAGGGCATGCATCTTGCGACGATCAATCCTACGGTATATTGTAATCCTATACGCGTCCGTGTCCGTACTGGTGCAAGCGCATGACGCACGCACAAGCGGAATGAAATGAATCTTGTGTTTAGTAAATACTAGTAAATGTGCACGTGCAATGCACGTCTTCATTTTAAACACAAAAATCAAATTTGAAATATGGTAATCTATGTGTCAATATGTACCAATTGACATGAACGAGAAAATTCAGAAAGGATTTTTTTTGGCTCAATTGCCCATGTTGCCAAAATCACAAACTTAAAGGGGCCATTATGTTCAGGATGAGACAGAATACAACAAATCTTCATGTTCAGGATTGTAAACTGCTATGAAATGGTGACAAATAAATTAAAGTATTGAAATTTGCTCAAAGAAGAATAAACCCGACAACTAATTTCTAAAGGACACATCTTGGATGATATTTCTGATCTATACCAATTTGTACATTGTTCTCCTCGAAATCAAAATAGATGCAAGCTCTGCTCATTCGTTGCATTCACACATCAATGACATATCTCTCTAAATCACAGAATAAGTTAAATATCATCTACACCCAAGTTAAAAAAACGAAAAATATACTCCCTCCATTCAAAAATAACTAACTTGCATTTGTCTAAATTCACATTTATCTAGACTTGTTTTACTGTATAGATACATTTAGATTTAGAGAAACGCAAGTCACTTATTTTTTGGACGAAACATTGCATAGAAATGCATCAGTTTGGCTTGCAGGTCCTTCTGAAGCATCATCATATCCTGATAAAATGGTAATCTGAACAAGTGACACTATGCAACAACATCCATATTTTCATCCCTCATGGTTACAACTTTAGAGAGGTGGCTTGAGAAGTGAGAAGATTAGTCAACTTTGTGATTGCACTGCAGCCCACCAGCAAAGCCTGGAGTGTTGTCGGTTGTTCCTGCCTCCGTCGTGGGTTTTGGAGCAGATCTGTAGGACATCCAAAAACCATCATTGGTGCCGCTCAAGAGAAAGATTGTGAATAGAGTAATGTAGATATAAACGAAGTTGAAACAATGGGGGTGATGTTCCATACTCATGGCTCTCACCATTGGTGCCACTATTGATTATTGTACTCGCTTGTACAGAGTGGGGCGTTAGAGCTCTCCTTGTTCCAAAAGTATGTACCAATTTAGAGCATTTTCGTGGACCAAGCAGTCATGCATTGATTTTGTATGACAGACATCATATGCCCATTACACTTCGCCATGGACGAGCCTTAGTTTGGAGGAATATGAACTCCGTCTAGTTTGGATTCATGCTCAAAAAAGATTGTTTAAACGGACATGGAAAAGTTTATAGTACATCAAATCGGTTGAATGAAACATCTAATAAATCTGCGAGCTATCATTCTGGTATAAGAAAAAACAGTACCAACTTGAATAAATACCTGATGCTTGGGATCCCCTTATACTCCTTGTTGCCAAGCATGTAATGAAGCACATGCTAGTACCGATGTAAGACAACATCAATTGGCGACACCACATCTACTGTTGTCATTGCTGAGGCTCGTGACGACAATACAACGTCTCACTGGCATGTACAATCCTTGGCTACGACCACCATCGTGCTCCTGGCACATGGCTGAGATCAGTCCAATACCAATCAATCAATACTTGTAAACAAATCAGTGCATTAGCATATGTAATCAAATTCATGTACAATAACAATCATTAACCAGTTAGTTTATCAGAACATTTTTGAAGACACATCCTGAACATATTCAACCTACCTAAATATTTTTCACAATCTGCAGGTATAAGAAAAATAAACTGAGTGGGGATACCAGTAATTGATCCTATGTAGGAACAAAGTTAGAAAGCTAATAGTAAATATAACCATCAATCAATATTTGTATGTCAATACGAAATAAAAAATAAAATGAAGCCGCAAACTGAGGCCCCAAAACCATCTATTTTCGTGCTTCAAGCAACCTTGATTGGCGCTAAATAAACCTTGATTGGCTTTGAAGTAATAAATGAGTAATGCATCAGCCATGGAAATGCATAACTGGATGAGCATTAGTCCATGATTCCCAATCATATCTGGGTAGATGTGATATTCTAAGAAGTCACTAATCTGAAAGAACAAAGCGAGCATAATAAATGCTGGAGAATAGTGTACAATCTGAACCACGTCTAGCATTTTTCTGCAAACCAGAACAGCAATGTCGAGTCAGGCTGCGTTTGTTGCCAACTACCTTTGCTTTACCCCTCGGTTATATCCTGAAATGGAGCGCAGTTGGAAGATGACATACGGATTTCTACTTTATATATCTGGAAAAATACCGACTCTTACTTTACATGAATTGCGGTTTGAAGCCTCTTAAGAGAATGTTCTGAACAAATATCTGTGATGGATGATTCTAGAAAAATTGAGGTAATTACTGACCAAAAGGAATCAAACGATCGGCCACATGAATAACAACCTCAACTGCAGTGAGAAGGAGAAAACTGAACCGTGGAGGAAACCTACAAATGGTTGGGAAAACGGAATTTCGATGCAGGCTTTTGTAAGGAAATGTGCACTGGATCAAAGGGTGCTGCGTTGAGGAATGAAGATGGTTGATGCCCTCCTGTCCTCCTGGGGAAATATTAGGCCCATTTTTCTTGCAAAATTTTGTCGCTGATTAAACCCAATCATGTAGTATTTGTTCCAATTGCAGGACAATAAACACAGGAAATAGTAGAATCTGAAGAAATTGAGTGGCGGCTGGTGTTGGCGCACTGGCGTCAGGGCGGCCTGTCGTCCCGGCGTGCAGCGCGGCCTCGCTTGTCGGCGGAGGCGGAGGAGACGTCGTCTCAGAGGGGGGTAGAACCTGAAGAAAATGCGGCGCCGGCTGGTGTTGGCGTCATGGCATATAGCGCGTCCTTGCGTGCTGGCGGGGGCGGTGACGGTGTCGTCTCGGCGGGGCGGGCCTCGCGTGAGGGGGCCGGGGCGAGAGGTTGGGCGTCGTTCGTGCGAGACGAGGGGCTGGGCGGTGGCATGGCTTGCGCGACAGCGCCTTGAGCGGCGGAGGCGGTGCCTTGTGCAGCGTCGGGGACTCCGGGGCTTGCAACTGCAATGATCTGTCCAGGACCTGAGTGGTGGAAAGAAAAAAAAGTAAGACGTGGGGATTGTCCGCTCGACGGTGTTGAGCCGATAAAGACGGATCGACCGTGAAGCGTTTGATAATCGTATCGTATGGCCAGCATTGATTGGATTTGACCCTCTAGATCTTTTAATATTAGTCTAGATAGGCTAGCCGTGGACGGTCCCATGCATCCACTGTTTGCACGGAGAGGGAGGGAATTTCCTCCCGAGTTGGAGCACTGTTTCTCGAGCGTCTGCCGCGCTACCTACTGCTTGCTTTGTTCGCGTGATCCACGATGAACATGCCATGATGATGGAGCGATGCCTGATGATGTGACGAGACATGTGAACCCGCGCGCGGCCGTACCTCCTCGCCCATATTCAAAATGCTAAAAACTGTAGCGCCTCGCTTGCACGCACGAATGCTAATATATTCCATCCGTCTCCTCCTCAGTACAGTACGTGCCCTATGTGCGTGCCCGTAGTGGTAGGTCATCAATTTTGCCTTCCGCACCCACAGGGGGGGGACGGACTACGGAGGATGATGCGTCGACCCTTGGCCCTGCGTATCTACGTACATACGTACGTACTTCACACGGCCTTGCTAGTAGTTTTTTTTTTTTTGCACGGTCGGCCTTGCTAGTAGTAGTAACTTATTACCACCTGGAAGCATGTACCACTACTGTACAGTGTAGTACACTCGAAGACGCTAGTATTATACTAACTATTGGCGACAAAGGCGTCGACCTCGATCGCGGCGCGCGCTTGGATCCATCGATCTCGGCCGGCCGCCACGCGCGCTCGTCGCCGGCCGACTCGCCCGCCGGCGCCACGTACGTCGCCCGGCCCGGAGGAGCCGACAGCGCGATGCATGCAGTGCGTTGCCGCGCGCGGTGCACAGATAGAGGAATGCAGATAACTTGAGGAAGGCGACGACAACGGCTAGCTGTCCGTGTAGCGGATTGGACGTCGCGTGGCTGCGCGCGCGGGCGTGCGTGCGTGCGGTCCCGGCTCGCCACGTACGTACCGGCGCTGGCGTGCTACTCCTGTCCCATCCGTCTCCTGTATTCGTTCAGAATTTCGCTGGTGCGCCCCGGCCTCTGTCGGCACGCTCTACGTCGCAGCAGCGTACTACTCTACGTCGCACGGTAATTCACCGGATCAATCACGGTTATGTGTAGTACAAACGAATAGTCGCTCTTACTCTTGCCACAACGGGTTTCCCACCTACCCTACCGATCCATCCCGGCTTCGATACTGTGTGCTACTAGCTCTTGTGCAATTAACTACTGTCCCTGACAGAGGATCGCAATTAATCCTCCTCCCTAAACCGAGCTTCATTAGCTAGCTAGCTAGTATCTACCCAGGCAGGCAGGCAGGCAGCAGGCTAACCGATCGAACTGCTTTCGCTTGCGAGACAGGCTACATCTCACAAGGAGCTAGCTAGCGCAGATCGGCCGGGCTGCTAAGCTCGCACGCACGTACGTTTGGTCAAAGATGCTACTCCTACCTCTGCTCCGGTAGGCATGCAGGAGCAATGTTTAGTCTGATCGTTCGATCCTCTATCTAATGCGGTTGGTTCATGATTGGCCGTCTGTTTGCTACGCTATGTTTAGATTAGTATGAAACTGTTAGTACGAATTTGTCAGGCTCGGCTGCCAATCTCCGAAACGACGGGATTTCCGGAAGCGATCTGCTGCACTACGCCTCTATGCTTAATTAATCAGAAACCTAACATGTCTCGTACGTACGTGTTCTTAGCTCCGAGGATTGTTTAACCTTATCCGCTACCCTGCCGCACCAGTCACCAGTTAATGGCGCCAAACTGACCTTCCATTAACCGGCTTTATTAGTTAATCGCTGGATCAGCTCTGTTGACCTCGTACTACAGCTCGTTGTGATCTGGAGGTGCTGCTGGACAGACGGAATGCCGAAACGTGTGCGACGACGACGCAGAGCCGGACCGTGGGTGGGCTGGTGCGCTGCATCTCGATATGGTTTGAATCTGACTAGTTGGATTTGGACTAATGTAGGCCATTTCTCCCCCATGTTTCTGCTCCAAAGTTGCGGCGCATTTGTTTTGGGGTAGGTACAGTGCCTCCTCTGCCGCGATAGTTTGAATAGGACCCCCAACTCAAGCAAAGGGTCCCGCGAAAATGCAACCCCGGCCGGGCATGCACAGCGAGAGATTGAATAGGATCCCCAACTCAAGGAACGGGGTCCCGCGGAAACGCCGCCCCGGCCGACCTTGTAGAGCGAGAGAGAAACAGGGTGCGTGAAAACCAACTAAAATGTAGCTCAATCAAAGGGGGAAAGGCAGGAAGGTTTGTCAGAGTTTTTGGTACATGTCGTACCATATTTTAGTCCGAGTCGAGTTATTAGTCTATTGCATGTTTAGTTGTTTATACATGTACGTCTAGGTTGCCTAATTGGTGTCCGTTTCGTAATAAAAATCTACTACTCCCTCGTTGCAGAATAGATGTCTTAGGTTTTTCAAATTTTGGATGAATCTATATACTAAATAGTGTTCAGATTCATTCAAATTTTGATAAATTTGAGACAACTATTTTGGGATGGAGTACTACTCAATAGTCTCTTACTACTAGCATATAGTATACATATATTTTACAAAAATTTCTCGGTATTCTTCTACCTCTCCCGCTGTGTTTCTTTGTTTCTTTTTGGCTGTGAGCAAGGTGATGATAGGCCGGAGAGGATGGGATGAGCTGAATGGTTCCTGGCCTAGATGGTCCATGCATGCTCTCTCCCCTCATCTTTAGCTGGCTTGTCTCTGTTCACCACACATGATAAAAAGGCCAAGGAAGCAATGATCTGAGTGGTGTCGAGGGCCCCCAAGCTAGCTAGCTAACTAGCCAAACCTTTTGCATATGCATCTCCACGTCCCATGGTCACTTTCTGGTTATTATTATCATCATCACCATCGGCGGCGCCAGTAGGGGGTCGAGGCTGGTCGGTCGACCCGGATCAGATTATCGAGGAAAAAAATTAGGCCTAGCGATGCGTCGAATCGGTACACCGTAGAAGAAAATTTTGCCCCGTGCCTAGTCCTATTCCCGTCCGCTACGCACTGCATCCAATCCCTAATTCCCCACTGCCGCTAGCCACTCGACTCCCACACCGGCGCCCCGTGCAGGCCCGACGGCCGCGATCTTCTCCTATCCCGCCGCCGCCTGTTCGGCGCCGACGCACAACCCCGCCTTCCCGATGAGCGGTAGCATCCTCGAGCAGAAGCTCACTGCCCTGCCCAACTTCGAGGCTGCGATGGGGGCGAGGAGGAGGCGTCCTGGATAGAGGAAGAAGAAGCATCACTGGTGGCTGAAGAAGAGGCACATGCAGGGAACAAGATGGCACGCCAAGAGGTGAATTCGCCCCTCCCCCTTTAATTTCAGTTTTTGTTTTTAGTTTTGATGTCTATTTGTCTGTTAATTAGTAAAAGGGGACTAATTAGTACTCCCTCTGTCCTAAAATAGATGTCTTAGATTTATCAAAATGTGGATGAATCTAGACACTTTTTATATATAGGTTCATCCAAAAAAAAATCAAATCTCAGACATCTATTTTAAGACGGAGGGAGTAGTATATATGCAGCAGCAGTGAGAATGTGAGATTGCTCACACTTTGTTTTATCTTCAATATTGTAGGCAAATGTTTCTGAAAACTTTGATCTAGCAAATGTTGTTGTCGATCCTGGAGTTCGGAGACTAATTGATGAATATGGTACCCCTGAAATTGATAAGAAGAATTGATGACAAGAATATTATGCTACATTTTCATTCCTACAAGGACGGTCGAGGTCATCTTCCTCAATAATTTCGTCTTCCCAAGATGGATTCAAATTTTAATGGTTTGATGCTATCTTATCAAAATATAGCACTATTTTGTATCTAGTTCTCGTTCTTTATAGCCAGTTTGTAGTTGTACTTGATGAAATATGAAAATTGAACTGTTTGGACCATTTTTTTTGTTGATTACACTTTATTTTCTGCCTAAAATTTTTTTAGAGCTTATTAGTTCGACCCGGCTCAGTTCAATTCCTGGCTCCGTCACTGATCATCACCGCTGCATGATCCTGTATATATGCACCAGAGACTAGAACAATATGTCCTGAGATTTAAGGGTCTTGACAGGGTTACCATGTTCTAGCGCTAATGACTCTACTTTCATCTCTAATTTTGTCCACGGGGTTTAGGATCATGTTGGTCTTAGTTTCTGGACTACGGCTAACTTGTTTTTGGCCTAATCCTGTCGAGTCGTTTTTCAGTCCCCGGTGCTCGCGCTGGACAAATATCCGGGACAAACATTTATCAGTATCAAATGTCTCGAGATGATGTGATATGTCTGTGGGGACAATTAACACCGGGAAGGCAGATTAAATTTACTACATCTACCCTCGTTTGATGCCGCCTCATGTTACTTTCCCACTATCGTTTTTCCAAGACACCCTATATTTCTTTTGGCGAAGAACCAGGCGCCGGCCCGATGGCTGATGCTCCTGGTGTGGAGCCAGCCGGACCGGGTTCGAGTCCCAGCTACGGCAATACTCAAAAAAATCAAGTATTACCTAAGGCATAATTAAATAAACCGAGAGTCTAAGGATAATAATTTTAACCATGGCAAGGGTACCTGCGGATACCATACCCTCATGGGCAGAGTATGTGCATAGTTTTATACTTATTGATAATACACATATCCTTCAGTCATGGGTACGGGCACGGATATACGCATACCCTACTCGTTTAAAATGATATGTAAAACATACTTATAAAACTTCAACCTATGCGGCCAAGTAGTCTAGGAATGAGTATGAGATTGTAATTTCTATCATTTGATAATTATCATGTACTCTTCTACCTATTATTGAGTAGAGATGATTTTTTTGTCAAATATGTTATGAATGACTATAAAATTGTGAATAAATTGTGTACTATGAGAACTACCCGTCATGTACCCAACAGATATAGGTAACCGCTGGGTATGGGTATGGATAAAATTTTCTACCCATTGACTACACATGCATGGGTACGATATTGCCTTATCCTGCCCATACCCTGCCCATCGCCATCCTTACCGGAGTCTCATCTATACCCTGTCCATCGCCATCCTTACGGGAGTCTCATCTACCTAACAACGTATAGCCGAGAGAGAAATTATTTCTCCGTTGGTTACATTTTTTTATATATATTTCATTTGGCCATCACATCAGAACATGAAAGGCAACTACGGGAGGCAGGAAATACTATTTTTTTTTCTTTTGCAATGGTGAGCTAGACTAGCTGATCCAGTTTATTGCAAGTTAGGTGTAATTGGAGGAACATTCTTTCTTGTACTATAGTGGAGGAGCAATGCAAGTAATCTAATTTAAACACGTGGCGCGTTTTAAGGGGAATACCCACTGAAACTATGCTTTACATTACTTTACATCTCTGTCACTTGCGCATTAAGACACGTACTTAATCCAACCTCTCCCATGACGTGTCCCTCGATGCTGCTAGCAAGAGCATTTTTAATCCAGGCACCATCAAGCCAAAAGCAGATGCTACAAGTCCTAGAAATACAAAGATAATTATCATGCACTTGGACTTGGCTGGTTAATCACGATGCATCTATCCTTGTGGGTTTTCTTTGGAAGCTAGCCAAGTAGGTTCAATAATTTTGCAGGAAATGCTACCATATGCACTAGCTAGCCAGTATTAGCACAAAATGGTCAAAGAGCTAGCTAGACAGCCATTGGTCTTCATCTCTTGGATCTAGTAGATGTCCTAACTGAGGATCAGATTAAAAATGTCGCATTATGGTATCCTCATGGGGATGCATGTGAAAGCAACTAGTAATAGTATACGTAACCTTTAGGGGGTAAGAAAGAAGCTTGATGAGAACTATACTAATTAAAAGAGATTTCTTGGAAATGAGGGCCCTAACTTTAGCATCGACCTCTTAAAGGCAAAGCAGGAGGGTGGGTTAATTGATTGATAATCATATTAGTGAGCAGGAAAGACAAGCATTAGCTAAACCTAAGCATCATGAAAAAGTGATGGTGGGCAAATTGCTAATGACATTAGTGGCCAAAAACACATATTAGCCAAACCTAAGCATCATGAAAGCAAAGCTCCGGGTTTTGTTATGCTAAAGGGCACGGGGAGTCCTTGCTTTAGGGTTGCTTCCTCCACAAATTTGGTTCCAACACACCCAACCACCGGCTTCCTAGGCCCTACAAAGAAGAAATTTAAGACCCCAAGCAGTACTACATTAGATGAAGGAGAAAATTAAACTAGCAGTTTGTGCTCAATCTCGTAGCTTAACATAATGATGCCACGGATCATCAACACGGATTATACATAAGTTTAGCCAATAGTGTGCGAATAATGCTCAAAGCTTTTATCATTAAATAGTAGAGATATACTCCAAAGGCTAAGACAAAAAAAACAAGAATATTTCAATATTTAGATGTATAGCATTTTTTAATGTGGGCGAGTTAATAATCTTACTTGATCAAAAAATAATGCGGGGCATGTAGGAGAATATAATATGGTTAATTTAAAATAATCCGCTAGTTGAGCAAAGGCAAAAAAAACTAACTTACCTAGTCCATAGAAAAGTTGAGTATGTTTTTCCTATGGCACTTTTCCGTACAATGCTCTTTTTGTATTTTTCCGTCTCAAAATAGATGTCTTGGATTTGTTAAAATTTGAATGAATCTAAACACATATAGGTTCATCTAAATTTTAAGAAATCTAAAACATCTATTTTAAAACGGAGGAAGTACATATTAATTAGATTTCGTTGCCCATGAAACTTTTATGTTACCATCTTCTAGAAAATTAGCATGCGCACATTCCGGTTAAACGGAGCCCAAAGTGCGCAATGATGCGAATGCTAAAGAGCAATAGACATCACCATCGGCGATGCATCTTCATGTCCGCTCACAAAAGGAATTAAACTATGTACTCTCTCAGATCAAGTACATATGAGGTCGAGAAATTTTATGATTCGATCCTGCCATTCTTGGCAGCAATTAATTAATCTGCCCAGCGGAGAGATTGGCGGCAAACAAAGAAAGCACGGAAGATAGAAGAAAGCACAGCTTCCCTTGATTTTTCTTATTCTTCCAATCCGTATTAGCCGTGTGTGTTTGATTCACATTCCACGTACTGTAAGAATATGAAAATGTTCTTTTTTTTTAATTTGAATTAACTAATATGGGTTAAAGAAAGTAATATAAAACGTCACCTAAATATGCACTCGGGTGCTTAAATTAGAACCGGGTCATTAGGATATGGTAGCAGTGCTCTGTGCATGTCGTCGGTGTGGCGGCCACAGAAGAGGGCGGCAGACGTTGGGACGAAGGTGCCACGTGTCTTGACGCGATTGGGGTGGTGGAGGATCCAACGTGGAGGCATCTGCAACCGTCCAGGGGCATCGCTGTCCTAGACCGGAAACAGGCTAACCGACGGATTTCTAGGAGGAAGAAGAGGCAAAATAATTTTATGGGACCTGGTCTACAAGTGGATCAACTCGCATGATTGACACGGCATTTTAGATCTAGATTTGGTTGCTGATTTAATTTTTTTTGTTCTGGACATGTATCATTTGCTAAAGTTGGTCCACACCTCTAAATGTGTGGACCAGATCCCGTATAACTATTATCCGAAGAAGAGGGCCAAAGTGGCTGGTGACCAGATAATCGAGTCTTCGGACGGCTCACCTCTAGCCGGCCGTGCGTGTATGCGTCGTGTCACGGCGCAGGGATGCAAAGCTTTTTTGCCACCTTTTTTGTCGACGCGAGCGGGTGCCTTCCTGGCCGCTGCCTCGCGCTAGGTAGTTACTTTGTGCCCCTACGTGCATGGCCGGTTTTACATGTACGTACTCTCATTACGTAGGCCTACTGATGACAAACTAACCGGGCTCTCGGCTACAAGACACCGGCGCCTGTTGAGCGCGTGACACACGTCGGCATCCTTCACTTTTACGTTACAGTGTGCAGACTGCCCCTGATGTGACGGAAGACGGACAGAGTGATGCAAATGAGAAGGGAAAATAAAACTTCCTCGTACGTGTTCAGCTGCAAACCAACCAGCCATTGCTGGCCATGGCCTACAGAAAATAAAGAAGTACCCAGATTAGCTGAAATGCAATTCGGCTCACGGGACTCTAATGAACCCATTGTTTAAAATTATATTTTAAAATATAAAAAATTAAAATAAAATATTTATATGTATATTCAGATACTAAATGTTCGTGCACAAATTTGCGGGTAGAAAAAATATTTTAGATGTCACATGTAAAAAGGACAAATTTCAGTACTCCAATTGGCTATTTACGGACATTTTTTGTTTTTTACACAACCCACATAAATTATTCATTCTTTCTGAAAACTCGTGTACGAGCATAGAATGACTGGACGCATATGCGGATTTTTTTCCAGAAATATTTTTTATGTATTTTCGTAATGGGTTCATTTGCACATGGGAACCAAAACACCACCTCCCCAGATTAGGCATTCTTCTCGAACCTGTTTTTTCTCTTCGGGTCGTCTTGGTAAGTTGTCTTAGCTCAATTTGCTTTTGTTTAAACTCAAATTCTTTGAACATTGCAAGTGCACTGAGTTCAGTCTTCTTTTGCTTAAGATCAACTTCCTTGTTCTTGAGCTCATAGAAGGCCTTAATCTTTCTCTTTTTTTCGGTGTTCTCTCTCTTCCCTCTTGGTGGTTAAAACCCCTTTCACGATGATCAACCCTTGAATGTCACTTGCAACGCATTTGCATCTTGCTAGGAAGTTCTCTACCCTAAGCCGGCCGGCCTGCCCAACCGTCCAAGCTTGGGTGGCCTCTTCCAAGAGTGGAGAGAGGAAACGGCACGAAAAGGAGGAAGTGGTGAAGAGATTCTATGACTTGCGACATAGGAAGCTCAAAATTGAAGAGATCAATACCCGGCATGGCCAATAACCATGGGGTAACCATCCGCTTACCGGATATTCTGAAGTTTCTCGGTTTTGAATTCAAATTTTATTCTAAAGTTTCGTCCGATAATTTCCATTAACCATCTGGTAACCACGGTAAACCAAAATACCGACCACCGTCGGTAAATTTTCCCAATCCGGCAACCCTACGCCAGTAGCTCACGGTCAAGCGGCGACTGAGACCCACGAAGGTCTGATTTTTACCTCAACCTTAGGCCATCCCTCGACAAGTTTGAGCGGCGGCGGGTGAGGAAGACGAGGCCGTGAGAAAGAGGATGGGCTCATTGAGGGCACCTCCACCAGGTTGACCCAACCCGTCCGAGCGTGTCCGAGCGCGTCCGCGCGGACGCGCGGGACGTGCACGGCACCCTAGCAGCACGACCCACCCGGACTAACGCGGCCAGCTCGACCCATCAGTGCACCAAATCAGGGCAACGGTTGCGTCGGCCTGAACGCATGCGAACGAAGGTCGTGTCCTGCCCGCCGGTGCCACTGCTTCATCCGTCAGCCACCGCTTAGCGCGACATTGATTCAGATGCGCGCAGCGACACAGATTCAGACACAACCGCGGCAACAATTTAGAGGCGCGGCTAGGAAGGCTGACCGGCGGCAGCCTGCGCCATCAATGGCGACGGGACGACACCCTGACTGACTGGACGCCACGCCCTCCCTCACCACCGCTACTGGCGCTGCCCGACGCCTGCTCTCCTGACTGGACACTTCAATGTCGTTGCTTCGGCCTCCGGGCCGGCATCCGATGCGAGCCCTTTTTAACTGGCCGCCCACAACCATCTTCTCCCACACCGCACCACACTCTCCCCCTTCTCCTTCCTGTCCTTCACTAATGGTAGCTAGCCATGGCCGACGATATTGGATCGAGGGGAGGGCGTCCGAGACTGATACGTCCAAAACGTATCTACTTTGCTATTGTTTTTCTTCTATAATTGTGTGATTTGGATACAACTAACACGGACTGACGCTGTTTTCAGCAGAATTACCTTGGTGTCTTGTTTTTGTGCAGAAAATGAACTATCAGAAAAAATCCCGGAAAATATTCAAAAAATTATATTTCACCAGAAGATCCACGGAGCCAGAAGGGGAGACAGAGGGGAGGCCTGGGGGGTCAGACCCACCCCTACACGGGCCCACTGACCCCGCTCCCGGGGGAGGTTTGGCCACCCAGGCAGCTTCTCAGCCTCCCTCCGCGTCTATAAGTTGACTTCTGACCTAAAAAAAGGGGGGTTCGACATTTTTCCAGAAAGAGTTCCGCTCCGCCGTCACCATCAGAAACCAAAATTCAGATCTAGAAACTCCGTTCTGGCACCCTGCCGGGACAGGGAATTTGGAGAGGATCATCGCCATCGTCATCACCAACGCCTCTTCATCAACCATCAATGTTTCCTTCATCCATGAGTGAGTAATCCCCCGCTGTAGGCTATGGGGATGGTAGGGATTGGATGAGTTCTATCATCTAATCGAATAAGATTGTTAGGGCATAGTGCCTAGTATCTCTATTAGTGCTATTTGACTTTGTTGCAACTTGTTGTGCTTAATGCTTGTCACTAGGGTCCGAGTGCCATGATCTCAGATCTGAACTTATTATTGAATCATTAAGATATTATTGTTTGTGATCTTATCTGCAAGTTGTGTACACATATCATTGTCCGGATCCAAAGGCCCCAAAGTGACAATAATTGGGACAACCGAAAGGGATGGCTATGGTGTGAGGATCACATGTGTTTACAGAGTGTTAATACTTTGCTTTGGTGCTCTATTAAAAGGAGCACCTTAATTGCCAGTAGTGCCCTAGAGGCCCCGCTGCCACGGGCTGGCTGGACAGAAGATGTTGTGCAACTTCTCATTACGAGCATGTATGACTATATTTGGAGCACATGCCTAGATTTGTTTAGTACTTGGATGCTTGTTATTATTTATCTACAGTGCCCTAGTTCTTTGAAGTTACATGTTTAGACTCGTCCATGCAACGCCCGTCCATCCATCCCTATGCCTACTACACTCGAATCCTCATCATTACCATTACGCTTACTATTGCTCTTCATCACTTGTCATTCATTCTTGTTGCTATTGATAAACTTCTGTGAGCAAGAACTATTTCCAGATGCAGCTGAATTGAAAACTCGGTTGTTAAGGCTTGCAAATATTATTTGGCTCCCCTTGTGTCGAATCAATAAATTGGATAATACTACTGGATCATAGCTTTATTTGTAAGTTCACTTGGATCTATTATTGTTCACTGCTACTCCTTTCATCATGGGGAAGTCTCGTGATGGAAAGTTCCCTATTTTACCATCCACTACAAGAAGAGGTATAGTCCTAAACACCTCTGCTGCTCTTGATTCACCGTCTGTTATAAGTAAGCTTGTCACACCACCACCACCACATGCTCATGCTACACACACTGCTACTACTGCTGAATCTGAATCTGCTTTTGATACTCATGATGTTACTTCTAGTGTGCTTGATGCGAGTGGTTTATTAGGTCCTTTTCTAGATGCTACTATGGCTAGTCTAGGAAATACCAAAACTCCTAGTGAATACACGGTTACACCTGTTAGCTCACCTAAGTCTAGTGAGAGTTATGATATTAATGATGGTTACATAGAACTCACTGATGAATTTGTTGAAGAGTGCCGAAATACACATTGTGTTAGTGCTTTTAAGAGTCTCCTTGCTAGACATACTATTATACCTAAGAAGTCCTATGATCCTAAGTTTGCCACCTCTCCCATAGATATTAAGGATAAAAATTATGATTTCTCTCTTGATTTATCTTATTTAGATATTGTTGAGAAAGAACCTTTGACATGGTTATACCCTACGGGTACGTGATCTGAGCATACCTGGTCCAGCCCAAGGAAGGCCCACGGCAGATGTACGCCGGCCCATGAAGATTTTCGGGTGGCCAAGGCCCATGACGCCTTCGGATCCTTGGAGAACAAGACTAGCGTAGATAGGAAATTCAAAGGGGTAAAACCCTAGAACTTCTAACCGACTAGGTCTATGTCCGGGACCTGCCTGAGTCTATATAAAGGCTAGGAGGGCACGACTAGATCTCTCCCTCATACTTTCGCATACACACCTCCACGCCAGATCGAATCTGCGCACCCCTGTAACCCTCGGTTCCGCCGTAATCAAGAGCAGACAAGCAGGAGTAGGGTTTTTCCTCCAGGGGCCTGAACCTGGGTAAACCTCGTGTCCCCGTGTTGCTTGTTTGCTAACCGTTCCGCGATCTCCAGCATCCCCATCTTCTCCAAAACCCAAGTCCATAACAATGGGCATTGATGAGATCAAACCTCGTCAATTGGCGCCGTCTGTGGGAACTGGGGCTGCTGATTGTGCGGTCATGACGGTCCCAACCCGATCGATCTACAACTCTGCGGCGACGGAGAGTCACCTCCTCTTCGGCGCTTTCGACTTCACCGCCCACTCGCCGGCCACCATGAAAGATTTCGAGCCCGTAGGCGACGGACTTGAGATCCTATTTGGGAGCTTCTGCTTCCAGGTGGGTCAGACTGGTACCCTCCGCCTCCCTGAGTGGGTACCCCTACCATCGATCAGGCCCGCTTCATGGGCCCCACACCCTGTGCTACGCACATCGCCATCAACAGATGAGTTCTCTGACGGCGGCTACAACTCCGATCATGCGATCCACCTTCGGATGAAGGGACCTCTGGTTCCGGATCCGAAAGCTGCGGCAGCGGACCAATCTGGCGCTACCAATGCGCCGTAGTCATCGAGCGACGTGGGCAGCAACCGCCCAACCCGCAACTCGAACCCCAACCCAGGGACGAAGCGGCGGCGGAAAGATGAGCCAATCCCCACCCGACGAGGAAAACAACAGCCACATCATCCGCCTTAGCAAAGAATGATGGGCCCAGGCACGCCACGCCGTGGCAGGCGACATAGTCCTGCCTGCAGACGCCTCACGTGAACTACTGATGGCATACCACTTCCTCCTCATCGAGGAGCACAAGAAGCAAGTCAAGATGCAAGAAACACTTGACAAACGCAAGCAAGCAGCCTCACGAGTCCGGTAGCGGCGAGCTGCGCTCTCCGCCATGGCTCCCGGCTCTAGCACGAATGGCAACCAGGGAAACAAGCACCGCTCTCGGGTGGAGAACATGGATCCCAAGGAGCGCCTCGAGGTGACCCGAACCCTCCACACATCGTTCATGAAGATGGACGCCGACAGCAACGTCATCCCAAAAACACCACAAGCTGCGATCATGGCATCCACTGCGTATCTCGTGGCCCACCCACCTCCGGAGGGGGACCCGAAAAGAGCCATGCATAAGTCCGCACTTACCGGACTCGGACTTGTCGGAGCTGCGCTCCACCAAGACGCTCCTGCGGAGCCGAAGAAGAAAGCTCCGGCAGCCACGGCGGAGCCCCACCCCTTCATCCGAAGAGGAAGAGGAACACGACCTTCCTCGAAGGAAGAAGAGCTCGTGTCACCATAAACGCGACTATGACGCCAGAGACGCGCTTACACAGCGCAAAATCGACAAAGCGCGAGCCAAGCGCGCATGCTCGTTTGAATCCGAGATGGACGAAGACGAAGGAGAACTCTGTGGAGCCCGATGCTTCAGCAGATCTGTTCGGCGAACACGAATGCCACGCAATTTCAAGCTTCCTTCGGATACTCCGAAGTTCGACGACACGCAAGATCCAAAAGCATGGTTTAGTGATCATCTGTCATCCGTCAAGCTGCACGGCGGTAACAAAGAAACCGCCATGCAATGCCTTCAGCTGCAGCTGACAGGCGCTGCCCGAATCTGGCTCAGCAGCTTATCATCAGGGTCCATCTGAAGCTGGGAGGAGCTAGCTTATAGCTTCATCCGAAACTTCAAGGGCACCAGCAAAAGGCCCGCCTCAATCGAAGAGTTGCGGGCCTGCACTCAAAGAACGGGCGAATCTATTCGCTCGTACATACTACGCTGGTCCAACACCAAGAACTCCGCAGCACACATCTCCGAAGATAGGGCCATCGACGCCTTCAGGGACGGCGTCAAGCGCCAAGACTTCAAGGAGGAACTTGGACGCGTCAAGCCCAAAACACTCGACCACCTCATGGACATCGCCAACAGGTGGGCTGACGGCGAAGATTCCATTCACCTAGCATAATCGGATGAAGAAGACGACTACGGCCGATGACGGGAACGCCGTAGCAAGAGGAGATCGCGCGTCTACGACGATCGTGACGGACCCGACATGGTCACGGCCGGCTACGCCGACCGCCGCAACAACAACAACCGCAATAGCGGAGGATACCGCGGAGGAAACTTCCGCGATGGTGGGCGCCAGACAGTCGTGTAACGCGCGCGACCGACAACGGACCCTCAGCATACGACAAACTTTCGGGTCCATGCACCATCCACTTCTACATCGACAAACAGGATGGCAAAAAGAAGGCGTGCCACATGCTAAAGGACTGCCGCGAGTTCCAGAAGCTCACCGAGAGCATGGTTCAGATGAGGCAGCAAGCCCCAATTCCTGCGTTCGGAAACGCACCCGCGCCTGGTGAAATAGCGCACGGAGCTCCTCCACCACCACCTGTGGGAGGTCCGCATCAGCCGGTTGCACCAGCACGTACAACGCCGAACGGGTATCCCGCCAAAGGAGCACGCGATGATCCGTAAGGGCGCCCACGAATAGGGTGCGAAGAAAATCACCCGACAGATCAACTTGGCCGGTAACTCCACCGCCATCCCCGAGTACCTCAGCGGATCGGAGTCTGCATCACGCTTAGCTCGGATCATCTCGCCAGATCCTCGCCAGTCATGCGCCCTCGGTGCCGAGGCACAAATCGGAGGCTTCGAGATGAGCCGCGTCTTCATGGACGGCGGCAGCGACATCAACCTGATGTTCGCAAGCACTCTAGCAGCAATGCGGATCCCGCAGTGCAGCCTGGAGCAATCAGACACAACGTTCCACGGCATCGTCCTAGGAAAAGGCATATTCCCCCTGGGCAAAATTTGGCTCGATGTCATCTTTGGCAGGCCGGATAACTTCCGACTAGAGCGGCTCGAATTCGAAGTGGTGGACTGGCCATCACAGTACCACGCCATCCTCGGGCGTGTAGCATTCGCAAGGTTCTTGGCCGTCCCACATTACGCATACTTACTACTCAAGATGCCAGGACCAAAGGGCGTCATCACAGTCCACGGAAGCTTCACCCGATCGGACCAATGCGACAGGGATTTCAACAAAATCTCCCAGTCCTTCGGCATGCAAGACGAGCTCGTAAGGCTCCGTGAGGTGACAGATAACGGGGCACCCCCAGTCACAAGGCAAAACGCACCCGACATGTCCTTCGACTCCACTGTCAACACCAAAAAGGTGCAAGTCCATCCAACGGATGCCTCCAAGACGGCGCTGATCGCCAACGACCTCAACCCCGCATAGGAAGGCGCGCTCGTCGAATTCCTCCGTGAGCGCTAGGAAATCTTCGCCTGGTGTCCTGCGGACATGCCAGGAGTTCCCAGGGAATTCGCCGAGCACGCACTCAATGTTTTTCCAGACACCAAGCCCGTCAAACAGTCCATCCGGAGACTGTCCGAGCCACGGGCCAAAGCCATCAGCAAGGAAATCAACAGACTACTCGCTGCAGACTTCATCAGGGAAATCAAAGGAAGCGAGTGGATTGCAAACACAGTGATGGTCCCAAAGAAGGACACGGACATCCTACGGATGTGCGTAGACTTCACGTCGTTGAACAAGCACTGCCCAAAGGACCACTTCCCTCTTCCTCGGATCGACCAGATCATCGATTCGACCGCAGGTTGCGAGAAACTCTCCTTCCTCGACGCCTACTCAGGCTACAACCAGATTCGACTCAAGGTCGAAGATCAGGTGAAAACGGCGTTTATCACGCCATTTGGAGTGTTCTGCTACACCACAATGCCTTTCGGGCTAAAGAACGCAGGTGCCGCGTACCAGCGATGCATGCAGGCATGCCTGAAGGACCAGATCGGTCGCAACGTCCAAGTCTATGTCGACGACATAGTCATAAAAACCAGAGAAGCAAAAACACTCATCGATGATCTCCGCGAGACGTTCGACAACCTCGATCGCTACAGGATCAAACTCAACCCCGAAAAGTGCGCCTTCGGTGTCCCATCGGGTCAACTGCTCGGGTACTTCATCTCTCAGTGAGGGATCGAGGCGAACCCGAAGAAAATTCGGGCCATCATGGCAATGGAGAAGCCCAAGAACCTCAAGGGTGTCCAGCAACTCGCAGGACGAATAGCCGCGTTGAGCAGATTCATCAGCCGCATGGGCGAGAAGGCCCTGCCATTCTACCATCTGCTACGCAAGGCAGATAAATTCGAGTGAACGCCCGAAGCCGACAACGCGTTCGAAAGCCTCAAACGGCTACTCTCCACCTCGCCCGTCCTGGTCACTCCAAAGGAGCGCGAGCCTCTGCTGCTATACATAGCAGCCACACACCAGGTGGTCAGCACTGTGCTAGTGGTCGAACGACCAGAAGAGGGCAAGACCCACGGGGTCCAACGCCCAATCTACTACCTCAGCGAGGTACTGACGCTAACAAAACAAAGGTACCCTCACTACCAGAAACTCGCCTACGGCGTGTTCATGACGGCTCGACGGCTGAGCCACTACTTCCAGGAGCACCAGGTGATGGTCGTCAACGAGGCACCCCTGAACAACATCCTGAATAACCCAGAGGCCACAGGACGCGTGGCCCTGTGGGGCATCGAGCTGTCACCTCTGGACATCGTCTACGAGAAGCGACTCGCAATCAAATCTCAAGTCCTCCCGGACTTCCTTGTACATTGGATGGAGCTGCAACTGCCAGACACCCCAGACATGTCGCAGTCATGGACGATGCACTTCGACGGCTCCAAGCGTGAAGCCGGAGCAGGAGCCAGGGTCATACTGACCTCCCCGCAAGGCGACAAGATGAAGTACATCCTTCGGATGAAATTCTGAGCTTCCAACAATGAGGCCGAATACGAAGCCCTCATACACGGCATGAGGATGGCAAATATCTGCGGCGCAACGCGCCTGGTCATCTATGGTGACTCCAACCTCGTCGTCCAACAGACGATGAACGAGTGTGACGCACACGCCGAAAACATGATAGCGTACCGCGCGCTCTACAACGCGCTCGAAGGAGAATTCGACGGCTGCGAGCTTAGGCACGTCGGAATAGAAAGCAACGAAGAGGCCGATAGAATTGCCAACATCGGCTCCACCTGCGCAAAGGTGCCACCAGGTGTGTTCCTCGAACAGATCTATGTGCCATCCATCAAGCGAAAATTCCCCAAGGGATCGCCCGAAGAAGCAGAACACTCGGGGGCTACGCTGCCCGAAGGTCACGAAGGACCTGAGAAACTGGACACAGAGGTCGCTATGGTCAACCTGATGCAGGTAATGGCAGTCGAAGAAACATGGACACGACCATACCTCCAGTTCCTCATCAACAGAGAACTGCCTGACAGCCCGACAGATGCCCGACGCATATCTCGCCAGTCGAAAGCTTTCACCATCATCAATGGCGAGCTGTACAAGTGCAGTATTACGGGTGTACTGCAAAGGTGCGTCACCATCGGTGACGGGAAAGCCATCCTCCAGGACATCCATGAGGGCATCTGCGGCCATCATGCAGGCAGCCGCTCCCTTGTCGCCAAAGCTCTACGAGCTGGATTCTACTGGCCAACGGCCATGAGCGACGCAAAGGACATCGTCCGAAGATGCAATGGGTGCCAAAGGTTCACCGACAAGCCGTACGCACCCGGATCATAGCTCAGTCCCATACCTATAGCCTGGCCTTTCGCTCAATGGGGACTGGACATGATTGGCAAACTGCCAAAATCTTCGAAAGGGGGGCACGTCTACCTCCTAGTCGCAGTCGACAAATTCACCAAGTGGGTCGAAGCCATGCCCGTCACTAACCAAAAGGGCAAGACTGTCGTAAAATTCTTTGAGTCCATCGTCTACAGGTTCGGCGTACCGCACAACATCATTACCGACAATGGATCAAACTTCATCTCCAAGGAATTCCAAGACTTCTGCGAAGGCCTCGGAATCAACATCACGTACGCCTCAGTGGCTCACCTGCAAACGAACGGGCAGGTCGAAAAGGCAAACGGCCTAATCGGCGCTGGCATCAAGAAGCACCTCATGAGCCCACTCGAACGGAAGGCCGGAGCATGGACGAAAGAGCTGCCATCCGTCCTATGGAGTTTGCGTACTATGCCAAACAGCTCCACCGGCTACACACCGTTCTTCATGGTGCATGGAGCCGAAGCCGTGCTACCAGCCGAAGTACGCCACCAGGCCCCCCGGGTCGTCGCTTACAGCAAAGCCGAATCCACGGCTGCACTCGAAGACGCCGTCGACACACTCGACGAAGCAAGAGACATAGCAGCAGCTCGATCAGCGGTGTACCAGCAGAGTCTCCGCAACTACCACAGCCGCCGGCTGCGCCCAAGGGCCTTCGTCGAAGGACACCTCGTCTTGCGACTCAATCAAGAGAGACCGAAGAAATTCAAGTCACCATGGGAAGGACCCTACGTCATCACCGAAGTCATCCCAGGTGGCGCCTATCGCCTCAAGCACGTGGAGTCTGGAGTCGCATACTCCAACCCATGGAACATCGCGCACTTGCGACGATTCTACCCCTAGCTATCTACCCCTTTCCTTTCAATAAGGCCTTTCAGCCAAGGCTATTCAGCCGAACAATGTACTTCCTCCATTACGATATAAATAAAGCTAAGTGTCTCGCCCTAAATTTTCGTTACGCTATTTGCAACTTTAGTTTATGCTACAAACGCACTCGGGGGCTCCCCCCACCTCACGATTCCATCGACTGAGGATCAAGCGTGTACACCTGAGTAGCTGACAACGTCAGGCAAACAAAAAGGACACGTACTCATACAAAGCACTGCGTGCTCTCAACAAACAAACCTTTACAACAAAGGGCACAACACGCCCAGCCGAAATATACAAATTTTACATCTATCGCTTTTACAGGTACTACCTATTCTGAAGAATAACCTGAGCACGCTTCTCAAACAAATTCATTTACCTGTTCGCATATCGCCTTCTACCGCATAATGTGGACGCATGTCCCACTCATCACCATCCGGCCAAGGAGGTGGCCCAGCCGCCACAACAGACAAATCTACATCAGGCCGGTGCAACCTCACAAGGGACAAAGCAGCCTTCACTCCTGCGACGAGCTGTTGCCGCACCAGCTCCTTGACATTATTCACACTCCGAAACTTCGACAGAAGACCCGCAAGGCTTGTTGGCACGGCATCCAATGGAAACATGACATGCAACACCGATGCAAGCGACGTCTGCACCTGACGAAGCACCCGCGAAACCTGGTGCACTCGATCATGCACCGTCGCCAGAGCCATGGCACGGTCGCGATCCATCCAGAAGAAGCCGCCAGCCTCCATGTTTTGTTGAGTCAAGCAATTGACACGAACAGCGACACGCACCTTCTCCTCCCTCGGAGCAAGGTTGGCACCTGCAACACTCGCACAAAATAAGACACACGGACAGCAGGCGCATCCAAAAAAAACTGAACTGCAGCTCGAAACAAAGAACAACTTACATTGAAGCTGCTCAGACAGCCGAAGCAGCTCCGCCATCAAGTACTCCTCTCTGGCTGCACCGCGATCTGCCTTGGACTTCCAAACATCGGCGTGACCACGCACCCCAAGCAACTCCCTTTCAAGACTACGAACACGGTCTCGAAGAAAAGTAAGCTGTGAAGAATCATCCAAAGACCGGTTGCTGCGGCTGAAGTAGGTGTCAACGGGGTCAGCACCCGAAGGAACCTAGAGCAGCAGAAAAGAAAAGGACATAAACATTCAGACAGAGCAGAGCACAACTCAACAAAATTCATTAAGCATATAAAGGACACTACGTGGCACTATGATTTCGCTCCTCAACATAATTACAGCAAAAGAAGACTACAAGCTATCCTACAGCTACAACGCCTAAGATGCGGCACCCTGAGTAGCCTCAGAGCCAGACTGCCTCGCCTTGGCCTCCCCCTGTTGCCGCAGCGCATACTCGGACAGCAAATCAATAAGGTTCGGCCCATATCGCTTGCAGCGAGCAGAGTAGGTAGCAAAGGCTACCTCGGATCCATCCGCGGTCGTCGGCATCCGGGAGGTAATCTGGGGCAGGTCCAGCTCCGCTCCAGCCGCCAAGGCCATCGCCAGCCCGACGGACGCGCCGATGCCCTTCATACGCTGCTTGTAGCGCAGCGCTACCGACAAGGCCTCTGCCAGGGCGTTAACATCATCAAGGGCCGTACCCTTGGGAACAAGCTCCCTGTAGAAGCGGCCAAGGACCTCCTTCGCCTTGGCAAGGGAGCTGACGACGGTGCTGCAACGATCTTCGACCGCTGCAGTAGCATCATCTAGAGCACTCCCGTGCTCAAGAGCGCCGCGGTCAAACTTGATGCCTGCGGCATCTGAGACAAAAGAAAAGGAATGAAGAAAGTAACACCGAAGAAGACAAGAAAACAAAAAGAAAGGAGCACAAATACAACACTCACCTGAAACAGCCTTGGCAGCAGCCATGAGCTTGCCTGCCACCTCTCTTTAAGGCGCAGTTGCAACAGTGGCCATCTGCTCCTCGCGGTCCGCGGCTTCCTGCTGCAGGCTCTCCTTAGCCTCGGCTGCCTTGGTCAGCTCTAGCTCGAGGCGTTCCTTCGCACCAACGGCGGCCTCAGCCTTCTTCTCCAATTGACCAAGGCTCTTCTTGAGAGCGTCGACCTCACGGAGAGAAGTATTATGCTCCTCTGCATTCAAAACAAGCAAACGTCAGAAAGCAGGACAGGAATAAAGGAAAGAAGCACCAAAAGCACACAGGTATCTTGAAGTTATCGGAGGTTGGCCTCTAGCACCAGGCGCTCCTGCACCAGCCGCTTGGCCTTCTGCACAAAAGGCTACAGAAAAATAACTACCAGTAAGGAAAGGGACTTGGGGGCTGTGCCCAACACAAAGGAATAAAAGCAAAATTCGCACACGAAGACACTCGGGGGCTCCCCCGAAGATTCGAAAAAAGAACAAGACAAGAAATTTTTCAGACGCCCCGGGGCTCCCCCCGTGGCACAAAACAGAGGTACTTACATGCTCTGATGGCGACTCCGAAGGCCCGCTGGCGAAATTCTAAGGTGCAACCACCTGCACCTCCTGCAGAGGAGGATTCAGAGCGGCGCCCCCCGAAGTTGCCACCGTCTGAGGAGGAGGAGACGCAACCTTCGACTCCCCCATCATCTCCCGAGCACCATCGTTGGAGAAGTCGTGGGAAGAATGCCTGCATACGAAACAATTAGCACAAGTACAAAGTCAACAAGAAAAAAAGGACAACAGTATAACAAGAAACTTACGAGTCCAGTGAGCTCAGGTCGAAGACAGGAGGAGTCCTTCGGGCTCTCTTCTCCCCCTTCTTCTCCTCCTTTTTCTCTTCCTTCTTTTCTTCCTTCTTCCGCTTCGCTGGTGGGTGCGGCGCTACAGCCCGCACAGGAATGGCAGGAATGGGTGAGGAAGAACCTCCATGCCCGTCACTATGACGATCAAGGCACAGAGGGTTTCTGGGAGTCGGAGGAGTCGAAGCATCCGAAGCCTCGCTGGAGCTCCACGATCGTTTGCGCGTGTGGTCCTCGCTCGACTCGCTGGCCTCTTCAGCTGGCGATCGTGCCGAAGGTAGTTCGGACACGGAATCCACCACGTCATTATCCGGCGCATCCGGAAATAATTCGGGCAATGGAGGCACCATGCCCGGCACCTTGAAGCTCTGCACAAAGGAAGGGACTTTGTTAGCAAACAAAGGAAAATAAAAACGCAGTCGATGAAAAGAGCTACGCGCACGAATCTACACCTGTGGAATAGCCAACGTCGAAGAAAACGGCGGAGTCAGCGACTTCCCCGGGATTTTCTCTCCGGCCTTGAACTTCAGCAGCGAGCGAAGTTCCCTGTCAAGATCTCCCTCGGAGATTTTCTCAGCCGACACCCTCGTCGGATCACGCCGCCAGCATAAAGAAACATCGGGTGCACCCTGGCCTAGAGTGGTTGCACCCGACGCTCGAGGAAGGTGCGGATGATATCCACACCATTAACTTCCTTCTCCGAAATCAGCTAGAGATCCTCCACCCGATGATATAGCGCCTCTATCTCCGCCTCCTCACCATCCAAGATCTTGTTTTTCCAAGACCTTTTCGGCTCAATCTTTTGGGAGGGGTCAAAAGGAACAAGACCAAAATCTTGCCCAGGCACTACGGAGTCGCGGATATAAAACCATCGCCTCCGCCAGTACTGGACAGACTCGGACATGGAAAAGGAAAAGAAAAGCAGATTGGGCCTGAGAGAGATGATGCAACCCCCAATGGGATAAACACCATCCGAACCAGACTGCCTCTTCACGGAATAAAGTTTCCGGAAGAGGCCAAAGTGCGGCTCAATGCCGAGCCAGCACTCGCAGAAAGTGATGAAACAAGCAATGTGCAGAAGAGAATTGGGCGAAAGATGATGCAGCTGGATGCCATAGAGAAAGAGCAGCCCACGAAGGAAGTTGTGGACTGGAAAGGAAAACCCACGAACAACGAAGGCAAGAAACTTAACCCGATACCCAGCTGGGGGACGGGGGATTACCTCGTTGCCGGGGAGTCTGACGGCCTCCCTATCCCGCGGGATCAAACCCCGCTCGCGAAGTTTGCGGAGGTCACTCTCCCGCGTCTCTGATCGCCGCCAACCACCGTCGGTGACACGGGTAGCGGTGGCGCTTTTCTTCGCTCCGGCGGCGCTGGTACCAACAACAAAGGATGACTTCTTCAGTTTCCCCATCGCGCTACGGTGGCGCCGGCGGTGAGAGCGTAGAAGGGAAGAGGGAAATGTGGAAGGAAATTCCAGTGCGCAACAAGAACTTCTAAGAGCACAAGGAGGCAGTGAAAACAAGAGTAGATGCGGTGAAAACAAACTGCAGCCTTCCCCAATGATTATAACGCCGAAGACGACGCACGACAACCGTCCATCAAGAAGACCTAACGCCAACGGCAGATCTGGCCATACACGTGTCAGCATCACAACGAACCGTCGTTACCACGCCGTCCACTACGCGCGGAAATCAAGGCGACGCCGTAATTATCTCCACGCCGCGCATGACCAGTCAATTCAAAGTCAGCAAGTGGGACCCACGTTCGTCCAGTCAAGTCATCTCTGGCGTAGCAGACGCTTGAGGTCATTGATCGTCAGCACCGACGTCATCAAAAGCTATACTAGCAAAAACTACAATTTTTCGGCTTCAAAGCTAAGAGTACTCACTCGAATCTACGATTCGATTAAATACTCGGGGGCTACTCCTATCAGGAGCGCTGGTCGCGCACCCGAAAGATGAATGAAAGCGAACTATTTCTTCGAGTCCTACATCGAGTCTACGACTCCACTACGGACTCGGGGGCTAATCCCATAGGGAGGATGGATTTAAGCATCCGGAAATTTTTGGGTCCTACGGACTTAACGCTGAACAAACGACTGAATAAAAGTCTCCGCTCGAGTCTACGACTTGAACAGACACTCGGGGGCTACTCCCATAGGGAGTGCTGGTCGCGCACCCTATGAATTCTTCGACTGTGATCTTTCGGATCAAGTATGCAAAAACTTTTCGGCAACTTTGCCCCAATAAAACGCTAAATGAGAATGTTTTCTCTTTGGCCACCTGAAACACCTCCGCGGTGATAAATGTTCGGATGATGTGTCTGCGACACAAAGATAAGACCTACAGATATCATCTGATGGCCTGGCAACGCACGATCAAGGCCTCGCTAGTATAAACTGCGCAAGAAAGCGCGACAAAAAATCTCGACGGACGCGTTGGGTACACCAATTAAAATTACTGGAATTCCACTCCTGTAAGTCCTCCACGGCTCGAGTCGAATTATGCCAACATAAGTTCCAGGTCCGAGTTGAGGGACTCGAACCTGAACAAGATCGTGCTGTTTCGTCCTAAGACAGTTAACTGACCCTGATCCGTCGGGTGAGTCAGGCACACGCATCAACAATCCCTACACACATACTATTAATACATAGTTGCACCCGAAGGATTGAAGAGTCCTCAGCCAAATCTACGATTCGACTGATCACTCGGGGGCTACTGACATGGTTATACCCTACGGGTACGTGATCTGAGCATACTTGGTCCAGCCCAAGGAAGACCCACGACAGATGTACGCCGGCCCATGAAGATTTTCGGGTGGCCAAGGCCCATGACGCCTTCGGATCCTTGGAGAACAAGACTAGCGTAGATAGGAAATTCAAAGGGGTAAAACCCTAGAACTTGTAACCGACTAGGTCTATGCCCGGGACCTGCCCGAGTCTATATAAAGGCTAGGAGGGCACGACCTAGATCTCTCCCTCATACTTTCGCATACACACCTCCATGCCAGATCGAATCTGCGCACCCCTGTAACCTTCGGTTCCCGTAATCAAGAGCAGATAAGCAGGAGTAGGGTTTTCCCTCCGGGGGCCTGAACCTGGGTAAACCTCATGTCCCCGTGTTGCTTGTTTGCTAACCGTTCCGCGATCTCCAGTATCCCCATCTTCTCCAAAACCCAAGTCCATAACAATGGGCATTGATGAGATCAAACCTCGTCAACCTTTTTGTGGTACTGAAAACGAGAGTGATGTGGCTCATATGAATGAGCTTTCTACTATGGGTGCTTTATTCTCGGATGATTTTAAGATGTGCAAGTACTTTGTTGCTAAGATCTTCCCTTTTTCACTAGAAGGAGAAGCTAGGGCTTGGTTTAATAGATTACCTCCTGGTTCCATTGATAGCCCTGATTGCTTGACTGCTGCTTTGTAGAGACTTTTTGATTTTAAACAGGAAGAAGAAGAGAAATTGCATGAGTCATGGAAAAGATTCTGTTCCTTGATTCATGCATATCCTGGATGTCCATTACCTAAGAATGAGTTGCTTGATATTTATTATAATGGACTAACTGATGATTCTAGGACCTACCTAGATAGCTTTGTTGATTGTGTTTTCAGGAAAAGGACTCATACAGATGCTAAAGAATTAATGAACAAGATAAGCAAGAATTATGATGATTGGACTTCAACTGAGCTGAATACACCTGAGCCTATTACTCCTGAACTAGTTGTTCCTGAACCAATTCCTACACCAACAACAAAGAAGAGGGGAGTTATTACATTAAATGATGAAGTAATGAAGGAAGCTAAGTGTCTAAAGGAGAAAGGTATTAGAGCTGAAGATGTGAAGAATCTACCTCCTATAGAAGAATTATAAAAGACAATTCCTCACTCATCTACTATTGAGGTACACTCTCTCCAACACTTTGATGAAGGTGATATTCCTTATGGTAAGCCTCCTGATCAATGCTTAGTGGAACTTGGCATTTTTATTGTTAAACAAGGTCATTTTAATAATCAGATTCAGAATCATTTATTAGAAAACTCTAGAGCTATCCATGAGTTGAAAGATATTGTGGAAAGAACTTCTAATGATATTAAAATGCTTTGTAAACACTTTCAAATGGTTCAAACCAAACTTGATCAACTTGCTAAAGTACAAAAGGATATGCTAGTTAATGCTTCAGGAAATAAACATGCTTATGTAATTAGGACTAGGAGTGGTGCAGCTACTCAAGATCCTTTATATCCTGAAGGACACCCTAAAAGAATAGAGTAGGATTCCCAACAAGGTGAGGATAGTGGTAGTCCTCGTAAGAGGAAGAAAAAGAAACATAAGAAAGTTAAGGAACCACTTGAACCTGTTGTAGATCCTAATAGTATATCTGTCTCTGATGCTGAAACTGAGAGTGGTAATATTGATGAGTCTCCTGATAAGGAGGAAGTTGAGGAAGAACCTGAAAAACACACTAAGAACACTAGGTACACCAAGGACGATTTTATTGCTAATAAACATGGTAAAGAGAGAGAACCTTGGGTGCAGAAACCTATGCCTTTTCCAGGTAAGAAACACAAGTCAAAGGAGGAGGAACACTACAACAAGTTTTGTGAGTGGATGAAACCTTTATTCTTGCAAATTCCATTGACTAATGCTATTAAATTGCTTCCTTATTCAAAGTATATGAAGGATATTGTCTCTAATAAAAGGAAGATTCCTAATGAGGAGATTTCTACTTTGCTTGCTAATTACTCCTTCAATGGTAAGGTTCCAAAGAAACTTGGTGATCCAGGTATACCCACTATTCCTTACTCCATTAAGAATAATTATGTTAGAACTGCTTTATGTGATTTGGGAGCTGGAGTTAGTGTTATGCCTTTTTCTCTCTATAAGAGACTCTAGCTAGAAAAGTTGATACCAATTGATATATCTTTGCAAAGGGCTGATAAGTCAACTACTGTCCCTGTTGGTATATGTGAGGATGTTCCTGTTCAAGTTGCTCATAATTGCATGGTCTTAACTGATTTTGTTGTGCTTGAAATGCCTGAAGATGATAATATATCTATTATTCTTGGGAGACCTTTTCTTAGTACTGCAGGTGCTGTCATCAATTGCAATCAAGGAAGAGTAACATTTAATATTAATGACAAAGAGCACACTGTCTATTTCCCCAAGAAGATTGTTAGAAGCTATTGCCTGAATTCTATTGAAAATATTGAAGGCATCAAGGTTGGAGAAATATATTGTCTCATTCCACAAGAAAATTTTGAAACTATTATGATTGGGACCATTGCTATCAAGTATCAGGTAACATAATCACCTTGTGGAATGCAAAGTTTTGTTTCATATAAGATTGTTTTGGTAACAAGACTTGATCAACCTTGTTAACAAGAGGATTTTAATGAACAAAATAATGTTTCCACTGTGGTTATACTTGCCCTCTTTTATTTTCTCCTTTCCAATCTTTGCTCTTCGTCATGCCTAACTTAAAGGCATTAAAGAAAAGTACTTATTGGGAGATAACCCAAGAGTTTTCTTGAGTCTTGGAAGTTATTACTTCAGTAATGACCTCTCCTTATCCTTTTTGTTTGATTTTTGTGCCAAGAATGACCTCTAATGAGAGGGAAGTAAGATTTGGAGAGTTGTTGTCCCGAAATAGATTTCTGTCCTCCATCATAAAAAATCGTGAGGAGTCTCTTTCAGTTGGATTGAGCTAAAAAATTACGAATAAATCCCCCAGTATGTTAGATCACTTTCGTTAGTTCAACACTTTTTGATTTGAGCAGCAGAAGGTCTTTAAAAAAATCGGTTTCTACCTGCTGGTCTGTTTTGACAGATTTCTGCCATTATTTGCATTTGCTTCTTATTGATTCCTTTTCGGATTTTGTTTGGGAAATTGAGATTTTTGAGGGAATTGCTACAGTAGCTTGTGTCTTTAGTGAAAGTTTTGCTGTTTTAAAACTAAACCCTAAAGGTCTATTATCTTTTGAATGCACTAATGTTGCTAATGAAGATTGTGTGAAGTTTTGTATGAAGGAAAAATTTCAGGTGTAAGGAAAGAATGATGTATTGAGATGAAGAATAGACAAAAGCTCAATCTTGGGGGGAGCCACTCCGTGTCACCCCAAGAATTACTCAAGAGGTACAAGCGTTAAAGCTTGGGGGTGCCCAAGGCATCCCCTTCTTCATCAATTAAAATCTCAGGTCTTTCTAGACACTTCGTTTTTGTTGTTTCATGCATAGTTGTGTTGTTCTTGGAGCATCTTAGTTTTTGTGTTTGGGTTTCTTTTGCTTCATTTGGTTTTGCGTTGGTTGCCTTCTGAAAAAAATCGAAAACACCAAAAAAAATTCTTGTTCTTCTTTGGTTTTGTGATTTCTTTGCAGGGTTCAGTCGTTCTCTGTGGATTTTGGTTTCATGTTAATTATTCAAGTCACACAAGTGAAGGTCACTAATAAAGATTAAGACAACTCAAGGTGTGGTAAGAGGCTAGTAACGAACTTTATTTGTTTCATTTTTGTACATATACTCATCATTGTGAGCATTCTTAGCCTGTTTGTGTAAGGTGTATGTCATTATGGATGCTTAGTAGTTCTTGCTTGTCTATGATTAGCTCCAACTTGATAATAGTTTGTAGCATGTCATATGAATGTTTGCTTGCATTGTGTTATTCATACTTTGGTATGATATTGTGGTATCCTCCTCTGACTGTTCATGTGAATCGACTTGGCACATGCTCACGCATGCATATGACTAATCAATAGTCCGTAAGCCTCGACGATTTATTTTGCCTAGGAGTTCTTGTATCACTTTCATGCCATAATTAGTCCTGTTTTGTTGCAAGCATAATTATGACAGTTATTGATTTCTCGTTTGTCGCTCCCTCTATATTGCTAGCCTTCACTTGCACTGAGTACGTGCTCTACCTATGCTTTCAACTCCCCAAAACCAATATTGCCAGCTGTGTCCACCATACCTAACTATTAGCATCATTTTCTATTTTAGTGCATATCCCATATGCCGTATTTTCTTCCTAAATAAAATGTTTGTCTATTTTGAGAAAGTTAGTTAGTAAAACTCTCACGAACTTGATGGCACACTTTATTCCTTGCGCTTAATAATCCTCAAGCATTGTGACTAGTCCATGAAAGTTATATGTTTGCTTATTATATATTGGAAGTCAGCAGAACCGTGCTGTCATGGATAATGCTTTCAACACTTTTTGGATAATTCTATCTAGTTGATACTTTGATCTTTTGTTTACGGATGTCGACAATGTGAAATAAAAGGGGAAGTTATTAGTTAATGGAGTTTATACATTGTGTTAGAGAAACGCCTGGGCCGCTAGCCTAAGCCATGCCTAATCATGGTGGAAACTTGTAGCATCACTATAATGAGTGTAACATCCCAAAAATACTAAGCTTGGATCATCAAACTGAAGGGAATATGCCCTGAGAGGCAATAATAAAGTGTTTATTATATGTATTCCAAGTATATGATAGATGTTTATTTTGCATGCTATAATTGTATTAATACGGAAACATTAATACATGTGTGTTTAATAAACAAACAGAAAGTTCCTAGTTATGCCTCTCTCATAAACTAGCTCGTTGATTAACAAGATGATCAAGGTTTCCTGATCATGGACATTGGATGTTGTTAATAACGGGATCACAACATTAGTGTAATGGTGTGATGAACATTCATCCTAAGTATAGCATTACGATCAAAGTCATTGAGTTTATATTGCTATAATAACTTACAAAGTGATCCTAATCCTTAGACCATGAGATCATGTCAATCACTAACACCGGAAGAGTTTCTTGATAACATCAAACGTCACACCGTAACAGGGTGATTATAAAGATGGATTCAGAACTAATAAAGTGTTATGTTGAGGCTCATGGATCGAGAGTGGAATTTGTTCATCCCGATGACAGATAGATATACTCTGGGCCCTCTCGGTGATATCACATTGATTAGCTTGCAAGCAAGTGATTTGATCACTAGAATGTTATATCACGGGAACGAGAAAAGAGTGCATGTCGGTAACGAGATCAAACTAGGTATGGAGATACCGATGATCGAATCTTGGACATGTAATATATCGTGAAACAAAGGGATTAAGATACTAGCGTAAAAGGTTCCGACGATCACAAGAAAGTCATCGTTGAATGTGTGGGAGTCAGTATGGGTCTCCAGATCCCGCTTCTGATTATTGATCCGAGAGGGGTCTCGATCATGTCCGCATTATTCACGAACCGTAGGGTGACACACTTAAGAGACACCTACATCCAATTGGAGCAAAAATCTCATGCCGAAAGAATGAACAAGCGCAGGAATTTATTTCACTAGATACCGAAACAGGTTTTCGGGTGAAATTGCATAAAGTGGTTATGCATGTGAAATAGAATTCTAGCAAGGGGTTATTTGTGAATGTTTGTCATTAAAGTAATTGACAAAATTCTGAATAAAATAAAAGAGTTTTATTTAATGAGAGTTTGCATTAAATTTGGTGGAAATTTAATGGGAATTTGAGTGGACTTTTGAGTGGAGAAAATTGAAGGGCCATTTTGTGAGTGGAGTGTCCACCTACATGAATGAAGGAGGGGAGGGGGCAGCCCCCATGGCCGGCGGCCACCCCCTTGGGTGCCCCCCTCCTCCTATAAAAGGAGCCCCTCCTCTCACTTGTCTCTCACACCTCCTCGTGAAGGATCTCTCTCCCCCTCTAGAATTTATCCCCCATGGTCTCGGACTAGCGAGATACATGTTATCGGTGGCTATTCGGCAAGAAAGAGTTGTGCTTCCGCTGCATCGCTGGAGCGAGGAGGCGGAGGTTGCTCGGTGCCTCGAACGTGTGTGCGAGCACGGATGCGCTGCTGATTTGCGGCGCTAGGACTTCCTCTCGATCTTGAGATCGACAAGAGATCGTCTACATCAACCACGAGTTGAACTCGTTAAGCTTTGTCGGTCTTCAAGGGTATGTTCTCTACGGATATACATCCGCCCGTTGTTTGTATCTAATAGATAGATCTTGGTACATAGTTCACATCGTAGGAAATTTTTTGTTTTCTATGCTGCGAACCCTACAGTGGTATCAGAGCCGGATCTATGCGTAGATGCTTTACACGGGTAGTACACATATGAGTATGTATGGCGATGATCATTTTGTTGCTCCTTTGTTGTAATTTTGGATATTGGTGGCATAGTGGGATGAAGCGGCCCGGACAAACTTTACATGTCCTCGCACATGAGACCTGTTCCACGCTTGACATGCAACTAGTTTGCATAAGTGGCTAGCGGGTGTCTGTCTCTCCTACTATAGTCAATATCTATTTTGCAAACGAGTTGTCAACAATTTGGTTATCCTCGTTGTGGTTCATGTTCGTAGGTAAGAACGGTTCTATCTCGAAAGCCCTAAGCCACGTAAAACTTGCAATGGATAAATTAGAGGCGTCTAGTTTAGATTGTTGCTGGGCTAGTGTTATGATATGGTAGTGTTGTAAGTAGAAGTATGAGATGATACTCTTACAACACACATAGCGTGTAAACTCCATAGACCTTGGATTTACACATATAGGTATGATAGTGATCATACCACGGTGCACATGATAGAGATCATATGCGGGAACCATATCATTTCACTAATAAACATGTGATGTTTGATAGCATCTTATATTGCTTGTTTAGCGCTTTGTTAGCATAATAAGATGATCCCTCATTTAAATATCAAGATAAGAATGTGTTCTTCCTTTAGTATGCACCGATTATGTTTCGTCGCTCCAAGACATCACGTGATGATCAGGTGTTCTTGGATCCACGACCATATTTCGGGTGTAAAACAGTTACACACGCGAATACTAAGGTTCTAACTTGGAGAGCCTAGCATGTACAGACATGGCCTCGGAACACGGACCGAAAGGTTAACCATGAGTCATATAGTTGATATGATGCCCATTTGATGCTCGGCTTTGAAGCTATACCGACTCACGTGATGATCGGACTTGGTATAGTGGATTTGGTTCATGTAATCACCAAAAAGGCACGAGGGATGTCGTTTTTGAGTGGGAGTTCATTCGTAATATGGATTAGTTGAACTTAATCTATCATACACTTAGTCTAAACTTTACAAATTCTGTTGTAGATGGCACCACCTGCTTTTAATTTCAATGTGTTCATGGAGAAAGAGAAACTAGCAACGAACGGTAGCAACTTTACCGAATGGGCCATGAATTTGAGGATTCTCCTCTCTCCTGTACAAAAGCAATACGTGCTAGAAGCGCCACTAGGCCCCCACCTCTTGATGATGCCCCTGACAAGGAAAAGAATGTCTATCAGACTCGTCAGGAGGACCACAACTTAGTTCATTGCGGCATATTGTACGGGCTAGAGCCGGAACTTCGAAAACATTTCGAAAATGGCAATGCATTTGATACAATGGGTGAGTTGAAAATGATTTTCGACACACATGCTGCTGTAGAGCGCTACAACGCTTCAGAAAAGTTCTTTAGCTGCATGATGGAAGAGCACAACTCCTTTAGTGAGCATGTACTCAAGATGTCGGGTTACGCCGATAAGCCTGTGTCCTTGGGAATAACGATTCCCATTGATTTAGGCATCCATCGTGTTCTGCAGTCTCTGGCACCTAGCTATAAGAGCTTTGTGATGAACTATAATATGCAAGGCATGAAGAAGTCTCTCCCCGAGCTTCTATCAATGCTTAAAACTGCAGAAGTGGAGATCAAAAAGGAACATCAAGTGTTGATGATCAATAGGAACACTGGTTTCAAGAAAGACAAGAAGGGAAAATGGAAGGGAAGTAAGGGCGGCAAGCCTGTTGTCGTGCCTGAAAAGAAACCCCGAGTTGGACCTAAGTATGATAACGAGTGCTACTATTGTAAGGAGACTGGCCACTAGAAGCGCAACTGCCCCAAGTATCTGGCAGACAAGAAGGCCGGCAAGACAAACAAAGGTATATATGATATACATGTTATTGATGTGTACTTGACTAGTGCTCGCAGTAGCACCTGAGTATTTGATACCGGTTCAGTTGCTAATATTTGTAACTCGAATCAGGGGCTGCGGAACAAGCGACCGCTAGCAAGGGGTGAGGTCAAGATGCGTGTCAGCAATGGATCAAGCATTGATGTGATCACCGTCGGAACGCTGCCTCTCCACTTGCCGTCGGGATTAGTTATAAACTTGAATAATTGTTATCTGGTGCCTGCACTAAGCATGAACATTGTATCTGGATCGTGTTTGATGCGAAGTGGTTATTCATTTAAATCCGAGAACAATGGTTATTCCATTTATATGAATGAAATCTTTTATGGTCATGCACCGATGATGAATGGTTTATTTCTATTAGATCTCGATGATAATGTTACACATATTCATAATGTTGATGCTAAAAGGATTAAACTTAATGATGATATATCCGCATATATGTGGCACTGCCGTCTAGGTCATATTGGCGTTAAACGCATGAAGGAGCTCCATTCGGATGGACTTTTGGAATCACTTGATTTTGAATCATTTGATACATGTGAGCCATGCCTTATGGGCAAGATGACTAGAACGCCGTTTTCCAGTTCAATGGAACGGGCGACAGATTTATTGGAAATCATACATTCTGATGTATGTGGTCCAATGAGTGTGTCGGCGCGAGGTGGATATCGTTATTTTGTTACTTTCACGGATGATTTGAGTAGATACGGTTATATCTACTTGATGAAACACAAGTCTGAAACCTTTGAAAAGTTCAAGGAATTTCAGAATGAAGTGGAAAATCATCGTAATAGAAAGATCAAATTTCTACGGTCCGTGGAGGTGAGTATCTAAGTTACGAGTTTAGCACTCACATGAAAGGGTGTGGAATTGTTTCACAACTCACGCCTGCCGGAACACCACAGCGAAATGGTGTGTCGGAACGTCGTAATCGTACTTTATTAGATATGGTTCGATCTATGATGTCTCTGACGGACTTGCCGTTGTCATTTTGGGGTTATGCACTAGAAACTGCTGCATTCACTTTAAATCGGGCACCATCTAAATCCGTTGAAAAGACGCCGTATGAATTGTGGTTTGGAAACAAACCTAAGCTGTCTTTTCTTAAAGTTTGGGGATGCGATGTTTATGTGAAGAAACTTCAACCGGATAAACTCGAACCCAAAGGGGAAAAATGCGTCTTCATAGGATACCCTAAGGAAACTATTGGGTATTCCTTCTATCACAGATCCGAGGGCAAGGTTTTTGTTGCCAAGAATGGATCCTTTCTACAGAAAGAGTTTCTCGCGAAAGGTGTGAGTAGTCGGAAGGTAGAACTCGAAGAGGTTATTGAACCTTCTCTTCAAAGTATGGCGAGTAGCGCAGCGCCGGAAGTTGTTCCGGAGTTGGCTCCACCTGTTGAAGAAGGAACTAATGATAATGATCATGAAACTCCGAAAGAGAGTACTACCGAGCCTCGCAGGTCAAGCAGGACGCGTGCAGCTCCCGAGCTGTACGGAAATCTTGTCATGAATTTCATGGTTGATGAAAATGATGACCCTGCAACGTATGAAGAAGCGATGATGAGCCCGAATTCCAACAAATGGTTAGAAGCCATGAAATCCGAGATGGAATCCATGTATGAAAATCAAGTTTGGAACTTGGTGGAATTATCTCACGACCGAAAGGCCGTGGAGAACAAATGGATTTTCAAAAGTAAAACTGATGTTGATGGTAATGTGACCGTCTATAAAGCTCGACTTGTTGCAAAGGGGTTTCGACAAATTCAAGGAGTTGACTACAATGAGACATTCTCTCCCATAGCGATGCTAAAGTCAGTTAGGATTATGTTAGCAATTGCTGCATATTTTGATTATGAGATATGGCAGATGGATGTCAAAACCGCGTTTCTCAATGGTAATATTGAAGAAGAGTTGTATATGATACAACCAAAGGGTTTTGTCGATCCTAAGGATGCTAACAAGGTGTGCAAGCTTCAGCGATCCATCTATGGATTGAAGCAAGCATCACGAAGTTGGAATCTCCGCTTTGATGAGGTGATCAAAGAGTTTGGATTTGTCCAAACTTATGGAGAAGCTTGTATTTACAATAAAGTGAGTGGGAGCAATGTGGCATTTCTGATATTATATGTGGATGACATATTATTGATCGGAAATGATATAGATCTTTTAAACAGTGTTAAAAGTTATCTAAACAGCAAATTTTCAATGAAGGACCTAGGTGAAGCATCATACATATTAGGCATAAAGATCTATAGAGATAGATCTAGGCGCCTAATAGGGCTATCGCAAAGTACATACCTTGATAAGATTTTAAAGAAGTTTAAAATGGACGGAAGTAAGAAGGGGTTCTTACCTATGTTGCAAGGCAAGACATTGAGTAAGACTCAAAGTCCGGCTTCGGCGGAAGAAAGAGAGATAATGGACAAGGTCCCCTATGCTTCAGCCATAGGCTCTATAATGTACGCCATGCTATGTACAAGACCGGATGTGGCACATGCTATTAGTTTGACTAGTAGGTACCAATCGGATCTAGGTTCGGAACACTAGATAGCAGTCAAGAATATCCTTAAGTACTTACGAAGAACTAAGGATATGTTTCTTGTATACGGAGGCGAAGAAGAGCTCGTTGCTAAGTGTTATGTTGACGCTAGCTTTGACACCGATCCGGATGACTCTAAGTCTCAATCCGGATACGTATTTCTCATGAATGGCGGAGCGGATAGTTGGAGGAGCTCCAAACAACCTGTGGTAGCGGGATCAACAACGGAGGCCGAATATGTTGTCGCTTGAGCGGCTCGGGGAAGCGCTTTGGATGAAGGAGTTCATATCCGAACTAGGAGTGGTTGCAAACGCGTTGGACCCAATGGTGATCTATTGTGACAACAATGGTGCCATTGCCAATGCCAAAGAACCAAGGTCTCACAAGCATTCCAAGCATATTAAGCGCCGGTTTCACTCCATCCGCGAGCATGTCAACGATGGAGATATAAAGATTTTTAAAGTACATACGGATCTCAATGTAGCAGATCCATTGACTAAAACTCTCCCTAGAGCAACACATGATCAACACCAGAACTCAATGGGTGTTAGATTTATCACTATGTAACTAGATTATTGTCTCTAGTGCAAGTGGGAGACTGAAGGGAATATGCTCTGAGAGGCAATAATAAAGTGTTTATTATGTGTATTCCAAGTATATGATAGATGTTTATTTTGCATGCTATAATTGTATTAATATGGAAACATTAATACATGTGTGTTTAATAAACAAACAGAAAGTTCCTAGTTATGCCTCTCTCATAAACTAGCTCGTTGATTAACAAGATGATCAAGGTTTCCTGATCATGGACATTGGATGTTGTTAATAACGGGATCACAACATTAGTGTAATGGTGTGATGAACATTCATCCTAAGTATAGCATTACGATCAAAGTCATTGAGTTTATATTGCTATAATAACTTACAAAGTGATCCTAATCCTTAGACCATGAGATCATGTCAATCACTAACACCGGAAGAGTTTCTTGATAACATCAAACGTCACACCATAACAGGGTGATTATAAAGATGGATTCAGAACTAATAAAGTGTTATGTTGAGGCTCATGGATCGAGAGTGGAATTTGTTCATCCCGATGACAGATAGATATACTCTGGGCCCTCTCGGTGATATCACATTGATTAGCTTGCAAGCAAGTGATTTGATCACTAGAATGTTATATCACGGGAACGAGAAAAGAGTGCATGTCGGTAACGAGATCAAACTAGGTATGGAGATACCGATGATCGAATCTCAGACATGTAATATATCGTGAAACAAAGGGATTAAGATACTAGCATAAAAGGTTCTGACGATCACAAGAAAGTCATCGTTGAATGTGTGGGAGTCAGTATGGGTCTCCAGATCCCACTTCTGATTATTGATCCGAGAGGGGTCTCGATCATGTCCGCATTATTCACGAACCGTAGGGTGACAGACTTAAGAGACATCGACATCCAATTGGAGCAAAAATTTCATGCCAAAAGAATGAACAAGCGCAGGAATTTATTTCACTAGATACCGAAACAGGTTTTCGGGTGAAATTGCATAAAGTGGTTATGCATGTGAAATAGAATTCTAGCAAGGGTTTATTTGTGAATGTTTGTCATTAAAGTAATTGACAAAATTCTGAATAAAATAAAAGAGTTTTATTTAATGAGAGTTTGCATTAAATTTGGTGGAAATTTAATGGTAATTTGAGTGGACTTTTGAGTGGAGAAAATTGAAGGGCCATTTTGTGAGTGGAGTGTCCACCCACATGAATGAAGGAGGGGAGGGGGCAGCCCCCATGGCCGGCGACCACCCCCTTGGGTGCCCCCCTCCTCCAATAAAAGGAGCCCCTCCTCTCACTTGTCTCTCACACCTCCTCGTGAAGGATCTCTCTCCCCCTCTAGAATTTATCCCCCATGGTCTCGGACTAGCGAGATACATGTTCCCGGTGGCTATTCGGCAAGAAAGAGTTGTGCTTCCGCTGCATCGCTGGAGCGAGGAGGCGGAGGTTGCTCGGTGCCTCGAACGTGTGTGCGAGCATGAATGCGCTGCTGATTTGCGGCTCTAGGACTTCATCTCGATGTTGAGATCGGCAAGAGATCGTCTACATCAACCACGAGTTGAACTCGTTAAGCTTTGTCTGTCTTCAAGGGTATGTTCTCTACGGATATACATCCGCCCGTTGTTTGTATCTAATAGATAGATCTTGGTACATAGTTCACATCGTAGGAAATTTTTTTGTTTTCTATGCTGCGAACCCTACACAAACTCTAATCATCAAAATTAGGGTTAACAAAAACTTTTCTAAATAAAATTATGAATGCATGCATATGTGTATGCATGGATTTTGAAATTCTTTGGAACCACCTTGTTTGATTGTTTCATTGCTTGTAAAATGTTTCTTAGGTGAAATAAACATCATCTAAAACATTTCCCACACTTTTCCTAAAGACAAGTAAATCAAAACAAATATATTAAGGGAATGGTCATTTTGACCAATTTAACTCCCATGCCTACTTTGGTTGTCTCAAACTTTCAAAACCTAACAGAAACTTTTTTGGATCTTTGCACCCCTTGAATGTACTCATAACAAAGTATCAAGGCCCACTTTGTGATCATCCAGAAACTGTCAAATGCATAGTTTAAATGGCAATTCAAAATTGAATCTTTATCATATGGGAAGATCCCACTTTTTCAAAAACCACTCAAACAAGCTCAACTTTCAAAACCCAAGCATCTGCAGACTCACCAGCACCAATCTAGCAAACCCACCAAAAATCATTTCAAAATTCAAAACTTGATTTCATGCGGCCATTTCATCAAACAGGTTGCAGACACAAATCATCCAAATCCTAAACACTATTGTGAGCAGTGATTCTTGCCTAACTGGTTCCCTATCTAGCTCACAACCAGCTCAGTAGATCATCTAGCAAGATTAACCAAGCACTAGCACCACTGTGAGCTTGCCATTGCCATCAATGGTGAACAGCCGAGCACACCCATGTCACCCCCATGTCGACAGCAAGCTAGGAGGAGACACAAGCCTAGCCAGCATGTCTGGGAGGCAGCCCACCGTCCACCGCCACACCCTGTCCCAGCCACGAGCGTTGCCAGCCACTGGACCACACGCACGCCCGGCGCCAGCGACCATGCGGCGTGCGCGAGCGCCACCCTCGAAGCCCACAGATCGCCGCCGCCCTGCAGCGTGCATACACAATCCCACCGACCCGAGACCGCCAGACATCCTCGTTCGCCACCCGTGGCCGCAGACCACCGCCGTCGAAGACGCCACCTGCACAGCCAGCATCGCTGCACTCACACCAAGCCGCATCACCTGTAAACCATGTCGTTGAGCATCGCCAAGAGACACCGCACCGTCCCCTACCGTCGCCCATGCCAATAGCCGCCTGTAACACCGCCCCCGACGAGCTCACCATGCGCCCCGTCGGTCCCCTCGCTCGACTATAAATAGAGGCCACCCCCAGTCGATTTCTTCACACCATCTCACTCCCCTCTCCTCACTGATCGTGCCACACCGTCCCCTGGAGAAGAATGGATCCATCGATTTCGTCCACCCCAGGAGCTGCCGCGCCCACCCCTAAGTTCGCCGTCGTCGACTTTGTCGTTCGCCCGCCTCGCCGACCCTCGCCAGCACCCCGGTGAGCCCCGGCACACCCTCACTGCGTCACTAGGTTTCTTTCTCGCCGGCGTTGTCTCGCGTCGATGATGACTCCCAGCCGTTGGATTAGAATCAGATCAAACGACCCACGTTGCCCCGTACCGCTTCGCCCCTCCCTGTCTCACTGGCAAGTGGGGACACCCACTTAAGCAACCCGTGGGAGCACCGCGCTTAGCAGGCCGCCCCAGTATCGTTTCCCGCGCAGCCCAGTGATTTGAATTAAATCTTTTTTATTTTATTTCAAACTCACTTCTGTACCCAACTTCAAAAATCAATCCAAATCGATTCAGTGCACCAAATTGAATGAAACTAATTTTGTTAGAAAGGTCTGGGAATGCTGAATCCAAGCCCGTTGGATTCAAGTCATTTGGATCTATAAATCACCCAGGGTAAAAATAACAAGGCACAAGCTTTTCTGCATTCAAACATTTTTCAAATTTAAACCATAATAGCTTTTGAGTTGATATATATAAAAATACCTTTCAGAATATATAAAAATATATAGGTTTACTTTCATAAATAATGTTCAAGTAATAAAAGAATGCTACATAGGCATTTCTAGCCACTTTAATTAATTAGAATAAAAGAGTAAAACCTTATTAAATTGTGACACCACTTTAAATCACATTCCCATGAACTAAAATATGTGGTGATGACATGTGTCAACATGATCCCATGTTTGGTTTGGAGAATATTAAATCTTAAGTAGTTTTTCAATGAGTAGAAATTACTTTTCTAAAAATAAAAGGAATTAAACTAAGCCTAACCTTGTAATGTTAGAGATGATGCTAGATCATCTATAGGACCCTTGTGTGTGATGATTGCAAGTAGTTAAGTATTGTTTGGTGATTGTGTACCTCGTATTTATTCATAGACGCTAGTACCGACCAAGGATACGAGGAGGAAGGAGGATACTACGAAGAAGAAGCCGAGGAGAACTTCAACCACTGCTCTGCACAAGGCAAGCTGAGACTATACCATGCAAGCCAATACTTGCAAGCTTATACTGATATTGATGCAAGCTAACACTTGCAAGATACTTTACCTATGCAAGCCAATACTTGTTACTATGCCTACTATATGCCTTAAGCATATGTGATCATACCCACTTGATAATCCAATCCTAGCTTTACTTGCAAGCTTCTACTTTATTTTCTTTATCAAAACCTTAGCTTATAGTTGACTTAAGTGACTTATAGATTCTAGAATGATATAACTGAAGGTTGCATAAAGAGCATAAAATTTGGCCTAAGTTAGAAACCTTGATATCATCCTAAGATATAAGGTTGTATTTAGTTGAAACTCCACTAGTTTACCACCCCTCATTAGTGTTATCCCCACCTGTATATGCTAGTGCTAAGCATAAAACTTGATCAACTTTAGATGGGAATACTTGGTGGAAAAATGGTTATGAAAACCTTGAAATGATGGATCATTCTATTGAAATGTTTTGGACATGTGTTTCCGAACACTTGATGATTCTGGTGATGAAAATGTTGAGGCATGAGCCTTAGACCTTTATAAAACTGATGGTTGTCTGGATGCGATACCATTCCAATTTTATCGTACAACCACAATACCCAAAGATTGGGTAGGGCTTGACTGGAAACTTATATACCTTAGTATTAGTTCCCTCACAGCCATGGTCTGAGCTGAGGCTACCTTGTGAAGATTGTCCACCTGTGCAGTACCCAAGATGACAGTGGGTCATGGTTGGGAGGCCAAACTCACAGGAGAGGTGCTTATACTAGGGCGTGTAACTGAAAGGTTAGGATTGATTATCCGTGATCGAGTATGGTGAATTCAGGATTTGTTCCTGACGGATGTATCGAATATTGTGGTGAAAGTGTACAATCTCTGCAGAGTGTCAAACTATTCGAATAGCCGCGTCCGTGGTTATGGATAGTTGGAGTGGCCATACTGTTCCCCCATCAGACTTTTCAAAAATGACTTGTGAAATGACTTGAGACTTTGACTTGACCACAACAGAGTTGTGACATGAGTTACAAGATCCCACTTAGGAGTTATAAAATTGTGACTAGCTTCAGAACTTAGTAGAGATAAATCTGGCTTTTGCAAAACAACCCTAGAGCCTAGTGTCCTATTATCCAAAAAACCCTTCACCTGTTAGTATTAGTTTGCGAGTACTTAAAGAGTACTCATGGCTTTGTCCCTGGCTATTCCCATGGCCAGACTATGAAGAGGAGTACCTGGAGGATGGACCCCAGGAAGGTTACGACAACTAGGATCATCTCCCATCGTCAGCATTGCCTGTGACCCCAAAGATGGAGCTTCGCCTACGCTACCGTTATTATTACGTATTCCGCTGCTTGATGTTGTATTAAGAACCGGATCATGAGATCCCTATTCGTGTAAGAACTTATGAATCGTTTGTAATGGATGATGTACTATGGTATCCAATTCTGTTATGTCTCGCAAAAATGGTAATCCTGGGATTGTGATGTATGGCATAACAGGCATCTGGGATTAAAAATCCGGGTGTTGACAAGTTGGTATCAGAGCCATCCTGACCATATGAAACCCTAGTTAGACTGGACGTTAGAACCAAAAACTTAGTTTCAAAACCAAAGAAAACAAATATTTACAAAAACTTATTCTCATTCTTATCTCTTTGATTCTTTCAGAAAAATTAATGTTCCTCAAAAACTCTTGCAAAATACATAAAATTTTGACACACTTGATCACTCTGCTAACCTACTCATCCTCTATTCTTATAGATGGACGTGAAGTACAACAAGTTTTATCAGTTGGGGAATGGAGGAGACCTTATCTTTGAGAGGGATTTGGACCAGCTTGAACTTACGAGCGTCCACTTTTGAGTTCTTCGGAGCTCAGCTCAATGATCAAGGAGGAGAAGATCTGCAGCGGCTAATTGTTGCAAGTCTTAGAGGAAAGATTGAACCTCCCACTACGGAAGGAATTCAGTTTACCTTAAGAGAGAACAACTGGCTCGATGGACTTGCCAGGGCCATGCAGGAAGCTCTTTCCCGTCTGTGTGGGCAGAGCATCAATCAGATCAAGGGTACTCGCTTTGAGTTTTGCCCAAGGTGTGATGCAAATGGACAACCACTGGAATCCCTATACCACCCTGAGCTGAAGACCCAATTGGACCACCTTAGATTCATGATGTACGATCGTCAGCAGGAGTTGGACAACTGTCGTGACTACTCAAACCATAAGTCTGCCATCATCAAGACGAAGGACCAGACCATCGCCATGCTAGAAAAGGATCGCAAGTCTCGTCGCCGTCAGCTCGACAAGAAGGAGCGCATTATTGCCCGTCTTCGCCACCGCATCTCATCTCTGGAGGAGACCATCCACGAGAGAGACATGCAGTTGGAGGAAAGGGAGAATGCCGGAGAGGATCTTCGTGGAGACCCTTACTCCTATCTCAGTGATGATGATGATTTTCTGGAGGATCAGGCCATGGACTTCTTCACCGATGAGGATGATTTCGCCTTCATCGATGATGATGAAGATGATGAAGCCACAGATTCCGAGGAGTAGTAGCACTTGAGCACTAGCGTAGTGAGTAGTATTCGGTCCCATTGTATCGTAGTTTCCAGAATGGTTCTTAAAACCATCTATTTTTCTTTGTTGTGGTGGGTGTTGTACTGTGTGCTATGAAGGAATGAATGAAAAAGCAAGTTGCTAGAAAATCTAAGTCAAACTTTAAAAACTTTTCAAAGACCCAAAACTTTAGAAATTTCCCTCTTTCCTCGTGATCTATTTCAATCTTCAGATGCCACGTGGAGGAAGTGGTTCATCCCCAGACCCGATGTTGCAGATCCTGCAAATGTTGACTTCTGACCGTGAAGCTGAAAGAGCGGAACGTCAAGCCAACCTAGCCACTCTGCAATAGATAGCCCAGCTAGCCCACAACAACCAAGGCCACGGAAATCAGGACAACCATGGATCTAAGCTCAAGAACTTTCAGAGTACCAACCCACCTGTTTTCACTAAGTCAGAAGAACCCCTAGACGCCGATGATTGGCTACAAGCCATGGAGAATAACTTAGAAGTAGCCGGAGTGGAAGCCAATGAGAAAGTTCTGTTCACCACCCACTATCTAGCCGGAGATGCCAGGGCATGGTGGAACAGTGTTCGCGCAATGACCGGAGGCCAGATGATGACCTGGGAGGAATTCAAGGTCAAGTTCAGCAGAACCCATGTGCCACCGGGTTTGATCAAGAGAATGAGAGACGAGTTCAGAGCGCTGAAGCAAGGAAGGATGACTGTCTGGAATACCGTGACAAATTTTTGTCATTAGCTAGGTATGCCCCGGATGAGATCGACACCGAAGCCAAGAAGAAAGAAAGATTCCCGAATGGTCTGCATGACGAAATGCAGACAGTGTTAGTCAATATCCCCTTTGTGGATATTGAAGCCCTTGTCGACTCTGCTATCCAGATGGAAGGCAAGATCAACCAAGCCAATGAGAACCGCAAGCGTCGTATGATGCACCAGCCAGGAACCCATTAGACCCCAAAGTATCTCCCCAACCCATCTCCAGGATTTGCCCCAAGAACCAACAGACCCCCGATGACCCGTCCCACCTATCCCAACCGTGGAAACCCTAGACCCGGAGGAAATCACAACAACCCCGGCAACTCTAGCAATTCCAATCGTGCCCCACCCAAGTTCAACACTAACAATGCTACCGCCAACACTAACACTGCCCCGAGGACTGGAAGCAATGTTGTGCCTGTCACAGCCAAGGACAAGTCGCAAGTGACCTGTTATGACTGTGGAAATAAAGGCCACTATTCCAACGAGTGCCAAACAAGAAGGATGCTACAACACCCAATGCCAATGTCCCATCTCAGCAGCAGCGTCGTTTTCATCCCGGAAGAAGGTTTGCCCCAGGGAATTCGCTCAACCGCAATGGCCGTCTTTTTCTCATGCATGCTGAAGAAGCTCAGGAAGCGCCAGACGTCGTGCTGGGTATGTTTTCTGTTAATTCAGTACTTGCACGAGTGTTGTTTGACTCTGGTGCATCGCATTCATTTGTCACCGAAGAATTTGCACGCACTAGTAAAATTCAACCAACCAAACTGAAGCATGTTATGATTGTTCAAATTTCTGGATCAACCACCAAGGCTAGGCAAATTTGCAAAGCCGTCCCTATCCGAATCCATGGCATAGATTTTTATGCTAATCTGATAGTACTCGGAACTAAAGGTTTGGAAGTAGTACTAGGAATGGATTGGATGTCCAAACATAAAGGATTGATTGACTGTGCCAAGAAAGCCATAACTATGACCAGATCACTTGAATATCAATGAGCATATCTGAAACCTTACCTCGCCAATTCAAGTGCAACAAGAGTATAGCCCAACCTACCATTGACCAAGTCCGGATAGTCTATGAATACCCCGATGTATTTCCAGATGTTTTACCTGGTATGCCCCCAGATCGGGATATCGAGTTTATCATTGAACTAATCCCCGGAACCGGACCCATAGCCTAGAGACCCTATAGTATGAACCCGTCAGAGCTCGCAGAAGTGAAGAAGCAACTGGATTCCATGCTGGAAATTGGATTGATTCAACCAAGTGCGTCACCTTGGAGATCACAAGTCTTGTTTGTGGACAAGAAGGATGGAGGTAACCGTTTGTGTATGGATTATCGGAAGTTGAATGATGTCACCATCAAGAACAAGTACCCCTTGCCCAAGATAGAAGATTTGTTTGATCAGTTGACCGGTGCCAAAGTGTTTTCTAAGATTGATCTTAGGACTGGTTATCATCAACTCAAGATTCGTGCAGAGGATATTCCAAAGACTGCCTTTACCACCAGATATGGATTGTACGAGTATACAGTCATGTCTTTTGGATTAACCAATGCCCCCTCTTATTTCATGAATCTCATGAATAAGATTTTTATGGACTTCCTGGATAAGTTTGTCGTTGTTTTTATCGATGACATTCTGATTTATTCCAAATCAGAAGAAGAACATGAGCTACACCAAAGGACCATTCTTGGAACCCTTAGAGAGCATCAGTTGTATGCAAAGTTTAGGAAATGTGAATTCTGGTTACAGGAGGTAGGATTCCTCGGTCACATTGTATCAGCCGGAGGAATTGCCTGACCCCAAAGTGAAAGATGTAGAAGATTGGCAAGCCCCAACCACTCAAACCCAAGTCCGTGCTTTTCTCGGATTGGCGGGATATTACCGCAAATTCGTAGAAGGATTCTCGAGTATCGCCAGACCCATGACCCAATTGCTGAAGAAGGACAAGAAGTTTGACTGGACCGACAAATGTGAAGCGAGTTTTCAAGAACTCAAAAGGAGATTGATTTCAGCCCCAATCTTGATCATGCCGGATATCACGAAGCCCTTCGATGTGTATTGTGACGCATCCAAGATTGGTCTCGGATGTGTGCTAATGCAAGAAGGCAAAGTTATATCTTATCTATCTCGACAACTGAAGCAACATGAGCAAAACTACCCAACCCATGACCTCGAACTCGCAGCTGTAGTTCTAGCCCTGAAGACATGGAGACATTACCTGATGGGAAACCGTTGTGAGATTTATCCGGATCACAAGAGCCTAAAGTATATATTCACTCAGAAGGAGATGAATATGAGGCAGAGAAGATGGATTGAGCTAATCAAGGATTATGATCTGGACATTCACTATCACCCTGGTAAAGCCAACGTGGTAGCCGATGCCCTTAGCAGATTGCCGTGCCGCTTGAAATCCATGATTTTGAAGGAGCAACCAAGCTTGCACAAGGAGATGGAAGATTTTCAGATGGAATTAGTAAGTGAAGGATTTTTGGCTAGTATAGAACTTCAGCCCACTTTGATCAGCCAGATCAAAGAGGCGCAGAAAGGAAATGCTAGTATAGACGGAATCAAGCGTCGTATCGGTACAGGCAAAGTACCCGGATTCACCGAAGACGAAGAAGGAGTTCTGTGGTACAAAGGACGCCTTTGTGTACCATTAGATTCTGAGTTGAAAGAAGTTATCTTGAAGGAGGCTCATGATACTCTTTATTCTATCCATCCCGGAGGAACTAAGATGTATCAAGATTTAAAAGAGCAATTTTGGTGGCATAAGATGAAGAGAGAAATCGGAAGCTATATTGCCAAGTGTGATATTTGTCAGCGAGTCAAGGCAGGACATCAAAGACCCGCTGGATTGTTGCAACCCTTGAAGATTCCAAAATGGAAATGGGATTCTGTAGGAATGGACTTTATCACTGGACTGCCTACTTCTAGTAGGGGAAATGACTCTATCTAGGTCATAGTGGACAGATTGTCCAAAGTCGCCCATTTCTTGCCCGTCAAAACCACCTATCAGAGTTCGAAGCTAGCGGAGTTATACATCGCTAGAATCGTTAGTTTGCACGGAGTCCCCAAGAACATCGTATCGGATCGAGGAACTCAGTTTACCTCGAGATTCTGGAAGAAAGTTCAAGAAGGTTTAGCAACCCGCCTAGATTTCAATACCGCGTATCACCCTCAGACCGATGGACAAACGGAGCGAGTAAATCAAATACTCGAAGATATGCTGAGAGCATGTGTGTTAGAATATGGATCCAAGTGGGAAGACTATCTGCCATTTGCAGAATTTTCCTATAATAACAGTTATCAAGCCAGTTTGCAAATGGCCCCATTTGAGTTCATGTACGGAAGGAAGTGTCGCACCCCTTTGAACTGGTCGGAAGTAGGAGAGAGTCAGATTTTTGGACCCGACATCCTACGAGAAGCAGAAGAGAAGGTTCACAAGATTCGTGAGCACCTCAAGACCGCCCAATCCCGACAGAAGAGTTACGCCGACAAGAGACGTCGAGACCTCGCCTTCAACATAGGAGATTTTGTTTATCTGAAAGTGTCACCATTAAAGGGAATGCAGCGTTTCCAACTCAAAGGAAAGTTAGCCCCCAGATATATCGGACCTTTCAAGATTCTGAACCGTCGAGGAGAAGTGTCGTATCAATTGGAGATACCTGAAGAGATGTCAGCCGTGCACAATGTGTTCCATATCTCGTTACTTCGCAAGTGTCTCGAAGTCCCCGAGAAGACCAAAGTGTTCAAAAATATCGACCATCAGACCATAGAGATCAACAATGACCTGACCGATCCCGAAGTACCCATCCACATTTTGGAAGAAGCTTTTCGAACTACCCGAACCCGAAGCATCAAGTTTCTCAAGATTCAGTGGAGCAACCACACAGAAGAGGAAGCTACCTGGGAGCGCGAAGATCACATCAGGACGGAGTTTCCCGATCTCTTCAAGTCCTAGGTAATCTTTTCGTCCTTTTTCAAATCGTGGGACGAGATTTTGTTTAAGGGGGGAAGGTTTGTAACATCCCAAAAATACTAAGCTTGGATCATCAAACTCTAATCATCAAAATTAGGGTTAACAAAAACTTTTCTAAATAAAATTATGAATGCATGCATATGTGTATGCATGGATTTTGAAATTCTTTGGAACCACCTTGTTTGATTGTTTCATTGCTTGTAAAATGTTTCTTAGGTGAAATAAACATCATCTAAAACATTTCCCACACTTTTCCTAAAGACAAGTAAATCAAAACAAATATATTAAGGGAATGGTCATTTTGACCAATTTAACTCCCATGCCTACTTTGGCTGTTTCAAACTTTCAAAACCTAACAGAAACTTTTCTGGATCTTTGCACCCCTTGAATGTACTCATAATAGTATCAAGGCCCACTTTGTGATCATCCAGAAACTTTCAAATGCATAGTTTAAATGGCAATTCAAAATTGAATCTTTATCATATGGGAAGATCCCACTTTTTCAAAAAACACTCAAACAAGCTCAACTTTCAAAACCCAAGCATCTGCAGACTCACCAGCACCAATCTAGCAAACCCACCAAAAATCATTTCAAAATTCAAAACTTGATTTCATGCGGCCATTTCATCAAACAGGTTGCAGACACAAATCATCCAAATCCTAAACACTATTGTGAGCAGTGATTCTTGCCTAACTGTTCCCCTATCTAGCTCACAACCAGCTCAAGAGATCATCTAGCAAGATTAACCAAGCACTAGCACCACTGTGAGCTTGCCATTGCCATCAATGGTGAACAGCCGAGCACCCATGTCACCCCATGTCGACGAAGCTAGAGGAGACACAAGCCTAGCCAAGACATCTGGAGGCACCACCGCTCCACCGCCACACCGTCCCTGCCACGGCGTTGCCACCATCGACCACACGCATTTGCATCCACCGCGCCCAGACCATGCCGAAGCGTCGCGCCAGAGCGCCACCTCGACCGAAGCCCACAGACCGCCCTAGCCGCGCCACGGCATACACAATCCCCACCGACCCAGAGACCGCCAGACATCCTCGTTCCGCCCGTGACGCATACCACCGCCGTCGAAGACGCCACCTGCCGCCGCAGAGCATCGCCTGCTCGAGACCAAGCCGCACCGCCACACCGTAAACCATGTTGAGCATCGCCAAGAGACACCGCATCGCCCCCTGCCGCCATGCCAATAGCCAGAATAATTACCCGACGAAGCTCACTATGCGCCGGTCCCTCGCTCGACTATAAATAGAGGCCACCCCCAGTCGATTTATTCACACCATCTCACTCCCCTCTCCTCACTGATCATGCCACACCGTCCCCGGAGCAAGGCGAGCACCACCTCGCCGGAATTTCACCGGAGCCCGCCGCCTCTGGAGAAGAAGGGAGCCATCGATTTTGTCCACCCCAGGAGCTGCCGCGACCATCCCTGAGTTCGCCGTCATTGACTTTGTCGTTCGCCCGCCTCACCAACCCTCGCCAGCACCCCGGTGAGCCCCCAACATCCCTCACTGGACGCGCTAGGTTTCTTTCTCGCCGGCGTTGTCTCGCGTTGATGATGACTCCCAGCCGTTGGATTAGAATCAGATCGAACGACTCATGTTGCCTCGTACCGCTTCGCCCCTCCCTGTCTCACTGGCAAGTGTGGACACCCACTTAAGCATCCCACGGGAGCACTGCGCTTAGCAGGCCGGCCCAGTATCTTTTCCCGCGCAGCCCAGTGATTTGAATTAAATCTTTTCTATTTTATTTCAAACTCACTTCTGTACCCAACTTCAAAAATCAATCCATATCGATTTAGTGCACCAAATTGAATGAAACTAATTTTGTTAGAAAGGTCTGGGAATGCTGAACCCAAGCCCGTTGGATTCAAGTCATTTGGATCTATAAATCACCCAGGGTAAAAATAACAAGGCAGAAGCTTTTCTGCATTCAAACATTTTTCAAATTTAAACCATAATAGATTTTGAGTTGATTCCAACTCTCAAAAATCACATTTGACCATACCTTTCAGAATATATAAAAATATATAGGTTTACTTTCATAAATAATGTTCAAGTAATAAAAGAATGCTACATAGGCATTTCTAGCCACTTTAATTAATTAGAATAAAAGGGTAAAACCTTATTAAATTGTGACACCACTTTAAATCACATTCCCATTAACTAAAATATGTGGTGATGACATGTGTCAACATGATCCCATGTTTGGTTTGGAGAATATTAAATCTTAAGTAGTTTTTCAATGAGTAGAAATTACTTTTCTAAAAATAAAAGGAATTAAACCAAGCCTTAACCTTGTAATGTTAGAGATGATGCTAGATCATCTATAGGACCCTTGTGTGTGATGATTGCAAGTAGTTAAGTATTGTTTAGTGATTGTGTACCTCGTATTTATTCATAGACGCTAGTACCGACCAAGGATACGAGGAGGAAGGAGGATACTACGAAGAAGAAGCCGAGGAGAACTTCAACCACTGCTCTGCACAAGGCAAGCTGAGACTATACCATGCAAGCCAATACTTGCAAGCTTATACTGATATTGATGCAAGCTAACACTTGCAAGATACTTTACCTATGCAAGCCAATACTTGTTACTATGCCTACTATATGCCTTAAGCATATGTGATCATACCCACTTGATAAACCAATCCTAGCTTTACTTGCAAGCTTCTACTTTATTTTCTTTATCAAAACCTTAGCTTAGAGTTGACTTAAGTGACTTATAGATTCTAGAATGATATAACTGAAGGTTGCATAAAGAGCATAAAATTTGGCCTAAGTTAGAAACCTTGATATCATCCTAAGATATAAGGTTGTATTTAGTTGAAACTCCACTAGTTTACCACCCCTCATTAGTGTTATCCCCACCTGTAGATGCTAGTGCTAAGCATAAAACTTGATCAACTTTAGATGGGAATACTTGGTGGAAAAATGGTTATGAAAACCTTGGAATGATGGATCATTCTATTGAAATATTTTGGACATGTGTTTCCGAACACTTGATGATTTTGGTGATGAAAATGTTGAGGCATGATCCCTAGCCCTTTATAAAACTGATGGTTGTCTGGATGCGATACCATTCCAATTTTATTGTACAACCACAATACCCGAAGATTAGGTAGGGCTTGACTGGAAACTTATATACCTTAGTATTAGTTCCCTCACGGCCAAGGTCTGAGCTGAGGCTACCTTGTGAAGATTGTCCACCTGTATAGTACCCAAGATGACAGTGGGTCATGGTTGGAAGGCCAAACTCACAAGAGAGGTGCTTATACTAGGGCGTGTAACTGAAAGGTTAGGATTGATTATCCGCATACTGAGTATGGTGAATTCAGGATTTGTTCCTAACGGATGTATCGAATGTTGTGGTGAAAGTGTACAACTCTGCAGAGTGTCAAACTATTCGAATAGCCGCGTCCGTGGTTATGGACAGTTGGAGTGGCCATACTGTTCCCCCGTCAGACTTTTCAAAAATGACTTGTGAAATGAATTGAGACTTTGTCTTGACCACAACAGAGTTGTGACATGAGTTACAAGATCCCGCTTAGGAGTTATAAAATTGTGACTAGCTTCGGAACTTAGTAGAGATAAATCTGGCTTTTGCAAAACAACCCTAGAGCCTAGTGTCCTATTATCCAAAAACCCCTTTACCTGTTAGTATTAGTTTGCGAGTACTTAAAGAGTACTCATGGCTTTGTCCCTGGCTATTCCCATGGCCAGATTATGAAGAGGAGTACCTGGAGGATGGACCCCAGGAAGGTTACGACAACTAGGATCATCTCCCATCGTCAGCATTGCCTGTGACCCCGAAGATGGAGCTTCGCCTATGCTACCGTTATTATTACGTATTCCACTGCTTGATGTTGTATTAAGAACTGGATCATGAGATCCCTATTCGTGTAAGAACTTATGAATCGTTTGTAATGGATGATGTACTATGGTATCCAATTTTGTTATGTCTCGCAAAAATGGTAATCCTAGGATTGCGATGTATGGCATAACAGGCATCTGGGATTAAAAATCTGGGTGTTGACAATGAGCATCTATGAAGCTTCCACAATAAAAAGCTATGCATATGATAAATAAAAAGATTGTTGAGATGCTCATTGTCTGCTTGCCTTGTCATTTTGGTTATGGGAAAGCTCCTGTACCATGTGCAAGGGGTATCCCATTGGCGGTTCTCGATGATATGCATGTATTTACTATGACAAGAACTTTCAGGTGACCAAAGTTGAGTAGCATACGGAGTGCCCCTCGCACTCAAGGGACTTGGGATTTTTAGTATATGGTCTGTCAAGCATATAATTCAGAGTGGACCTCAGTTTCACCTTAACCACATGAAGATGCTTATGATAGGGGCAATGAGAGCTCAAAGCTAATGAGTACCTTCCATTCAGCATTAGGAAGCCTTTCAAACCTTCACAAAAACGTTTTCACAATTTTGTTGAGTCACCACTTATTCTATGAGCACCTTCTTAAGAGCATAGTTGTCATACTTGTGTTTGTTCCAAAACTTGGTTAATTATGTCATGACTTTGATGCTTGTATCTCTGATATCTTTATATCTAGTCTTCACTTGAACTTCAGTGGTGCCCTAGCATTTATTTTGTGCTCTTCAAACAAAGGCAAACTAGATACCACTCTATCATACCTTATTATGAGCATTGCAATGTTGCTTATGTTTATGTTTCATGCTACTTATTATTATTGAGTTGGTTTCTCTTCATAGCTTGCAATGACTATTGAGTAGATTTAGTTGCATACTCTTTATTATGAATTGTATAAGCATCTACTCCTGTGCTGGGAATATTTACATCATATGAAGCAAAGTGTTCGTGAAAGTTCTTTAATCGCACTCAATTTTCAACTGAATTGCTTGAGAACAAGCAATAAGCTAAGCTTGGGGGAGTTGATACGTCCAAAACGTATCTACTTTCTCGAACACTTTGCTATTGTTTTTCTTCTATAATTGTGTGATTTGGATACAACTAACACGGACTGACGCTGTTTTCAGCAGAATTACCTTGGTGTCTTGTTTTTGTGCAGAAAATGAACTATCAGGAAAAATCCCGGAAAATATGCAAAAAAATTATATTTCACCAGAAGATCCACGGAGCCAGAAGGGGAGACAGAGGGGAGGCCTGTGGGGGGCCAGACCCACCCCTACGCGGGCCCACTGACCCCGCTCCTAGGGGAGGTTTGGCCACCCCAGGCAGCTTCTCGGCCTTCCTCCGCGTCTATAAGTTGCCTTCTGACCTAAAAACAAAGGGGGTTCGACATTTTTCTAGAAATAGTTCCGCTCCGTCGTTACCATCAGAAACCAAAATTCGGATCCAAAAACTCCGTTCTGGCACCCTGCCGGGACAGGGAATTTGGAGAGGATCATCGCCATCGTCATCACCAACGCTTCTCCATCAACCATCAATGTTTCCTTCATCCATGAGTGAGTAATGCCCCGCTGTAGGCTATGGGGATGGTAGGGATTGGATGAGTGCTATCATGTAATCGAATAAGATTGTTAGGGCATAGTGCCTAGTATCTCTATTAGTGCTATTTGACTTTGTTGCAACTTGTTGTGCTTAATGCTTGTCACTAGGGCCCGAGTGCCATGATATCAGATCTGAACTTATTATTGAACCATTATGATAGTATTGTTTATGATCTTATCTGCAAGTTGTGTACACATATCATTGTCCGGATCCAAAGGCCCCAAAGTAACAATAATTGGGACAACCGGAGGGGATGGCTATGGTGTGAGGATCACATGTGTTCGCGGAGTGTTAATGCTTTGCTCCGGTGCTCTATTAAAAGGAGCACCTTAATTGCCAGTAGTTCCCTAGAGGCCCCGCTGCCATGGGCTGGCTGGACAGAAGATGTTGTGCAAGTTCTCATTACGAGCACGTATGACTATATTTGGAGCACATGCCTAGGATTGTTTAGGACTTGGGTGCTTGTTATTATTTATCTGCAATGCCCTAGTTTTTTGAAGTTACATGTTTAGACTCGTCCATGCAACGCGCGTCCATCCATCCCTATGCCTACCGCACTCAAATCCTACTGTTACCGTTTTGTTGTTACTATTGCTACTGTTCACTGTTGCTGTTATTGTTGCTACTACCAAATTGTTGCTACTGATAAACTTCTGTGAGCAAGACATATTTTCAGGTGCAGCTGAACTGACAACTCAGTTGTTAAGGCTTGCAAGTATTCTTTGGCTCCCCTTGTGTCGAATCAATAAATTGGGTAATACTACCCGCGAAGACTGTTGCGATCCCCTACACTTGTGGGTCATCCGGGACGACCACCGGGTCCCGACCGTGGATGTCGAGGGAGGCGCAGAGGACGCGGCCAAAGCATCACGCCACCATGCTCTTCCTCAATGCCTTCGTCGCTTGAGGAGGTCGACCCAGGCATCCAGTTCGCCGTGGCCATCCAATCTGGCATGGCGCGGGACAGGCTGCTCCTCCCCCCGCAAGTTCACGTCGCTGGTCGCCGACCCACCGCCCCATCTTGTCTTTTTGTGGGCGAATTGTTTCAGGACTACCAGGTACCCGGTGGAGTTGATATTCGACCACCTCGGTCAGATGTACCTCGCCGGCGGCTGGTAGTGCTTCGCCCGTGCTCACCAGATTGAAGCGGGCAACATCGTCATCTTCAAGTACGACGACGAAGCAATGCTCGCCGTTGGCATGCTCGACGACACCATGTGTTATCGCTGCTACCACTCTAACTCTGACTCCGACTCTGACGAGTAGACTAGGATGTGCACTCGCCATGTATGATGTAGCAATGGAAGGCATCGGCCATTTGCAATGAAAATTTTTATTCGAGTCTTCGAATATGGTACAAACAACACTATAACACCATTGTAGCTATGCGCCGCCTACGACGCTGGCGCCGGCGGCACCAGCGGGTCGGTAAGACCCCATTCTTCGCTGAGAGAGCGGTAGACCACTTCCTGCGTCTGCAGCTCTTCTTGAGATTGGGTGAGGCGGGCACACATGTACGCGTCATCGGGATTGGCCCGCGCCACTTTCTGGAGGTCGTCGTGCACTTCTCTAAGTGCCAGACGGCAGCGGGCTCTCGGGTAGCTCTTTTCTGTCGGCGAAGGGGTTGCCACGGAGCTCGTTGGGCCGACGCCGACGGCCAGGCATGGTGGTTTTGTGCTGGGGGTGGTGCGGGTCTAGTCGAATATATCTCGGCGACCTCCTCTTTTTATGGCTACATCTGGACGCGGCGAGAAAACGCCTAGAACTGGCGGGAAGCGACGGGAAAGAAAGACGGATGGCGGCGTGACGACAGAAAGGCAATGAAAATACGCTTACATTGGCGATTACCAAACGCGGACAAATAAATCGCACCGCTGGACGCCATCGCGGCCAGTTGAGTCGGCCCGAGATGCCCTGAGATGAGCTCCCAAGTTGGAGCACTGTTTCCATTGTCTGCTGCCCTACCTACTGCTTGCTTGCTCGGGTGATCCACGATGAATATTGCCATGATCGAGTGATAACTGATGAGACGAGACATGTCAACCCGCGGCCGTAGTATATGCAAAATGCCTCGCTGTAGCGCGCGCTTGCATGGATGCATGTGCTACTAAATACTCTTTTTTTTATAAAATATAAGATGTTTTAAGTTTGTGAAGAAAGCATATCTAGATTTTTTAGTGTGTAGATTCACTTTAAATATAAGTGAACCGATATACTAAAAGTAGTCTAGATATATTTGATTGACAAAACTTAAGCATCTTATATTTTCAAAGCGGAATAAGTATAATCCATCCGTCTCCTCCATACAGTACGTACCCTATGTATGTGCACGTAATAGTAGCCTAGTAGGTCATCAATTTCGCCGGCCGCACCTATCGGACAGAGGATGCGTCGACCCACGGCCGTATGACCTACCACTCCGATGGGTGCGTGGCCACTCCGATGGAGTACTTCACGCGGCCTTGCTATCTTATTACTCCTCCTATATGCAGTGCAAGCACGTACTGCAAATGTAGGAGTACGCTCGAAGACGCTCTTAATTAACTCATGGCGACAAACGCGTCGACCTCGATCGCGGCGCTCGCTTGGATCCATCGATCCGGCCGCCACGCGCGCTCGCCGCCGGCGCCACGTACGTACTACGTCGCCGGAGGAGCTGGCAGTCGATGCATGCTGCTTTGCAGCGTGCAGCGCAGCTGAGTGCGTACGGTACGGATGGGCCGAACGGCAGCATGAGGAAGGCGACGACGGCTCTCCGTGTCCCGTGCGGTCCCGGCTCGCCACGTAGTAGTACGTACTGGCGTACTCCTGTCCCGTCCGTCTCGTGTATACACGGATCTCTATTTGTATCTTTACTACTCCCTCCGATCATAAATAAGTATCACGGCTTTAAACTAATCTATATCTATATCTAATAATAAAGCACGAAATGTTTCTCCTGATCCAACACTTTTTTAGACCGTTTTGTCCTCCCACTAAATTATATATTACAACTAATGACACCAGTAAATAAAAAAAAACTTAGATCGCAGCGTCATTCAACGGTCCGTCTATGCGCCTTCGACCTTCCTAAGTTGCCTTGCTACATCGATCCGGTCGTCCACGCGAGGAGATTAGAAACCGCACGTTTCCTTCCTCCAACCCATATCAGGGCAGGACGCTTTCTCCGGAAACAAAATACAATCCAGCCTCATCCTCTCGTGTAGGGTTTGTGACCGCCAACGCAGTAGAATCGGCGGCCCGGCTTCGATGGCGGGCAATGGAGGAGGAGCACGGGCAGCGCGACATGGTGGCACCGGCCAAATTCAGAGGAGAAGCTGCGGTGTGGATGTCGTCCTATGTGGAGGAGGAGGACTGACGGGAGTGGCCTGTGGGTGGAGGGGGACATGGTCAGCGATGCCGGCAGCCTACGATGGGAGCACGAGTTGTACGCGGCTAGGAGCCCTTAGAGTGATCAGTTTGGATACACGTGAACTGCCCTTTTGGCCGTCGATCTGACGGGGATGATCGAGTTCGATCCAGAAGACCAGAAGAAATACATGTCCAGTTTCTCCGCTTCACGGCATGCCATGCGGTTGCAGATCTTTTTTGTCTTTGCAAGCATGTCAGTTGATATGTCTCTGTTGTTTTCCAACTGTACTGCACGTACAGCCTTGGGCTGCCTCACTTCCCATCTGGCTCTCCGCTAAATCATGATAAATGGACAAAGGGATTGAAGGGATGTGTCGTCAAAGCAACAGGATTCGGTTAGCTCATCCTTGAATAAGATTAAGGGTCAAGTTACTATTTTTCTGGGGTCCTCTACTGTTTATCAGCTATCAGCTTAATTTTTTTCAAAAAAAAACTATCAGCTTAATTTGACCACGTTTCAAAGAGATGACATGCAAATTATTTAGAGACTTATCAACCTGGAGAGCTTCCAAGGAAAGGGAAGTTATTCCTTTTTTGTTTCACCCGAATTTCATAGATATTTCATGAACAATTGAGCTCTATACCAAAATTATCATTGTATTCACACCAGCCATATCTTTGCAACTCAATAGAGCTCTTATGCTTTTACCTACATGTAAGTATATAGTATTTTTGCTTTCCACTTCTTAGGTGTTGCTATCTATAAGAATTTGGTAAACAAAATTATCACTTGCAATAACATCAAAACATGGTTTCACCTTTGTTGCGGACGGGCAGCGGTAGCTCCTAGGCCTAAATTTTTTAAGTTTAGGTTTCTCGCAACGTCCATAGATTCAATATGGTACCGTAGCAACGCACGGGCTTTATGCTAGTTCTAATATAAAATGGCGATACTTATTTAGGATCGCTCTTTTTCGTCCGTCAAAATTTTAGACGGTTTTGCCCTGGACCAGTTAAACAATTACCCACGCCGCCATGTTTCCTTTCTGTCCCGATCTCCTCTTTCCCAAGCACCATCCTCCGGAACAGAACAGAGATATGGACGCCGCATCCACCCCCCGATCTCCGGCCACAGGAGCCGCCGGACTCCTTCGACCGGTGGAATGGAATGTCCGTTGCACTGAACCCCCGCCTGCACCTTCTCCTCTGCCCCACTATCCGGTCTCCCTCCTCCCCCTCACTGTCTGAAGGGGCGAGGCGTCACGGTGCTGGGCGAGGTCGAGCACGTGCGGGTCCGGTTATCCCCAGGAGCTTTGCCCCTCAGGTCTGCCGGTGACGGACAGAGAAGAGGGCGGTGGGGAGCCGAGGAGGGTCCCGGCGTCGGGTAGGCCGCCCGATGCATCACTAGGGGGTGGGGATGCTAGACATGGCTGGAGGAGGCCAGGAGGAAGCGCATGGACAGGAGTCAACAGACGCGCTCGTCCTAGATGTGAGGATTTGAGATTAGAAATAGCAGATTATCTAGATTTGCGGACGAATTTGAAGGCCAATTTGGAAGTTTAGGCAAGGAATCCATTAGATTCGAGGATATGGGAGCAAGATGTGGAGCTATACTGAAAAGGAACGAAGCGCGCTACTGCTGCTGGTCGCGGCCGCGGCTATGCCGTGTATGTGAGCCGGCTCGGCCGTTGTGCAACTGCTTTAGTCGTTTCCAATTTGCTAGCTCGCCGATGTGGTTTGATGCTAGGATGTACTTCCTCCGTTTAGAAATATAATATGTTTGATATGTTTTAGTGTATAGGTTCAAATGAATCTAGACACCTAGATACATCTTATTTACAAACCTAAAACATCTTATATTTTCAAATGGAAGGAGTATTACCTCCGTTCCATAGTACTCCTTCTGTTTCAAAATATAAGATGTTTTAAAGAAGTTTAGATATATTTGCTTTACAAAGCTAAATGATCTTATATTTTAAAACGAAGGGAGTATTTAGTTTGGTATAAAACGTTATCTATTATGGAACGGATTTATAATATTTTCTCCGCTTAAATAAACTGATTTAGATTTGTTTAAATTTAAATATATTAAGATATATTTTAATGTATCGATATGTTCGAATTTACATAAACCCAAGAAGAGGACGATACTTAGGGCATCTTTACCGGGCCGATTCCGTCCGAGCATGCACGCTCGAATTTTCCCACGGTTAGAACATCTACATTGGGCTCGACGTAAAACCTCAATTCAAACTGTCTATTTCTATCTGGATGGTTCGGTCCATGGAAAGAAAATGGGTCATGGTTCGGCGAGGCCGAGCGGCGTACCCAGCGACCAGGGGCGAATCCATGTGCAGCCTTGGGGTGCACAGGACACCGGATAGAACTGAATTCTATACCTAATAATAAAGCACGAAGTGTCAACACTTTTTTAGACGGTTCTATCCTCCCACAAAACCATATATTACCCACAACTAGCACCAATATTCCACCAAACAAATTACTCATGGTGCCACCGGTAACTGTTAAAACATAAGACTAAAGAAAACCGGATCGGAGTGGTCTGCTTCGTTTCCTTTGTACGGCCCATCACAATCATTGTTTTAGTGGTTTTTGTCCCGGGCTTTCGTCCATTGATTGGCCATCGTGCGCACAAGCAGGCGGTGGCTGCTTCTCTAGAGAATACATTAGTCCCACATCGCTCCGTTCCATTGAATCCCACCGATTTATATACGTTTGCAAGATGTCTGGAAACAGCAAGCCGACCCAAGAATCAAATGAGAAGAACATCCCTACTGATTGATCTGAAATCAAAGAAAGTGTGTCATCGAGGAGCCAGGGGAAGCTTTGCAGCCAGGGGAAGGAAGGGTGGCGCAACCGCTAAGGAGCTAGAAGAGATGATTAGCAAAGAAGAAGATGAACGCCGTGGCTCATCTTAGCCAGCGTGGCGGAAGGTCTTTGTCGACGGCGGTGGTCGGACACGGAAGCAGGCGGGCTCGCGGGTGGCTATGCAGGCGGGCGGGAGCTCCATTGCTTTGGGCAGGCGACGTGCGGCTTCTGGAGGAGACGCGGCGTGAGGCCACGCTGGTCGGTTCTTAGACGGGCCGCATCGAGGAGAGGGGATGGCGACGGAGAGGATCTAGGCGAGTGAGCAGAGGAAGGGACAGCCTCGCTGGGCCGGAGACGAGGGAGATAGAAAGAGGGTTGGGGATCGAGAGGCAGAGGCAGGGGCAGTTTGCGGTTGCACGGGGGTTGGGGCCAGGAGCGAGAGGAGCAGGGCGATATATTTCTAGGGTTTTTTTCGGAAGGAAAATACGGAGTTGGTGTGGGCAGCGGATGGACGTCTAGCCCAGTGGGAAAATCAATCAAATCCTCACGTCGCGATGCACGGTTTTTTTCCTATAAGTTAAAAACTGGTGTATTTGTACTGGATCGGTACTGCGTATGGCTGCCGTGGACGATATCCACTGCCTTCTGTTTGAGTTGTGAGTTACTTTCTTGGATGTCAACGGATCTGATAACTTCTTTAGTCAAATCTCAGCGGGAAGCCAGCAAGTTTGGAAAGGATACATCTACATGCAACTCTGTTGTTGATGGATCAATCATTGCACGACATCACAAGCAATCACTGTTTGAATCAGGATTTTGAGGTCAAAATATATCATCAATACAATCGCTTCCGCTTCCGCATGTTATCAATAAGATTAAAGAGAAAATCAAAACAAGCGGTGTGCACCTCACGAGGAGATGAAAGGGAAGCACGCCAAAAAAGAGAAAGAGGGGTTTAGAGAAAGAAAATATTGTGCTTGTGAATTGAAACAATCAATTGCTCGAGGAGCGGATATCACCGAGCAAGTTAAAAAAAATTGTCTATGCTGTGACGTGCCACTGATTTAGAAAAAAATCATCACCAACACAACAAGACTAATTTCTTCCGCCGCAACGCGCGGGCATTTTGCTAGTCCTTTATAAATTAGCTATGTTCCACCATGTGTACAACCCCTAATACAAGTAAATTTTTAGCAGGGGCACCATCGTGCAACTGGATCATCACTTCCCTAGCTTCGCCGCTGCCAGCGACCCAATGCATTTTAACCGTTATTGTCCGCTGTCAATGCTTGACGACCTCATTTTAATGGCGACGGGACATTGGCAATCACCGCCGATGGCTTCCCGCACGATCTATGTTTTCTCGTCCTCGCTGGACCCTGTTTCCCTCACGCGTCTTCCCGCCCATCGCTAGAAACATCCCGCGTCCAGCCAGTCCTTTTCCGCCATGGCCGCGGTCTATAAAGGATGATCGCTACCTGGCGATGAACACCATCCCAAGCACCACCAATAAGGCACCTGCAAATATCAGCCATGCCTCGCCATAAGATAGAGAACTGGACGAAGAGTAGGAAGATGTGCCGCAACCTCTTCCCGCAACCCTCCAAGGAGGATGCGGAGCTGTAGGGAACCAAGCTGGCCTGGAGTTTCGCCGAGGAGGAGGTGGGCGCTTTTGAGCGAGAAAGCGAGGTGGCGGAGGAGGTGGTTGAGGCGGCCACGTGGCATGCTGCCTAGTTCACGGTACGCGAGGGAGGCGGTCACGATGGTGGCCAAGGAGGCCACCTCGGCGGCCTTACACGAGATCCGTCACGAGGCGGCAATGATGACGCTGGAGTCGGTTGTAGGGTTTCGTAGCATGGAAAACAAAAAATTTCTACCGCATACAAACAAACAAGCCAAGATCTATCTACTAGATTGTAGCAACTAGTCGATAGAATAACTCACCCTGGAAGATTCCAAAGTGTTTAACGAGAGCGGATTCTCGTGGGTGATGTAGTCGTACTCTTTCCGATCTCAAGATCGCGTAGACGATCCTTCCGGCCAAGCGCTCCCGCAATCGGTCACACGTTCGGTACTCGACGAAGACCTTCCTCTCCTTGTTCCAAGAAAATGGAGGTTGTAGCACTTCTCGCGATTCCGCAAAGACAACGGCGTGGTACCGGAAGTAGAGGGGAGATCTCGCAGGGCTTCGCCTTAAGCCGGAGCGAGTATGGTGGAGTATGAGAGAGTCCCTCGGTGTTCTAGGGTTTAGACACACCAAGGAGGGGGGCAAGCCGGCGGCTAGGGTTTAGCTAGGCGGCGGCGGTTTGCCCTAGGGCCGGCGACGGCTTGGAGCTAGGGTTTGGAGGAGAGGATCTTGTGTGTCTCTAGGAGGGAGCCCTGCCCCTCCTTATATAGGTGGAGGGGCCGGCCGGCCAAGGGGAACTCGGCTTGGAGGTGGGCCACCGGTTGGAGGAGGGAACTCCTCCCCAACTCGGTTTCCCCTTCCTCCTCTTTTCCTCTTTCCAAATTTAGCCGTTTGACTTTTCAAACTAGCTGTTTGACTTTTCAAACTAGGATTTGAATTAATCCTTTATTTGGTTCAGCGATGACACTTAGTACATGATGCAATCATACCAACTTGATACAACACATTCATGTACCCTTCCCCTCCGGAGTGCCGGACATTCCGGAACATTCTAGAACATTCCCGATGAAAACACCGGAACCATTCCCTAACTCCGAAACGGGACTTTCCTTATATGAATCTTATTCTCCGGACCATTCCGGATCTTCTCGTGATATCCCGGATCCCATCCGGGACTCCGAACAACTTTCGGTTTCTTTCTCATCATTCCATAACTACTCAAAACAACGTCGAATCCTTAAGTGTGTCTCCCTACGGTTCGTGCATTATGCAGACATGATCGAGACACTTCTCCGAACAATAACCAATAGAGGAATCTGGAAATTCATATGGCTCCCACATATTTCTACGATTACTTTGTGATCGAATGAACCACTTACGTACGATATCAATTTCCCTTTGTCTCACGATAGTTTACTTATCCGAGGTTATGATCGTCGGTATCTTTGCATACCTAGTTCAACCTCGTTACCGATAAGTACTCTTTCTCGTTCCCGTGATATGTGATCCCTTGTGAGCCAGTCACATGCTTGCAAGCTAATTGGATGACATTTCACCGAGAGGGCCCAGAGTATATCTATCCGTCATATGGATGGACAAATCCCACTCTTGATCCATGTGTTTCAACCAATACTTTCCGAACACTCAATGCCACCTTTATAGCCACCCAGTTACGGTGTGGTGTTTGATGTCATCAAAGCATCCATCCGGTAAAGGTGATATGCATGATCTCATGGTCGAAGGAATTAGATTACTATGTATCAGAAAGCATATAACAATTGAACTATTAAAATGACTTGATCTTTATGCTACGCTTATCTATAGGAGTATGTCCATCATATCATTCTCCTAATGATATGATCTTGCTGTTAATAACATCTCAATGTTCATGATAGGGAAACCACAATCATCTATTAACCAACAAGCTAGTATTATATAGAGGCTTTACTAGGGACTTCAAATTAAGTTTACAAATCACACAAGTATCAATGTTTCCTTGTTAATACTATTATAGCATGAATGTAAACATTTATCATAAACACAAAGATATAATAATAACTACATTTATTATTGCCTCTAGGGCATATCTCCAACAGCCTCCCACTTGCACTAGAGTCATCTAATCTAGATTACATGGTAATATACCAACACCCATGGCGCTTTGGTGCTGGTCATGTTTTGCCCTCGGAGAGGTTTAGTCAACGGATCCGCCACATTCAGATCTGTGTACTTTGCAAATCTTTATATCCCCATCTTGGATATGTTCTCGAATAGCGTGAAAACGTAGCTTGATATGCTTCACTTCTTGTGTGACCTTGGTTCTTGCGCATTGGCTATGGCGCCCATGTTATCACAAAGAGATAGACATTGGGTCCAGCGACTAGGAACCACACCTAGCTCTGTAATGAACTCTTTCATCCATATCGCTTGTGAAGCCTCCGAAGCAGCCATGTATTCCGATTCAGTTGAAGATCTCGCCACAACGCTTTGCTTTGCACCTCCAAATTAACTCCTGCACCATTCAAAATAAAAACGAATACAGAATGTGATATAGAATAATCCGGAAACGTGATCCATCTAGCATCGGTGTAACCCTTAACAACGAGCTGTTCATCACCTCCATAAGAAAGAACCATATCCTTAGTTCTTCTCAAGTACTTAAGGATGTTTTGATCATTCCAATGATCCACTCGGATCACTTTGATATCTGCTAGTTAAACTAAAGATATGCAATGTCGGGTCTAGTACATAGCATAGCATACATTAGAGATCCTATGGCTGAGGCATAGGAGTCTTACTCATCCTTTCTCTATCTTCTCCGATGTCGGACTTTGAGTTTTACTCAAGGTCGATTATTAAACATGGGCAAGAACCCTTTCTTGCTTTCTTCCATTCCAAACATCTTTAGAACTTTGTCCAAATATGTACTTTGTGACAATGATATTTGGCGTTTCGATCTATCTCTATAAATCTTTATGCCTAATATGTAAGCTGCTTCGCCAAGATCCTTCATTGAAAAACTATTATTCAAATATTCCTTGACACTATTAAGAAGGTCTACATCATTCCCAATCAATAATATGTCATCCACATATAGTATTAAGAATGCTACGGAGCTCCCACTCACTTTCTTGTAAATACAAGCTTCTCCATAAGTTTGTATAAAACCAAAACTTTTGATCACCTTATCAAAACGTTGATTCCAACTTCGGGATGCTTGCTTCAATCCATAGATGCACCGTTGAAGTTTGCATACCTTGTTAGCATCTTTAGGATCAACAAAACCTTTGGGTTGCATCATATACAACTCTTCATCAATGTCTCCATTGAGGAATGCTGTTTTGACATCCATCTGCCATATCTCATAATCGTAATATGCAGCGATTGCTAACATAATCCTCACAGACTTTAGCTTCGCTACTGGTGAGAAAGTCTCATCGTAGTCAACTCCTTGAATTTGTCGAAACCCTTTTGCTACAAGTCGAGCTTTATGATGAACATTACCATCAGCATCTGTTTTCTTCTTGAAGATCCATTTGTTCTCGACAGCCTTCCGGCCATCCGGTAAGTCCACCAAAGTCCATACTAGGTTTTCGTACATGGATCCAATCTCGGATTTCATGGCTTCTTGCCATTTATTGGAATCTGGGCTTATCACCGCTTCCTCATATGTCTTAGGGTCATCGGTGTTGTCCACCAACATGACACTCATAACGGGATCATACCAATCTGGAGTGGTACGATTTCTTGTTGACCATGAGGCTCAGAGCAACTTCAACCAAGTTTCATGATCATCATTAGCTTCCTCTCTTATTGGTGCAGCACCACAGAACTTCTTCCGGTGTTGCGCTACTCGCAATTTCGAGAGAAGGTTCAACAACCTCGTCAAGTTCTACTTTCCTTCCAGTCACTTCTTTCGAGAGAAATTCCTTCTCTAGAAAGGATCCATTCTTGGCAACGAAAATTTTGCCTTCGGATCTATGATAGAAGGTATACCCAATAGTTTCCTTCGGGTATCCTATGAAGACGCATTTTTCCGCTTTGGGTTCAAGCTTGTCCGGCTGTAACTTCTTTACATAGGCTTCGTACCCCCAAACTTTAAGGAACGACAATCTAGGTTTCTTCCCAAACCATAATTCATACGGTGTCGTTTCAACGGATTTAGACGGTGCCCTATTTAAAGTGAATGCGGTTGTTTCTAATGCATAACCCCAAAATGATAGCGGTAAATCTGTAAGTGACATCATAGAACGAACCATATCTAAGAGAGTTCGATTACGACTTTCGGACACACCATTACGCTGTGGTGTTCCCGGCGGTGTCAATCATGGAAAGTATTCCGCATTTCTTCAAATGCTCGCCAAACTCAGAATTTAGATATTCACGTCCACGATCAGAACGTAGAAATTTAATCTTCTTGTTACGTTGATTCTCTACCTCACTTTGAAATTTCTTAAACTTCTCGAAAGTTTCGGACTTATGTTTCATGAAATAGATATACCCATATCTACTCAAGTCATCCGTGAAGGTAAGAACATAACGATAACCACGTGATGCTACACTCATTGGACCACACATCGGTATGTATGATTTCCAACAAATCCGTAGCTTCGCTCCATCATACCGTAAAATGGAGTCTTAGTCATTTTTCCTATCGACATGCTTCGTGATCTTTCAAGTGATTCAAATCAAGTGATTCAAGAAGTCCATCGAATGGAGTTTCTTCATACGCTTCACTCCAATGTGACCAAGACGACAGCGATTGCACATATAGTTCGAGTTATCGCTCGATTTCAAACGTTTAGCCTCAATGTTATTAATATGTGTATTTCCACTATCGAGATTCAATAAGAATAGACCATCTATCAAAGGTGCATGTGCATAAAACATATTACTCATATAAATCGAACAACCATTATTCTCGGACTTAAACAAGTAACCGTCTCGCAATAAACAAGATCCCGATATAATGTTCATGCTTAACGCAAGCACCAAATAACAATTATTTAAGTATAAAACTAATCCCGATGGTAGATGAAGGGGTAGCGTGCCGACCGCGATCACATCAACCTTTGATTCGTTTCCAACGCGCATCGTCACCTTGTTCTTCGCTAGCTTCCGTTTATTCAGCAGCACCCGTTTCGAGTTACAAATATGAGCAACCGAACCAGTATCAAATACCCAGGCACTACTACGAGTACTAGTGAGATACACATCAATAACATGTATATCAGATATACCTTTCTTCTTGATGTTGCCGTTCTTCAAATCCGCCAAGTACTTTGGGCAATTCCGCTAGTGACCTTCTCCTTGTAGTAAAGCACTCAAGATCGGCTTAGGTCCAGCCTTGGTCTTCTTCGTGCGTGGTAACTTTCTTACCACCCTTCTTGAAGTGTCCTTCCTTAGACTTGCCTTTCTTGAATTTGGTGGTCTTATTGACCAACAACACTTGGTGCTCTTTCTTGATCTCCACTGCAGATTTCAACATGGCAAAGAGTTCGCAACGCCTTGTTCATGTTTTGCATGTTGTAGTTCATCACAAAGTTCTTGTAACTTGGTGGTAGTGATTGGAGGACAGAAATCCCCAAAGCATTGGGAATCACAATACCCAAGCTTTGAAGTTTGTTTATGCGTGCCGGACATCTTAAGCACATGCTCACGTGGAGCGCCCTCTTCCATCTTGCGTTAAAGAACTTTTCGAAGCCTCATAGCTTTCAATTGCCGCATGAGTCTCAAATATCAATTTGAGATCCTCGACAAAATCATATGGGTCTGAATTCTCAAACCTTTTCTCAAGTCTGATTCTAAACCATACAAGATAGCACACCGAACTGTGGAGTACCGAGTCTCCGAGTGAGGTAAACATTCTTTACTTCATCAGTCGCAATTGCGTGGGTCACCCAGTGCATCCAGCACATAGGTCAAATTACCAGCTGTGAGGACAATCCTCAAATTGCGGAACCAATCCGCGAAGTTGCTTCCATTGTTTTTCAACTTTTCTTTCTCTAGGAACGCATTAAAATTGATGGTAGGGGCCGCCATTGATCTACAACATATTTGCAATAGTTTAGACTAAGTTTATGACAAATTGAGTTCAAAAAAATATTATAATTAATCTAGGTGAACTCCCACTCAAAACAATATCCCTCACATTGTTTTAGTGATCACACGAACCAAATCCACCACATCAACACCGATCATCACGAGAGTTGATATAGTTTTAATGGCGAACAATCGACATGTTCATCATATCTACTATATGATTCATGCTTTACCTTTCGGTGATCCGTGTTCCGAGACCATGTCTGACATGCTAGGCTCGTCAAGATCAAACCTTAGTTTCCGCATGAGCAAATCTGGCTTGCTCACGTTGTATGCACTTGCAGAATCTAACACACCCGATCATCACGTGGTGCTTTGAAACAACAAGCTTTAGCAACGGTGCCAACTAAGGGTGAACACTTTATGACTTGAAATTCATGTGCATGAGGGATCATCTTATAATGCTACCGTTGTCTACTAAGCAATACAAGATGCATAAAGGATTAACATCACATGCAATTCATAATATGTGATATGATATGGCCTTTCTTCTTTGTGCTTCCGATCTCCATCTTCTAGCACGAACATGATCTCCATCATCATCGGCATTGCATCAAGGTCAATGACGCTTCTCCATAGTTGTCGTCCACCGGCTTCAACTATTACAACTACTTTGAATAGACATGCGGGTCTTAACATAAATTAAAGACAACCATATATTCCCACGCCGTTGCCAACTTACAATAAGGAACATTGCATACATCAAATATAATCACAATCATGGCCATATCACATCACAGCACACCCCTGCAAAACAAAGTTAGACGCCTCTACTTTCTTTGCATGTTTTACGTGGTTTGGGGCTTTCAATAAGTGTCGTTCTAACTTACGAACAAGAACCACAACATTGATACTAGTATTGTTAATCACCCGTTGTAAATTGGATCTTAACTATGCTAGGAGAAACAGGCACCCGCAAAGCCACTTATGCAATACAAGTTGCATGTCAAGCGTGGAGCAAGTCTCATGAACGATGTCATGTAAGGTTAGCCCGGGCCGCTTCATCCCAACATCCCGCAAGATGCAAAGTACACAAGAAGCAATCGACAATAAAAGCATCAACGCCCACAATGACCATTGTGTTCTACTCGTGCAACAGATCTACATATAGACACGGCTCTGATACCACTGTAGGGTTTCGTAGCATGGAAAACAAAAAATTTCTACCGCATACAAACAAACAAGCCAAGATCTATCTACTAGATTGTAGCAACGAGTCGATAGAATAACTCACCCTCGAAGATTCCAAAGTGTTTAACAAGAGCGGATTCTCGTGGGTGATGTAGTCGCATTTCTTCCGATCTCAAGATCGTGAGACGATCCTTCCGGCTAACGTTCGGACAGCGCTCCATGGGTCACACGTTCGACTCGGCGAAGACCTTCCTCTCCCTTGTTCCAGCAGGCGGGAGGTTGTAGCACTCTCCTCGCGATTCCGGCAGACAACGGCGTGGTACCTAAGTAGAGGGAGATCTCAGGCTTCGCCTTAAGCTGGAGCGAGTATGGTGGAGTATGAGAGAGTCCCTCGGTGTTCTAGGGTTTAGACACACCAAGGAGGGGGCAAGCCGGTGGCTAGGGTTTAGCTAGGCGGCGGCGGCGGTTTGCCCTAGGGCCGGCGGCGGCTATGGAGGCGGCGGCGGCTTGGGGCTAGGGTTTGGAGGAGAGGATCTTGTGTGTCTCTAGGAGGGAGCCCTGCCCCTCCTTATATAGGTGGAGGGGCCGGCCAAGGGAGGAGAGGAGTCCCTCCCCAACTGGGCGTGGAGTTGGGCCGGGGTTGGAAGTGGGACTCCTCCAGAACTCGTTTTCCTCCTCTTTTCCTCTTTCCAAATTTAGCCGTTTGACTTTTCAAACTAGGATTTGAATTAATCCTTTATTTGGTTCAGCGATGACACTTAGTACATGATGCAATCATACCAACTTGATACAACACATTCATGTACCCTTCCCCTCCGGATTGCCGGACATTCCGGAACATTCTAGAACATTCCCGATGAAAACACCGGAACCATTCCCTAACTCCAAAACGAGACTTTCCTGATATGAATCTTATTCTCCGGACCATTCCGGATCTCCTCGTGATATCCCGGATCCCATCCGGGACTCCGAACAACTTTCGGTCTCTTTCTCATCATTTCATAACTACTCAAAACAACGTCGAATCCTTAAGTGTGTCTCCCTACGGTTCGTGAATTATGCAGACATGATCGAGACACTTCTCCGAACAATAACCAATAGAAGAATCTGGAAATTCATATGGCTCCCACATATTTCTACGATTTTGATCGAATGAACCACTTACATACGATATCAATTTCCCTTTGTCTCACGATAGTTTACTTATCCGAGGTTATGATCGTCGGTATCTCTGCATACCTAGTTCAACCTCGTTACCGATAAGTACTCTTTTCTCGTTCCCGTGATATGTGATCCCTTGTGAGCCAGTCACATGCTTGCAAGCTAATTGGATGACATTTCACCGAGAGGGCCCAGAGTATATCTATCCATCATATGGATGGACAAATCCCACTCTTGATCCATGTGTTTCAACCAATACTTTCCGAACACTCAATGCCACCTTTATAGCCACCCAGTTACGGTGTGGTGTTTGATGTCATCAAAGCATCGATCCGGTAAAGGTGATATGCATGATCTCATGGTCGAAGGAATTAGATTACTATGTATCAGAAAGCATATAGCAATTGAACTATTAAAATGACTTGATCTTTATGCTACGCTTATCTATAGGAGTATGTCCATCATATCATTCTCCTAATGATATGATATTGCTGTTAATAACATCTCAATGTTCATGATAGGGAAACCACAATCATCTATTAACCAACAAGCTAGTATTATATAGAGGCTTTACTAGGGACTTCAAATTAAGTTTACAAATCACACAAGTATCAATGTTTCCTTGTTAATACTATTATAGCATGAATGTAAACATTTATCATAAACACAAAGATATAATAATAACTACATTTATGATTGCCTCTAGGGCATATCTCCAACATCGGTTGCCAGGGAGACCGCGAAGGTCGCCGTGCACGTCGCCGGGACCCGGAAGGAGACGAAAACAGAGGAGCGCGAGCATGCCATGGAGGCGGCAGCGGAGGAGGACCGAGGTCGTTCATGGGGACAAGATGGAAGTGGAGGAGGAGGACGAGGAGAAGAAGGGGGCGGATGACAGCGTGGACAAGACTGAGGCCGTGGCCGCCATGCTGGAGAGGAGCGCCATGCAGGATGGCGGCCCCAGCTAGCCTCCGGCGATGATTGTTTACTACTCGCTCTGTTTTGAATATAAGATACTTTACCTTTGTGAAATAAATGTATTTGAATGTCTTATAGTGTCAAACCTCTACGAAACTATACACTTAAAAACGTCTACATACATTCGAATAAAAAAAGTCTTATATTTTTAAACGGAGAGAGTACATTCAATTCGCACGGTAATTTACAGGGTCAATCACGGTTAAGTACTATGTACGAATCGCTCTTACTCGTACTACTATAACGTACGTGTTCATTTCGTAACAAATAATACCACTACGGGATTCTGGAAGGATCCCATCAACCGCTCCATCACAGCTTTAATTCTACAAACTCGTACGTACTACTACCACGTACGTGTTAATTTTGATATTGTGCTAGTAGGTGTTGTGAGATTAAGAGCAACTTCAACAGCTTATCCATATATAGGTAAGCAAAAAATGTTTATGTAAGAGGAAAGAGAAGGTATTGGTAAGATAAATATTGTTTGCTCCAACAGCTTATCTATTTTTTGACTAGACAAAACACAACCGGACCCTTAAAATAACCGAAACTACAACTGCATCCTTCCTTTTTATGCATAGGACCCTGAACAAAAAATATAAAAATCAATCGGGTCATCAACTGGTGGTTGGTCGGCCTCGCTTGCAGACGGCGGCGAGGTCAGGGTACCAGCGAGCTAACCGGGATGAGGGGAGGGGGCGGGGTCAGGGAGACCAGCAGAAGGGGAGCCGTTGCTGGCTCGCAGACGGCGGCGAGGTTGTGCGCGTCGGCGAGGTTTGGGCGGCGTATCGAAGCTCGCCAGAGACGGGAGGGGTGCCGGAGCTCGCATGTGGGGTGACGGCGGAGTTGCACGCTGACCTGGACGGCACCCCATCATGGCGAATAGGCGCCGACGGCGCGTCAACGTGGTCAGCTGCGACGGATCGTTCCTGGCCAAATTAATTGTTGTGCGGGGGTAGAGGAGGCTAGCAGGTGGCTACGAGGAGGAGGCTAGCGGTTGGTGGCACGCCGGCCGGTCGTCGGCGAGCATAGCAACGACGGTGACACACGACCGCATCGTACGCGGGCCGTAAAATTTTCGTGCGAGTGGTTGGAGAGTTCCCGAGTGCATTTTGACTGATCGTGGCAAGAAATGGGTAGGAGTTGCCTCTTACCCAAATTTTGGATCTTTCTATCCATATATGGGTAGAAGGTGTTAGGGACCATGGATAGGTAAGCTGTTGGACCTATATTTTTGTATATCTTACCCATAAAAACAGTTTTTACACCTTTTACAGCTATTGGATTTGCACTAACTACACTGTCCCTGACAGCGGATCGCAATCCTCCTTGCCAAACCTTAGCTTAGTTAGCTCGCTAGCTAGCCAGGCAGCAGGCTAACCGAACTGCTTCCGCTTCCGAGACAGGCTACCTCACAAGGAGCTTAGCTAGCGCAGATCGGGCAGGAGTAATATTTGGTCTGATCGAACGTAGGCTTGGTCAAAGATACTACTACTCCGATCCCGTAGCAGGAGTAATGTTTAGTCTGATCGATCCTGTAGCTAATGCGGGTGGTTCATGATTGGTTGTGTGTTTGCTACACTACGAATTACAAAACTATTAGTACGAAATTGTCAGGGTGTGCTGCCAATCTCCAAACTGCCTGAATTTCCGGAGGCGATCGAATCTGTACTACGCCTCTATGCTTAATTAATCAGAAATCAAACATGTCTCGTACGTACGTGTTCTTAGCTCCGTGGATTGTTTAATCTTATTATCCGCTACCCTGCCGCACGAGTCATCTCACCTGTTAATGGCGCCAAACGGACCCTCGATTAACCGGCTTTAGTTAATCGCCGGATCAGCTCTGCTGACCTAAGTACAGCTCGTAGTGCTGTAGTACGTGGAGGTGCAGCTAGACCGACGGAATGCCGAAACGTGTGCGATGGCGACGCAGATCGGGATGTGTGGGTGGATCTCGATATGGTTTGAATCCAACTACAGTAGTTGGATTTGGACGAATGTAGGCCATTTCTCCCCATCTTTCTGCTACAAAGGTGCGCCAGTGTTTGAATAGGACCCCAACTCAAGCAAAGGGTCCCGCGAAAATGCCACACCGACCGGCAGTGTAGAGCGAGAGAAACAGGTGCTGGCTGCGGTCGGTAGTTACTTTTGTGCATCTACATGCATTATTGAGCATATATTAATATCACGATGATATCTATTATACACATTCTCCGCATTAACCTATTGGTATTACCGATGCATACAGCTAAAAAATGAATTACAGAAAAAAATCCCGCTACATCGATAAGATCCTTAGTAGTAGCGACACTAACCCCACCGAAACAACATCAGAAGTCCAACATCTCCCATAGCAATGCCTTCAAGAAGGAAACAGAGCACAAGCACTGTCGTCGCCTGATCAAAGATCACAGGTTTTAAATCTGAAAAAAGTCCTCACTCACAAAACAATGCCTTCAACTAGGTCATTGCGAGACACAGCCAATTAAGGCCAGACCTTGAATTTTCACCCTGCAAGGTAAGACCGTGAACTCCTCCTATGCTACCGCCCCTACTTTCCGATGTCACTGCTACAAGTCACGAATCACCAAGTCAATTCCTCATCGCCATCATGAGTCGATCCACCCTTGCTAGTCAACAAATCTTGGCTTCCATGACATTCTACGCACACTGACTTCATCGTGGAACTAAAGACATGTTCCACGTTGGCAACATAATGCAGAGCTTCGCATCGCTACCTCTGAAACCAAACGGTAAGAAAAAATGGTTGCGCATGACCGAATCATATCCGTTCTACAATCTCCAGGCATGAATCGCCCATGGGAGTTTGCTGATGGACCCTTCCGGAACACAACATTGCCACCAGATTAATGAAAACAGGCTGAAGACAGGTCTTCGTCTTGGCGTGAGAGAAACCCTAGGACTGCACCCCTACAAGAAGATGCGAATCGCGCCGCCATCCGCCGAGAGAGAAACACCATCAAAGCCCGAGGCTACTGCCCCGGCTTCCAGACCCTGCCGCCATCAGATTGCCATCGGGGCGACAACCTCCGAGTTAGGGCTGGAATTGTAACTCGAAATCCGCGAGCTAAATGAGTAACTCGTGACATAGTTCGACTCGGCTCGAACTCGGTGTCTAACGAGTCGAGCCAAGTTTTTGATTTGAGCTTGTTTGTTCACCCAAGCTAAATGAAATACTCGCGAGCTACTCATTTAGCTCGTTAAACTCGTTCAAATATAGAGTTTAAAATTTTTTATAGATAAATATCATACTATGAATGTTCCTTGAACCTGTAATGGTGTAGAGCTACTATATTTTTCATTGATCTTCCTCCGTGTTATTATGGAAGTACTATTGTTTTTCTAGTTTCAAATTAGTAGGTTAATTACTAATTTTTCTTATAGGTGCTCATATTCATAACTTATAACAATCTAACGAGCTGCTCGCGATCTACTCCCGAGTTTGTCGAGTCAAGCCGAGTTTCAAATATGAGCTCGTTCTGTAAACGAGCCGAGTCGAGCTAACTCGTTAGTTGAACGAGCTTTAGTGAGTCGAGCCGAGTTGGCTCGGCTCGGCTCGAATTCTAGCCCTACTTCGAGTGCCCAAGGGACTCCCTGCAGGGGAGAGGCCACCACGCGCGGAAGTAGCCCCGCCACCACCATCGACTGGTCGGGCTTTGCCCACCGGCGTCCTCCAGTGGCAGCAGGGGAGAAGCGGGAGGAGGAGTCGAAGGCGACGGCGGTTTAGGATTCCGCCCGTGCCTCCGATTTGGGACTACAGAAAAAGGTGGCTTCATTGCTCCATGGTCGATCGTCACCGTCGGTCCTCAGACTTCCATCCCTTCCAATCACAACTGGAGTGCTCAGGAAACGAAGACAACACGAAGAGCAACGACAACTCGGAACCAGAGTCCATTGATGCCGCTCAAAGAAACCAAGCTCCCTCCTCAGAGATCCTTCCAGAGATAAGGAGGAGAAACCGAACAAGATGCAACGGCAAAAGCAGTCGACTCCACACAACGCCCCTCCTCCTCGCCACCACGGCCAGTCGGGAGAGGCGGAGCAGAGTCCCGCATCTCACCCCGACTCCTTTCCCCCTCGCCTCCATGGCCGGCCAGGAGAGGAAAACCGGGACGAAGCTCCCGCATCTGGAGAAAGCTCCTACTTGACATTTTATTCATGGAGCCATCGCTGGCCTCCCCGTACCTTGCCAATAGCTCCGACCACCGGAGCACCGCAAGGAGCGGCCGGACCAACCCTTGACTCAAGATCCTGGGCAAGATATCTCGAATCCAGCCCCCGGCATGACCCCAGACCGCGGCACGCCGCTGCCACACGCTACAACTACTAAAACTACCCATAAAACTAACTCAGGCACCTCCCCTAATCCACCTCCGACCGGCTATTCTGACAGAGGGGACATCGGGAAGGCGCCCGGTGGCTGTCGGTGGACTCTCAAGGAGAGAGGGAGAGGTGGAGAAGAGACGTGCCGAGAGTTGGAGCTGTTTGAAGCTTCTCCATACGTATGTACGTAGTACATGCATAGATGGATGGATCCTGTACGGGGAAAGGGTGTACAAATGGACACCCAAATTTTTCAGTAAAAAAATCTTATATTTTTTTTCCCCCGAAAAACCCTAGTATAGTTCTGCTGTGAATATATATAACACTAGTAGCATATTTTCTCTAATATGTATAGTACTTCCCCCAGCCACAATCTAAGTGAAAACGTTTACTAGTCCTGCCGCTCGGAGATAAGTATTATAGATTTGTGTAGATACGTATGTTTAAGGTGCAGCTACATATATATCTAAATAAATTTGTGACGCTTATTTTCGAACGAAAAAAATGCAGGCTAAGTTGCAAGCGGCCTATTAGGCATTAGCCCTTGTATATATTTTTTTAAGAAACATTTTTACCATTAACAAATTTGTGTGGTGATTTGTGATCTTTATTCCTTATCTGGTGAAAAGAAAATACTTGTAGGCTCAATTATCACATTTTTTCATTTGAGGAAAAGTTGATCCAAGTATTGGATTGACAAAACCACACGGGACCAGTTGGTATCGAAGTGGTGGAATCGATATAACTCCATTTTACCTACAGTATTATACTTTTATCTATGTTACCACTTGACTTTTAAGTTTTATGTTAATTAAATTGTCTACATCCAAAGCTCAAAATACTGGATCCGTCCCTGCATGCATAGGGTAGTGCCACTCCGATGGAGTACTTCACGCGGCCTTGCTAACTTATTAGTCCTCCTAGTCCTATATGCAAGCACGTACTGCCAATGTAGGACTCATGGCGACAAACGCGTCGACCTCGATCGCGGGCGCGCGCTTGGATCCATCGATCCGGCCGCCACGCGCGCTCGCTGCCGGCGCCACGTACGTACTACGTCGCCGGAGGAGCTGGCAGACGATGCATGCTGCAAGCTTTGCAGCGTGCAGCGCAGCTGAGGGCGTACGGTAGGTATGGGCCAATGGCGACTTGACGAAGACGACGACGGCTCTCCGTGTAGAGGATTGGACGTCGCAGCTGCGCGCCCGCGTGCGGTCCCGGCTCGCCACGTACGTACTGGCCTTGGCGTACGCAAAGCAGTAGAGGATTGCCTCTGTCGAATTTTCGCGCGCATAAATCTGGCGCCACCGTAATTTCCGCGGCCGGCCTGGGCTGTCTGAATTTCGCTTTGTTTCTTTCGCACGGACAGGTTCAGCAGATTCAGAAGAGGGCTACACCGACGATGGCGATGAGATCAAGACGGTTTCATTCAACGGCAGCACGCAGCAGCAGCAAGTCGTACAGCAAACCTAGCTGCTGCTGCACGCAGCAGCAGCAAGTCGCACGGTAATTCACCAGATCAATCACGTACGGTTGACTACTTACGAACAGCTCTTGCTCTTGCCACCACGGATCTCCCATTGATCGGTCCATCCCAGCTTCAATTCCACAAATTCATACTGCTACGTACTAGTAGCTGCTGCGCGCTCATTGATCCCGATCAATTAACTACTGTCCCTGACAGCAGCGGATCGCAATCCTCGCTGCCTAAACCAGCGTCGTTAGCTAGCTCGCTAGCAAGCCAGGCAGCAGGCTTAACTACTGATGAACTGCTTCCGCTCGCGAGACAGGCTACCTCACAAGGAGCTAGCGCAGATCGGGCAGCTAGCACGCACGCACCTACGGTCAAAGATGCTACTACCTCTGGTCCGGTAGTAGCAGGAGTAATGTTTAGTCTGATCAATCTTCCATCTGATGCGGTTGGTTCATGATTAGCCGTCTGTTCGCTACGCTACGAATTACGGAAGTTGTTATACTACTATTAGGGGCCAGCTGCCAAATCTCTCCAACCCGTCGACAGAATTTAGGGAGGCGAACGATTGACCAGAGAAATGTTTACGCGCATGCTCAATTAATGAAAGCTCGTCGAGCACACATATATTATATACTATGGGAAACCAAACATGTCTCGTAAGTGTTCTTAGCTCCGAGGATTGTTTAAGCTTATCCGTGCTCTGCCGCACGTACGAGTCGCGGTTAATGGTGCCAAACTGACACTCCATTAAACGCTGCCTTAGTTAATCACTAGATCGATCAGCTGAGCTCTGCTGACCTGCCTAGTGCTCTGAAGGTGCGGCTGGACCGACGGAATGCCGAAACGTGTGCAGAGACGGACGTGGGTGGCCTGGTGCGCTGCATCTCGACATGGTTTGAATCCAACTAGTTGGATTTGGACAAATGTAGGCCATTTCTCCCACACTTTCTGCTCCAAAGCCAAAGGTGCGGCGCATTTGTTTGGGGTAGGTACAGTGAGTGCCTCCTCCTCTGCCGCCAGAGTTTGAATAGGACCCCCAACTCAAGCAAAGGGTCCCGCGCAAATGCCGCCATGTCGGGCGAGAGAAACATGGTGAAACCAACCAAAATGTAGCTCAATCAAAGGGGAAAGGCAGGGAGGTTAAGCTTGTTTGGTCCTTCCCATCATTGCTTTGGATTCTACTACTAGTCCATAGTCACTTACTAGCATACATACAGAAAATATTTTACAAAAATTCCTCGTGTTCATCTACCGCTCTCTCGCTCTCTCCCTTGTTTCTTTTTGGTCGTGAACGAGGTGATGATAGGCCGGAGAGGAGGCTCTTTCCCTGGGGATGAGATGAGCTGAATGGTTCCTGGCCTAAATGGTCCATGCATGCTCTCTCTCCCCTCATCTTTAGGTGGCTTGTCCCTGTTCACCACACATGATAAAAAGGCCAAGGAAGCAATGATCTGAGTGGTGCGGAGGCCCCCCAAGCTAGCTAGCTAGCTATCTAGCCAAACCTTTTTCCCTCTCGCCATCTCCCATCTGCATCTCCACGTCCCATGGTCACTTTCTGCTTATTATTATCATCACCACTGCATGATCCTGTATATATGCACGAGAGACTAGGACAATCTGTCCTGAGATTATGGGTCTTGACAGGTTTATCCCCACCTCCCATCCCTCCCCCATGTTCTAGCGTTAATTTTTTTTTTGAAGTATGTTCTAGCGTTAATGACACCTGCACGTACTTCATCTCCAATTTTATCCACAAGGTTTATTAGGATCATGTTGGGCTTACTTTGTGGACTACTACTTCCAATTTGGCCTAATCCTGTCGAGTCGTTTTTCAGTCCCCAGTGCTCGCTGGACAAACATTTATAAGTGTATCAAATGTGTTGGGATGATGTGATATGTCTGTGGGGACAGTTAACACGGGCAAGGAAGATTAAAATTACTACATCTACCCTCATTTGATGCCGCCTCATGTTTACTTTCCCACTACCTTTTTTTCTAAGACACCCTATTTATCTTTTGGACATCACATCAGGACATGAAAGGCAACTTGGGGAGGCAGGAAAACATAATAATTCCTTTTGTTTTTGCAAGTGGTGAGCTAGACTAGCTGATCCCAGTTTATTGCAGGTTAGGTGTAATTGGAGGAACATTCTTCGTTGTACTATAGTGGAGGAGCAATGCATGTAATGTATTGTAAACACGTGGCGCGTTTTGAGGACGATACCCACTCAAAGTATGCTTTACATCCCTGTCACTTGCGCATTAAGACACGTACTTAATCTAACCTCTCCCATGACGTGTCCCTCAGTGCTAGCATAGGAGCATTTTTAATCCGGGCACCATCAAGCCCAAAAGCAAATGCTAGTACACACTACATGTCTTAAAAATACAAAGATAATTATCCTGCACTTGGACTTGGCAGGTGAATCACGATGCATCTATCCTTGTGGGTTTCTTTGGAAGCTAGCCAGGTAGGTTCAATAATTTTGCAGGAAACGTTACCATATGCACTAGCGCACTACAGGAAATAAGGTATACGCCGACGGGGAAAGGTCGGGCCCGTCGGCCCACTTCCCCGGAGAGAAGCGCCGATGGTAGCCGCCGGCGAACAAAAACCGTAGGCGTCAAACGGAAGCCTCCTGACGGTGACCGTCGGCCTATACGGGGCCGTCGGCGTTAAGCCCTAGTTAACGGCCCACCTAACGGGGCCGTTGCACGCACAGTTACGCCGACAGCCGGACCGTCGGCATAGTCAGTGGCACCCTATACGCCGACGGCAAAGCCGTCGGCCTAGGGTTTTTTTTCTCCAATGTCTAAAGTACTTATATTTGATTTATTTATTTATTTTCCACGCTAATTTAATGTATATGTAATTTATAAATAAATTGGTGTTTGTAAATTAACCACACGAATCTTCCAGATCCCACCACATAAAAAGAATACGACGCGAATCTTACGGAACCCGATGCGGAAATATAAATGTAAAATAGGAACAACAAAATACACATATAATACACAACTACAACATAATTATTGAAGATATGTCTCATTTTGTACGAACCTCGAAGAACCGAAACCTCTCTTTTGGGGAAACCGTAGAAACCCCTCTCTTTTGGGGACCCTCGGGCATCGAACCCACTATTTGGAAAAACCCTATACCGTGTGAAGGTTATCGCATGCACGCTTTTAAAGGCCAAAAAATTACATTGGTATAACCTAAACAAACGAAAACTACCAAAAAATCCCCGCGCTAATGGCCGTTAGCTGCTCCAGGTGGGCCCTAGATGGGCCTAGGCCGACGGGAATGTATACGCCGTCGGTTTATTGCCATACGCCTATGGGGTACTACGCCGACGGGCTTACGCCGACGGCCCCCGTCGGGCCAGCGTACGCCGACGGGGATCAGGGGTTACGCCGACGGGCCCCAGCCATCGGCCTATTTACCATTTCCTGTAGTGGCGCTAGCTAGTGCTAGCACAAAATGGTCAAAGAGCTAGCTAGCCAGCCATTGGTCTTCATCTCTCGGATCTAGTAGACATATGAAAAGTGATGGTGGAAAAATTGCTAATGATATTAGTGGCCAAAGACACATGTTAGCCAAACCTAGGCATCATGAAAGCAAAGCTCCGGGTTTTGTTATGCTAAAGGGCACTGGGAGTCCTCTCTTTAGCGTTGCTTCCTCCACAAATTTGGTTCCAACACACCCAACCACCGGCTTCCTAGGCCCTACGGAGAGAAAATTAAAGAACCCAAGCACCACTACATTAGATGGAGGAGAAAAATAAAATGACAGTTTGTGATCAATCTCCACGGATCCTAAACACTGATCACACATGACTTTAGCTAACAGTGTGCGAATAAAGCTCAATGCTTTTGTTATTCAATAGTAGAGATGTACTCAAAAGGTTAAGACATAAAACAAGAATATTTAAGTATATAGATTTTCTAATGTGGGGCGAGTTAATAAATCTTACTTTATCGGATAAATAATGTGGGGCAAGTAGTTAAACAAAATGTGGTGAACTAAAAATAATCCGCATTACCATACTATTTTTTCTTTTTAAAAAGAGTATATATTAATATCACGAAGATACCAATTATACTAAGTCTCTGCGACAACGCATGCCTTAACGGCCTTACGGATACGCACAACCCAGAAAGAAGAAGAATTACAAAAAGAAGAAAATCTCGCTATAGTGATTTACTCCTTGTTGCAGCAAACCAACCACCACCAAGACATCACCAGAAATTCAACTTCTTTAAAACGACGCCTCCAAGAAGAAAACAGTGCACAAGCGCCGTCATCGCCCTGATCATCTATCATAGGTTTTCACCTAGGAGAAAGTCCGAACTCACAAAACAAAGCCTCCAACAAAGTCATTGGTAGGCATAACCAACTAAGGCCAGACCTTGGGCTTTCACCCGGTAAGATTAGACCATGAATTCCTCCTGTGTTATCGTCCCCACTTGCCCTGGACTCGAACCACCCTTACTCGCCCTCAGATCTTTGGCTCCCATGCCCTTCTCCACGACTGACTTCACCGTGGGACTAAAGACATGTCCCACGATGGAAACAGAATGAAGAGCTTCGCAACGCTTCCTCTGACACCAAACGGTCAGAAAAACATGGAAGCGCATGACCGAAATCCATCAGATCCGACAAAGTCCAGGCATGCCGTCCATTTGAAGTTTGCCAGCGGAGCACTCTGGCCAGATCACTGATGACCGGCGACAAGCAGAACATCATCATGTCTTGAGAGGGATCTTAGTACCTCCACCTTTATTAGGTAGATCGGCATCCCCACGCCTCCGCCTGTCGGCACCCAACGGGACCGACGACCCGATTCCCTACCAGCATGCCCGACAGAGGAGAAGGAAGCCCGCGCCGCCATGACCACAACCTGGCGCTTGGATGACGACCTATGGATATCGATGGCAGGGGAGGACGCATCTGGCCACAAGGGCCAGGACTGACCGTGCACCCGCCGAATTCCGACCGATGGAGATCGAGAAAATCCGACCTTCGGAGATCTTGCAGGGAAAGACGTCGACGACCGCGCCACCGCTGAGAACTCCATGTCGGTCATCTCCCCTACACCACCGTCTGCCATCACGCCCGCCACCAACCCCACCTACGGCTGCCGCTCCGGCGACTGCTCGCACTCCCGATGGCCACGAACCAGCTCCGCGCCGTCCGCAAGGGGAGGAAGGTCCCCGCCGCCACCTTCCTTGGGGCTACGGGCTTTGCCGTTGGCCCCTCCGGCAGCGGTGACGCCTAGGTTAGGTCACCTGTGTGTCTATATAAATTTACTAACTCGCCCTAGTCTATAGAAAAGTTGAGTACGTTTTTCCCACGGTAATTTTCCGGATAGTGTTCTTTTAGTACTACATGTTAATTAAAGTTTCGTTGTGTTGCGCATGAAACTTTTATGTTACCATCTTCTAGAAAATTAGCGTGGGCATATTCGGGTTTAACGGAGCCCAAAGTGCAGCGAGTGCTATGGAGCAATGGACATCGCCATCGGTGGTAAAGCGGCGATGCATCTCCATGTCCGGTCACAAAAGGAACTAAACTACTATGTACTCACTCAAATCAAGTACATATGAGGACGAGAAATTTTGTGATTCGATCCTCTCCCTACTAGGGAGAACAATTAACATCATTGGCCTCGATCGGCTGGTCTTTATCAGATGCCTTGCAAGGGACGCAGCAATTAATTAATCCGCCCAGCTAGCAGAGATTGGCGGCAGACAAAGAAAATAGGGAAGCAAGAAGAAACCATGGAGAGACGATGCTTGGCGCATTAGCACAGCTAGCTTCTCATGATTTTTCCTCTCTCCTTCTTCCAATCTGTATTACCCATGTGTGTTTGATTCACATTCCCCGAACCGAAAGAACGCAAAAGCATTCATTTTTTATTAAAAATTTAGCATTTCCTCCGTCCTAAAATAGATGTTTTAGATTTTTAAAAACTTAGATAAATCTATATACTAAATAGTGTCTAGATTCATACAATTTTTGACAATTTTCGGACATCTATTTAAAGACGGAGGAAATACTTAAAACATTACCTAAACATGCACTCTAAACATGCACTCGGAAGCTTAAATTAGATCCCGGTCTCATTAGGATATGGAGGCAGTGCTGAGTGCTCTGTCCTTGTCGTCGGTGTGGCGGCCACAGGGGAGGGCGACGTAGCGGGATCGGAGGAACGGACGTGGGGACGAAAGTGCCACGTGTCTTGATGGGAGTGGGCTGGTAGAGGATCCCACGTGGAGGCATCTGCAACCGTGCAAGAGAGTCGCTGTCCTCCACCAGGACGAATAGGCCGGAGACGATACCATCCGGGGTAAATTAAATAAAATAACCCAAAGTTGTAAGAAATTCAAAGATTAGCCCTATGCGAAAACAAATTTAAAAGGAATAATCCTTTCCTCAATCATTTCAAGAAGAACATGGGTTCTTTCACACCAAATCTTTCGTCAGATAATCTCTGAAACCATCTAAGCTCTAATCCTGCTCCAATCCACGGAGCCATGAAGACCTTCAGTCTTGTATTCGCCACATTCAGGATTGGTGCTATCTTTTACGTGGTACGAATCTTACAGTTCTTCTCGTAATACTATTATCTTTAAGTGGCCCGGTACTTGGTTGTGTGTTATTATCATCATCTTTATCTATCGAATCCAGAAGCGAAAGTCGTTGCATCTATCCTTGTTTCTAGCGATTCCGCCTTTGGGTGGCTAATAATACCTTCCAGATGCATTTTAGGTGGTTGGGTTGCATGGTTTTTCTTGATTGCATATGTAGATGATACTTTGAGTGCGGGATGGAGTAGCTACCATACCTATATCATTACGCTCTTTACATTGAATTATTGAATTAATGTGATTCACTCTGTTCAGGAAGTTAAGTGGCTATCCCTTGATACTTTGCTTCGTCTTTTGTTTTTCAGGAGTGCGCTCTGCAGTAATCAATAATCTCTTGTTGGTGGTCTGTCTATTATTCTAGATAGACACCAATCTTCAATTATCTGGTGAAACAAACCTTAAACTCTTTTTATATCCTTGTCTTTCTACGGTGCTAAACGCATTTCCCAAACAAGATGAAAGAAACTATCTCTCTCTTTGTTTCGTCAATTCTTTTCTATGGTAAAAAGCCAAGTAAGGTGGATGCCATCGACGCAAATCTATGCGTTAACCTGAGGCTAAAAAAGCAATAGAAATATATATACAATAAACTCCAGATCCATATGTTCTTTGCTTCTAAGGTTCACCATGATCTAGTTTCACATGGAAAGTCTCTGGGAAGTATATCAGCGCACCTCAATTCGTGATCCTTTGGGTCTTACCGGCACAAAAGAAAATCTAATCCGACGATATACAACTAAATGCTACATTGATATGAGGGACTCCTATTATTTAGAAGGCAATATTGTTCCGAACTTCATTTCTCCAAATCCGAGGAGAATACGGTCTACTATTGTCATATTGGTTCAAACCTCCTCTAACTGACTCTTTTCTTCGTGAGACAAAGATTTCATCCTCTCTAGTATCGATCAAATCTTTAATCTTAACGATTATTGTCTTTCTTCCTTCATGATGTCATCTTGTCTTTTCTTTCTGAGTGATTATATTCTTTATCAATATTTCTTGAAAGCGGGGCCCCTGTTCATCCTATGCATTTGTCTCCGACAATCTTCAATTCTTCTAATCCGTTGTTCTTGACAAAGCGCAAGACTACATAACAAGTCTAACAAGTTTTGCAAAGGTGTAAATAGTGTTGCTGTTCATAGTTCATCGACTTGCAGGAGCGTAAAGATTCACATACGTTCAGACACATACTACTCCTTGTGTTGTTTTCTTTTACTAGAAATCTCGTGAGATTCTTGTTGATAGGGGAAGTTGCCATCGAACGTCTATGATTTTCTGATACTACTAACCTAATCTATACTCCTGCACTACCTCCTACATATAATTATTTACTCATAATTACTATATCATACTCATGTCATCCATACCTTGCATTTGGGCATCATATAAACCCACTTTTTGTTTTGGTTCTTCTCTCATATGCATTATAAATTGTATTTGCCTCTTGATATTGTAGTTGGCGCTATTGATATGTTGTTTTAATGCCCCCAAATTGAGTTGGGGCATATCTTTATTAATCTCCACCACCTTTCTTGTCATCACCCCATCATTCCACTGTTCCACATATATAAATGGCTGCAATTTATTTGGTTTCACCTCTAGCTCATGTGAATTTGGGATGGATCCGATTCTTTCCCCATGCTCTCATATATGCCATATTGTTTCCACATTGTTGGTTTATGAGGCACATATCCTTGCATGCCTTGTGAAGTGGGACCCTTTTCTAACTTCCATATGGTTATAATAATAGGATTTATGCTCATGTTGGGATAATTTTGGAACTATTAAACATCTAGTGGAATATACACACTAGCAGTCCCAATTAGAATCTAAATACGTTATCTCCATCTACTCACATGGGAAAATCCTTTTAATTCTTTGTGACACATTCATCTTTTGAGATGCATAAGAATAATGCCATATTAATAATATATTTTCACAAGATTAAAGCATAATTTAATTGTTTGCATGGAGCCTGCATTCTCTACCACCTTCTTCTTTTCCCTTGGTTTTTGTAATTGTTGAAGTGGATCTTTGTCCTTTGGAATCAGTCAATTAGGGCTTTCTTAAGCTCCTTGCCTTTACTAAAACCCTCCTTCTCTCAGTCATGCCTTGAGCATTGCTTCAAACAAAATTACTCTCCATCCCCTTATACTTTTGCTTGATCTTGTTTTTGTCCATGTTAACAATCTCTTAACACTTGGTTCTTTCTCCCTACCCCTCTCTCCTCTCTTTTGGCACCTCCCATTTTGAAATAGCTACCTCCACATCTCTCTCTCTCTAAACCTCTCTCCAAAAATCCACTAATCTAAACCCCTATACCCCCTCTCTCAAAGGCTAAATGGCCTTTAGCTTCCTTCCTCTCTCACCATTTCTCCCTCTCCCAGCTGGGCCCCACAGCGACCCTCACCACCCGACCACCTACAAGCCTAACCCTGCTCTAACCTAGCAGAGCTACCCTCCCTCTAACCTAACATCTAGCAAGCCTCTCTCTCCCTCCTCTCCTATAGCGAGGCCCCTTCCACCGGATCCTGCGTCCCTGGCAGCCCCTCCAGCCTCCATCACCCCCTTACCTTTACGCTGCCGTCGATGAAACACGTGAGAGAAGGTAAAAAAGGTGGCTAGAAACCTGTATCTCAACCTGCTCCTACCGGCACCGCCTCTCCCTCCTTTCCCTCCTCCCACCGCCTCCTCGCTCCAGGATCCGCCCAGGCACCCTCGCCTTCCTACTACGTCGTGGCTGCCGGGTGCGCCGTCTACCTCACTCCTGTCGCTCCGACGGCGGCGCTGTCCCGAGGAGGTAGTGCAGAAGACAGGGTATCCTACACTTGGCCCGTACCCTGGCGTGAGGGAGGAGGCTGCACCTCTGCTCCCGCCGTGAATACGCCAAACCCTAGCCTCGGACCGTACGTAAATACGCCCGATTCCACATGCCCGAGCTGATCCGACCATCAACCCAACTCCCGGTGAAAGCGTAATGACCTCCACGACACCTCCGTCCTGCGCTGACTCCACAGCGCCATGGAAACCTTTGTCGGCCTGCGGCGTCGGCGTGCACCTTCTTATTTGCTCGTTCTTGCCTTGCGTAGTGTCTTCTAACCGCCCGATACGCTCTGTCGGTAGCTTTACTCCACGCCTTGGCTCGCTTTTAGGCGTGCACCCTCGCGACCAGCGTTGATCCCTTCTCGCGCCGCGCGATCGATCCCCTGCGCCTTGGAGAAAAATTTCTTGATCACAGGCGCCCTTTTTTGCATTAACCCACTGCCTTTTTCGGCTAAACCCGCGTCTGCCGAGCCGCTTCGGTCGGCCAGCGCCATTTGCGGCGACCCGGCCTTTTCCGTTGGCCAACCGCTGGCTCAGCCTCGGCCCTACATCGACCTCTGTCTCTCTAATGGCTGTCGGCATTAGACCTCTGAGCTCATTTTGTCCCAATACCTCTGTATTAGCGGCCTTGATGAATTGACCTTTCTCTTGTGTGACCCCCTCCGTTGACCCACCCGTCCGGTGTCTAGGGCTAGAACTTGCCCTGAGTAATAAAATGTTTCTGCTTGTTTATTTAATTTAAATCCTTTCAAATTCTTTTTAAATTCAAATTCGTCATTTTTTAAAATATCTTTCAAATACAATTCAAATTAAACATGTAATATATGTTTTGAAATCAAATATGAGAATTCAAATATGCCCTCCAAATATAATACCGTACTAATTTTTCAAGAGTTGATTAAAATTAAAATAAAATACCCCTTTTCCTTAATTAAAATTAATAACTTTGTTTTATAACTCAAATTTAACAAATAATATGTCTCGCAAATGATTAGCTCGTGAGACCTTGCTGTTTAGCCATTCCAGCATTCTGAATTGCAGCACATCATATAAATATAAAGATTTTGTGCTTATTTTGAGTATAAAATATGATTAAACATAAAATGTTTATTTCTAGTACTCCACACCTCACATGCCATGCTACTTTGTTACCATGCAAATTGTGCATCATTCATCCTTGGCATGGTGTTTGTATGCATTTAATTCATATACACTTTGTGCACTTTATTTATGTTGGCCTTGTTTGTTTGGTTCTTCTTGGGCAAATATTTGGCCGAGGATATATAGAAACCAGGCTTACTACGAATCCTTCTACTTCATTGAGCTGCCATTTAGCTTACCACATGCTTGCATACATATAGTACCTATTGCCTCTATCTTGTTCTTGCATCATTGAGTGGCGTTGCATTCATCTGAATCCCAAGTATTGCATGGCCTTTTACTTTTATTACAAGAAGCTTGTTCCTCCATCCCATGAGCCATTACTACAGAGGTTATTTTGAGCCATGCAGGTAAATGGAAACGACATGTGTAGGGTATGTGAGTGTCACGATGGATAGCAGGGTACTAAAACAACTTACGAGTAGTAATGGGATAACTAATGAAAGTGGCACGGTGAGCAATACTCTGCTATTTGGTTTTCATGCTCCTTGCTTGTGTCCGCATTAGGACCCCGAGTATGATTCCTGTTCGCTTGGATATTCGCTATCCATCCGGGAGGCTTATGAACCCCACGGGCGAACAGTTCATTCTTATTTCTTGGGGCCACAAAGTGGTTTGGGGCTGTTACTATTCTATATTTATGCCGCCGTGCTTTATTTCAGAATTGTGCGAGGAATGCACACATGCTGTTTAGGTAATGAATGATGCTGGCGGTGTCGACAAACAGTCACACTTCCCGGGTTCCCGATCGTTGACCATTAGCGCCAAACCTTGGAGTCAGGTCTAGGAGCTGACCCGACTTAATTCGGGTAGCAATGGGGTGGCCCACCAGAATTTTTAAGATCCTGTGATCGCTTTGTCGTGAATGCCTCGTTAGGTTTGATTTGGTTTTTTCGAGGTTGATCGAGTGGTAATATTGCTATTTGTGCACCTACTTGGTAAAACTTTTTAAAGCCGTGTCCTTGATTTATGGGCGACTTAGAACATGCAGTTTCTCGATCATAGACAAGTATAACTAAAGTACCGCTTTAATTTGACTAAATGCTGACTAGTAAATAATTGCAACCTCATGGAATGGATAATAAAAACTGCCAGCGAGGGCGAGTTTCATTAATCAACTACATAAATCGATGGCAAGGAGGATAGATACGATGTATATTACCATTATTGTTGTTATTAATTCACAGGACATCCGTCTATCTCTAGTTAAGTGGATGGTTAGCCGATATCTATATATAAATTATTTAGGGTTTATCTTTCTTTTGCCAATTCGTCACCAGTTGTCTCCTTTAGAGGCATAAAGACTTGCTGAAGTACCCTAAGGGTCTCCGATAAATTCATGATTGAGATGAGCAATTAAACTTTTGCAAAGATGGATCTTTTGGGTGGAGACAGACGATGTAGGCTAGCGATACATTGATGTAGAATTCGGGAGCAGGGATCATGAGAAATCTATGGGCGAGATGTGTTGTTATATAGGGCATCTTATGCGATTTGCTTCTTCTCCCATTTTCGGATCTTGTTTTTCCTTCCACTTTGATACTCGATGTTTGATGTGTGAGATGTCTAAACTATTATATCTATCTAGGATATTTGAATCTTGTAGTATGGCGTTGCAATATTCTATTTCTTTTTAGATGGAATAGCTCACGAGGGTATTGTATGGTGGCTTGCATGCATACTCATTTTGTATGTAGTTAGTCCCTTACTTCTTGATTCGTCGCCGTTCTTGTCCTGATGTTTGAAATGGTTAAATGGGGTGGTAAGAAAGGTCTACAGCGAAATTGGCATTTAGGCCCCAAATTGCCTTTAACCATTTCAGCTCATCCGAACTTAACCAACTAAGTGTAATTCACCGAGTGGCGTTACGCAGTACATGATTAGCCACCCGTAAGGTGTGAAGGACTAGGATAAATCTAGCATTAAGTAACTGGCTATCTCTTTTGCCAATGGCGGCGTCTCTTCGTCTCCGGGCGTCATAGAGGTTGTTTTCAACTGGTTTATTTTTGGATCAATGTTTAAAATTTGCGCGGCAAGTTCTAATTTTTCATGTGGCGGGTTGCGACAAAAGATATCTATTCTCTGCGGAGGAATTTCGGCGGCTTTCTATTGGGATCGAGTTCGTCCCAATGGCGGTGGTCTTGGAGCGCCGCCTACCACAAGATTCCACGGCTTGGTCTCGATGGCTGACCTTGAATGCGAGGCCAATTAGGAATCTGCTTCACCGACCGCAGGCATCTACGGTCATAGAGCCTTGCTGGATCTCTTTGAATTCTTGATGTGAAGACGGCCATTGAAGCTACTTCAGTAATCTCGCGGTCCCTTGTCTTGATAAGCTTCGAGGATACGGTGATGACACCCGTTTGGTCGTTATCTTGAGTTTGTTGTAGATGAAGCATGAAAGCAGCCATGAAATTGTAGAATATGTCGCAACCCGAATATGACGTGGTACTGCAGCTCTTGAAATGAGACCACCTCAAAGCTCCTTCTCTTAGCGGTAATTATTAACGCCATGGCTGAAGTGTAATGCACCCAAGGGTATTTGAGGCCTCTCCGGCCAGAACTATAAATGGAAGATGGTGTTGGTTAAGCCTTAGGTTGCCTCACGTCGAAGTTCATCTTAGCAATGTATCCGGGTACATGATGTTGATCTTGCTCCTTATCTACCAGCTGAATTGTTGAACTCTACCGTCAATCAAAGGGGTTGATGACCATGGGCGTATTAACTCTCCGTGGAGATGAGGTACAGGTGATCCTTCTGTCTAAGTAATTGGAACTTCTGACGGCCACAATTGTTGGGGGCCCCAGGGGGTGGAAGTGGCCATCGGTATCCTCAAAGAGGTCTTGTTTAACCGAGACGGTGGGGTGCCAAGGAGGTATGTAGTAGACTGGCCTTCTTCACGAAGAGGTTCTTGCCCGCCCAGCCGTGGCTCTTAAGTAGAAATTAGCAGGAATCGACATCCGTCCATATCACTTAGATCCTTGGAATCCTCATCCTTCTTCTTCCCTTTTCTTTCCTTGCCTCGTGAGTCTGTTCTTGAACTTTAACATGGCGGACTCGGGTCTTCCTTGAGGAGTGGTTGACAGACTTGCGGTGCCGGTGTATGGGCCTTGCCGTTGACGCGCCGAGGTGTCACGGTACGGCATCTCCTTGATATCGCCGTGGGTTTAGGGGAACGGAGGCGGTGCGAGGTAGTTCCTTCCTCGCTGCTGCCATTCTCAGCTCACGTCCACCGGCCACGTTTATCATACATCACCTCGTCCTGCCAAGGTCCTTGGCGACCATGTCGAGTTGCTTTTCTCCTGGAAGCGGTTTTCGGCACAATAACATTATTCTCGAGCTTGAGTTGGGCAGCCATTTGCGACGAGAACGCGAGCATCATCGCCGGCGAGCTGTGAACTCCACTATCCAATGAATCATCTGGTTCAAGTCAAGCTAGTGGTACATCTTTATAAGCCCTTCCAGCTTATGTCGAGAACAGCGTGCCCCCACAACCCATCAATGAAGAAGCGTACATGGCCGGTATGAAGCGTGCCTCTCGTAGGAATTCTTCATATCCGGTAAGGGAGAGGTAGGTAGCGAGATTTCGTATTTCTCTTGGATGCACCGTTCTAGATGCGTAGCAGTGCGAAGGGCATACGTGCCTCGAAGTTCTTGGTGGCCTTCTTGCATATCCAACCAATTGCATATGGATTTCTCGACGAATCACATCAATCCATTGGCCAGATGTGCCCTTCAACATCAATGGGAGGTACTTGGCCAGCGGCGTTAGGGTTACCCGGCAATCTCACGGCGATTGCGGTAATCTGCAACCATGGCTGGTTTAGGCGGTGCCATCATAGGGTTTGATGGTGTTGTCAATCCGAAACCTTTGGGGTAAGTTGCGAATGCAAGTATCCATGTCAAGCAGCGACCAGTACCATGTATGGTCCTTCGGGCCTCGTGGATCTTATCAATCCATGAGCAAGCGTCCTTATGGCTCCGGGTTTCTTTTCTTGCTTGTCCCGATAGGGATGAGGCTGCGCATGAGCGACACGGGCCTCCTCGCCATAGTGATGACTGCTGAGGTGGCGAATGAGGTGGCGGTGGGTTAACCTTCTTGTTATTACCCTCCTGCGGCATACCTCACGCGTATGTACTGCGATTGCGGTTCTTTGGTCATGACGCGACTTCTGCTCTTATGTCCACAGATTGCGCGCCCTACGTCGCGTGAGAACCACTTTGCGTTATTGCGGATAACGATGCAGCTTTCTTGCCTTGGCGAGGCATATCCGTGAAATGTAGTGAGCCTTGGGGTCTTGGCGATGTCGGGGCGAAGTGGTAAGCGATAAATGACGGTGGGCCTTTTCTCTTTGTCGTTGGAGGATATGGGGATGGCATCGCTTCACATTGCAGCATACATCCCTCCAGTCTTGATTTTGATAGACCCGTCTGCCAACCCGACGTAATCTGTCCCACATGGCGGCTTATGCTGGCTGGGCCCGGCAAAAGCTTATTTGGGTGGGATCAGAAGCCTCACGAGAGGGTGGCCTTTTTCCTGGCATTTTCTGCCTTGGCCATAGGTTATAGACTGTTCCTTGCCTCGTGATCTATCCTGCTCTAGAAGGGTCTTAGCCTTGTGAGGTTGAGGGGTGGGTGGAGCTCACCTATTTGCCTTCCTTTGTCAACACATGTGAAGCAGCTGTCTGCTGGGATGAGGGAGCCCATCCCTAGGTTTAAGCCTTACCGGGATCATTGATGACCTGGCTGGAGCTTTCTTGGCCTTCTACTCTTTGTTGAGAGTCTTATGCTAAGCCTCCATTGCTCTAGCTTTCTGTGGATTCTGCGTGTGACTATATCTGATTAACTTAATGTAACTTGTGATATTTCTTCCCTCTATGGCTTCTTTGGCTTCTTGTCAAACTGAGTCACGTTCGGATATGATCTCTGGTCCGGTGGCTCAGCAGGGAATACCACCCGTCATCCTCTATCGGCTGGAGTAACTTGGGCGTGAATGCAGAGTGGCGGCAAGTTTGCCCGGTGTTATTCCCATTTACTCGGTAGAATGAGTTCACAATGGCTGCTGCACTGGATTGTCTGAAGGGGCATGACCTTTAAATTGATCGATATAAATCGATGGGTCCCTTCCCTTGTCCAATGACTGTGGCGGGCGTCAGGTTGATCTTCATCCATCGTTGTCCCAATGAAAACCAGAACATCTCAGACGTGACATCATTGTTGACTTCTTGCTAAATACATGCATTATACTCCTCTCATCTCCTGCATGGTGGAGTCTAGTTCCTCTGGACTGATATCTATCTCCTCTAGAAATGCACATGGCAATTGGCCGACACGTCAATCATGTAGAAATTAAGATTGCTGGACTTCTCAAATGTGAGGGTGGAATTAACAAGCGTGATGACCCGGAAGGAATGATGGGCGCCAGCTTCGGCGATGGCGGATGGAGGTGAGTAGGCGAGCTGGCGGCGCTCTCGCCAGCCAGCGTGAATCACAAAACGCTTGCCGACCTCCAGCGTAGCTGTTAGCCAGTGTTCACCATGCTTTCTGGGTAGGGCGATCACGAATCACCTTCGCCTTAGAAGAATCACGGGAGGGCGTTCCTGGTCGATCCTTTGTAAGTGATACATAGCATCATCATTGGGTAGTGGGCGGATAAAACAAATATGTGAACCACGGCGGCGAATGTCGTGGGGTTTCGCCACTCTCTCTTCCAGACGCAGCAGCGCTAGATCAAAAGATGGTAACGGCAAACTTGTATCTCGCATCGAGGCGCCTTGGCCGGCAGCGGACTTCTTGATGACTCTTCCATAGATTATATCCCTCTGCAGGCGGTTTAGGTGGGCCTTGAATTTTTCGATCTTCGGCAAACTCGAAGAGAGATTAAAACGCCAGTCCTTCCCATGACGATATCCCGCGTGATAAATGCGGGCAGCAGTGCTCCTGGGCTCCCGGGGGAACTGGTGCAGTGCGGTTGCGTAATGAAAGAGGTGGATGTCCCGATGAGAACGATCGAATACCCGCGTGGGGATTCGTCTTCGCCGGGATCGGGCTTCTATAAATCGGGAGGGCAATCAGAACATTGTCGGATAAGAACCGCGACCGATGGCTACGGTTTAGCCAATTCGCTGAAGATCTTGGTACCATCGGCCAGAAAATTTGAAAGGCGCCTCTTATACGATAGGCGCCAGGCGTAAATGGTATTGCGGCGGAAATGCGCATGGAAGGGGTCCTCCTGATCGTGTTTAGAGATGTGAGGCGGATAGTTGTGATGTCGCAGAAAGTAACAAGCTTACCCAGAGTTCGAGATCCCCTGTGATGGGCGGAATCTCTCACGCTACAAATCCACTATAATAGCAATACGCCCGGTATAGAGATTAGGTTATTAGCTATGTGAGGATTTGTCATATTGTGTAAAATTGTCTCAAATTGCCTAAGGCTCCCATAGGTGACTTATGTGGTTGCAGTCCTGGGAGTTGGGAAAGTCTAGCCGGACGGATTACAGGAGTCTGCAAATACATTACTAATCTTGAGTGTCTTGTACTCAAGGCTCCGAGGAGTGCAGCTGAGTGACTCACGTAGCCTTTGTCCAGGGCAGGCTCCTGCAGATCCATCCTAAGCGGGCACGTGGCAGACCATGGAGCCATGCCTGACTGTGGGCCACCAGGTTATCCGGATAGGAGACATGCTGGGGATACCCATGTAAGCATATCCCCAACACACACCATATGGATAACTTCATTCAGTTCGTCTTTGTGTTCATTATCCTATTATAGACGACAAGCTTCAAGCAAATGATCTCAAGATGCTTATCTTGAACATGCGTTCTCAACCTTGGCAGCGATCACCACTTGATTTCATCCTCTCATAGGCTATATGAAATCTTCACTTTTAGCTTATGCCCATGGAAATATACATATCCCAATAGAAAATTAAGCGACACCATATAATGGGTTAGTTCATGGCGCATAATTAACCCAGTAACGCATTACCACAAGAACTTATGCACCCATTGTATTCCATTTGACTATTTATGCTTCATGAGTTGATCATCTTGCGTCCTCTTTCTCTTTGTATGAGCTACCACATATGCCTCATACTACATCTCAATATCTTGAGGTACACCAAAGAGCTATTCATTTTAGCCATATACAAATCTTAGTCAACCATAGCTCAACTAATGACTATCCCATGACTTGCAGGATTAGAGCCATATCTTGGATATTCTGTGAGGATCACACTCTCAAGATCTTGATCTATCCTTATTCTTATCTTGACTCCATGATTGTGATGCGATACTCAAGGTATATCTTTATCTTCATGGCATCCATAATTGAATCAACACGACTAAAGCATGACTGGAATATTCTTTCATAAAACTGTTGAAAACATTAGGCCATACAGTTGTCATTAATCACCAAAACCATACATAGAACGATTACACTTTCACCGCATCACGGGATATCCGTCCTTCTTTCAGGACCCGTACGGGGGTTTGCTGCCGATTATCTCCTTGATCTCGGATGAAATTGGCATGAGGCACGACTTCGCCTGCCTTATACTTTGTAGCGCACATCCTTAGAATGAGTCGACACACTCGTCTGCTTGACTGGCCAGGCATTTCAATACATTGAGTGCATGTGGCAATTCCACAAGGGCTGGCATATACGGATGACACCGGGCAAGATCTCTAAGCAGCTCATGAAGGAGATTTGGCGGTAGCGATCTCTATGGTACTCAAGTTGCTAGCGATGGCGTCGACTTGGCGAGGTCTTCGGGTGGACCTGGATCAGGTGTTGACCGTGGAGTTGAAGGGTGGCAGAACATTTGCTTGGTCACGGGGCCGGTAATTCCTTGACTCCTTTAGCCTTGCGAAGATCCCCTCTTGCATATCAAGGGCCCAGGAGATTATGTTTAATTCGTTTCAAATTTATCCGATCTAGTGAATCTCTCGAGGCCCGGTGATGATGCTGTGGGTCTAACATTTCAGGAGGAAGGTATACATAGTCACGGTAAGCGGGATATCTGAATACCATGGATTAAGGATGGTGTGAATGCTTTGCGATGGCTAGTCAACCACCTCAAACTCAGAGTCTCTCAAGCTTGATGTTCTTGGGTACGAAGAAGATGATGAGAGCCATATCTTTCCCGAGGGTTGATAACCCACAAGTATAGGGGATCTAGCAGGTCTTCAAAAGAGTAGTATTACCCAATTTATTGATTCGACACAAGGGCCAAAGAGAATGCTTGCAAGCCTTAACAAGCCCCGGGTTATCAATGATTGGTACACACAGAAATAGTCTTGCTCCTGTAATTGTCAGTGTAACCGTTTGTAGTAACAATAACAAAATATGATGTGAAACAAAACAATAAATATGATATTGTAATGATAAGATATGTATGATGAGCATAGGGATGATAGACGAAGCGTTGCATGGGCAGTCTAAACGTACAACTTCAAGATCTAGAGCAATTACCCAGATAAATAAGATAAAGCATCCAAAGTACTAATCATAGGCATGTGCTCCATATATAGTCATCACGTATTCATATTGAGAACTTGCACAACATCTTTATCCACCTTGACCCGTTGGCGGGTCATAAGAATCCTGACAATTAAGGTCTTTGCTTTTAATAGAGCACCGAACAAAGCATTAACATAGTGAGCACACATGATCCTCATATCACAACCATCCCCTCGGGGTTGTCCCAATATACGTAACCGGAGACTTTGGTTCTAAACCAGTGATATGTACAACATGATAAGATCACAAGCAATACTATCATCATGAATCAATAGGTTCAAATAGGAATCATGACACTTTCAGGCCCTAGTGGCAAGCATTAAACACAACAAGTTTTAACAAAGTCAAATAGCATATAATAATAGAGATACTAGAGCACCATTCCTAACAATCTTGACTAGATTGTAGAACTCATCCAGTCCCTACCATCCCCATAGCCTCTGATGGGGATTACTCACTTTCTGGATGGGGAACATGGATAGTTGATGAATGGCGTTATTGATGGCGATGGCGATGGTCCTCTCCAAATTCCTCGTCCCGGCGAGGTGCGAGCAGATTTACGGTTGAATCATGATTTACAGGTGGTGGCTGGTAGCAGTAGAACTCTTCGGGAAAAAGCGTGGCCCCCCAGGTTTTAGGTCGAGGAAAGAAACTTATAGGCGGGAGGCCGAGGATACTGATGACCACCCCCCCCTCCAGGCGTGGCGGGGCCTGGCTACGTGGCAGGGGTGTGTGGAGCCCCTCATTCTCTGTCGTGTTAAGCTCGTGGGTCTTACGGTGAAATAGGATTTTTTAGCATATTTCCGGTTTTTCCTGATAGTTGATTTTACGCACAAAACTAGACACCAAGGTAATTACATTGAAAGCAGTGATGGTCCGTGTTGGTTGTTCCGTCCACACCAAGTTTAGAGGAGAAACAATAGAAAAGTGTTGGAGAAAGTAGATACATTTTAGTGTATCCAACTCCCCCAGCTTAGCTTATTGCTTGTCCTCAAGCAATTCGATTGGCCAGTGCGATAAAAGAACTCGCGACACATTTGCTTCATGTAAGTGTAAATGACTATAAACCGCGAGGTATATACTTAGACAATTCATAATAAGGAGTATGTACCTAAATTCTGCTCAATAGTCATTTACCAAGCTATAAGAAGAGATTCCAACTCAATAACTAATAAGTAGCATGGAACATAAACATAAGTGGGATGGATTGTACTGGGCACCTAGAGAAATTGGTGGGGTGCTACAATTTTAGTTCTTTTTTAAATTTTAGGCTTGACTGAAATGGAAATTCTCTAGATATGTAACTCAATTTCATAATACAAACCTATAGCCTACTAAGCCGTATTAAAGGGAGGAGAAAGCGGGGAACGTGGTGGAGCAGCGGAGACACATGGATTTGTTTTACTATGAGTTCCTTCCCTTGGTAAAGTACATCTAGATGGAAGGGTGGGGGTTGAACCACCCGCCACAATAAGCCTAGCTATTCTCAAATGGATCTCTGCGAAAGTCTGGTCACCTTCCTCACTGTAGTACCGCCGGTAGAACCGATTGCCTTTACTGGCATACCGGGCACTGCACCCTGGCTGAATTAGGGCTCCCGGGGGTGACACTAAGTTGTCTGGAACAAGGTTTATCAATATATAAACAAAACAATGATCTGAGTATTTGCAGAAATACTGGGTCGGTGATTCTCAAATGAATGGAGGAGATGAAAGCGCTTGATTGCAGTTGATGAAGATGGAGTCCTCCTCCTTAATTCCCCCAAGGGCCAGGGCCTTTGGGTGGATCTAGTAGGAGCTCTCTTGGATGAGGTTGCGGTCAGATCTTGGCTTTTGAATGAACCAAGAATCTGGCGAGGAGAGAAGGCTGGCTTAAATACCCCTGCACAGATCTGGCGTTGAGAAAGTTTGGGGAAACACTCCACCCCCACTAGGAAAGCAGACTATCCGCTTGAGGAAAACTCCGCCCAGACGGATACTAGGGTAGAAAATCCAACCCTGCTCTAGGGGATGGGCGCACGAAGAACATTGAACCTTGGGGGATTATCGGCCCCCTCGAGGAGACTGATTATCAGCGTGTGAGAAGAATCCGACGAAACTCCGCCCCCTCTAGGGCTTGCGCCTTAGTAATGAGCATGAGGGCCCAGTTATAGCCCCCCCTTGAGGCGGATTGTCAGCGTGGCAGATAATCCAGGCAAAACTCAGCCTTCTGAAACTAGCCTATCTGGGAAAAGGGTGGGGCGGATTATCTGCTTACAGTGAGGCTGATTATCCTTAAAGTGAATTCCTTTTCGCCTTTTACCCCTTAGAAGAGCGCAACACTTGACACACATTAAATAATCCTTGATGGCTATTTATCCCCAACACACAAAACACTGAGGATTATGATGTTCTTTCAATAAGCAACATTGCAATGCTCATGAAAGGTATGATGAGTGGTATCTCACTTGCCCTTTGTTTGTGAGCACAAAGAAATAAATGCTGAGCACCTCTGAAGTTCAAGTGAGGCCAAGTAAATATATCGAGGAATACAAGCATCAAAGTCATGACATAATTAACCAAGTTTTGGGAACAAACACATTACTAAGAGCCAATAACTATGCTCTCAAGAAGATTACTCATAGGTAAGTGGTGACTCAACAAAGTGAGTTTTGAAAAGTTTGAAAACTTAAATCTGAAAGTATGGTACTCATTAGCTTTGAGCTCTCATTTCCCCTATCATGAAAGCATCACTAAATGGTTAATGGTGAAGTATGAGGTCAATATGAGTTATATAACCCGTGAATATAAAGCTGAAATCTCGTGTCCCTTAGTGCAGTAGCTCCTCATGCTTTCTCAACTTTGGTTACTTGTAAGTTCTTGTCATAGTAAATACATCGCATTATCATAGAGAACCCTGGCAGGGGTACCTTACACATGATGCATGAGCTTTCCCATAATCAAAATGACAAGGCAAGCAGATGGTGAGCATCTCAGCAATCTTCACTTATTTGCCATGGGAAAATGGTGCTTTTCTCTCTTTCCTCTTTTCAATATGTCTCTTTTTATGTAAGAAGAAAACCATAGATTTCTCACTATTAGTTATCTTGCAAGTTTCCACCATGATTAGGCATGTGAAAGCAGGCTGGCCCGGCCCCAGGCATTCTCTAACACACATACATAACTCCATGGACTTATAAGCTCCCCTTTTATTGTCTTCCACACCGGCCGACATCCATGAGAACAAAAGGCATGATATCAAGCGTTATATTTCTGGTGTTAAGCGTTCCCGTGGCCAACCACGATTACGCTAACTCATTTCCTATAATTTGCAAGCATATGCTTTTGTGGGCCAGTCACAATGGTTTGGAGTTTATTAAGTCTGAGAAATAAAAGTGTGCCATCATGATTTGTGAGAGCTTTACTAACTAACTTTCTCTTAACAAGCAAACATTTTATTTAGAGAGACAAGGCATAATAAATATACGCGGAATAACAAATAATTTCCATCATTTGGTGGACACTTTAACATTATTGGTTTTGGGGAGTTGAAACAGTGGGAATCAATACCGGTGCAATCGAGTACCAATAGAGAGGGAAAGCGACGACAAACGAAGAAACAATAACTGTTGTAATCATGCTTGCAAAAAAAACGCGATAATTATGGCACCAGAAAGTGATACAAAAACTCTGAGGCAAAACCAAATCATTGAGGCTTAATGACTATTGTTCAGGTCCTTATGCGTAAGTGGTTTAAATAATATGAAATCGATTCATAAAACATTAGAGAGGATAATACAATATCATGCCTAGTTATGAATAGAACAATGCGAGCCAAACATTCATATGACATGCTAAACTATTAGCAAGCTTCATTAATCACAGAAAGAAAGAAACTAGTAAGTAACCATAAATAGCATTACACCTTACACAACAGGACCTCGCATGCCCAATGATGGTATATGTACAAAATAGAAAACAACAAATAGAGTTTTATTCACGGGCCTCTTACCACATCTCAAGTTGTCTTAATCTTCATTATTGCCTTCACTTGTGTGGCTTGAATAACATGAGAGCAAGCTCCCCTTTGAGGACTACTAGACCCTACAAAGAACTACAAAACCATAGAAGAACAACAAATAATTTGGTGTTTCGATTTTAAAAGCACACAAAGCCAAAAAAAACAAACAAAGCAAAATCTGTTGGATTTTTCTTTAAAAAATTAATAAGCTAAAGCAAATAAACAAATAAGAAACAGCAAAAATATTTTTGGTATTTTTGTGTTTTTGAAAGAAACAAACAAAGGAAGCGAAAGATGGATATATATAAATAACTTGTTGAACACTTGATATATAGATAGGTGTCATGTGGTATACCTTCCCCAAACTTGATTTTGGACTAAGTGGGGCTTAAGCCCTTAGTGAACAAGAGGTGCACCTCCGTAATAAACGAAGAGGCCCTTAATCCTAGTATGAGCTCGAGGATACTTACATGCTTGAGTGCAGTGGTTATAAATGCGTCCCTGGTAGTGTTCTTAAAACCCCGAATGCGTAGTTGCTCAAATCACATATCCTCATGGAAGTAATAGGGTCTGGCAAATGCTAAACAAAAGTGGTTTGAGACGAAAGAATTTCTCTCTCTTCCCGTCGATAAAACATCATCATAAACCAGCTCTCAAGGGTAGATCTACTTGACAAAATGATGCACTTTCCTTGGCAGCTAAATCAAGCCTCTGAGGAGCCAAATTGTATCATTTGGATCAATAGATAGGTCTAAAGGCAGCAACAACACATGCAACAATAATGCCCCCATAAATGGGTCCCTCCCTAGCTGACTAAGCGGCGAGCAATGAAAGAACCAAAGATTATACGGATTTCCATTGTTGGTCTGACAGCTAGAAAACCAAATCATAGTTAGGCATTGTGATGTTCTCCTACCGAATACTGAGTAACTTAGATAATAAGCAAAATGTCGATAGTGAGGTTAGATATTTCTTATCTTAAACCATGTTTGGGCCCTGGATTCATCATCCATTATTTACCCAGCGGTGAGCTCCAACAAATCGTGAGTTGATGGAATCTTCTTCTGGTCGGTAGGTACCAATACCCAAAATTTTGCAAAATTTCTCCGTATCATGGAATAGGCCTATTATAGATTTTTGAATGACACATCGACTTGAAAGGGTTGTTAGAAAAGCGGAAACTCTTCACAAAGTTTGGTGAGTATAGCATGTTACTCACTCTCATCACGCATATAACTAGTTAATCAACCCTCCGAACCAAGGTTAGGAAATCATTGAGAATCTCTGAGAGACTTTTAAAAGGTAAAGACAAGGGAAGGTGAGGATGGCATCCCTCTCATCTCCCTACGTTGCCAGCAGTGTAATAGGATCCTCATTGTATAATAGCCTATTTCGGGAGGATGATCTTGAGAGCCTTGTCCTCCTAGGTGCCTCACTCTCAAACACTTCGAATTATTGGTTGTCCATGACCCTTTTTCTACAAATTTTAGACAAACATCAAACCAGTAATTTCCAAGTTGATAAATGACAGGAACTACTACCAAGACACGCTAAACTATTTCAACATGCATCAAAATGAAATACATAAGCATAGAACAAGCATAAGGCTCACAACCTATACCTATAGTAGCAAAATACTCAATTTAATCCTACCAATCACAAATCTAATTGGACAAGCGGAGGAGGCTATACCAAGGGCGATCCCTCCAAAAAATCCAGCTTGTAAAGATGGGATGAAAGGAGATGAAAATCGGGAGAAAAGAATAAGCGAGGAACTAGGAGCTTGAGAATTATTCCGGTGTTCGGAGAGATAAAAAGTGGCAGCTGAAGGGAACAGCAGGAGAGGGACAGTGGGCCCACAGACTGTAATCCATGCTGAGGCATGCCGCCACCGAGGGGTGTCTTGGCTGGTGGGTCCAGGCCAATCTAAGAATCGCCTTTGAGGAAAAAATTAATATTAATTACCTGGAATTTTCGGAAACTTTATTTTAGCCAATTTTTCAGAATTGTAATTAGTTTTTCTCTGAAAAAGATTTTTTCTACAAAAACAAAAGCAAACCAAAACTATAGAAGTTACAGAACACTTTCACAACAAGCAAGCAACTATAAAACTAAAGCTAACAGAGGAAGAGCAAAGACTAGGAAGGGAAAAATAAAGTGAGCAAGGTAACCATAACGAAGGTATTGACTTGTTCATTTAAAATCCCTTTGTTAGCAAAGGTTGATCAAGTCTTATTTAAGTAATCACCTATGAAACAAACTTTTGCATTTCAAAAGTGATTGTACCTCAAACTTGATAGCAGCCAGATCCCAAAATCATAATAGTTTCAAAACTTTCTTGTGGAATGGGACAATATATTTCTCCAACTTTGATGCTCTCAATATTTTCCAGTAGGGAATTCAGGCAATAGCTCTTACTCGGCCTTCTTGGGGGAAATAAGCGATTGTGTGCTCTTTGTCATTAATATTTAAAAGTTACTTTTCCTTGATTACAATTGATGTATTTTCGATATTAACAAAGGTCTCCCAAGAATAATAGACATGTATTATCATCTTGAGCATCTCAAGCACAACAAAATCAGTTAAAACCAAACAATTATGAGCCCTTGAGCAGGGACATCCATATAGAATAGGAATGATGGCCGGTTTCCCTTGACCATTTGCAAAGATATATTAGTTGGTATCAACTTTTCTAACAAGTCTCTTGTAGAGAGAAAAAAAGCATGACACTAACTCATTTCATAAATCCACATAAAAGCAGTTCTAACATAATTATTCATAATAGAGCAAAGACAAATGGGTATGGATGCAAAGTTTCTTTGGAACCTGATGAAGGAATAATTAGCAAACTAAGTAGAAATTTCCTCATTAGGAATCTACCCTTTATTAGAAGACAATACCCTTCATATATACTTTGAATAAGGAGGAAACTAAATAGCATCAGTCAAAATTTGCAAAAATAAGGTTTCATCCACTCACAAAACTTACTGTTATAAGTGTTCTTCCTCCTTTTGACATGTTTCTTATTAGGAAAAGGCATGGGTTTCTGCACCCAAGGTTCCCTTTCACTACCATGTTTTATGTAATAAAATCTTCCTTGATCAACATCTAGTATTTTCTTGAGTAATAGCCCTCAGGTTGCTTCTCAACTTCCTGCCTCCAGGGAGCATCATTTCCATCATTACCACTTCTCGGTTTCAGCATCCAGAGACAGATATACTATTATTAGGATCTCCCAATGGAGTTAATTGGTTCCTCAAAACATTTTATGTTTCTTTCTCTTATGAGGACTACCATTACTTTCACCTTGTTGAGGAATCCAGCTCAATTCTTTTAGGGTATCCTTCCGGGATATAAAGGATCTTGAGTAGCTATACCACTCTAGTTCTAATTTCATAGCATATTTATCTCTAAGCATTAACGCTAGATATCCTTTTTATTACCTTAACAAGTTGATCAATTTGAGTTTTAACCATTTTTAAAGTGTTTACAAAACATTTTAACATCATTGTGATTCTTTCCTAATATCTTTCCAACTCATTAATATCTCTAGAGTATTCAACAAATGTGATTCTAAACTTGTTTATTAAAATTACCTTGTTTAATAATAAAGTGTCAAGTTCTCAAACGCATTGATTGGAGGAGGGTTTACCGCAAGGGAATATATAACCTTCATCAAAGTGGAGAGAGTGTACCTCAATAGTGGATATGAGTGGTGAATTGAAACTTCGTGAATTCTTCACTGGAGTAGATTCTTACATCTTAAGCTCCTAGCTACCTTTCTCCTTTAGACATTTTAACTTCTTTCATCACTTCATCATTTTCAGTAAATGCCCTCTTCTTTGGTGTTGGTGTTGTTTCAGGTTCAGAGCACAATTCATTCAGGGAGTAATGGGCTCAGGGTGTATTTAGCTGGTTGAGTCCGTGTCCGCGTTACTTGCTTATTTAGCCATTCATTCTTCAACCTACTTGGGGAGTTCTTTTCACGAAAACACAATCCAACCAAAACTATCGGTATGTCCTAGAATCCCCAGGTAGTCCATTGCAATAAATATCAAGAAGCTCATTTTTAGGTAATGGCATCGGGATGTTGCATAGATCAAAAGACAAAAACCTTGTCCACTTATTTCGAGGGCAATTTCTCTTCTTCTCCTTATTTAAAATCAAAAGTTTCCTATAAGCATGTCTAACTTTGGAGGTATTTACGGAAGAAAGAAGCAATCAAACAATGGGGCTATCAATGGATCCAGGGAGGTAATCTAATAAGCAAGCTTTAGCTTCTCCTTTTAGTGAAAGAGGAAGATCTTTGTAACAAAAGAATGTGCGCATCACCAAAATCCCAGCCAGGAGAATAAAAGGCACTCACGTGAAGATCGTTCCTTGTACAAGCACTCTCATTTTTTCAATTCCACAAAAAGGTTCTTTCTCGACAATGTCTACATAGGATAAATCAAGAGAAAATAATAATCTTCATCTTCTTAATATCTCTGTAGAATGGCAAACTTAGGATGGGAAGAAAGATTTGGAATAATAGTGCGTCTACCTCAAGGGAGACTCTAATAGCACTAACACCATCAGCATGTTTGGTACTCTTCAATAAAATTCATCAGTAATTTCAGTATAGCCATCATTAGTATCATATCTCTCCTGCCAGCCCGGGTGAAATTGCTGTAGAATTCAATAGTGTCTTCACTGGAGTTTGATGTTTAAAAATAGTTCTAGCAATGGCAGCATCTAGAGAAGGACCTAATGAACCACTTGCATCAAGCACAGTACAAGCCAACATCCATGGAAAAATCAGGCAATTTTAGATCCGGTGGTAAAGTAGCAGTGTGTGTAGCATGTGTATGTGGTGGTGGTGTAACAAGCTTGCCTGTGAGCCAATGAGATCAAGAGTGGCGAGAGAGGTGTTTATGTATATATCTTCTTGTAGTGGATGGTGACAAAGGCTTTCCATGCAGGACTTTCCATGATAGAAAGGAATAGTAATGAACAGTAATAGATCCAGTGAACTTACAAATAAACTATGCTCCCTATGTGGCCTTGAAAAATAGCCTTGATGACCCACAAGTATAGGGGATCATGGCAGTCTTGAGGTAGTATTACCCAACCAATTTATTGATTCGACACAAGGAGAGCCAAGAATGCCTGAAGCCTTAACAACTGGGTTGTCAGTTTTAGCTACACACAAAATAGTCTTGCTCACGGCGTAACTAAGAATGACCACTATGCTCTCGTGGGTGCATAAAGATAGAGAGAGATGGAGACTCAACATAAAAAAGTAAAGAAAGGCCCTTCATAGAGGAGTAGGGATTCAAGTTTCATAAATAGCTTTAAAAATTACGAGAATTGCCCAGTAGCTTTTAGCTCTCACATTGCTCTATCATAAGCATCTTTTGGGTGATTAAGGTTAAAATGAACAAATATGAGGATATACTGACAAATTGTAAGTTGAAAATCTCATGCCCTTGTTTGTAATTGCAGACCTCCATGTTATTCAACTTGATCCTGAGTAAAGTTCTAACATGTTGTAAGGAAAGTACATGTTTATAAACGAGAGAACTTGTCGATGGGGCTGCCACCCCCCATAATCACGAACTTTCCCATATCGAAATGACAAAACAAAAGACAATGAGCATCTCAGCGATCCTTTTATTTCCCTATTTGCATGGGGGTTTTTTCCTTTTCTATTATTTGCATAGGTTTTTCATTTCTATTTGCATGGGTTTTTGAGATGTGTTGGATCAATGCAGGCGCCCGGAAAGGTGTTGATGGCTCGTGGTTGATCACTGAAGCTAGATTAGGAACCCCAAAGGAGGAAGGGTACTTGGTAAACCCGCGTTAGCCAAAGTTTCCCTCAGTTGTGAAACCAAGGTTTAACAGACAACCGGTAAAGACTTTGAAGCATCAAGAAAGGTACTAGTGACACTACAGTCTTCGTGCTGCAACATGGAACTGCACAACACAACCTACAGACTTTATCCCCAACTTGCACGATGAGGTTGTCAATCTCCATAATGTTTGCAGCAAACTTGAGGATTAAGCGTCAGAATGGAAAGTAAAATTTTTGCGATAAACACAAGCGTTAAAAGATTGTGGGTGTATGTAAAAGAAAAGGGCCCAGGGATCCATAGTTCACTGAGGTAGCTCTCCTTAGATAGATAATGCTGGGTAAACAAATTGTGAGGGCAATTGGCGAAAACACCCGAAAGCAATACATGCATATACTAATCATCTTAGCTCGCTTTGGACTTGATTGGGCATTCTGACGCAATACATGGTAGCCATCAATTTGCATACATGACTAATAATCCACCTTGGGTTATCCTTAGAACCCCCCCTCGGTATTAACTTTCAAGCATGGAATTATTGCTTTACGGAACTCTGCGTATAAAGTAAACAATACGATTGTTCTATGAACAAAAGTTGTTGTTTTTCTCTAAATGGCAACTTAACACATCTAGTACCTTAGAGATTTTGTCGCTACGATTACGGAAGGCGCCAGACACTACTAGAGCATAATACTAACTCTTTGTGAATTTATCTACTTGGCCAAAGATAGCTACTAACAACGGAAAGCTGGTCCACAAATGTAAAGACGCCCAGTAGAATCAATAATCAATCTGAAATAGCATCTCAATATCCATCGGATCCCGTAAACACAACGTAACATGATTTACAAATAGATGATCTGATCATTAGCAGATACGAATCTAAACATGAAAGCACAAAGGAGGAAAACCAGCCATCTAATTTTCATGGATCCGTAGTCAGGATGAACTACTCACGCATACAAGGAGGCTTGCATGTAGTGATGAAAGAAGGCCTCGAGGGTGAATTCCCTCTCAAGCGGGGAGTGCGGAAGGCTGGTCCCTCCGATCTGAGGATGGAATGACGTGACTCTGAGACTACTGTTGGATTTTTGATCGGGTGTAGGGTTTTCCTCGAGAACTTATAGGCGGAAGGCGGGGGGTCTTGAGGCCACCACACCACCCCGTGGTATGGGCAGAACTTCCTGGCGTCCTACTGACCAGAATTAGTGTGGCTGGCCCTGGCCCCTCCGTCTCGTGATACAGCAGTCCTTCGGAAAATAGGCACTTTGGCTTTTGTCCGATCCAATTCGAGAATATTCATTTCGACTTTCACGGAACCCAAAATAGCATGTGGAAAGCAGACGGTGGCACTGTGGCTCTTGTTAATAGAGTTAGTCCAAGAAATCATGTAGAAAAGTACTCCAAAGTTGGAACAAAACACAGAAAGTGGATAAAACCAAACATCGGAACATCAAAAATTATAGATACATTACGTGTATCGGGATGCTTCATGAATTGCTTTCCGCTATGGTTGCATCTTTTGCCAAGTTTAAATAACTTGATTAAGGCATGGCTTAGGCTAAACATGGGTGTTCTCTAACATATACAAACTCCATGAGCTTTACAAGCTCCTTTCATTTTCACATTTGGGATCCACATGGTAAAGGCCATAGTATCAACTAAATAAGTCTGATGTTGCAAGTGTTCCCCCATGCCTTGGTTGCTAATTCACAACTTACAAAGCACAACATGTCATAACATAGATGGGCACAATGGTTCAAGTTTATTAAGTGCAAGAGAAGTAAGTGTGCCATCAAGTTTGTGAAGAACTTTAATCACTAAGTTTCACATAGCTTTCAAGTTAGTCGGAAGGTAGATAAAAACATGAATATACTTGGAATAGCAATAATGCTAATAGGTAGGTATGTTGGACTCTTTGGAAATAACTGGTTTTATTTGGAGTTGGATGCATGAGTGGAACTCATGCTTAGTATATGTGGAGGCTAGAAAAAGACAAGACAACCAACTAAAGAGAGGAAAATAATGGCCATAATAATGCAAAGTAATGAAACATTATTAATTAAAATATAAAGTGATATTACAAGTCGAAAATAAATGATCATAGAGGCTATGGTGACTGGTATGGTCTTAACATGTGGGTGTGAGCATGCGCCAAGTCAGCCTTAAACAAAGCATCAGGCGGGCCACACAATAGCCTGCTTTTGTATGCACAAAACAACGCTTGATTCTTAAAGAGCTTTATTCCATGATCTCAATTGTTTATAACATGTCATGCTACAGTAATCACTGACATAAAGTCAAAAATATAAAACATGACATGACCTAAAAGTCTAGGCCACAGTCAAAACAAGACTCCTTTTGGAAGCCACTATAATGGCTCACTGCTGGCACCAATCCAAGAAAACTAAAAAGCTAAACATAGTGCTAGCAAAGGAGAACTTTCATGAGGAACAATAAGAGTGAAAACTAGGAGTGTTCTAGGCAATGAATAGCAGTGTGTCTCTCTCCAAAGGGGTGTGTTGGGATGTGGTTATTTAAGAAAAGAAAATTAAAAACAAAAATGAGGCCTCCAAGAACAACACAATTGTACATGAAACAATAAAAATATGAAGTGTTTGGAAGAAACCTGAGATTTTATTAATGAAGAAAGAGATGTAGGCATCCCCAAAAAGCTCCAACAACATACTTCTTGAATATTTCTTGAGGGTGAGGAAACATAGGTGGCATCCCCAAGCAAACTGTCATACTTCATCTTATCACATTGTTCTTCCCCTACACTTTAAAATTTCTTCATACAAAACTTCACCCACTGATCTTCATTACCAACATTAGTACATAAGATAATAAGTGATATTTAGGTTCAGTTTCCACACAGTAAAACTTCCTTGAAAACCTGAAGCTACTATAGAAATTCCTTTTAAAAATTCAATGATCAAGGGAAGACTCAAAGAGAAAGATTTAAGAACCAAATGCAAATGATGGCAGAAATCTGTCGAAACAGACCAGCAGGTAAAAACCTATATTTTTCCGAAGACCTTATGTATCAGTGAAAATTGTTAAACTAACGAAAGTTAGATAACAACCTGTTCAGAAAGCACAAAAACATTTAGCTCAATCCTATGTACTGAGATTTTTCACGAATTTTTTTTTACAGCGAAGCACAAGAAAATCTGTTTAAGGTTCTTTCTTTTAAGCATTGGCCCCATATCTCTTATTAAGAGGTTATTCTTGGCACAAAAACCACCAAAACAAAAGGGATGGGATAGGTTATTACATAGAGTATGCTTGCAAGACTCAACAAACAAAAATAAACTGAAAGTAAAAAATATAATAGGTTGTCTCCCAAAAGCTCTTTCTTTATAGCCATTAAGATAGGCATGATAATTTCGATAATGATCTCCCTTAAAATATGAATTGAAGTAAAGAAACGTAAGAAGCAAACATGGAACAAATTAGAGTCTAACCCACTTCCCTGAAAAATAATCTTGTAAAACAAGTCATGAAAATTACAAGCAACAACAAGCATAGGAAAACAAAACAAAGTGCAACCCTAAAATTTCAACATAAAGAGGGAAACTTAATATTATTGAGATACATAATGCATGTTTCCCTCTCATAATAACTCGTAGCATCATGAATAAAAAATTAACAATATAAATATCACATAAAAAAGAACTTGTTCTTATCCTTGAGCCACATGCATAAAATAATTATTTTTCTCCCTATAAGCATGATCGTTCTTAATGTCGTAGTAGGCATAAATTTAAAAAAAATGGCTATCATTATTATTCTCATCCTGATAATCATCAAATGTAAAGGAGGCATATTCAATCATAATTAATTTCTCCCTCAATACTATAGGTGGACTGAAATATCATACTCATCGTGTAATCATCACATGCCTATCGGAGTATAGTATCATCAAAGTAAATTTTCTCCCCTTACTAGTTGACACTCTCATGTAAACAAAGGCCTAGGGATCATACTTTCCTGATTGACACTCTCCCGCGCAATATCTTCTCTTCATGATGATATCACAATTCTCTCCGGTTAGTTGATGTAGAAGCTATAACGCACCCACACCTTAAATTCGCATTCCCCGATAGAGATAACCTCCGCCTCCTTGGCGTTAGATGGTTCAACAAACACCTGATCTCATAGAGACATCAACTCAAATTATACTCCATGATGCGTATTTATGCTTAAACCTTGTGAGGGTACGCGACGTACCTTATCCAGCTTCACCTGCGTGGGGATAAGGAGAGTTAATTAAAGCACTTGAGTAGCGAGAATGGATCTATAAGATTACAAAGCTCATGATCTCGATGAATCACCTGTAGAGAGAGAGATGAACACATAGCTACGAGTGAGGCCCTTGGCCCTCGAGAGAGAACCTCCTCCTCATCATAGGAGTCAGCAGCGGCGATGGAGATGGTGGTGGAGTGGGTGGAATGGATCCGAGGGCACTTCCCGTCCTCGGCGAGGAGTGCGGGAGCGGAACCACGTCCCCAAATCTCCTCTTGATGGTGGCGATTGTTCTTGGAACTTTTATTAAATCTGGTCGTAATACCCAGTTTTCATCCCGGGGAAGCTTTATAAGCGAAGAGGCAAAGGTCGATGGAAGCAGGGGAAGCCGCGCCTGGCAGCCTGGCCTAGCCGATACCGGTGGTGTGGCCCTAGCCCTCCTCCGTCTTTACTGGACTATCTGCGTGCCGAAAAAATAGGAACTTGGGGCTTTGTTTTGTCAATTCAGGAATATGTCTTTCTGGCTTTCTAAAACAGAAACAATAGGAAAACAGGAAACTAGCACTATGGCATCTTGTTATGGAACAGTTCTGAAAATGCATAAAACTATCTCCAAATGTAGACAAAAACATATAATATAGTTGATATAAAACAAGCATGAACATCAAAAATTATAGATACCCTTCGGCGTGTCGGTACCATTAGATGGCAGAGTCCAATTAATATACTATCAAAACCAAGGTTCTTGACATGTTCATCTTCTTACACGCTGAATTTTAGATATGGATTTAATGAAATTAGGTCAAACTTGAGCTACAATAGATGCGATAGATTGTCTTAATTTAATAGAAATTAGATCGAATTTGAACTTCTAGTAATAAATTATGGATTTGCTTTGAAAGAAACATATGAAAAACGTTTTGGAGAAGTGCCATCGAAGCGGTTAATTATATATCAAAACCACGGAGAGTTTTAATAGTGCTGGTTCAACTTGTAGCTAGATTTTTTAATATCAAAATTTTGAACACCTTTGAAAATGATCGCGCATCCAGGACATGGTTAGGTACCCCAAAATTTCAGATACTTTGAAATTCCATTCGTCCCTATTAAATTTGGTTGGTGGGGAAGCCTACTTCGTAATTTTCCCGATGGTGCTAGCAGTGCCTAAACCCCAACTAACCCCCTCCCCTCTCTCTCCTCCAAGAATCGTCACTGGTTGGAACATCCTTTTTCGTCTGCTCAACGAACCCTCTTGTCCGGCCGCGGCAGAGCACATCATTGATAGCCTAGATCTGCTCCACGGATGTGCGTGGACCAGCATTCTGCTCATATCCTCGCTCTCCAAGATCGCTTCCCCGCGCCGATGACTAATCGTCATTTGCATCACTATTCTATATCATAATAATTTACGTATTCATTGTTCATTTCATATTAAGAAGATGATACTTATATTATTTCATCTGTTTTTGCATAGTTGATGACTTTTGGAACACGGACCGCTGCAGTGTTGAGTTCTGATGGAAAAGAGGCTGTTTGGAGGCGAGAATTAGGATCGAGAAAATCGGGAAAATACATAAATCCCTATTTTTTTCCAGTCTGAGAAAGAATGTTTGAAGGGGGCGAGGTTGGGTACAGAGGCCACTGGCCTTGAGCTACCCTAGAGGCGGCGCCACTGGGTGAAATAATGGCCACCTATTACTCTAACTCTCCCCTTTGGCTTATAATATCCTGTGAAACCCTAAGCCTGAGGCGACAGCAGGGGAAAAGATTCGCTGCCTCTGTGAAGCGAAAACTATAGAAGGAAAGATCTCTGGCGGACAAGTCTGATACAGAATTCCTTCCAAAGAAGGGGAATCACATCGCCATCTTCCACCATCAAACTGAACTTCGCCGGGATCATCATCATCACCAAATATCTCCATCAGCTGCCATCATCACGCCATACCCATTTTTGCCAACAATTGGGTTGAATCTTTTTTTTCTTAGTTCTTGACTTTCGGTGTTGATTACTTGTGGTAGTTGTGCACAATGAGTGGAACCATAAAATTATTGTGTATTAGTTATTTACTTATAAGTATATCATCTCTAATCTTGATCCATATGATGTCTTGTGAGTAGTTAGTTTTAGTTCTTGAGGGACATGGGATAAGTCATGTTGTTAGTAATTGGAGTTGTGTTGACAAAGGTTAATAGTTTGTTATTTAAGTTGTGGTTTATTCTTCTAGTGGTGTCATGTGAACGCCGACTACCACGACTACTTCACCTTTATGAGCTAGGGGAATGCATTTGTGTATTGGCGCTACTAATCGTAGGGAGTTCTTTGGAGTAGCGGAAACTTGAACCCCGATTAGAAACCTTTACTGGGGATGTCGGGGATCTTAAGTTTCAAAAGAAGCTATGTGATTTGGAGTTTCTATCTTAATTACTTTTTTTTCTTGTACTTGCGAATGCTTGCAAGTTATAATCACAAGTATGTATTAGTCCTAGGAAGGGTACATTAGCAGATTTCACCTATGCCATCAAATTAAAGAAGATTAATCAACTATATGAGAAGCGAAAGCACTTGGCAGTGTTACATGTCTCCTTGGGAATGTTTGGTAATCTTAAGTAATACAACCGTCTTGTCCTTTTGCTAAAAGAAAAGGATTAGACCCTTTGCTGCAATTGTATTATTGTCTTTTTATTTACTACTTTTCATTGTCTGCATTATCAAAACCCCTAAAAATCTGACTGCTAAGTATTCACAATTCACTGCTCCAAACCACTCGTTAACCTTATGTGCTCCTCATTGGGTTAAACCTCTTACTTATCGAAAATGCCAATACCCCCGATGCTTGTGGGTCATCAAGACTATTTTTCTAAGCGCCGTTCTCTTAGGGAGTAGGCGCTATTGGAGAGTGGGCAGTGAGAAACTTCTACTATACGATTATTGTTTATTCTATTGAATTTACTTTGTTCAATAGATAATTCACTTAGTTTATTATTTCATGATACTTTTCTACTACTAAGGTGAAGTAGATGAACCACCACCTCTACTGAAATTGATGCTTTTAAAATACCCACAAGGTTATTAGTAGTGTTATGGATAAGCTACTATTTTGGAGATGGAACTATCCATCCATTGATCATTTGCTCTTTGTCCTGATTATGCGAGGTTGTTCAGGTGTGCAGGTATTACAACAAATCAGAGTCAAGAAGAAGTTATTCTCATTATCACTGAAAGGAAAATGGGGGAATGATACAACCCTCTTTGAAGAATGGTCGAGAGCTCTTGGATAGGAGGAAATGGTACCTCTCTTTTATTCAAAATTTATCCTCTAAAGTGAGATTCATAAAGATCGAGGAATCAAATATCGCTTTTTGGCCACTTGATGGAGAGTACAGCTCAAGCTTGAGGGAGATAAGAGTTACTAATGCTCAAATGTCCTATTCATGAGCTCCCCGACAATATTAATATCAATAGCTTTTAATATGACTTTATCTTCCACGATAAGGATCTCTTGGATACTTCTTGTGCTGGATCATTTACTATAGCATGGAAGAATAAATGGGATGTTCTGGGCATTGAGGATAATACTTTGAGCAGGAGAATGATAAAGGAAGAAAATCGGGTATAAATTGCCAATTATGAATGCATTGAATCTTTATGGGAATGATGACTTTCAAAATGTGGAAATGTATATGGTCCCTGAACTCAAGCTATTGCAACTTATTTTAAAGCTTTTAAACTGTATATTGAAATTCCTAAAAAATAAGTGGAATAAATTATCATGCACCTTATAAAGACATTGTTAATAGTGTTCCTATAAAAATCTTGAAGTTTATACTACTAATCATGTTTACTGCTTGAACCTTACATTGAAAATGCCATTCCGATTAAGATAAAGGAACATTCTATGATAGCTAGTATAGTTGTGAAAATTACTAAATAAAGGCTATTGACTAGTAGACAAGTAGCTGTTGAACCTATGATAGCAAATGTAAAGACTTTGTCACTAAATATGTAGAAGATGGAAACTATCGCTTGTAAGGATATCTAATATTGTTTAACCAAAGTAGTGTTATGAGAGCTAGTGTCTATGTTTTTATTGGATAGTGATCATTTACTACAATGGTTCTTTTAAATGGTTATATCATAAAATTTATGCATGATCTGAAAGTTATGAGAGAGGAAGGCAGGTTCTAATGCATCTCAGCGTAAACAAGTTTTCAGCTTTATGTTGATCTTTATATTTGTTTTGCCTTCTATGCTTGTAGCTTCTGGGTTTTTAATAATTTATTTGCTAAAATTCCCTTGCATAGAAGTGGGTTGAACTTAAACATGTGTACTTTTGCAGCTTCTTGGCGCTCTCTTTGTATTCATATTCTTATATGAGCATCATTGAAGTGTATGCCCATCATAATGTCTACTAAAAGAAAGAGCTTTTTGGGTGTAATATATTTCTTTTACTTTCAGTTGTTTGTTTATTTGAGTCTTGGGAAGTTATTGTTTTGATAAGCTCTCTTTATCCTTTGTTTAGTTTTTGTGTCAAAGTCTGACCTCTATTAAGGAGAGAAGTAAGATTTAGAGGAGTTGCTGTCCAGAAACAGATTTTAGCCTTCACGCTGTAAAAATTCATGAAAAATCTCTGTTATGCTAGATTGGCTATAAAGATTTTTGTGCTTCTTCAGGTTGTTATTTAACTTTTGGTAGTTTGCACTTTGATTTGAGCAACAGAGATTTTTCTAAAATTGATCTTTACCTGGCCTGTTTGACAGATTTTTTGCCTCTTGCATTTTGCCTCTTAAATCCCGATTTCCTTTTGAATTCTTTTGGGTTTTTCAGAAGGGTGCTGATAACTTATGTTTGATGGATTTCAGTTAATTGAACTTAAAAGGTTTATTACCTTGCTTATACTAATATTGCTAATAGGAATTGTGTGAAATTTTGAAAAAATTTCCAGTTATGGGAGGAGAAAATATAGGTGTTAAGATGGTGAATGGTTAAATGACTCAAACAATATGTATAAAGATGAAGATATTGATGTTATTCAAAGAGTGGTAACTCCGAGGAAATTTTATCAGAACCAACCGAGACACCAGTTTGTTTCGAATAGATACTTGATTTTGGTAGAAAAGGTCCCGCGAAAAAATCTATCGAATTATTTTTGATTTTTATCAACAAGGA